>JACJUM010000202.1:2616347-2680723 GCA_020976665.1 Heortia vitessoides
GCGTGTGTGCGTGTGCGCATGGGCGCGTGTGCGCATGTGCGCGTGTGCTTGTGCGCATGTGCGCGTGTGCGCATGGGCACGTGTGCGCATGTGCGCGTGTGTGTCTGCGCATGTGCGCGTGTGGGTGTGCGTGTGCGTGCGCGGTACTGACGTTGAGCGAGCGCAGATGCGCGAGGTCGTCGTGCGTGGGCTCCATCTCCACGTCGGCGAGCGGCGACTCCGCGCGCCGCGTGTCCGACGTGCCCAGCTCCTTCACCCTGCGGATGACCAGCCACGTTTGTTTATAATTTATACCTTAACTATCATTACAGGTTCACAAAAGTTCAACAAAAGTTAAAATTAAAAAAATAACACAAATTACTGAACAACAATAATTATACAAACCACAAAATATCATTACTAATTATGTTAAGAAGGACCCTTGCAAACTCAAATTACACGTTGATATGTTAACTCTCTCGTGGACCCGATTAAATTACATCTACTAGTCTTCGGTGGGAAATGCTCCTAACAAACCGTCGATGTAGAAGATAAGGAATCAATTCCCTCCTAGGTTTTCCCATAAGACTCCAGAATGGAATTCTTCAAAAAGAAAGTAATTAGGATTATTTTACTTATCGACTGACATTTGTCAGTCGATTAACAGACCATTACGCTGCTAATATCATTAAAAACGGACGTAATGTCCGGGTATTGTACGTATTTTTTATTTAATACACCACTGTCAGAAAAGACATAAAATTAATAAATAAATTCACACAACATCCCACATATTAACCTAACTCAGAAATAAGTAGCTAAATTACAAATATAATACTTACGATACATATTAATAACTCCCAGGCACAGAACAAATAAATATTCATCATATAAACATTTCCTCTGAGTGGGGATCGAATTAACCCTTCGCGCAAAAGATAAGATCACAACATTTTGAATACACTATTTCGAAAGTAATATTCACAGTTAAGACAGCACAACGTCCGTCGGTCGGGCCGACCAGTTGTTGAAAGAGGCGTCGACAGTATCCGGCGCGGGCACGTACCTGTCGGCGTACCGCAGCGTGTTGAGCGAGTGTTCGCAGGAGGACATGGCGGGCGAGATCATGGCGATCATGCAGGTGCGCGACTTGTCCCCGATGAAGCTGTCGCGCAGCACCTGCGTCAGCTTGGACACGCGGAAGGGCAGGTGGTTGTTGCCCTTCATGCCCAGCGCGCGGATGCACTCCTTTAACGCCAGCAGCGACTTGTTGATCTCCGCGCTCTCCATCCCTGCGCGCCCCGCCCGGGACACAGGTTTATATGATGAATTGTGTTTGGCGGTAAACATCTACCGATCGACGCAAACATTCTATGATATTAGCTGGATAATAGACACGATGCTTTTTTTTTGTTTATTTTCAGAGAACCTAATGCTGGGCTACTGGAACGTGTCATTTTTAGCGCCATCGACGGGATAGATGAGACCGCTGTCATTGTGCGATCGTACGCGTTGTATATTAGAAGTCATTCGAGGGCGCCTCTGAAGCCGGATCTCGGCTAGAGTGGCCGTCGTGGGGAATAGTTTGTTTCATTAATTGTTTAGAAAAAGACCCCGAGCTCGTAGACGAATGCGAAGTATACTGTTCTACTAAAAGAATACGTAAAGTATTTATGATTATAGAATGGCAGAGCAACTGAGGGAGGCTTTCAAAGAAGTTACGTATGCCACCGAGAAAACTCGAGTGGGCAGGCGAGGGCAGGCGTGGGCAGGCACTCACGGGTCTGGCGGTTGGCGGAGGAGGTGTCGGCGCCGCGCTCGTTGCCGGCCAGGTCGATGAGCGAGAACTTGCCGTGCACGCGGTGCATGCCGGGCGACCGCACCACGATCTGGAACACGGCGTGCGACCGCGACGAGTTCGAGTTCGCCGACGTCTGCAACACGCGCCGGCTACTGTACTTGTCGGCTCAACCGGCCTGTGGGCGGGCCCGGCGGCTCCCGCGGGTCCCGGGCGCCCGCCGCATCAATGCGGCCGATGTAGCGAGAAGCGGCTTTATTGGTTATAGCCATAAATAATCACTACTTTTTATTTACTAATTACCATTACATTTGTATTATATAAACTGTTTACGTAAAAATGTTTCGATATACAAATGAAACAGTTGAATGTCGATGTGATACAAATAAAGTACAATCGAAAGTACAAATCGATACAAACAAAAGAATCGATACAAGTATACAAAGAAGTATAAAAAACGAGATCAGGTATCGACTCCCATCACTTCTTAATCTATCCACAACATGGTATCAAAACCGAAAGACGGCGGAATATCCATCCGAAACTGTGCAGCACAAATGCAAAACGGAGTTGGACAGCAGAATCCCCAGCAATTATGAATAAAAAAACCTCTCCTGTCTTGAAGAGACCAATGTCCAGCAGTGGACTTCCAATGGCTGATAAATATGGTGAATTTAACCACTTGATCCTTATGATAGGCGATCCAGTGGCGATGACAAGTCGTAATACCGAAGTAGGATATTACTTTCCTATATACCGTTAGAGATGACTGAGATATCGGAACCGACAGGTGGCGCTATATCAATCCAAAATAGGTCACAGCTTAAATACAACCGGGTGGGGATAAGCAGCAGACACTTCGTCGCGAAACCACGCTCTGCATTTGCCATCACGCCTGCGCCTGCACAGCAATTACAGGCAAAGCTCCTTCTTTCTTGGCGAGGCGCATGTTCAGTAGAAAACGTTATACTGCTGCTATGGTAAATAAACAATTTGGTGTAAACCTGGTAACTATTTTACGAAAGTCCCAGATGTACGCACCTGGCCAGAGGTGCGCGCGGCGTTTCCGTGGTGAATGAGCTTGAGGACCTCGTCGACGTTGTCTACCACCTTCTCCGTTAGACCCACGATCTGCACCTGCTGCTTGCCGTCCTCCAGCACTCGCAGCTTTGCCTTGTCTGCTAGCAGGTCGAACACCTGACACGAGAGAAAAAATCTTAAAGTACTATGTCGCATGTAATATAACTCTATATAAAGAAGCTAAACCATGCGGTAACGGCTTAGTAGAATAATACCTCCCCCTGTACCATGTGTCGTAAGAGGCGACTAAGGTACCAAAACAGATAGGTAGCGGTATATCCATCCGCAACAATATACCTCTAAAGCACAGGGCGGGGATGGCTCTCATGCATCTCAGAGCGGGAACTGTGAGCAAAATTCCCCCATTCTTGGAGTGGCCTATGTCCAGTAGTGGACTCCCGATGACTGTTAAAAGGATGAGTATGAGATGTAGTGGGAATTTACTCATTTAATATTCAAAGCAACGGCGCATCCTATGTGGAAAACCTGAATTTACACTACAATACCGGAAATGTAGTGTACAGACAACTGCACAACGAGCAGGACCGACCTTGCCGGAGTATATCTCGAAGAAGGAGGCGGACACGATGAGGTTGAGCGGCTTGTACTTGGGCGACTTGAGGTACGCGAACACGTCGCGCGCTGCCATCGCGTAGATTCCCTTTTTACAATCCTGCGTCTTGCCCTGCAAATAACACAATCCATCAACATAGACTATTTCGACGTACCGGATGGCGTAGCTGGAAGTGATCCTGTCTTGTGCGCGGTAGGTTGTGGGGTGATCCCCACCGAGGACAAATATTAATATTTGTTGTGTGTTGTTGGGTGTTATTCATATGTATTTTAGTATTACATTTGCAATATTTCTATTGTCTGATATCCGTAACACAAGTGCTTTAAGCTACTTACTTTGAAGTCAAATCAACGCATGAGATGTTGTGAGAATTGATTTATTATTTATTTCCATACTACGGGAAAGATGCAGGTTCGAGTCCCGCCTGACACCTGAGACAATTAGATTTTTTTCTAGTGAATATGATCTTAAATATATTTCAGCATTTTCTATGTATATAACCCCCAGATATATATATGTATGTATATGTCAATAGTAACAATGACCAACTCAATTCTATGAGTTTTTGATCACTAGACCTTTTAATCGATAATGTAAAATAATAACAGTAAAATACATATTAATGTAATTTAATCTATCCTGACTCGTATGACCCGCGAATGCACGGACCTGGAAGTCTCCACCCATGGTGTGGGTCTTGCCGGAGCCGGTCTGTCCGTAGGCGAAACACGTCGCCATGCCGCCCTCAAATATCGTCTGCACCAGCGGCTTGGCCGTGTATCTACAAACATCATACACTTCTTGTTAGCAGATGAAATTAAAAACTTGACAAGGATAGCTCCAGGAACTCCCTGTCAAGCACAGACCCTGAGTGATACAGTAACCGACAAATCACAAAGACATTTTTACACATTAATATTAAGACGACAAATCAACTGAAACTAAGAGCTGTTCCCACTTGTCGGGTGTCGGATCCGTATATTAAACAGTAGTTGTAGTGGCAGAGCATTGTATATGAAGCTACTCACATTAATCGGAAACCGATTTTGTGTCGGCTCCGACAAGAAATGTCGATTGTTTTGCCAGCCCTCTACGCCCGAAAAAAATTCGTGTCGGATCTCGCTCGCCTATGATGAAGAATGGCGCTGTTTACATTTGTCGGATGGCGGAGCCGATAACTCTTAACGGAGTCTCTAAATCTTGTTCATTAGTATTAATATTAATAAGATTCATTTGGTTTATTAAGCCTTTGACAATTATATGGACAAAAACAATAAAATAAATACAAAAGAAGACAAGAGAGTAGAAAAAACTGAATGTAAAAGGCAAACGCTCGTCAGGATATAATCATTTAGATATATGATAAAATACATAATAATAGAACATAATAGATATTGTAAACATTTTTATTAAGTTTTAAAAGATCTGTACACAACGACACAAAGGTTGTTTTATTATAAAACCAAGTCTAGAAACAAGCATGCAGTCCGCATGATAGATAGTAAGCGTCAGTGCAGTTTATATACGCTCCTAATATCACAAGGATATCACTTACGCTTTGCCAACCTTGTGATTTGAGGATATTACGTCATATTATCATATTATTTGTATTTTTTCGGCGTCTTTCACCCTGTAAACGTAGGTAGAAATAGGTGAGAGTGAGGTACTAACGCAGAAAAACTTAGTTTGAGGTCTACCTCATGTAAGGTACCTCTGCTAAAATTTGTAATACTTAATTAAATACAATATACCGTGAGCACAATTGCCAAGCTATTGTTTCTCATAAGAGTCTGATAATTGAGAACACAATACAAAATCGTACTTGTAAACAACTTCATTGGTGCAAGAATCGTCGAAGGCGTAGTCGAAGCGGAACTTCTGGTTCTCGAGGTACTTGGTGAGGTCCACCTTGTTCTTCGGCTCGTGCACGATCATCTGGTCCTTCGTCGGCACGCTGATCACGTCCACCTGCGCACGAGAGACGTTGTCCGATACAGTTTGATATACTATATGTCCAATAAAACATCATTTAATCCGTCCTAATATCCCTACTAATATTATAAATGCGAAAGTAACTTTGTCTGTCTGTCTGTCTGTTACGCTTTCCCGCTTAAACCTCTTAACCGATTTTGATAAAATTTGGCACAGACAATCTTTAGACCCTAAGAAAGGACAGAGGCTATTTTTTATTTCGAAAAAAGTATTATGAGGGGTCGAAAGGGGGGATGTAAAGTTGTATTAAAGTGTCGCTATTTTTGGAGCTAGAAACTTAAAACTTATTTTTCAAGCCATTAATTCGATATAAATAAACATGACATTCAAAGTTTATATAAGTTAAGGTAAAGAGGTATAGTACCCAATAAAAAAAACCTTTCCACGCGGACGAAGTCGCGGGCACAGCTAGTTATTTATAAATTTAAAAGCTTTGATTGGAAGTCGATTGAGGGCGCATCGGAGAGCATCACGTGTAGATTCATTTGTGTATTTAGATATTAAAAAAATCTTTAAATAAAGGATATAATTGAAGAGACGATATCAGTGAACTGTGAATATCGTGTATTAGTATTTTCTTTTTCTTTTTTATTTTGAGTTAAGATAAGCGTGGTAAATAAAATATATCATTGTATTTTCTGGCCGTGAGGTACCACAGTACCTCCCCCTGTACCAGGTGTCGTAAGAGGCGACTAAGGTGACTTTTTATGGTGTAAAATCTCTCTATCTCTAGTACATTCTTCATTGCTTCTCTACTATATTATGCAAATATTATACATATAACCTTCCTTAGGAATAACTATATATATATAAAAAACTGCATCAAAATCCGTTGCGTAGTTTTAAGGATCTAAGCACATATACATCTAAGCGTTTATAGTATAAAGCTTTCTGTTTTGCTTAATACTATGTAGTGAATTTCAAAATAAACCACTAATGGTTTCTCTAAAAATACAATCATCATATCAGCCATTGGAAATCCACTGCTGGACATAGACCTCCCCAGGAAAGGGGGAATTTCGTTTGTAATTGCCGCGCTGGGCAAGCGTGTCGGCAATTGTAGAGCGCAGCTTTCGCGCCGGGGATACTGCTGCCCATCCCCACCGCATTTGAGCTACTCTGTCTACGATGGATATACCTTCTGGGTAACTCAGTCGCTTCTTAATACTCCTGATATAGAGGGAGGTACTATTTAACTCTGCCGGTACCTCACGGCAATAAGTAAGGAAAGAGTATAGGACAATTCTATTATGACAGGCCCGATGGCGCAGATGGCAGTGATCCTGTCTTGTTCGCCAAAGGTCGCGGGTTCGATCTCCACCAAAGACAAGTATTTATATAATGATATTATGTTTATACTGTGGCTGGGTGTTAAATATATGTAATTAAACAGTATGTTTGTGATTACTCTGTTGTCTGATGTCTGCAACACAAGTGCTTTAAGCTACTTATCACGGAATCCAGTCAATGTATGAGAAGTTGTAGGATTTTTTTAAATTTTTAATGCCAACATACCTCTTTCTTATTAATCTCCTTCTTGTTGAGCGGCCGCTTTCTCACACAGACGGTGATCTGGTGGTCCTCGACGGGCTCGTTGCCGGTCAACGGTCGGAACTCGATGCTGTTCTGGTATTCACGGATCATTGCGAGGAACTCCCAGTTGGGGTTGCCGGGGTCCATGTTCATTAGGGCTTCCTGCAACACGGTATTGGTAATTTTATCTAGATCCTTAATGGAAAGGACATTGGTGAGAGCGCGGTATTAATGCAGACGGTCTTTTTACGAGGTCTACCAGATGTAATAATAAAGTACATTGTATTAACTCTCTCCTCTCTCACTCACCCTTCAGATGCGAACACTGCTATTTGGCAGGGGAAATAGGTACCAATACAGACGACCATTGTATGAGATCTACCTCATGTAAAAGGTTTGTTCAATATTGTAACCATTTCCTCTCCCTTTCCTTTAACCTCTACTCTTAGACACGAAACTAATGACAGCACCTGATTTTGATCAAGAGTATATATTATATAGTTTCTAACATGGAAACTCTGCTCTAGCCACCAAAAACTGTTAAAACTTACCTTTTCCTCCTTCAGCTCAGCTTGCCTCTGCCGTCGCTTCTCCCTGTTTTCTTTAAGCCTTTCGACCTCCTTGACGACATTGGAACGGCGCACGGCGCCAGACGCCACCGCGTGCGGCACCGACACTGTGCTGGACACGCCCGCCGCCCGCGCCCCGCCCGCCACACCCGCGCTCGTCGCCGTGAACTGGACGATACAACAACCGAATTAAGAGACAAGAAATACTCGCCCGAATGCGTATGTATGAAATCGGATAGTTTATCATTTTACTTTTTATGTCATCTCACACTCAAATCTCAAGTTTTAATGTATGTTTTAATTATTAATTTAAGCAGAACTACCGAGACAAACACGTGGTTTATGTCGTCACAACTGTAAAGAATACAAAGTGACGCCATTTCTGATATGCAATGAAGTTTTTTTGATATGAAATACATTGGAAGTTAGATCAAGTAACAATAAAGTGCAGGTTAAATATAATCCAGCATTTTCTATGCATAAACCCTCAATGATATCTTTTTCGATTGCTTCAAACTTGTGAAACTTTGACATTTTAGTGTTTGTAGGTTTTACCTACATCAACATTAAAGAAATGGCGCTGAACTTTGATATGTCCACGGATGTCTCGGTAGCATAACAGTGTTACAGTCCCCCGGTATGGGAAATATGCAGGTTTGAGTCCCGCCTTAAACCTGAGACAAGTTGATTTTTTTTCTAGTAAATATCATGTTAAGTAATTGATAGATTATTTGATTACAACTCTAAAGACATTTCCATGGAAACTGTATATTATTATTCCAATAGCTACGTGGATGTAATTTTCCTAGACTGTTTGATCCCAAACCAGACAGCAAGCCTCTAGTGAACTGCACAAAAAATACGCCCAAATTCGGATAACGCAATCAAGAACTAAATAACTATGCAGTCCTATCCAATAACAGCGGTCCAAATAATATTTGTTAGTGGAGTCTTGAGGAGAGGATAAGGATAAAGGTGTAGGATAGGTAAAGGAACCTCCTTGTGAGGGTGTAACCGGCGCAGCACGTGAGGCATGTACGGCGATGGATGCCCATGTACCACGGACGCGGCGCTCGGCGTGCTGCCTGATCGAAACCGTCGGCCCGACACCGGGGTCTGGGGGGAGACCGAAGCGGGAAGGATCAGGGGGAGGAATACAAGGATTTATATCAGATTATAGGTATAGGCAATTTTGTGATTAAACTGTAGTCGTTTCTAAATGATTATTATGACTGTAGAAACAAGTTAGAGTAATTTGTAAATGACAGCTCAAAGAAAAAATACATGTTTTTTATATCACACCAGGTCGACAAATAACCATACATTCCGAATGCTAGTAACCGCCGATTATAAACGTTCGTGATTTCACAAAGATATTACTAGCACGTTACCAACCTTGTGACTTGAAGATATTGTGTCATATTATTCAGTAATTTAACCGTTTCTCTCACTCTTCAAACAGAACTAAAACTTAGAAAATAAAACTAGTAGCGACTTCTAGTTTAAGATATGTCAGTTGTGTGCTTTATGTAGAAGTCTTCCTTTCAATAAAGTCTTAGTCTACTATTGGAACGCAAACATGTTATCAATCTATCGTCATCAACGTTACCCTGTTTTTCAGTATAAAATCCTGTTCTGTACTTATTTATTGGAAAGAGCGATGCACTATCTGACCAGGGTCTATGTCTATATCTGACCTGTTGCGTGACCCTAGAATTAGGTGGGGGCTGCTGGGCGGGCTGCTGTGGGGGCGGCACGTTCTCCGCCCCCCGTCGGCCTGTGGTGTCACCCCCGTGACCGTTGGTGTACGCGCCGCCTGCGTTCGACAACCGCATCTGATTGTTGCGGGTGACACGAGATGGCGCTGCAATGCAATACACGATTAACAGACAATTACATTAATTGTTGATTGCACGCAATAAACTTCAATGATTTTCCATAGCATCATTAATTATAAACGTTGCACGTTTCTAACTGGAAATGTTCAGAAAGTTTGCCGAAGAAGATGGCCTCATATGTTCACATATAATGCATTATTTCGTAACAAAAATAATTTGCATTTATAATCCATAATGCGAATACTGGCACGCCACTCCTTTGTTAGTGGTATAGGATTAAAAATTTGGTGTGAAAGTAATAAAACTTTTTAAATTAGGCGAAATTAACCGCCCGATATACTTGGAAACTTGAGTTCGTGAATCATACGACAATGACGTAACATACGCTGAAATGAGGCCTTTGGAAAGCCACAAGAAAACAAAACCTTTATGCGAAACAAATGAAGCCAAATGCGAACCCAATAGTGCATAAGCGAGCAAAAACCTAAAAAGAGTATCACAGTGCAATGATTTTGCTGTCATTCTTACGTGACTTCTTTTCCTCCGATTCCTCTTCTGCGGCCTCTTCGGTAGGCATTTCAGCCTTTTCAAACGCTTCAATAGGAGTACCGACATCGCTAGAATCAGCCACCCGCCTCCGACATCTTAACCATGAACAGCACATTTCCTCAGTCTCTTGTATAAAATTACTTTAGTGCCAATCAATCTCAGAGTTTACCGAGCATATTTTACGTTTCAGATTTCAGCATATCATCAATATTGAAACTGTTTCAACGTTTGAAATGGTATGTACTCTCCTGACTGACGAATTGTCCGTAATGGCTGCGATCTGCGTTGGCGCAAGGCAATCCTGCGCCTGTGCCGACTGCCATATTAGGATCTCTTTCCGTAGTCAAGGCAATGAACCGTGACGCACGCGCGCCGACTACGGTCGTGCGCGAAGGTGAAATTGCATATCAACTGGTCTTATTACTGAAAACCTTGTTTAATGCTTATTTATATACTAAATCGACTTCACTGACCTACATGAACAAAAAGAGTTTTATAGGGATAAATTCTCCGAAATTGCTTGATCGGAATCCTCAAACATTTGGTATAATGAGTTCTCTATTTGGTAAAAACAAGTTTAGAGACGTCGGGAGACCCAAACACGGAAACGGGTGCAGAAAAAGAAAACAAAGAAGCCTGCAAGCGAGTCACGAGGCAAGAGCCGACTAACACGTCCGTCCAGACTACCATTGATCAATTACTGGAATCGCTGTTCAAACGAACGAAATTGGAAATAATAGTCGGCCATTTAGAGACATTAACGACGTTTGTCCCCAACATTAATAAAAAATATATCGTATGACGTACATGTTGGGCGCGAGCTACGATCGATGGACCGGTTAAATTATGTTGAACTTGACAATCGATCAATTTATGGCACAAATATTGCCAGCTGCTACATATATTCTAAAATTTATAAAACAAGAACTATTCCTAATTGGAATAAAACTTTCATAGCAAAACTGAGACTTGATTTCGAAAACGATAAAAGCAATTGCGTACTAAATGAGGGTGCATTTCTATTTTATTGCCACGGAAAAATTGTCACCTTCCCGTGTAAGACCTCGAGTAAACCTATGGAGGCAGCATGGTCGAAACTTCGTGGAGGTATAATTTCTTTTTATTTTTTATTTCTTTGGGGTTGGCGCATAGTGACGTGTATCATGACAACGGTTGGTATGCAGGTAAATAAGCGACGGTCGTTGCTCTCATAACGTCTGAATGAAATATTGATTGGCAGTAGGTACTTACTTACTGTCTGCCCTAAGTTCGGAAGTCAATTAAGAATTTTGGATAGGTAATTGAAATGAAAGAGCAGCACCTAAACTGTTTCTTTCATATTACCAAATTGGTAAACGGTGCGGTCCGAGAACTTCACCGTAGCCTACGCTCGTGTTATCACATGAGTTCACAAAAGCAACGCTATATTGGTGACGCTTTACGCTACGTTATGCTGAAACCCCAAGATTATGTCGCATTACAAAGTAATTGTATATAATGACAATAATAATAAATAAATTCCCACAACATCTCATACATTGATCTGACTCTGTGGTAAGTTGCTTAAAGCACTTGTGTTACAGACGCCTGCCAACAGAGGCGCCAACAAATATTTGCGCTGAGCGGGAATCGAACCTACGACCCTTGGCGCATAAGATAGGACCACTGACGTCTGCGCCATCGGGCTTGTCAAATTTCATTGCCTCAAACCGGAACACAGCCATGCGATCACTGCTGTTTGGCGATAGAAATAAGTAAAGAGCATGCTGGCATGCAGATACCGTTTCCACCTCCAGCGAATTCTTATAGAAATGTTAGGGTTCAAAGAACCTGTAAAGTTAAAGGAATGTTTTTTTTTTAAATCCAGCGTCAAAAAACAGATACTAGCCGGTAACTTTTACCAGTAAACTCTCATAATAATTATTAGTCTCGTTAATGATGATGACAATAAAATATTTATGAGGCGTGAAACATATACAAACACGAATATCGTTTAGCGATTGTGATGTGCTAATGTTTACAATGCATTTTTTCATAAAGTTAACTATTCCATAGTTAAAAGCAATCAGGCCCGGATGAGAAATTGTAAATAGGTATATAAGGAATAGCTGATATAAAAATAAAATTAAAATATTTTTAAAATAATTTGGTTTTAAAAAATTAACCAGGGATTTTGAGAACAAATTCCGATTCGAATAGACTTGAAATAGACTGCTTTACTTTTCTTAAAAATGCTACTAAACTATTACATAACTATCATCTGCTAGTTAAATAATGACATAAGAACTATTCGCCGTGAGGTACCGGCTGACTAAAATAGTACCTTCTACTGCGCCAGGTGTCGTAAGAGGCGATTAAGGTACTAGAGCCGACAGATGGCGGTATATACATCTAAAACAGAGCAGCTCAAATGCACAGGAATGATGAAAAGGATGGGGATGGGCAGCAGCATCAATTATGGGCAAAAAACCCTCCTTATTTGGAGAGGCCTATGTCCAGCAGAGGATTTCTAATGGCTGGTATGGTGATGATGATGATATAAAACTACAACAGTAATTCCACTGCATATTTTTCATTTTTATACTTAATATTTTTAACTGCAAACAACAAATCATTCAGTCCGCAGAGACGTATAGTTAGTAAACGAGCGCCACAGGCTATCGACGCTCTCGTAACACCAACCATAATATTTGATCGGGGATCAAACCGGAGCCCCGTTATTGTTAGTTCACCCTATACTTGCAATATTCCCCTTTTATTAGGGAGGTCTATGACCAGCAGCGGACTTCCAATGGCTGTAATGATAACAATGACGATGATACTTGCAATAATTGACGAGTGTAAGTTACCATCTAGACGACCTTTGTTCAGAGTGAATACTACTGAAACATATTTCAATATAATACTAATTATACTTAGCTCAATAATATTTTAGACCTAAACGTATATTATTTTATTTAATACTGGCTGGTTAGTTGGCGTAATTTTTATTGCTAGTTCTATTTGAATAGAATTCCAATGTAATATTCTTTTGCACGTAACTGTAACTATTTCCTACATGAATATATAATAAGACAACTTCATTTTATCGTTAATATTTTATAATAAATAACCTATACCTATACCTGTAAAGAGCAGATTAGAATAGTACCTCCTTTTGTACCTCTCCTGGTACCTCGTCCTGGTACCTCTGTCGCATATCACGGCACTTGCCGCCCAATGCCAGTATATCCGTCAGAAACAGCTCAAATGTATACGGCAGGGATGGGCAGCGGCATCCAAATCCCGAAATCTCACTGCGATTGCTACCACACTTGCCCAACGCGCAATTATGCACAATATTCCCCCTAACTTGCGAGGCCAATGTCCTATACATCCAATTGGTAATATAATGATGGAAACATGAATTATTCCTGAAAGACAAAATCAATCCAATTGTTTCCAAGATAACCCGGAATAAACGTATATTTTTAATAATTCAAAAGTATTTGGTTAATAATACTCTTTGTTGTCCCCAATCGAATACATGAAGAAAATTAATAAAAAATGAATTTACAATTTATGTGACAATTAGATGCCTTATAGCTCATAGCGATCTCTTCCAGGCAACCTTTTGATGAATATGAATGAATAAAACTTAATACGCAGTCAGTAGAATGTATTGTGAAGTTAAATAAAGAAAATAAAGCAAATTTAATAATAAAACTGTATATGTCATTACGAACCCACTTCCATTTAGTATTTGAATCGTTTCAACGCACCTTTACAGTTGTAGAAAGATTAGAAAGTGTCTAGACAAGCTCGACCGACGCTTAATAACAATAATAATTTCATTCGGTGTAAGCGACAACCAGCAAGGAGTTAAATCAATTTGAAATTTCCTTTGCGGTACTATTAGAGAAGATGACATTATGTAATAAATGAAACGCTATTTCATGGATAGAATCGTGCGTGTTAGGTTGCCACTTCGTGCTTGCGATTTACTAGCTGCGTAGCGAAATTATTTGGTACCTATCGCTGCGGTCTAGCACAAAACCATAAATTTCATCGTTTGTATTTGGAAATTCAAGTTGATATCTCGAGCTCTACGATAAATACAACATAGACAAGTAAATTTATAAATCAAGGTATGTAAATTTATTAATAAAAATAACAAAGTTAATAAAAGCATTTCTTTGGAGGTCTAGGAATATCGTTACCGCTATCTTCTTAGTTGTCACTCTAAAGAACGTTTAAAGATAAATATCTAAGATCACGTTTAAAATATCATTAAAAGCACATAACAAAACGCAGTGATCTCATTGCTGTGGTGCAGTTTGAAGGGTGGGAGCGGCAGTGAAATTACTGAGCAGTGTGACATAATATCTTCCAGTTACAAGGTTGGCAATGCGCTATAGATATCCTTGTGACATAACGAGTGTCTACATGCTGTGACGCTTACTATCATGCGGACGGTGTGCTTGTTTGTCGACTGGTCTTATAAATAAATAGGAGAAAATATTAAATGCAACATTTCTTAACTAGATTTTACAAACCATGGCCGTGTATTGATAAGCGATCACCACATAATACGGATACTTATATTGATACAATGCTATCAGGCTATCTCTAGCGTCAACCTTGTGATCTCAGAACATTATCACATTACCAAGTAATTTCACTGACTCTCTCAACCGTCACGTTCAAAAATAGCTGCTTCGGCGAAAATAGATGAGATAGCTAATATAAGACAATAACCATCAAGACAGGAATTGCCAAGCAACAACGCAGTACTTCATACCGTGCGCACCATGCTCTGATGACCTTTCATCATCATCATCATAACAGCCACTGAAAGTCCACTGCCAGAGGTTTTTGGTCATCATTGCCGCGCTGGGCAAGCGTGTTGGCAATCGCAAAGCGCAGCTTTCGCGACTAGGATACTACTGCCTATCCTCGCCCTGTGCATTTAAGCTGCACTGTTTCGGATGGATATACCGCCATCTGTCGGTTCTCGTGCCTTAGTTAATAATAATAATAAATTCCTACAACATCTTATACATTGACCTAACTCCGTGGTAAGTCGTTTGAAGCACTTGTGTTACGTACGCCAGACCACAGAGGAATCACAAATATACTACTTAAATATATGTATGTATAAAACCCCTACAGAACAAACACAAATAACATCATATAAATATTCGCCTGGGTAGGGATCGAACCCACGCCCCTTTGCGCACAAGATAGGACCACCACTCTCTGTAACAATACTTTATGTCATAGTAATAAGTCTGTTTTTTTAAATAAAAAAATGTATTTTTATTATTACTTAAATCTGCGCCATCGGGCCCGTCAATGTTCCTCCTCCTCATATTCCTTATACGAAATAATAGTAACCCTTTAACGAAAACTTGTACAACTTCACGTAAATCCGGAATTGTCTATCAAGTATAACACTTCAAATAGGGCTTATCACTGCGGATTTACCTTAAGCCAGTACTGAGGCAGGATTTATGTCTCTGACCCGGACGGCTGGAATTGCAGCCGGCACGAACTGTCCATCCAGGCACATACTAAAACAGCCTTGATAAACAACTATTATATTTTTCGTTTACATTTATGGGGCACTTAATGCACTTACAATTACTAAGCTGACTTAATTACACCTAGTGAGCCGGAACTTACGAGGCTTTCTTTTTCGGAATCGCGAGAAATGAATCCAAAAGAATTAGCCATCGGAAAGAAATGTGAAACTTTCCAATTTTATATTAACAGTTAATGGAAATTAACGATTTAATGAAACGGGTTCATATAATTTACAAAGAATAGTTCTAGTATCCCGCATAGATATAAATTAAGCCGCGAGGTACCGGCTGAGTAGAATAGTACCTCTCCCTGTACTAGGTGTCGAAGAGACGACTAAGGTACCAGAACCGACAGATGGCGGTATATTCATCCAAAACAGTGCAGCTCAAATGGACAGGGCGGGTATGGGCAGCAGCATCCCCGTCGCGAATCTACACTCTGCGACTGCCAACACCCATGCTCACGCAGCAATTATGGGCAAAATTCCTCCTGCGTTTTTGTGCCTGCGTTTGCTAAAACGCTTGCCCAGCGCGGCAACTATGGGCAGAATTTCCCTCTTTCATGAGGAGGCCTATGTCCAGCTGTAGACTGTCATTAGCTGATATGACGATGATGATAAATGCGGAGTATATCTAAAAATATCTGTCTAAACAATATCGACATAAAAGCGTCTTAGAAGAATCGAAACATAGTAAATTAATATTATTTTAGTTCGAATTCGACAGGCCCGATGGCGTAGTTGGTAGTAAATCTGTCTTGTGCGCTGTAAAGTCGTTGGTTCGATCCCCACCCAGGACAAATATTTATTTGATGATATTTGTTTTTCTGTGACAGTGTGTGAAATATATGTATTTAAGTAATATATTTGTAATTCCTGTGTTGTCTGATGTCCGTAACACAAGTGCTTTAAGGGACTTATATTATGTTGTGGGAAGTTATTATTTATTTTTAGTAATTAATTTCCTATAGGTTTAGAATCTCTGAAACAATGCACATATTAATTCTGTGGTTATCTCAACTTATCTTTCTCAATAATTATAGTCATCACATTCAAACTAATGTTATTTTAGTGATTCATGAGTAAATTACCATCATTAAGCATGAATAATTCCGTTGGTCCTGACGACCTGCTGAATGAAGCGTAAAAATGGGAATGGGACGGGACATCATCGTGAAAATTTCAGTCACGAAAATGTACTTAAGAAGAAAACGAACACTATTTACCAAACAATCTCAAAAAATGGACAAGAAATATCTACAACTAGTTCAAAATAACAGCTATATCATGAAAAGAAATATTCAGCAAAAATTTCTACAAGAAGAAAATGAAGACTGTTTATCAAATCATCACGAACAATGGACAAAGGATATCAACGACCAGTTGAAAATAACAGCTATATCATGAGATGGAATATCTCATGTCAAGACCATAAGACATTATGATGTCTTGTGGTCATAACCTCATTTAGAGACCAAACTACAAACTAGTAGGGGTCGCATATGCCGGGTCGTTAGCCGGCACCTACGCGGACTGAATCACCAGCAAACAAATCAAATCATAAACAAAAACCATTTGTCCACAACGTGCAAGTGGGATGAAATAAAACATTGACCTGAAAATCCACCGCAAAAACTAACAACCGCAAATAATTCTCGAGTTAATTTACAGGGAAGACATCTCATAAATTATTTATAAGCGAAAAGTTGTCATTGCTAGAGGCTTTATTTGTAAGAAGTCCGTCCTCGTGAAGGTCGTTCAGTAGCGAACTTGGTAAGGGCGCTTAACATCCGCAAGTTATACCTTAAACGCATCTTTGCGACTTGAAACTTCCGTCTGAATAATCGGAACACGACCACATCCAATGATACGACTGTCCACCCCACAGTGCTCCAAGCATAAAGCAACTTTGTACCATACAACACAAGGTCCCGAATTGTTAAAACATCGACACAGACAATGGGGTTTGAACTTACGGCCTACGTTTTTCGTAGTTTGCCGTTGCCGCTGCAAATGCGGCTGGGCGCATCTCTCGGACAACACTGGCATAATTGAACTGCTGTCCAAAACTGTTTGAAAGGTTTCAATCGATGGGGAACACAATCGAAGGTCAGGTTCACCGCACTATTGTATGTAATCCATTTGGGAATGGTTAATTTGAATTAGTAACACCGGTGCCAGCCTGTGTTGTGGTACACGGCCGGCCGCACACTGTCCGCGCGCCACCTACCAACCCACACTTATACCGGCCGATGAAACTAACGGAGTCTACCTGACCGCCCCATGTTAAATTCAAGCAACCCCAAAAAATAACACACATATCGTCACACGCCATCGCGATGTTTTAACAATGATGAACTTTGAAAATATGCTTCTCTATGCAAGGCGTATACTGACAATAGAAAAGGTCAACGTATTCGCTTTCTTGAAACGAAAATAGACCTGGATATAAGAAAGTTTAATCCGAATTAAAAACATGTTTTATTTCAGCGACTTCTTGAATTTCGTTATCTAAAATTCCTTCACCCTACTATTACACTCCACTTTACACGAGAGCCTCAGAGAGCACTTCGAAACTTGCTTACACAAGTTTCCAGATATTAAACAAATTTGCTAGTTTTTATATATAAATAAATATAAATATGTTTCATATTTATAGCCCAGTTATTTTTCTGATAACCTCTGCGCCATGTTTTATAATAGCAAATGCAATTATTAAAAGGCGTTGGCCAGTTGAACAATTCCAGTACGACATTAGCACTTAAATTTACCTACTATTGCAACTCCAATTAAATTTTAATACATGCTAAAAGGTGTTAAATCATAGTGGATTATGTCTGGATGTAGTATACTTTGAACTTTCAGAAGAGGTTACATTCTATGGACTTTTGTACGTATTGTATGTTTAGAGTGCATTGCACCATGTCAGTAAGGTTATTATTCCCAGTTGGACGATCGTTAATTTGTAATAAAGCTTAGAACCCACCTGTAATAGTCGTGTGAACAATTAAAATAGCCCTTTATTATGACTTTACAGTGACACTAAACTATACATATTATATGTATATAAACACTTAATAGTTTCAAGATTATACGATATTTCAACGAGTGAATGTTATGAAATGTAGTTTATATTCAAAAGTAGTAGAACCCAGGCCATAAATATTATAATATGTCGTAAATGGTATTATAAGTAGTTATTACAATCTCTTAGCCACCAAATGGCCTTGCTTGAAACAAATTGTGAACCACGAAACTATACAAAAATAACTACATACCCGATTAGATCTAAACAGCACCATCTATCAAAACTATTTAGTTTAGTGGAGCAACTGTGTATTTTTTCGGGTGCAGGTCATCTGTTACCTATGGCCTTGACAGCGGTACAATGTCAAGACTACATTAACATTATACCATTGGCCGGTAGCGTGACCCCAGCAAAAAGTTCAGCTTATATTCAAACAAACGTATTTTTAGACAATATGAATAAACATTTGACTACATTAGTTCAATCTAGATTTAAAATTAGAATTGTAGAATATGGACTCTTTATTAAAGAGATTAGGTCGTTTATTTATATGAAATTAGAGAGATTTTGCAAATAATAACAGTTTTTTAATTATTAAATCGACAAACCAGCATATGGTCCACGTGCTGATGGTAGTAAGCGTCACCACATCCTACAGACGCTCGTAACATCACATGGGTAACACTGGTGCATTGTTAATCTTGGGACTGTAAGATATCATGTCACATTACCTAGTAATATCACTGCCTCTCTCATCCTTCAAATCGTTCGAAATGCAATGGTACGTCACTCACTTTGTATGAAAAGTCCACCTCTAGAAAGATACATTCGGTTTGTCATACACAAATATATGTAATCTTATGGTCAGAATATTGAAAGTGTGGGGGTGCCGCATTTAATCTTATCACCCGAGCAAATAACAGGCTTGCAATATTAAATTAACCTAGTAAATTACGGTATCTATCTATCTTTATTTCTGAGACCGAAGAAAGCGAAAATGCAACAAAAGTATAAAGTCAATCTAATAATGTTTTCTCATATTTATGCGTTCACAACTCAGAATAGAACTACTTTATAACGGCTTTAATGCGCAGTTATTTGACTATTTTACATTTTTTATTCAACGTTTCGATTACTTTGCGGCAACCGTTCTCAAAGCATGTAAAAAGTTAAAAAAGTACTTTTTAGTTTACTACGAGAATATAAATAAAAAATACCTCAAAATAAATAAATTGGATAGAAAGGCGTAAACTGTGCTCACACATTTAGATCTAGGGTAAAGCCATTCAGAACCATACACAAAAAAACCTTAGCATATTATTATGCCAGCCAGCAACTAATGTCAGTAGTTTAGGTGAGGTTGCATTTCTAACATATTTTTATGCATTAGCTGATGACCCACGCAAAAATAATGACCATAAAACATTACACGTCGAAGTACATAACTGAAGAAACAGTTTGAATATACTTGTTAAATTAAATGCATTAATTTCATCAATTTTACCTTTAGTGTCTATGGTCTACAACATTGGTAAGGTTTTTTTCTCTCTGCAGGCCATGCTTCTATTAAAAGATACGACGTACAATCAAGTCACAGGGTTCGTCACGGGCTAGTGGTACACTTGAGATGCCTCTACTAGAGTCAGATTAATCTCGGAAACCGTATTGTTATTTGCAAAGTATGAAAATTGACAGTCAAAGAGGCAGCGAACAAGACAATACAACAAACTCATACCTCATCATCATCAGCATCATATCAGTCGTAGATCATCCAATGCTAGGCATCACCGGGCCCTGGATCATGAATTACAAAAAACCCCGGTTGCAGCCGGCACCCAGCATAATCCTGTGGTTCTGATCAGATCGTCTTACCAACTCAATCTCAATAAATATACGATTTCTAACAATTGTTTTTGCAATGAAGTGCCTGTAGGCTGGCACTGATATAAGGAAAAAATAAAACAACCAATTGATTTCTAAAGCTAACTACGTATACCTCATTCTCTGTTCCAAATAGCCTAAATTTCGGGGCGAGATGTAGGACGCGCATTCGTCCGGGTTCACGCGCGGAGGTGTGCAGTGCGCGCGATATCGCTGCCAAATTAAGTTGCGTAATATTGTGCGATTGACGTAACGCCGGCGTGGCGGCGATGAGTGCACCGCACGCTATTTCATTATTTATCGGGACTACAACTGAATTGGATATTCAGGAATGGATTTAAAAGCACCAACCAGTATTTCACAATAAATGATAACAAACTTTGTAACAATTCCTACTAATATTATAAATGCGAAAGTAACTCTGTCTGTCTGTCTGTCTGTAACGCTTTCCCGCTTAAACTTCTCAACCGATTTAGATGAAATTTGGCACAGACAATCTTTAGACCTTGGGAAAGGACATAGACTATTTTTTAATTCTAAATAAGGGTTGTAAGAGGTCAAAAGGGGGGATGAAAAGTTGTATGGAAGTATCGCTATTTTTAGAGCTAGAAACTTAAAACTTATTTTCAGGCCATTGATTTGATATAAATAAAAATGACATTCATAGTTTATATAAGTTAAGGTAAAGAGGTATGGTACCCAAAACAACTAATCCACGCGGACGAAGTCGCGGGCAGCTAGTAATTTACAATATTTTTATTGTGCAACAACAAATATACAATTAACTGTTACTCTATATCTACGAAGTTGTGAGCCAGCAGGTTAGAATAGTACTTCCCCATGTACCCATTTATGTGGTGTCGTGAGAGATGACTAAAGTACTAGAACCGACAGATGGCGGTATATACATCCGCAACAACGTAGCTCAAGTGCAACAGAGCAGCAGAATCCCCTTTGCTAAAAAGCTACGCTCTGCGATTGCCAACACGCTTGCCCAGCGCGGCATTTATAGGCGAAATTCCCCCTTTCTTAGGGGGGTCTATGTTCAGCAGTGGACTTCCAATGGCTAATATGTTGATGATGATAAATCTGATAAATTATTTATTTTTATAACCATATATTGAAGACAGAATCTAATTCGACGACCGTGACTTGTTATTATGATTATGATGACATAGCGTAAAACATTTTATTTATGTTCAACAGTTTTTCATTATAATTTCCAAATATTAAAAAGCTGTGATACATGACCTTCAGCTTCACTTAAAGCCAGTTAAAAAAATTGAATCTATTTATTGCTCCTAGGCATAGCGGTTACTTCAATAAGTGCCAAAGATAGCTATTTACTTTACATTATTTTAAAACATTGATGATGAAGACCTTATCAATTCACACACAACTGTTAATGGAATAGGAATATATTATAGCTCAATCTCACCTAAAATAGCATACTAGCTACCAGCTACCGCCGGTTACTTCACTACATTCAAATGGGATTTCATGCTGTTCAAAAATATTTACTATATTATATATATGAACGATTTAGTGTGAAAGTAGGGACCTGGATGATGATGATAAATGATGAAGGACATAAAGAGCCTACCTACATTTAAACAATGATCTAAAACCTACATATTAGATAATTATGACAGTAATTAAAAGTGATCGAAATGACCATTTATTACCTATTAAAACACACATATTTTGCTTATAGCTAAAATATATCCAAGGTACAAAAATCTAAAAAGTAAAAAATAAATATTAAATTTTTTTTTTGTACAATATTTAACAAACACATCATAAAATGTATAAATATATAAATATAGAAAAAGGGAAAACAATGTTTTCCTTAATATGTATAGAATTTTACTTGCCGTTGCATAAGTTAAATTAGATTTAGTGCATGCCGTATTTAACTGAGTAAGTGAAGTGTAATTGTAATTTTTTTTATAGATATATTGTAGTGACTAGTTTTGACAAGGAACAAAAAGTAGGTACCTACGTCAGCAATCAGAGGTGTCCTATAAACAATTTTAACTGAAAACCCTTGGTTTGCGCAGGCGATTATTTACAAAAGAAAACAACCCGTGCAAAGATCGGAAATGCGCCTATTTCCAATCCACCTGTTTATCCGACAACTGACCCGCGACCGTTGACCTCCAACCGTCTACGGTCCTACCACGTTCGCGCTAAACAAACCGGCGAAATTCCACTCGAACACCAATACAACTCTTCCTTTCTACCACTATG
Organism: Heortia vitessoides; assembly: GCA_020976665.1. Taxonomy (NCBI): domain Eukaryota; kingdom Metazoa; phylum Arthropoda; class Insecta; order Lepidoptera; family Crambidae; genus Heortia; species Heortia vitessoides. Next base: position 2,638,982 of record JACJUM010000202.1, read on the forward strand.
ACGATAATAGAGACGGATGATCACTTCACTTTGTAACAGGTCGAGCTTACGTAGTACAGGCGCTGAACGGTGAATCATCGCGTGATGTGAATAAAACCAATGTTGACCGGCCTCCTTTTTACTTATCAATATTTGGACATGAAATGACCATTCTGTTTTTCAGTATAATATCAACCACAAGAATTGTATGGCCAGGCTTATTGTGTTGCCTAATGTGGTCAAAGTCGTACCATAACAATACACAATAATAAAATCGCCTTAAAAGTAAAACTCGATTGTATTTAGAAGCATAATTGCCCGACATAATTACAATATGGATGAATATCTGGAGTCTTCGGGAGCCCTGTATACAACAGTGGACAGACAAGTCGCTTTTATGATAACGAGGTCATGGTTACTCGAAGCAATGTTACAAACACAATTAAACATCAATGGGTGACATCTCGGAGAAATCCTCCTTTTCGAATTTCGAAATGAGGTCGTAGATTTTAAGTTTTAATTCACAGACGCCCTCCACATTTCCAAAAATAAGCACACAAAAGAGAACAAAGACAGAATGTGCAGGCCTGAGATCGTCGTTTAGATTGCGTAGAAAACCGTTAGGGCACAAATGTGAGATCATTAGAAGTGCGGAGACTGTGCCTTTGTGGAATATTTCTATATTTACACACGATGAGCCATATGACTATTCAGTGTTCACTGTTCTGTATGATTCACGAACTCGAATATATGTCAAAATAAGAATACTCCAAAAGCTAGCTGTGTATGTTTTGCGTTTCTTAATTACACGCCTATAATAGTAATAATAATTATATGTATATTTTTCTTTTACTACATACAATACCGCGTGAGATAAATAATAATATAACTTGATTTCTCTCCCGCAGTCACATACAAATGTCTAAGAAAAACATCACTTGTAAACTTTTGAACATCAGAATGAGGATTTACTTTAAGCAAAACAAAAGAAAACACCGCGGACAAAAAACGTCATTAAATTATTGGATAACTGGCCACATAAACAAAAATAAAGCAATCAATTTACAATATTAGAATAAACTCAGAATGGCCAGATGTACAGAAGTCATTTATCATTTTAAAAAATTATAGTAATATAAAGATATTACTCACCTTTAGTCGCCACAGGGATCGATTGTCGCGTCATGTCCTAAAAACAGAAACCAACAATTATAATCAACATCATCGACATTATTGGCACATGAGCAAATCAATAAAAATAAGCAGCCGATAATACAAAACCAAAATGAAATATCAAAGGTATGTAAGTAAGTACTGTATTTACAAAAGGTATAGAGGAGATTCAAGAAAGTTGCCCGGCTTCCAGTGCTATGTTAAGCTTGAGGAAAAACTAGGAGTCAGCCAATATTTATGAAATTGAATTAATTTCTAGAAAACTGACTCGCAAATTACACAGCAGGCGTATTTATTCAAATTCACTCACTATATGTATTTAAAAGTTTAAACGATATTATTATAAAAACACAGGTGTGTTTGGTTAAATTCAGGAACTGATTAAATTGTTAATTCGGCGTCGAATAGGCCCGCATTGTAAAGGGATGCCGCAATAGGCGAAGTTTCAAAACCCTTTTACATGTATGCGGGAGTTAATGGGCACCGGTCTTATGTAATATTCACAATGACATCCTTTTACTGTTTACACGTAAAAAGTACTATTTGTTTATTTATTATTTGATGTTTATGACGACACAAATAACTAGAGAAAAACAAAAAAAATGTTACGTACTGTTTTTATGCAATCGTAGTAAACAGTAACAGTTTTTAAACTTACGATATCGTCGGGAAGCGACAGCAACTATAAAGGTTTACTGCACTTCCTAAAAGAACTGTGCTAGCAAAAGTGCGAAAACCTGCCTAAGCTAAATATCTCTATATCTCGGTTTCGTGTCTCTTAACAGTACAAGAATTCGGCAAAATTGTCATTGGTCAAATTGGCCACGCAAACTAAGTCGCGAAACCGCTAGTCTAAAATTACACTTCAATATACATATCATATATTCAATTCAGAAAGACCAGACAAAAGAGAAAACTGTGATAGATAGAGAGAAGTCTTCCACCATCGTAGTACAGATCAATTAGATTTCAACTTTAAATAAATGGTTTGGACTGAAAATCAAAGCTGTTAGTACTAAAGCCACCTAACTAGGTCATCCCAGGTCAGACTGAAGGACGAGCTTCACAGCGTTCTGAAGAATTTGCAGTGGTGCCGCATTTCGTATTACCTCACCAACCGAGTCGTGCCTTTAGCGTGTCTCTATCGTAATTGCATTCAGTTTTCAAATTGTCAATTTCCTAAGTTCTTTTTAAAGTAGCATAATGGCAGTTCAACGTAATTCCACTCAATTTTCTGATGTTTTTGCAAACATAATTGTACTTTACAAAACAATGAAAATGTAATATAAATTGTGTCTATGGTTATCGAGTGTACAACTTAACCTGACATCTCTTGCTTACTGACTTAACTTATAAATAATTTATTGTACATCTGCCAATTAAACACATAATCAATTTATTCCTGATAAAAAAATATATTAACGTGTACTTGATTGATATTTAGTTTAAAAAACAAAGACAGATTCGTCTTCAGAACACATCCATCTATGTTTAAAATTAGTTCTGATAGATTCAATCGACAATCTTGGTAATAATATTTATATAATAATTGGTCAATCTACAGATAAGCCAGCAACAAGATTAACTAGTTGCTTGGGTCATACTATTTCTATAGAAATACACATTTTAAATTGTAGGACAAGCGCATTGTCCTAATTTATCAATCATCATAACCTGACATTCTCTGAACCTTCACCAACCACATTACAAAAACATGCCTATATCGAGCAACCTCTACATTATTCCAGGACAATGAGTATATATGCCATTATTCCATACTGTGTCTACCTCTGTGTTAAATATCATACAAACCCAATCACCGTTCTGGCGTAAAAATGCAACCAACATCCACACCATCCACATACAAATTGAAAGTTTCAGGTTTTGATGTTAGAAGAATTATTACTTAGACGACCAGCCGCAAACAGTAATACAATTTTTACTGTGCATGCGACGCGTCCGACTGGCTATAGACATTATAAAATTTCCTTTGTAAAACCATATACAGTAACATTATCTAGTGAGGAACTAAACCATAGGCATTTTCAAATCGTCAAAAAAAACTAAATAAAATCTATAGTATAGATTTGCCACTTAAAATTTTACACAAAAGACCAATGACCCTGAAAACCACTGTAACAAGAGTCATTTAAACAAATAGGTCATTGAGTGTCCTACTTTAATACTCGTCCGACGGCACCAGGCGGCTCTTATAACTAAGTTCATAGCAGGTTCATAACGCATTACGCTAACACATATTATCACCATTATCATCATATACACTTGTGCGCCAAAGGTAGTGGGTTCGATTCCCAGGCATAACAAATATTTTTTATATATATCATGAAGGCAGCATACAAGCTTACGGTCTGCTTAATAATAAACGTGACCGCAGCCTATAAACACTCATGTTATCACAAAGATATCATCAGCATGTCGCAAACCTTGTAAACTAAAGATAAACGTCACATTTACCCCGTAATGTAAGGAACATATGTGTTTGTTCTGTGTCTGGCTGTTATATATATTATTTAAGTATTATATTTAAAATTTATTTGACGAGGCCGGTACCTTCCTTGCGCGCTAATGGTCATGGGTTCGATCCCCGCCCAAGACAAATATTTATATGATGATGTTTGTGTTTGTCCTGTGGTTAGGTTTTAAAATATGTATTTAAGTATTATATGTGTGATTCTTCTGTTGTCTGTGTCCATAACACAAGTGCTTTTAGCGACTCGCCAAGGAGTCAGATATAATATGAATAAATAAGAATTTTTGTGCCTCAGGTCAGGAACCAAGTCGCCATTGGCAATCCTCACTATGTGTGTTCCCCTACTTCCATTGTAGTAGAGCAATCGGTTTTTGGTCTGATATGCGTAACATAAGTGCTAGTAACTACTTCTCTCAGAGTGAGGTCAATATATGACATGTTGTGTAAATTTATTTATTTATCAAAGTATGGGCAATAGAATCCAACACCCGTCCAGTAAATTGCCAAATGGACTCCCTATTTATTACAAGTATTACATAATTCCAACACCATTATTTAGAAACCTAATAACAAGTTAATAGCGATATAATATTTGCAAGTAATATGTATTCATTAATTAAGTCCAAAGAGAAAGTTAATTATTAATTCCCGGCCTAGTTAGCGTTAGGCGGAGATAAGATGGCAACCCCGTCAGAACTTATGCAAGTAGGGCAAAAGGCGGGATGCCGTTTGCAATTTCCTTATTGGTCGATTCATGTTATGTAAATAAACTTCAGAATAGCTTTCATAAATGTAACAAAATTATTACAAAGGAAGCGCGAAGTATTTTTAATATTATTAGATTAATTGATTTATTGATTATTCTTCAACGATGATTTCTTACACTGACAATCCCGATGGCGCAGATGGTAGTGATCTCATTTTGTGCGCCAAGGGTCACGAATTTGATTCTCAGGACAAAAAATCACATGATGTTAGTACACAAAACGCACTTAGAAAAGGTTTTCGAAAATTCTTAAATGGGTGTAAAGTTAGTATGAAACTATGCTGTTTTTGAAGTAATTCGAATGAAATTCTTAAAGTATAAAGGTTCTTTATTGAAAGTCATTAAACACGTGTAATATATTTATTTTAAATCATCTCTTAAAGAGGGTGTCAGGGGGGTTTAAAGTACAGTATGTAAGTTCAACAACTTAACGCGGGTGAATCCGCAGGGCGCTGATAGTAATATAACAAATCTGTTAGTTTTAACACACTTGCCCGGTCATGTACCTATGAGATTCCAAAAGTCTGTATTTCCATTTGACATCATCATCATCATACCAGCCAATGAATGTCCACAGCTGGACGTAGGCCTCCCCAAGAAAGAGAAAATTTTGCCTATAATTGCCGCGCTAAGAGATGCTAGGATGCTGCTGCCTATCCCCGGCCTGAGAATTTAACTTGCTTAGTTTCGGATGGATGTACTGACTGTCGGTTTCGGTACCTCAATCGCCCTATGGTATACCTGGTATAGCCCCCTATATATCAGAGTAGAATAGTATTTTACTATTCTACTCTACCGGTACTTCACGGCCGTTGCATCTGCATTTATCAGCCTAGTCGTATTAAGGAAGGTTATAGACTATTAAACATGACGTCACGTGTAAATTAGCAGGGAAATTCTATGTAACAATATTGGATCCCTTTAATTTAAGTAAACAGTAAAGAATATGTTATTTAAAATTACTAGATCTTGGTTAATAACAAAATATGATTATGTACCAATTTAAGTTTCTCACTTATCAAAAATATATGTAATGCTTTACAATGTATTTGTTTGCATAATAAAGATAAACATACGCCCCCATATTTATAAACAATTCTTAATAACACACCGTCTATTAATTACCCTTTCTGTCTCTCTCCCGATAACAATGACATACCAGACAACTATTATTTAAGCCATGATTTAAAATAGACAGTGCCCAGTTGCAGGTATTCGATTTTGCTCTCTATAGGAAATATAATCTATTAATCGTGTTATAAATCTGTTTATATTTCTCCCCCCAAGCCTTCAACTTCCCTACTTTATTTCTACCTGTAATTATTTCAAGGACTTCATATGTCCGCAATACTGTACCAACGAAACCAAACATCGTGACATCTTGAAAACCCTCTCGTAAATTTAAAGGGTATATCAACCATTATGGAATTGCCTTAACACTAGAAGCACTGGCCTACCTTATGGAATAACTACGCAGATCCAATGAGCAAATGTGTCAAAAAAGGACAGCGTCGTGGCCAATTTAATATCACGTATGTATCATTATTGTATTAGGGACAAATTTCAAGCTTTCCAATCGAACTTTGACCTTAATTGACAACTGCCTCTTATGCAGTTTTCAACTATCACTAGAGTTGTATTTTATAACGTATAATTTTTAATCAGAAATGTAACTATTTCCTTGAACCGACAGAACAACGCAAGTTCGATTAAAAACTAGTCTCTTTAAATTTGTCAACAATTTTTTTTTAACTATATGTTTCTGCAAGCGATCAGAATGTACTCCTAAATTTCGTTCTCACTTTACGTGCAACAGACTAACTTTGGGAATCACTGATCCAAATGCCATCATCTACATTACTCCGCTCGATGAACAATCAGAGAAAAAAAAAGTAAGTTCATTGAGAGCACACCATATAGTTTCACAATTCCGCAGACGAGCTCACACAGGCTGCTCGTTTACTATTGACGCATTGTTTCACACGACGCTTCACCCTAACGTCAGTCGGAATGCACTTTTACGGGCGATCCTCGCAAATAGACTGGGTAACGATACATTTCTTATACTTACCCTTTGTATAGAGTTGGTTTAATGTAAAACTTTTCAGTTAAAAAATATGTATTTTAATTCCACTCTCTCTTTCTTTACTTAGAAAGCTAATCGAAACATTTCCAGCGAATTAACGTCCCAAAAACAAAACAGACAGTTTTTATCGTACCGCTCGCCATCGACAGAGTTCACCCTCACACTTTAGAACCAAAATCGCGTATCCAACGGTTTTAGTGGCACTTTATCCCGCATAAGCTAAAGTTGGGGAATGAACTCCCTGCAGAGATTTTCCCAGAGGACTACAGTATTGGATTCTTCACGAAGGGAATAAAGAGGTTTTTAAAGGGAGTGATACCTCGTTATAAACGTCTATATAGGCTGTGATAACTGCCTACTATCAGGCGGACTTGTTTGCCAACTCTTTGGTAAAATAATTAAAAATAGGCTAGTTTAAGACAATACTTGAAACTTCAATTAATTAAACTATTTTATTAGGAATTTGTGGGACTTATGACGCAGGGCTAAAGCACCTGCCACGCGATCAGTGAAGTATAACAAATTTTACAACGATTAGCGTAAGGATGGCAGACCCAAAACAACTCTTCAGTACCACTCCCTTCTCTTCACTCACTTCAGTACTCATTACCAACTATTAAAACCCATTTATCCGTATTGGACCATGATATCAATTATGAGGTAGACCCCACTAAAGGGATACTCTATAGTGGGGACAAAATAAAAGTGCTCATGTGGTGTTAATACTGCGTCATAATATCTTACGCAGTCCACTTTTGTACCAATCCACGATATTTTTATATAATATTATTATTATTTCGGAAACATGGGAAAAATGGGAGGGATCAAAAATATAATACGTAAATACATATAAGTATTTTACAATCAGACACAGGACAAACACAAATCTCATCATATAAATTTTTATCCTGCGCGGGATCGAACCTACGACCATTGGTTCATAAGACAGGATCACTACCATCTGCGCCATCGGGTCTGTTAAATCATCATTAATTTTACTCGAATATGAATGGATGATGTAAACGTTAAGTTCTTCTCTACATCGGAACAAATACTAAACAATTACAAACCGTTCGTACCTACATTGAAAAAGTTATTGTTTCAAGTGCTAGATATTAAACTTGTAATAATTGAATATTTATATACGACCGACGATATCATCCGCGTCGACTTCACGTCCCAGCCGTTTAGTCGTGATCTCTGGTAACGGACGGACAGACAAAAATACTTTCGCATTTATGTAGTATATACGATTACAATAATTGTAATTTTAGGAATAATTGACCAGTTTCAATATCGTGACAAAGCCAATCTTGTATCTGGCAAAACTTGGACCGACTCCAATATAAATCGTATACACATCAAAGAGGCATCCATCATCAATCCGATCCTTGATACAAGTATATTCGTCCAATGCCAAAGGTTTCCGAGTTTAAGACCGCATTAAGCGTTATAACTGTAAACAGTTTATCGCGAACGAGTGAGGCTAAATAGCTCCCTCAAATTGCTCGCAACTGCAATCTCTTCCAGGAGGTTGCGCATCCCATTCCAGGCAATTTGCTATTTGAAGTTAACAACGCTTAATGGACGTGGAAAAAGGACAAGTTTCTGCTAATCAAGGGGGGAGATATTTATGTCAAATTGTATGCTTGCTATGTATGCTTCCATTAGCGCGTTGGTATGGCCGGTTTTATATTCAATTGGAAACCGAGATGTCGCGGACTAGATTCTATGTTGGCTTAGTAGAAAATTCGGGAAATAATCTATGTCTTACGATTTCGTATGTAGTATTGAGGTAGACCTCATACAAAAGGTTGTCTGCATTGGAACTCACTCTCACCTATTTATACAATTTTTTGAGTTCCGGTCTGAACGATGATGGAGGCAGTAAACTGAACAATGTGGCATAATATGTTTAAGTCACAAAGTTGTTTCGAAATTACGAGCGTCTATAGGCTGCAGCGACAGTATGATTATATGTCGACCTGGTAATGTAATAAAAAAAAAAATTTGCAGCGATGATCGAAAATTTTACAATTTGAAAACTAGTTTTATTTACTTAACTCAATGTTTGCATTACTAGCATTGGTTTTTAATCTTATGAACATAAACCAAATGATAGTCAATTGTCAGTAAAGAGCGTCACAACAAGCTTAATTCATCTTTTAATGATCGGGTGACCAAATGTAATCAGAAAATAACATTTTTTTGTATGTATCTGTACAAAATAAACCTGAATAGGCGGATGTCGAGTCATTATCTCCCAAAAAGTTGCAATTCAATTTATACTTTAAGTTTTTTTGTACACGACAAGAAACTGTAAAGATGAGCGTATTAAATTAGGTAAATTTATATTATCTGATGACGTATCAGTTAGTTTTACTTTTACTTGTAACTGAACGTTCTCACAAAGCAGTCATAGAATAAACACATAAAATTCCACTCCGTAGTACAATATACCGTGACATGTGCACTAAGCAGCATTAAAACAAAGAAAGTTTCGAATTTCCATTAATTAACCTAATGCTTACTCGAAACCGTAGCAAGTTTGTAGTTCGACGAACCGAGCCAATAAGTGAATTAAAAAAAACAAAAAATATATTAAATACAAAATACATTATATTAATGGTCAAATTTAAAACAATCAGCCTGTAAAAGTACTGATGACGCCTATGACACATAATCATAGCATATATTGCAAACAGGACGCGTTAAAACAAACATATTATGTAAATAAGTCCCATTGTCTAATAAGACAGAGCGGTACCGATGGCTAACAAAAAGGTTCAAATGATTTACACCTATTGTGATAATAATATACAGTACAGACTACATAACATCAAACAGGTTGGATTGAGTTTCTGTCACGGATCAATGAACCACTGAATACACGCAAGAAACATAGCAATGGTGTGAGAAAACCTCAATCCAACCAAACACCATAACAAGCCGTTCGTGTGCAAATCATAGATCGTGGAGCAACGTAATCAAAAAGTGAGGAAAGGTCAAAATAAAGAGGTGTAAATATTGTAGCGGCGACAGTCCGTGCCGTGCGGTGTGGTGAGCACTGTACCGATCGGGAGTTGCGCACGGGCAGCGTGTGTCCGGAGTCCCCGGCGGCTTCGCCCTCCGCGCCCTCGCGCAGGAACCCGCCGTCGTCCGACGAGGAGCCCGACGGATCCTTGCGGCGCCATGACAAACAATCACGTGCCAATCATACCACAGTTAAAAACACTTACTGAGCGCACCGAAGACTCATCGTCCGTCTCCGTCATTCTATATATTTTGGATCGCAGCGAGCGCGTGCTGCCTATTGTTCTACATCGAAGAGAAAGTGAAACTGAAATGCTAACACGAGTCGGCGTGAAAAATCGATGCGACCCGGTGTCCAGTGCGCGTCAGACGTACCCATACAAGTTGGAGGTCGCCCGGCCATCAATCACCGGCCGATCGAGAGTACATAGCACGCAACCACCGGCCGGCGTACACACACAACAATCAATCTGTAATTGATGTTACCTGCTACTTCATTTCTGCCTCTGTACGCCTATTATCAATATCTATGTGAATCTATAAGTTGCACGTGTAGTGTTATTATCAGACGGCGTGTGCGGTCAAACAGCGTTGTCTTGGTAACGGTGCAATTTAGAAAACAATATTCCGCAAGCCATGATCGCTACTGAGTGCGGGTTGTGAAATGATCACCTGCCAGCTGATGATGTATGGGAACATTTCTACATTTTCCCTTGCAATTGTGCGGCAGCCGTGACACCGGTTCAATGACGAGTTCCGCTCATTCATAGATAGATTAGATTTCACTTTAGGTTTCACAAACGCTCTTCATGTTTGAAAAGTTAAAACGTTTATTCTACTACTTTATATTCGATATGGCTAAGTCATTTTTGTGGTAAAGTAATTTGATACAAGCCGGTACCAGAGCTTCATAGGTCGCACACATTCGCCTGTCGCGGATATGTCGTTGCAACTGTGGCTTGGTGTCGATTAGCAACGTGCTTCACAACCCAAACAATGAGAGTGATCGCGGCTTGGTACGCGGTTCAAGCGCCTCCATTGATCGATAAACCTAACTAAGCTAAGCTTCCGCTCAACGCTATCGCAAAGTGGTCTACACAATCGATTAAATACATTTAAAAATGTTTACACTACAAAAGCAAGCGTCGATTGCAAGCTTTCAGTAAAATTGGAACTGACCTCAATGGGTAATTAATATGGGGAAATGTTACCTTGCTGCAGCAATTAATTGCGCTCACACTGTTAGCAGCTACCTCTCATAAATTAGTGTCAGAAGCAAGGCTACACAGACTGATGACCGACATTATATTAGATTGAATGTTTTCCAAGTCACTGATCTGTTAAGATTGTTATTTTTGTTTAGTAACCATACAATTGCTTAATTTATACTACTAGTACATCTTTAATAATGTTAGTAACAACGCACATCTTCGAGCAAAATCAGAACTGCGGTACCAGCAGTACATAAACATGAAGGAGTTGTGCTCACCCTGGCTAGTTTGTTAGGCATGGGCTGTAGGTGCGGGGTGTGGTGCCGCGTGCCGGCGAGTTCCGGATTGAGGGCCAGGATAGCGTCGATCTCCACCTCCTTGCCCTTGGTCTCGCCGCGTTCGTACCATTCTACCGTGACGGACCTCGTCTCCAGGTTGACCCCGGAGATGATCGCTGTGTGAATCCGGCCTGAAATTCAAAATTGACAATAATTAGGATTTTTGAAACAAATTTCGAAATTAAATTAAAAAAAGTATGTCTGTTTGCTGCGTTTTTGAAACCTTAGTTGACGTCGAATATTGTTTATAAAATTTGGCATGGTAAAAAATGGGGACGACATAGGGTACTTTTAACAAGTTCTTCAGCGAAGCGATATATTGTAACTTTAGGCGGACGTAGGTAATCAGCTTACCATAAAACCAAAACCAAACCGGCAAAGTAGTACCTCCCCCTGTACTAAGTGTCGTAAGAGGCTTCTGAGGTAGGTACCAGAACCGACAGATGGCGGTATATCCATCGAAAACAGTGTAGCTATATAGATATATTCACGACTTTAATACGCGGTTTATTTAACTTTACAAAATTTTGTTCGACGTTTCCCTGCATCAACAGTATTCAAGACAGACAAATATTTTATGTCAAGAATTTGGAAATTTACAATTAAGGAATGTAAGAACAATACGATGCGAACATCCGTTTAAAGCACTTTAAAACAACGCAACGGATTTTAATGCGGTTTATTTAAACACATAAATCACTTTATTACTATATTTTAAGTGGACCCTTGACCCTCACTACCAACTGCGCTGTCGGGCCTATCAAGATGTAATGAAATGACATTTTATTAAATTTAAAAAGCTTTGAATGGAAGTCGCATCGGAGAGCATCACGTGATTCAATGGCAGGTTGTCGTTTACATTAATTTGATTATATTAATAAATAAAATTTTATAATAACGGATATAATTGAGAGGGCGTTATAAGTGAACGTTAAATATCGTATGATTGTATTTTCAGGCAACACAAATGTGGAATTAGATATGTCAGATGATAATTCCTGTGATAGTGTAACAGGATGATAAAAAAAAATATTTCTTAGTATATTCAGAGAAACAGTACTGAACCGAATTTAATAATTATTTGCTTATTGTGTGCAGTTTTAATGAACTTGAGATATGGGATTGTTTATATATCTATCTATAACAGTCTCTCGGTTCAGCTAGTATCTTATAAAACTAAACTCATTCTTCACTATAAAGTCACTGCAACATTTTTCTTTTGAAACAACCTCGAAAGTAGTTTTCTCGACGTTCATCGGCGCGATGTTTTTTATTCAGCCAGTACAACATGTACGTTCTTTTTTTATAAGCTTTATATGCAATTCATTTCTATTTACGTCAAGAAAGCCGCAAGATTTATGTACAGTTTAGTAAAGTATATATATCATTTATACTAGTACTAAATAAATTGTTAACTCTTGCATGTTCTTTTTAAGCGTCATATGAGATTTATTGATAATAATAATAAATTCCCACAACCTCTTATACTTTGACCTGACTCCGTGGTTAGTCGCTTAAAGCACTATAATTTACGTTAGACAACAGAGGATTCACAAATATACTACTTAAATACATATATTTAACACCCAGACACAGAACAAATACAAATATCGTCATATAAATATTTGCCCTTGGTGGGAATCGAACCCACGACCCTTGGCGCACAAGATAGGATCACTACCTGCATCGGGCCCGTCAGATTGAGTTAAGAAAGTCTTAAGATTTATTTATACACTAGCAAACCGCATCGGCTTCGCACGGTTATGATATAGGATAAAAAAAATTGTGATTTTCCCTAATAGACGGACATATACCACCTTTTTTATAGACCTTTTTATGGTTTACAACCCTGTAGTTTATTGTTTTGATCTCGTCGGGTTCAGCTAGCGTTTGCAAAATAATCACAAATCAAATGTTTATTTATTACATCAAATTAGAAACCTCTAAAACTATCAGTGTTTATCTAATATATCATACATATAAACCTTCCTCTTGATACGTGTACATATATATATATCTTTATGATATCTTTTATGTACAACGCAAAACGTAATGTGATGAGTCATATGTACCTAAGTGCTACTAAAACGATAAATCTCCTTATTCAAAAACAGTGCCATTTCACGTTAAACCCGCTAACTTCACCTCGCTAATTTGTCAGCATTGTTCGACATTCGACAACTTCAGTGAACTTGTAGTGATAAATAGCTACCTCGAAACTTTAGTCAGCTCTATATTGTGTTGCCGAGTTATTTCGAGAGTTCATGTCATTTTTACAAAGCTGTTCAGTTTGAAAGACTATTCACAACAAATTGCTTTTATTCATACAGGGTCTTTACTCTCAGACTTATACATAGCGACAGTGTACAGGAGGCAATGTATTTGCACAATTGCTGGTTTTGTATTGTTATCGTGTGCGTCTGTTATGCCAATTGAAAAGTGCACATGCTCTACTGTCATAGTCTGAAACTATCATGGATAATATTGTTTTCCTTAATCTATCGCTATTTTGTTGTACTTATGTTAAAAAAAATTATTTCTATTATCCCTTATAATATATAGACTAGGCTAGGACTATATAAGACTAGGTCAAAAAAGAAGCTGTCTCGTAATATCACAAGGATATCACTGGCGCATTGCCAATCTTGTAACTTGAAGATATAATGTGATTACCATTAATTTTACCAAACATTACCCAGTAATTTTACTGCCTCTCTCCCCCTTCAAACCGGAACACAGCAATTCAAACACAGCTATTTGGCGTGTTAGTAGGTAATAGTGAGGTAGGTAGTAGGTAGGTAAGGTAGGTGAGAGTGAGGTACCAATACAGGAGACCTTTAGTATAAGGTCTACCTCATATATATTATTATTTCACGCGGCAACTATAAGATTAATTTTAATTTTACAAAATCATACATCGGAATAGCATAATAAATAATCTACGCAGACTAAGTCTGCAGTAACCGGATGTTAATATATTACATTTAAAATGATTTCCTAGGATGGGTGTGGTTTTTAAAGGCAATCCTGCAAGGTTGCATCCTGGAAGCAATAATTATCTCGCAAAGTTTTCAATTCCACTTTTAAACTAACATTGGTAAACACCTTTACCACGACACCGTCGCAACAAAGTATAAAATTTATATTTTAAAGCTGCCATCCTCCAGAAAATCAATACAGTTGCTATGTGGATCCTCATTACTTGGAGCGTAACTTTGCCTTGAAACTGTCAAGCAGTCTAGCACCGTGTCGTGTAATAAGGGAGGCAGTTAAGAGAGGGAAGGAATGAAGTCTGGGTTGGCTGGGGACGGGTCGACCCGACTAGACTCGTAACTCTAACAGCCTTTAACGACCCTAACGCCGGCTGCTCGGATTAATTAAGGGAAACTTTAGAGTACTTATATGTAGACAAAATTACCTTTTTTATTAATTTGCATAACAATTAGTCCTGTTAGCACGGAATTTTATAACACAGAGAATACAATAGAAAATTAAATGCATTACTCTATTCCCATTTTAGTTTAGACTCTATGATCATCATCATAGCAGCCGCAAAACGTCCATTGATGGACATAGGCCTCCTCAAGGGGGAATTGCTACGCTGGGCAGGCGTTGTGATAATCGCAGAGCGTAGCTTCGCGTCGGGAATGCTGCAGCCCATTTCCGCCTTATAGAATTTTAGCTACGCTGTTTTAGATGGATACCACTAACTGTCGGTTCCGGTACCTCAATTGCTTCTTACGACACCGGGTACAAAGGTAGGTACTATTCTACTTTGCCGGTACCCCACTATTTAATCAGCATACGTTCGCGTGATGATAAGTCGCTAACCTTGTGACCTGAGCCTACTATGTCACATTGCCCAATAATTCCTCTGCCTCTGATCATTCTGTAACACAGCTATGCGAACACTGCAGCCTAGAAAGCTTCTGCGGTAGAAATAGATGAGGGTGATACCAATGGTTAGAAGTCTATGGTAAATACTTGTTTTTTTCTTAATTATACTAGGTCTACAAACAAGCATTCTGTCCGCGTAATAGTACTCAGCGTCAACGCAGTCTATAGACGCTAGTAATATCACAAGGATATCGCTAGCTCATTGCCAACCTTGTTGAAATTTTATGTCACAATACCAAGTAATTTCACAGCCTCTCTCACCCATAAAACCGAAACATAGCAATGCAAGCGACGTCATGTTCGTTGTATAAGGTCTACCTCATGAAAACTCATGTACTCTATAAATAAATAATAAATAAATTTACACAATATCCCATACATTGACCTGACTACGAGATAAGTCACTTAAAGCACTTGATACGGACATCAGACAACAGAGGAAACTCACAGATAATACATATATAGACTCAGAATAAACACAAACATTCATCATATAGATATTCGTGAGGAGGTGAGGATCGAATCTACTGCCTTCAGCGCACAAGATAGAAACATCACCTTCTGCACCATCGAGGTCGTCAATCAGAATGCAATATCAGAAATAATTATTAGCTATAATCCTAAACATTTTTAATTCTATCTGCTAAAAATCACATATCCCCGTGGTTAAAAAGATACTAAAACTAATAAAAGTAATCGTTAAGGGAAGGCGAGCCATCAAAATACAGAACTAATTATATCTGAGGAGGGCAAGGGCACCGACCTTGTCAACACCCGACAAGAGTTCCCTTTACAATGTAAAACCGAAACTCAAGTAATTACAGATGGTACGCTTTATATTCGGACAATGAATTCACGCCTAGTATCTCTGCTAATAATTATTTTACAAAATTTTATAATGAGGATATATTAGTTTATAAATTTATTTAACTAAAGAACAACATAACCAACACTAGCATTGAAACTATATAAATTATATTTATTTCTCTTAAACTTTGCCGATAGAACCGATAAATAAATCATTTATACGATTTCAATCATTGTCTTCAACGTGTCTATTTATTACATTTATGGTTTCTGTCTTCATTTCTGGTTGATTTTATCTAATATGCTTTTTATGTGAAACCTTAAAATATATAAAAACCTTTAAAATATACAATATTAATAACAAATTATGACGACAAACGCTACAATGTAAACATAAACATCTCATGCAACGAACATTGATATGTCATTCAAATCAAGCTATATTTAAAAGAGTACATACAGTTACCATACCATCTCGATCACGTCGGATTTCAGATAAAACCAAACCAAAACTCATGGCCAAGTTATGAAACCATACAGACATGTAAAACTAATAACACGCCTTTTGATCTGAATTTAAAATGTTCAATTAAAAACTAGCTACACACAACACTAAGAACATCATCGTTCGGTGATGCTGGAATTGACGTCTGAGTAGTCCAACAATAGGTTATTTCGAAAAAAAATATGAACACTACGCTGTAAATTTCTACGGGACACCAAGCCCCACAGGCATAGGCTTAGAAAGACACCACCAATAAAACTTTACATCCGCTTGCCGCGCGTGCGTCATCTTCCCAAACGTGTAGTGCTGAGCGGTCTATCTGTACATGTTTATTGTCGGTGTTAACCCAAACTGGCGGGGGTTAACTAACGTAAACAGTTAAACACCCGCGGGAACTTATCAAAGTAACAATACACCGGCGACGTGGAACACATTGCCGGAAGACATAATAGTTTTCGACTATCCACAACGAATCATGCTATTATAACGCAGTCACTCCATGAAGGGGGTTCAAAAGTCGCGTCAACAATTGCAAAGACGGTTTCACCACATACATACTACTTAAACAATATGTTTCTTGAGAGATGCTCGTATTATAATAAAATCCCAAGTAGAATTAAAAATATGCCTGTCAATAAATTAAAGAATTGCGTAAAAGATAAAGTTATTGCCGAGGCTTATTACTGCTTGAAAAATTATATTATTGAGGAAACTGCTTGGGATTGAATTGGATTCCTATAACATCTACTAAGACAACGGTTAGTTAGTGCCGACGCCGTTATGGGTTCCAATAATTCCATTAGGTGTTATTGGAACCCATATCACCCTCAGTTTTTCTTGCAGTTTCTTTTCTGGTGGATCGCGTAATGAACCTGTTATACACTTAGTTATAAGACCTGCCTGGTGCCGGCAGACTTGTATTAAACTAAGACACTCAATGACCTATTTGTTTAAATGACTCTTTTACACAAGTTGTCAGGGTCATCGGTCATTTGTGTAAAATAATAATTAGCAAATCTATACTCGTAGATATTTTATTGACGATTCAAAAGTGCCTATGATAGGCACTTTTAAATCGACAATTAAAAACTCTTGTTTAAAAACATTAAGATATCCTAAGCGTAACCGGTGTGAAGGCGAACACATGCGGTGCAGCTTCGAGCTTCCTCGACTACACTCGTACATGAACACAGAAACTTATATAAAGACCACACAGAAGCCGCTAAGCCAGAATAAAAGACAAATGACGAGCGTTAGGTTGGTGGAACAATAGATAAGTATCATCGTTATCGTAAGTATGTTGAATGTGAAGGCGGACACGTGCAGCGGTGTTTTGAGCATCTTTGGACTACATTCGTACATAAGAACATATGAAGTTGTTATATGACCCTTAAATAAGATAAACTTCATGTTGTATATTTCTATTCTTTCTACAATAATTACATTTAAGGCTAAATAAATAAACACTACTCATTAGGGTGTCCAATCACTAGACTAGTCAAATAACAGCATTTTAATTTAAAAAAAAAAACAAAAGTTTGACAAAATTGTATTTGAAAAATTTATAATTTTACAATAAAATTATTAATAACAAACTAACTCGTTGTGCCACATCATTATTACAAAAAATAATACTTGTGTAAGGTTTAGCTGAAAAAAAAAAATGGCTGGTCAGGTTAGAACTGCGTCCACAACGTCAGTCAGGACGTGTCAGAACCGAAAAATAGTATTTTAACAGATTAAATGTTTCCTAAGTTCTATATCCTTTAGATGCTTGTATTATGAGAAGTATATGACTAGCGCGTTACCAATCTTGTACATTAAATATATATCGTTACATTACCCAGTAATTTCACTGCCTCTCTCACCATTCAAACCGCAACACAACAATGTGAACACTGCTATTTTTCGGTAGAAATAGACGAGAGTGATGTAGGCGACCTTCATATGAGATCTACCTCATATCTCTAAAATGGTACAATCCTTCTAAAAATGAGGATTAAGTCGTATTTCTATAGGTCTTAATCAATACCTACCAAACATTTTGCGTATATACTAAATATTGAAATGAAGCACAAATTAATCCGCAATCGGGGTAATAAATTATTCATGGAGTCAAGGAATAATCACTTATTCGAAAACTGCGCGTCATCGGATCCATTTCGAAGACCTCAGCGAAAATCAAACAGCATAAAAGCATTATTGAACATACAAGTAAAATATGATAGCTATTCAGGTTTCATATTTCGGCGCGATAAGTGTTAGTCGACGCTAAGGTGGCATGCAAGCCTACCGCGAAGAAGTATATATAGAAACGATTTAGTATTAATACCATATTATCAGACAATACATTTATATATTCTTGTATTCATCGTTATTCTGTAATCTAAGCTAATATTATAAAAATAAAATACTGTTTTTTTGTAGTTACGATTTAATTCAAACACTACTAGAATAGTCTAGCAGACTGATAATTATAATTCTTTCACAATTTGAAATATACATAAAAATATATATTTTCATTAAATTTGAGACCACTACCTAAGAATAAATAAAAAACTATAAACATAATTAGAAAATAATTATGTTCCTTTGTACGAACAAACTCAAAAACTACTTGACTTATTTCAATAATTCTATGGAAAGCTATATTATAAGCAAGTGTACAAAATTATGCCGTGAGGTACCGGCAAAGTAGGATAGTACCTCCGAATGCACCAGGTGTCGTAAGAGGCACCTAAGGTACCAGAACCAACACGTTTACCTAGCGAGGAAATATAAATACAGGCAAAAGTTTGTTCTCGGAGAGGCTTACGTCCAGCAGTGGAGGACTTTCAATGACTGGTTTAATAAAAAAAAAAGAAAGAATAAAAGCTTTAGGTTAAGCATTAGGTTTGATATAGAACTTGAATAAATTTGCGGGCGGAAAGTCGTAATAGTCTTGTACGGCGTCTGTCATTATTTCCATCGAAGGTTTTCTATACGGTTCTTACCAAAATACAGAATTAACCAAAACCAATGATTGTTAAAAATGTTGGAAAATAATTGCAATCATTGCAATGGCATCTGAGAATTACTAAGTATTATCTGAAGGTTATGTAGTACAAAAAATCATATGATCAACGGTCAGAAATTCAATCGGCGTAATGGAGATATGAGCAAAAATTTAAGTACTTATTTATTTCTCAATTTTATTAGTGGTTTTAAGTAAAAAAGAATTCAATTTCAATAATATTTGTTAATTAAAACAACTTAAACGTCCCTTACGACAATTGAACTTATGACCGTCGATATGTTGTTTCAAGAAGACGAAATGAATTAGGTGCCATTTACATAACAAACAAACTGATTATTAATTCTTAAACATCACAATATTACTGTAATGCACCATTACAAATGGTTTCAATATCGCGTTCGGGGAGGGTTGCTCTGGCGCGCCCCCCTGTAACCGCACATGAAGTGTTCCGATTCGCCAGCAATAACTTAACACAAGTGTCGAACGCGCACCGTTACCATGGCCACGCTCCGCGACCGAACCAACGAAAGTGGAACGAAACGCCGAAATAAAAGACGCAAAAAGCACCGCTATTGGGAATATAGACTGTGACACACTACGCCTATATAGCCTCTCCTCGAGCTAACTTTTTTATACGTCCGACGCGACTGGTTCTTTTGTTATAGGCGAAAGTAAACTGGTTTTTATTTATTCCTTTAATTCTATTTATATATGTATCTGTATCTGTATGATCTTTAACGGTGCGACATAATTTGCAAGGTTCACTTTGGTACGCCTAACTAAAAATTCTAACATCCACTGCTGGGCCAACCTAAGCCTCCCTCCCAGTGGTGGACTCACTCATTGATTTAATATAATCATTTAATTGTACCACAAATTATTTATTTACCACTTATCACGTCTTCTGTCCTTCTTTTCCTGACTTTTATATTGCTGTACCTTAATGGTAGTTCGTAATAAAAACACATTGTATTTAAACTTAAGCATTAACTCATTGCTTACTTACGCCCGATGCTAATACGCCATACTCCTCAATAATTTCGTCCTGATTTAATATGCCTTGTATGCGCGAATCCAGAATACTCCATTTTTTTTAATTATAATATTTATAATTTGGTATCCATTCCAGAACCCTTGGCTCCATCGGACGGCGGTTCTGCCAGCCCATTGCCAATTCAACTTGCTAATCCGCTGGACTATGTGACTGATTCAATTATTGATCTCGTCAATTCTAATTTGACAACTTAAAGAGAAACTGAAAAATATTAACTAATACGTCTAAAAATACCATACCAGAACCAGAACTGTTAGCTAGAAAGTATAAGATAATACTGTTGGTTTAGGTTAAGAAGTCTAACGAAATGTTACTTCCAGTAGACGACTATATAATGTATACTATATATGTGTGTGTATGCTAGGTTTATTTAACACAAATATCTAGGTTAAGATAAGGCAAGAAACGTAACTACAACCTATTTCACTTGGTTACGAGATTTATATTATTAAGGATTAAAATAGGTGCTCGTTATTATAGCGCGCAATTAGTATATGGACAAAGTATATTTCAAGAAACAATATAGCCCTAATATTTGTATGAATCCCGAAAACAACGTGTATACTCTGCTTGTTAATTCAAACACTTCTGGACCACGTAAAGCGTGTGAGAACCTTTTAAAACAATGGACAATCTTTGTTGAAATTCTTACTCAATCTGCCTTGAGAGCAGCAACATAAAACTAAATTTATACGTATTCGTCTAGCCGACTAAATAAGTTAGGAAATATGACTATAAACTTATTTATAACTACGAGTTTAATAACAATTTAAAATTTATTTGCTAATACATATTTGAGTATTTCCGTGAGGTGGCGGCAGAGTAGAATAGTACCTCCCTCTGTACCAGGTTTCGTAAGAGGCGACTAAGGTACCAGAACTGACAGATGGCGGTATATCCTTCCGAGACAGAGTAGCTTAAATGCATGGAGTGAGGATGGGCAGCAGCATCCCCGTCCTAAAAGATACGCTCTGCGATTGCCAACACGCTTGACCATCGCGGTAATTATGGGTAAAATTCCTCCATTCTTGGGGAAGCCTATGACCAGCAGTGGACTTCCAATGGCTGTAATGATGATGAATGATGATTTAAGTAATGCTAACATTCAAACGTCAAGTTTATAATTATAAAAGCTTTTACACAAAATACATACCTATTTTACAAGTAATATTGCATCGTTTAATTTATTCAAAAACAATCTCTGACCGTAATGGTAATGTACCAAAAACCCACTTTTAATTATAACTACTAATATAAAACAAACTCCGTCAAACGATGGAAAACTTGCGTTCGCGAACTTCTATGGAGACTAATAAGAAATTAATTTAGGCACGAAAGCGAAACAATAACACTAACAATATTTTATTGTTATTAAAGTTTAATTATAGATAATTGTTTGAAAACTCATTTTCTATCTAATAATCCAATTAAAGTGATCGCATCGTTAAGTTACGGGGTGGAAATATATAAGAAAGTGTTTACAATAAACATGGCCAGATAGAAATAATTATAATGCTCAGAAACCGCAATTTGTTTGAAGAGTAACCTCTTTTAAATCTATATACATTATTTTATACTTCAAACTTGTATGCATAAAAACTACTTATAGTACGACTTTAAAATGCGGTTTATTTCACTTTTACACATATTGTTCAACGTTCCGCTTACATCACGGCAACTGTTTTCAAGAGTGAAAAAGATACAATAAAAATATCAAAACGTATGTAATGTGGCATTTTCCCTAAAATTCTCTATTCCGCATTGTAGGCACATGTCAACAAAATATCGACGGAGCGTTGCAAGGAATAGATGGCCGAGAGCCAAATAGCTGCCGCGACACCAATCTACAGAGACCTTTCTTTCTGAAACGCCCGTGAAGTAGGAAGATCAAAGTAAAATGGGAGCTCGCATGCTTGCTACTTCAGTTCGGCTCCCGCCGTGTCATTGACCCGTTAACGCATTGCTGTGCTAATTATAATCCAGTTGCGTTTCCTTATTCGTAACTAGGAACTGTGAACTCGAAACAGTTTTATTTGCAAATGTGAAATAATATAATTACTAGTCTCGTCGTATCCATAACGCTGTGTTCACTATACTTTCACGGTTCAATAAAAACGACACATGCATGCACTCGCTTGTAAAAACTGGAAGATTGACGCTGTGCGTCAACGCTCATAGTTGTACGCACACACCGCCTATAAATAACGGACACCACAACTCGAGGCGATGGTTAAACTTTCTCACACATAATAAAATAAAAATGTATCTCATGAACTAACTCATTACTATTATATCAGCCGTATGACGTTACCTGTTAAACATAATCCTGCCCAAAGAATTTAAAACAGGTAAATTAATAAGAGGTTTCTCTAACAATAAGCATAACTTCGCTATTGGAATACTGCAGCCCATTCCTAACTTGTTGCATTCAAGGTAAGCTATCTCGAAAGGACCGCCGTCTTCCATCCCCGATAACTCTTACTACACCTAGTACAGAGTTCATTCTACTCGGCGATTACATTAATCAACTAAGAAGCTAAAAAATATGAACAAACACGTATTTGGTTCAGAAACACCATCCGGCACGTTTCCACTACTGGTTTCGAGTAGCAATACGCATGCGATAATTATTTTTCTAATAACAGCCAATCATGTAAGAGTGAAAAGAAACTGTGGAAAGAAACGCACGCCATTTATATTCCCACGGTCAAGTTTGCAAACAGGGAGAACACTGAGAATAGCGTGTAATTGCTGATGTGCTGTGATCGTAGTAATAAAACTGTAGCAAACGATATCATCATCATCATTTCAGCTGTAAAAGACCACTGCTGGACCATTTGACCAAGATATTTTTAAATAGGACCGACTGTTTGCGCCCTGCAGCCAGCGGTAAAAGAAGATATTAATATTATAAATGTGAAAGTAACTCTGTCTGTCTGTCTATTACGCTTTCCCGCTTAAACCACTCAAACGATTTTGATGATTTTTGGCGTAGACAATCTTTAGACCCTGAGAAAGGACATAGCCTATTTTTTAATTCTAAATAAGGGTTGTAAGGGGTCGAAAAGGGATGATAAGTTGTATGGAAGTATCGCTATTTTTAGAGCTAGAAATTTAAAAATTTTTTTTCAAGCCATTCATTCGATATAAATAAACATGACATTCAAAGTTTAAATAAATTAAGGTAAAGAGGTATGGTACCCAAAAAAACCATTACACGCGGACGAAGTCGCGGGCACAGCTTGTTATGAAATAAATATTACTCATAATTCTCTATTATTCTAAAATAAATCCACATGGAAAAACTAGACAATACTTTTTAGCATGATCACCACGTTGGTAGTCATTTTAAAAACAAACTCAGTTTCTAAATTCGCATTTAGATACAGGACTATATCGCATAGCTATAGATATCAATTTTTTTTATGTCTGTACGTTATCTGTCTGCTAAACTAGAAAAAAATCCAGACAGGGAAGAGTAACAAACATTTCTACATCTACACTTCTACCCAAACAAATATTAGTTTTAATTACAAATGACAGGCTATTTCAGCTTATTTGATCCAAAATAAAAATAAAAGCTATCGCGACATATTTAAATCGTGCCAGAGATAAATGGACGAGAATGACTGACAAACCTGAATGACACAATCCACTAACAGAGGTCAAAGATCCAACTAACATAAGTCGAGAGCCACATGAGGTCAAACTCGTGAAATGGCGACTAACGTCAAATCGGCTTTCCCCACAGAGCAGTACACTATTACTGGCCTAACAAGACAAATCATAGAACACAAAGGGCATTTCTAAGTTAACCCTTAAGGGATTATGGATTGCAAGCATACCTACTATTAGATATGATCACGATTTCATTGTATACTTGCACCTTTTTGAGCCACACTGGGAGTTCCATTTCCTGGATTAATCTCCACGCCAGCTCATTTTATATACGACGGGGGGTTTAAATTGCTTGCACATAATACTTTGATATTAACATTACGTTGCTTGTTGATGTCTGTATATCATACTAGCACCACTGTCCGGTTTCAACCGCGTTAATCCCTTTCCCGTAAAAATATAAGGATATTTAATAGTGTATGTTACTCACTGATATCGTTATTACCCGTGTGGTACCGGCATACGGTGTCGTAAGTGGCGACTGAGGTATCAGAACCGACAGATACCGGCATATCTATCCCAAGTGGTGTAGCTCAAATGCAACAGGGCGGATATGGACAGCAGCATTTCCGTCGTGAAGCTACGCTCTGCGATTGGCCCCACGATTGCTCAGCGAAAAATTATGGGCAAATTCCTCCTTTAAATTAGTGGATATTTTACGACTGATATGATGATGATTACCCGCTGATAATGTAACTTTATATTAGTGAGTCTTTAAAATCGGTCAAGATTTTTACGTCTATTTGTTGCAAAGTTAGCCATTTAGTTACTTGGGAAAAATGTAACTTACAATTAGTAAAATATTTTTTTTAAATCGGTTATTTATTTGAGCCTATTCGCTAATAACAAAAATAAAAATCTTTACTCTGTATAATATTTGAATTGATTTGTAAAAAATCTATCGATATTTGTGTGGGAATAATTTGTGCGCATCTCGCAAAAATACTACATAGAATTTAATGCAGTTTTCATTTAAGTACATATTGCCAAAGGGTGTATGCACCATATTACTATTAAAAGATAAAATATAACAAAATTAGAAAGTATTCCAGTATGTTTCATTGCTTAATTAGTGAATTCGTTTTGGTAAAATTTGGATATTTTATTTAACATAGGATATTTTTGGTAGTGAAAAAGTTAAAAAGACAACGTGAATAAATAACAGTGTATAAATGACAGTCTATAACAACAAAGGACTAAGACTATTGGAATTCAATTAAACAAAAATTCCTAGAGCATAAAAGAATTGAGCCATCTTTGAAAACTTCACACCGCTACTATATTAATGTAATAACGGTAAAGAGTTCACGAAATCGATCGACAATGTTTTGCATTGTTCAGCCCAATTATTTAAGAAGGTTATATATAACTTATTTCATTAAAATAACACTACAATAACTAAAATAGAATCATTCCACAATATTACTTCTCAACCTCGAGTTTAGCCAATTGATTTTGACCCTACTACAATCGAAGTTATTCACAACTAAATACAGAAATCTTATAAACGAACCATGAAAGTATACAGAAAATACAAAATTATCGGCTGCCAAATCCACGCAGTCAAGGCATGAAACAAAGACTTCCAAAGCACCATCACACGAGCGCAAAAGCAACTCGGGCCGGTTGAGATCTGGCGAATCAAAGTAAAAGTAGGTTCTTAGGTGTGCGGAGCAGTAATGAGCTACTTACCCGCATAGTAATTTCGCAAAGCACTCGCGGCCGTGGCCCACATAAAAACAACAATTGCTGTGTATTTAATAAATCATTATGTACAGCCGAGCGAGTGCTCCACTGGCCGGCGTTTCGGCGTTCGTTGATAGCACTTTCGCTTTGACCGCATATCAAATGCCCGTTCAAACAGTAGCTGTGGGAGCGGAATTATGAACGTCACGTCTGAGGCTTTACACGCATCACGGTAATATTAAATAAATATTTAATCATACTCCTTACTACACACTCATTCCTTACTTGCCGTGAAGTACGGGTAAATTAGAATAGTACCTCCCACTGCGCGAAGTCTTGTAAGAGGCGACTAAAGTACCAGAAACGATAGATGGCGGTATATACATCCGAAACAGTGCAGTTCAAATGAACAGGCGGGTGTGGGCAGAAGCATTCCCGTTGCGAAAGCTACGCTCTGCGATAGCCAACACGCTTGCCTATTGCGGCAATTATGGGCAAAAAAACTTCTTAGAGAGGCCTATGTCCAGCAGTGGATTGGATTTCAATGGCTGGTATGATGACTTACTTCAAATCATGCTAGTTTTTAGTATAGACTTATAGAATAGAACTTAGCCTGACACATTATTCTTTTCAATCTAACCACTACAATTTGAGGTAATTATAGAGAGAAAACTTTTGACCAAACAATTTTAAAGAAAGTTAGACTAGATAGCAAATTCCGTTCTAGCATTAGTATTCACGCCTAGTATTCAGACGTTACCAAATTTGTAATTCAAAAATTTGTAATTCATACATCGACCTTGAAAACAATACAATACAGGATTTTACACAAGCAAATATTCCACAGAAGATTAAGTACAGTGCTACAAAAAAAATGATCACTTTAATTAAATATAGTAACATTCAAGGTGAGCAAGGCGATTTAATCAGAACGCTTAAAGCCCGCTCGATAAGTTGCGGATAGCAATTTAATTGTTATGTAACTGATGGTTTATGAATGATGTCAATAGCCTTTTATGGTATTGTCGACTATCCCATTGAAACCAATTTGTAAATATATTGTATCTATTAGAAAATTAAGATTATAATTGCATACTGAATACTTAGATAAATATAGATGTTTCTAGTGAATTTGTCGTTGAGGATTTGTCATTTAATAGCAAACCTTACCATAATCAGAATTTGTTTTTCCCTATCTCTACTTTTACTTAAAACGAACGCGAAAATTATTTGAAACCGAAATACGCGTAGTAAGTATGTTGCCCGCTCCTAATTTCTCTAAGTTTTTTATAAAACCTGAGCAAACTAAAAAAAATGTATCTTAAAAATTTATATAAACCCTACTGAAAAAAATACCTCTTAAAACTGACGAATACAAATCAACAATGTCAATTGCAATTCGCAAGTCTAATTATAAAATTAAAAGTAACCTAAATAAAAATCGATCTCAGCTGTGCTGGCGAGGCGGTGTTGAGTCAGCGATCCGGTCTGAACCGGCTAGACGGCAGGCGGCCGGCGCCCGCGCACTGCGGCCCGCGGCATGACACACGTGGCGAATTGCAACCTTTATGGTTATTGCTACCAAGCCATAAACAAGATAAATAACTAACTAATGACACATAAAGGTTATAATGCAATTGTTATATTACTCTTTAACATAGGTAATGAATATGTCCGGCACGTTACTTTTACCTGATCATGTGCACGATAAAAAAATAATTTGAATATTGTTACCTGAAAATTATTGTGGACAAAAACCACAGCCTTGAAAAAGTTATTAATAATGAACAAGAAGACCGGATGGCATATATTTCGAGGCACTGAAGTCGTTGCAGCACTGCAAGCGATAAGGGAACACGAGTTATCTTGTTCCAATAAGATAATTATCAGACAATCGTTGCGATTGCCGTGTTTTTGAATATATATAAAAACGCATGTCTTTCACATAGTATGAGATGATTGTTTTAAATTTGTATATAAATACATAAACTTTCAACAGTCGCAGTTCGAATAAAATGTTAATAGGAAATATATATGACTAAAATGACCTTGACCTCCTAGCAAACAAAGTTCAGAGTCATCTAAATGCAGTTAATGATAAATTGAATTAAACGACAAACGAAAGAAAACTTAACGCGCCGGATCACTGGCGCCCGATAGCCTTGCCCATATACGTTCTTCCAAACGTTTACATAAGCATCTTTATCTTTATATATATAAAAATTTCGGATCATGGTGTTTGTCCGGGATGAACTTCTGAACTACTAAACCGATTTTAGTCATATTCACACAACGTCTTGTGTGGATACAATTTTTGGTTAGTGTGTACCATTTGATCCAACTTGAGAGAGGGGATAGTTTGTATATAATGATTTAGTCATATCTTATAACCCTTACCTAGTCATTAACATTTATTGTATAAATTAACTGTATATACTGTAAAAGACACATTACGGCGCATGTGTAATATAATCCTATCTATTTATTTATAAAAAAAAATGAGACTACAAATTAAGATTAACCTAACTATATGTGCTATCTCTTAAGTTGAATGAAACTGTAACAGAAAGCAAAAATTGATTACAATCGGTAAGTAGTTTAGAAGTTCATACCGAAAAAACCGTGATCCGTAATTTTTATATATAAAGATTCTAATACTTAACGATGTTATTGTTCAATATCGACACGAAATGGCATGTACTTTCATACGAGAAACATCTAAAATAAATTATCTCAAACAATGACTCCAGCAATATCTATTAGAAATCTACCCAGTTAGGCCAATTTAGAGTACGATGCCGTTTCCAGATAAACAATCAAGTATTTCTGATGGTCCGATCTCAAATTTCTATTGACCAATTGCATTATGAACGCTTTCCTGGCATTCTTCTGTAATATGATATTGATCAGACACTTGGTGTGGACGAATGCGAGCTGAGATGTGACTGTATTTATTATTAGCACATAACGCCACTACATTTGGGCTTTATGTACAATGGATTATATTCTAGCAACCTCCCTCTGTACCGGATGTCGTAAGAGCCGACTGTTGCACCGGAACTGACAGACGTCGCTAAATCTATCTATTTCATAGCGTATCATCATTCATAGCATAGCTTAATTGGGGATAGGCAGCAGCATCCTCCATTGCACCATGCCTGCCCAGCGCGGCAAATAATCTTTATTAGATTTATTTCCAACAGTGGACTTCATTCGGCCGATATGAAGATGATGAAATTAGACACCTATCATTACGATACGTATAGCGGACAGCGAAGGCGGTTTCTATCCTAGCAAAAATTCAAAATTAAATTGTATTAGTCGTAGAGATTGATTGTTTTTTTAAAATTTTGAATTTAATTTAAAATAAACATTGAATAATAAGTATTTATTTAGTCAAAAACGATAAAAAAAAACAAATGAAGCAATAGACTATTGCAACATTTGTGTTATAAAATAGCAGAACTCTCAACTTGGACAAAGTAGCAAACTGATTTGTTTACATATTATTCCACTATCCAATTGTCTAGTTATGCGTTATATTCAAAACAAAGTAAGCTTTCCGAGGCCGCAGTTATTTTAGGAACGATGTTCTGTCCCTTAGCTGGTTGGAAATAAGAGATAAAATTGACCAGAGCTTGCGTGGAGGAACGATGACATCAGTAGACGGAACCGCTCGAGCACCCACACGCCACCCACTCGCGTGTGAGCCTTGCAAAACCCTCGACTGGAGGACCCATAGTGTACAAATGGCAACAGCGAAAGTTGCCGATATTATCTTCGTTATTATAATACAATACTAAATGCTTGTTCAACGTTTATTTTATTAAATACAGATAATTTTTTGATATTAGATTTGAATAAAATAAAATACGTATGACTTCATTCGCCATAGTATATGCGTGAAACGTTGACGTTCTGTTAGCTTCAAGAATAAGGATAGAGGCATTAAATAACTTCAAATGCGTTTTCCTTGTAACGCTATAACAATGAAAAAAATAAAAAAGACCAGCGTTTTCCAAATTAACTTATAAATCAAGACCCAATACACAACAGGTTTTAAAGTAATGACTTAACCTTTTCAATATATATATCACAAAAACAAAATTTTAATGATCAGAACTATCTATTATCTAGCAATTATCTAGCAATGTATCAAATAAATTTGTACCGCATTTATTATTAAATCAAAACTGCCAAATAATCACTTTGCGGTTAATTACAACCTTGCCTGCAGCATTTACAAAATACACTAGCCAAATGAAATCACAAAATAACGCGTAGGCTTGCAATACCGGTACTAATAAACATAAACCCAGATAGCTCGATCCAAACCAGTTCTCATTAATTTATTTGAAGCCACACTATGAATGAACAACATTTGAAAAAAAAATAAGTTTTTAATGCAAATCATCTGAAGTCCGAACGAGCGAGCTAACGAGACGAGAAATGATGAATCAACGTTTCTAAATAGAACGACAAATTTGAACAATGTGATAATTGATCCTGCAAACGGCTTCGACCAATTGAGGATAACGATTTGTGTCGACGAACTTAACTGTCCGATTGGCGACGCGTCGCGACGTTGGACCAAACTCGTTGCAGACTCTTAAACCTAAACAAATATAGGCCGAAAAAAAAATAAAGACTACAAAACATTTCATCGATCAAAAGCTAATAGAAAAATAAAACACAAATCTTAGGCGATGTCTAACAATTCCATTATAAGAAAGCTGCTAACATAAAACTTATTACAGATCAATTTTAATAAAGGATCGTAAAATCCACACTGCAAAAGGAAATTAACTATCGTTACGAGTCACTACTCACGTTCATCACAAACAGCTGACGTACGAATTACGAGCAACTTTGATGCTAATGAAAGTTCATTAACACTATTACAACTACATCTCACCTATGATCCACGTCCATATCGCAAGTAGATCAATAACAGCCACAACCAACTTGTTTACTAAATACGTTCTCTCATTACTCAGTACCATGATCTTGTGCCGGTTTAAAGGCACTGCGATATCCACTTGGAAGTTGGACGGGAGTTAAATTGGTGTTGGTGGGCGACTAACTATTTTTGTTTCACAACAATAAAATCATTGTGCGGCAGTTAGTCAAATTGTAATGTACACTTTTAGCAACGAATGATACACAATTTTCAGTAGAACATCTGGAACAGATTACTTTGATACCCTCATCGTATATTAGGTTAAGGTACGGTATAAGAGCAAATTAATGAGTAAATAATTATTTTGTGATAAAACTGAGTGAAACATACAATTATACTCAATATATTTATAACTGCCATTTCCCTTCGAGCATAAACTTTTTCACCTCACTTTATACCTAGTGTTATCCCAATCCTTAAACTATGACGTCTATCGATTTTATTACAACACCCAGCCATAAATAACGTAGTATATTCAGTTGTATTATTAGTAAAGTTATAAGATAAGATTTAAACTAGTTTGAGCACAAAACGTACACTTCATTAGAAAGTTAAGAACGATGAACATAAAATACTTTCTCAATATAACTAGCTTTTGTTATCCCGCTCTGAGTATAAAATACAATTACCCAGTTTATGTCTGTCAATATCAACAATTGAAAAAAAAACGATGAAAGCTTATAAGAAACTGCAACCGCAAAACGGTTTTATACTGAAGTGAAGGTATTTTTCTCAAGTCTCTTCTAAATGGAAAGTGACTTAGTTGCTACAAAGCAAAAACTTCTTTGTAAATAAGCGTCATGTTGAGGATATTAGAGATTCGTTTCAAATATGTTGGTCTCGAACAATCATTCCTCCAACAAAATCGTCAAATGATTCAGTTTTCCACAAATTAGCGTGACGCATTATGTGCAATGGATTCTATCAGCATGCCAAGCAATGACAAAATACCTGTTCCACTAAATACCTATCAAAAGGGTTAATATTTGAATAGTGACAAAAACATCCGGAACAAACGTTGAACTAGTGTACTAGTTCTAGTTATTTAACCCTACAATAGAGATACAGAACAGATAGCGACAATATCAACCTGAAATAGATTGTTCGTCCTGAATTTCGATATCGATTACCAATTGCGGTAAAAGCATTATCGGAGTTACTTTCACCGCATGAAGCCCAATTTCGTAACTATGAAAAGCTCAATGTATTGAAACCTGACAACCTGTTCATTGTTGTTACCAACAATTACCTCAGTAATAACTTACCTGTACAAATCGCGACTGACCTGTCCTGGTTTAATACATGCTTAAGCTTATTGAAAAACCTATAGCTTGAACAGTGTAAACAAATATTTGTCATTATTATTATTGTCGATGGTCTACAGAAAAAAATATCAAAAGTCACGCCATCATTCGAATAACAGCGACGGTCCTTTTTGTTGTCATAGACATTGTAAAGTATGAGGCAACGCGGACAGGTATTACGCAAACGATCGGCGACACGGAATGTGCT
Source organism: Heortia vitessoides (assembly GCA_020976665.1). NCBI lineage: Eukaryota > Metazoa > Arthropoda > Insecta > Lepidoptera > Crambidae > Heortia > Heortia vitessoides. The sequence goes on from JACJUM010000202.1 coordinate 2,671,174, forward strand.
CAAGATGGCATCCTTAATAACTCATCTCAGATAACAACAAACTCCTACAGTAGTTCGAACAGTCGATGACATCAGACGCGAAATCGAAAGTTGGTTTTTATCTATTTAAGCCACACTTAATTGCATTACAACCAAAACGGGACCCGAGTAGGTTACCGACTAAGGTCCTGCTGCTGAAAGTAACGACTAACAAAGCCGGACGTACAAACTTTTTTTTGGATGTCTTTAACCTAAACTCATTGTACCAAATACAAAGGTAAGGCCAACACTAGTCTCTAATAAAATAATATGGTAGAAATCATGAAATTAAAAAGATAGGAAGTGCAACCAGCTATTAGTTATTATAAGTCACGTTGAAAGTTCATGTTTTTATAGCAGCATTATAACCCAACAAAGTGTGGGAATGCGATTGTCTACTGCCGCTGGAAAGTGGCTTAAGACCTCAAATCGCAAGAGTAGCACGTCGAATCCGCAAATGAGCGTGTGTAATTAATTCTTTCGGCTCGGCTCGCTGATTAGAGAGCATAGTGGCCTGGCCTCTTGACACCCACGTGGTTCTTCTGACGCAAGCCAGAAGGTTACCCACTGCTTGCAGCTGAACTAGTTTGCGTGGTGTGGCTATTTGTTTATATCAACCACACACGGGCTATAATTCATTTCAATCGCTTGCCAGCTCACCTCTTTTATTACAAAGCTTGCATTTGCATTGGTGGTGATGGTATACAATAGGCGAATTGTTTCTTTAGAAATGTAAGTTTATTAATATGCGTGAAATCAATCAAGATTTGGTAAATTTACCTTATCCACAAAAGGTGAAGTGAATGTGCAACGATAAAGTTTAATAAATAAAGATTAATATTAGAAAACAAAACCAAATGATGATTTAAAGTGAGTATATACGTTTTAAAGCCATTAAAAGAGTATTTATATATTGAGTAGAGAACGCGTAAATGTTATAAAATATTAAGTATATACATGTTGTTCAGGGCTTAATAATAAATAATAAAGGCTTGAGACAAGACACAAAAAAAATACGCAAACAAAACACAAATATCAATTTACGAGCTCGCCGATGTATCAACAAAAAAACAAGGTAGAAGCCATGAAAGGAGAACATTGATAGACTGGTTGCACAAAACACCCGACTTGATAGGAGGCCACAGCTGAGAATTAATTCGAGTACAGTTAGGTGGCGGAGGCCGGCGCGCCGAGGGAACCCGCGGTGACTCACCGCCGCATTACCTGACCGACGTTCACTGCGTAGCCGCTTGCACTTTACAACACTTTACTGTTGTGAACGGAGTCTATTAGCAAGATGATAGAATGCAATTAGAAAATATTGTCTACTTTCATAAGGACATCTATTTTGTGTTTCCTTAGCACATATCCTGGATCTTGTGTGTCCTGAGATGTTCTGGACAATTTTAAAGAAGAAAAAGATCATTTATTTTCTTTAGAAGAAAAAAGATCATTTATTTTTTAAATTGTAATAAATTCTACACGTTTTTTATTCATGCTGTTTTAAACAATGATACTCCATCAATCTATTTAGCAAAAGCGATCATTCCGAAGAATAGTGTAGAGTAGTAGAATAGTGGAAGGAGGAAACGTAAATAAAAGTGTAATTGATTAAAAAAAAGTATGGGCAAGTAATCTCATTAATGACAAGACTTTTCTCTAATAAAAAATTATTACTGTGAGTGTTATAATGTATATATATGTCAATTAAAAATATTGAATTTTGAAAAATTTAAAAGGTCAAAGATTTGTCATCTTACGTAAAGATTTTACAATGAAAATTTATACCTTTAACCAAATCATAATTAACGCTTTCGGAGTTCCATCACAATTTGTAGATGTTTCATTAAAAAAAACGTTCAAATTAACACCGTTTGTTACGTCTAAAAGTGAAATTTACTTTTGATCTGGTATTTCGACCTGGCCGGGACAGAAAGCAAGCAATTCCGCTTAAAACAACGCCCTGTCACTATGTCGTGAAATGTTTCATTGAAGTAAAATATAATATTATGATATTTTTCAGCGAAAATAGTTAATGCCTTGCCTAATTCCAATTATATGCAGGGTGATAAGAGTTAGTTTAAGTTTGGAGATAAGTTGAAGAATACGTGGTACCTCAGCCGACAGATGGCGGTATAATCATCCGATACAGCATAGATTAAATGCACAGAACAGGGATGGGTAGCTGCAACGATGCTAGCAATTAAGGGCAAAGATCCCCTTTATTGAAGAGTCCTACGTCCAACGCTCGACAGATGAAAAATACTTAATCCCAAGCATGTCCATGCTACGGATTATGCTATTGCACTATTAGTGTTATTACCTACTAGTTCATTATCGTGAAAGCATGGGAAGATGTAAGGATATTCGCTGTTTTGTCTGTGTGAATTAATTTTAATGAAAGTTCACAAAATTATGGCAAATACTTCAGAATAAAACGTAGCCTGTAATAAATGAATATACCAGCTTTCCTTCTGCGTCTTTCTCCGCATGGACTTCTTAATGGAAAGCTTGCAGTTTCTTCCTTTCTTCTACCTTCTAAAAATGTACTGTAATCTTTACTATCCTTACTAATGCTATAAATGCGAAATTAACTGTCTGTCTCTCTGTTACACAATCATACCTAAACTACTGAACCGATTTAAGTGAACTTTGGTACATAGATAGTTAGTTCAAGATAAGAGGTATTAGGTAAGGGGTCGAAAGAGGGGATGAGAAGATTATATGAAGAAGCTAGAAGTTTGAAATATATTTTTTAGGCTATTGGTTCGATAAAAATATGATAAAATTCAAATAAGTTATGGTACACAAAGGAACTATTCAATGCGGACGAAGTCGCGGGCACTGCTAGTTTTGATATAAAGATAGCGGCAGACAAAGTCTCGGCCGAAATTTGCCAACATTGACATCGATCGTTCAACTCCAATTCCATATCAGACTAAATAAATAATAACCTAATCTGAAGTCACCAGGTAACTTTGCATGTACGGCAAAATCGAGTGGCACGTAGCAAGGGGCCGACATGGCGAGGCTCTGATCGATGACGCAACCTTGGACAGCGGTTAGTGGGCGACGCGGCGCAGACCTCGCCACCAGGAAGTGGCCGACACGAACGCACCACACGAAAACACCAACCAATTTTGAACAACACTATTCTGCGGATGATATTAGATTTTCATTGTTTCCTTTTTATAGAACACTAGCTGTGCCCGCGACTTCGTCCGCGGAATATTTTTTTTGAGTACCATACCTCTTTACCTTAACTTATATAAACTTTGAATGTCATGTTTATTTATATCGAATCAATAGCCTGAAAAATAAGTTTCAAATACAATTTCAATAACAAAATAACTTTTCAACCCCTTACAACCCTTATTTCGAATTAAAAAATAGCCTATGTCCTTTCTCAGGGTCTAAGGATTGTCTGTGCCAAATTTCATCAAAATCGGTTGAGAGGTTTAAGCGAGAAAGCGTAACAGACGGACAGAGTTACTTTCGCATTTATAATATTAGTATGGATTTATTATCATTGCGTAGAAATTATATTGCTGTTTAAATAACATTTTTTTAAAACAAGCGGCCGTCTGCTACTATTTATGCGAACATATCGTTGGACAATTATAACACAAGTCAACAAAAAAAATATTTTTCTTTGAGTCTGTTATTTAGTAAATATTTTCTGATTATATACATCGAAAAAAAAGCAAAAACTCCATTTATAAAAAATAAAGTTTGCTTTTGTACCTTTACACAATGTAAAACGAATATTATAGTATTTTAGCAGTTTTTTTAGGAGCCGTTGCATATAAGATCATGATATATGGCGTCTTTTCATCGACAGCTCTACAAGAAGCTTAAAGGCAGTTCTTCTACATAATGGAAATATATTTCCATCTCTTCCCCTTGCTCATTCTGTAATGCTAAAAGAAAATTACGAGAGCGTTAAAATGGTGCTTCAAGTTTTAAAATATGAAGAGTACGCCTGGCCAGTGATAGGGGATTTTAAAATAGTTGGATTTCTGATGGGAATGCAAGGCGGGTACACTAAATATCCGTGTTACATTTGCTTATGGGATAGTAGAGCCGATGCACTTCACTACCAGCAGCACTCATGGACACAACGGAGCGAGTTTCAAATAGGACAACATAATGTCAAAAATGAACCAATCGTGAAGCCCGATCATATTTTAATGCCTCCATTGCACATTAAATTAGGTCTGATCAAGCAGTTCGTAAAGGCTCTGCGTCAAGACTATGAGGCCTTTCAATATTTAAAATCATTTTTCCCGAAATTGTCAGAGGCTAAAATTAAAGCTGGTATTTTCATCGGTCCACAAATAAAGAAAATAATGGCCAGTGAACAATTCCTACAGCTCCTCAGTACGCACGAAAAACAAGCGTGGCTCAGCCTTAAAGCAGTGATTCATGGCTTTCTTGGCAATAGAAAGGCAGAAAATTACACGGAGCTTATTACTGATATGCTTCACAACTTCAAAGTTATGGGTTGCAGAATGTCTTTGAAAGTCCACATGCTACATGCTCATTTGGATAGATTTAAAGACAACTTAGGTGCATATTCAGAAGAGCAAGGGGAACGTTTCCACCAGGATATAATGAACTTCGAAAAGCGTTATCAAGGACAATATAATGAAAATATGATGGGTGACTACATTTGGGGGCTCATACGAAAAAGTCCCAACTTACACAGAAGAAATACCAAATCTGTTCATTTTTAAAGTCTTTTTTGTATTCTTTTTTGTATTTGTGGGTTTATTTATGCCGTCTTGTATAATTAAAGTCAATAAAAATATGTGAATTCAAAACTGTTTTCCTTTTACATATAATTGAAATTAAGAAATAGAGCTTTTTCATAAAAATTAAAATTTCGTTTTAGTAACTACAAAAGCAAACTTTATTAGATAAAATATTTTTTTCTTTAATTAGTTAGGCATAAGTAATCAAAATCAGAGGTACAGAACTCAGACTCAAAATTCGTGTTGACTTGTGTAATCTATTTAGAGAAAAATTCGCGCCTTAAATCTTATACCGAGTTATGTCTATATTATTGTTAAGGTAAATTACAAACCATTCGCTAAGTTGAATTTATTTTTAAATTAGATACATAGAACGGATGTGCTGCCTAAAACAAAACCGCATCTGCTTTCTGTAAACTGATTTACAGCAGGAAGCAACAATAAAATAAATATTACACATCGCTCTAAAAAATAACGCAGACACGCAGTTTGTTTATGGAGAAAATAGAAGTTACGCACTTCGCTACTATTAAATGGAACTGCCGAATCGGCCGCAGAAATCGTGAACTTCTGATTTCTATTAGTGCGTTCTAATCTCGGCCCGTAACGAAAACCATTAGCCCTACGTTCCCTTGAACTGGAGCGGGGCATCGTAAACTTGCGTATTTATTAACGTGTAGCTTACGCGGATCTATTGAAGTCCACTGCTGGACATCGGCCTCGCCAAAGGGGGATTTTTGCCCACAATTGCCGCGCTGAGCAAACGTATTGGAATTCGCAGCTTTCGCGACGGGGATGGTGCTGTCCATCCTATTACCACCCCATGCATTCGATCTACATTGTTTCGAATGGATAGACCGCTATCTGTCGGTCCTGGAACTTTAGTCGCCTCTTAAAACACCTGGTACAGAGGGAGGTACATTCTACTCTGCCGGTACCACAAAGCAAGTCGACTCGTCATGTCTAGTCATCATCATCAGCCGAAGCAAGCGTTCATAAGTCAATAATCTTGCGCGCCTTTCACTATTACTTTTCATATTTATAGAACTTGTTCCAGCGGCGAGCGTATCCAAAGTAGTCTCGAGGGTAACGAATCCTTATCGTCAGTGCAAACCATAAAATATTGACGAGTTAGCCACTAGCTTAATAAGGAATCCCTTACTACAGCAAATGTATTACTTTTCTGCAAAAGTTGCAACACTATGATTTCCTTAGCACCAAAACAGGAATGCATTCCAAAGTAAGGCAATATATCCGAGTTCAAGAAACAATAAATCTTAGCCCGCAATAAATAGCTGAGAGCATTATAATCGCGGTTGCGCACGCGCCGGTCCCCGCGCGCCCTATATGGGCGCACGCGAGCGACGCAAGGTCGGGTACCTTCCTCGACCGACAGTGAGCGCCTATATCTACATACTTTGTAATTTTTATCGTACATAAACGTAAAAACAACCTAGTGAAAGCTAGTATGATACTGGGAGTGTTTGCAGTTATTATTATAATTAAAATAATTAAATAATAATCTTTTCTGATGATTACAGACAGTATCAATTACTCCAGTCAATGGTCCATATTTCATTTGGGTTTATATTAGTATAGGTTATGAAGCTTTTGCTTTGTTAGAGCCGCTTATGGTGGTAAGGTGAAGAGACATGATTCCTTTGCAATAGGTTTTTTGTTTGAATATTCCTTAATGCCTGTAGGAAAATTACCTACAAATCATAAACTTGCTTACTAAAGTTTATCTTACAATTATTACTTAGTAATTATATAAGCAAGTGTATTTTTAATAGTATTAAACAAAGTCTCCACATACATACAATTTTTCAGCTTTTTTAAGGTGGTTTTGAAGTAGAACAGCTACCTTAGTTCTAAAACTTGTCTAAAATACCAATCATACATTTGTTATTATCAAATGATGAATTTTTTGGTTGGATTTATGACGCATTCTGGTCACTTATATACCAGCAGATAAATTGCAAATTTCTATAAAAAGTAATTTCATATTAAAACACTAAGCTTCCAAAAAAGGATCAAGGGTGGTAATATGTAACTATTTGAAATGTTTATAATAATATAGAAGCAATCTAGAGATAGCCTATTATAATTCAAATGTAGTTTTTCTGTAAATAAGATAAAAATATTATAATGTCACCGTCTACAAATCTTTTTGACCTCAAGTATATATGATCTGTGTATTCCGTATGAATTAATTTTGGTACTAACAAGGCATAATAATAAGTCCCATATAATATTTAATCTTTATAAAAAGTAGTGACAATTTTTACTCAAAGTAATATTCAAGCTTTAAGAAAAAAGAACATATATATGGTACATACAATTAAACACCTTTTTATTTTTTAATAATAAGAAATATATTTTAGAAGCTGTCTATCAATTTCTTCCAGCTTATCTCTAATGTTAATTTTAACATAACTTTAACAGATAGCTATACTAAGGTAACTTTTGATTTGCTTTCATTCCAATATTAATTATGTATATATATAAATTCATTAACTATATAGTTTCACTCAAACTACAGAAGACATTTTATACTAGTATAATCTAATCTATATTTCTTACTTAATAAACTCTTATTATCTGTTTATCCATAAATATATATAATAAGAAACAATGGCGCTAAAAAGATATTTAAAATCAGCTACTCTTCAATGCATTAATTAATATTATATTTAATTATGAATATCAGTATGTAGTGTGTAAGACAGATATGTGTTAGTGTACATATATTAAATAAATAAATACATTTATTTTGTAAATATTTCATAAAAGCAAATGGTTAAATGGTGGATACATAAAAGGTAGTTTATAAACGAATAATAAATTCAGTATAGGAAATGTAATAGAATATTACAGAGAGAGATATTTAAGGCACATTATTGTCATTACATACCATATTTGTACACAAATAATATATACTAAAGGAAAATAAAAGTAAAATATATAGAAAATGAATATGCATGAAATTTTACTTTAGAAAGAGAACAAATTGTTTTCTTGAGATGTATAGAGTATACACTTTTTTGTTATTAATTAATGTGTATATTATTTTTCTAAAATGTTTCTTCTACTTCAAAATTCATATTAAAAACAGGATAAATAAAAATACTCTTGTTGTTCCAACAAATACTCATTAAACATCATTAATAATTTAATACCTGCTGTAGTAAATGAAATTATAGAGGATATTTGAGGACTTGGCATGACTTCAGTCAAAATACAGTAACCTAAATCAGTTAGTAGTCGCAATGACTCCCAATCTAAGACTTATTTGAAGTAAATAGACTCTAAAGGTTATATGTTCAGAGGTAAGTCTGTAAAAAATATATAGCCTATCTGTTAGCAATCAAAGTGAATCATTTTGGAAACATTATATTGATGTCATATGCAAATGTCGGGACCAAACAAATCCGAAACAGTCAAGATTCAGACAACTAGGATATAAACTCATAAAAGCGTCGGAATTGAGAGGAATTCAATATGATAGACTTACCATCTGTTCTTTTTATGTTGATGTTGATCCCGGACTGGATCTTCACGCTACCGTCATCCATTTTCGCACTTATTTATGCACCACATACACTAAAGAACATTATTTCGCAATGAACGTTTATTCAATATTAATTAGTCTAACACATTCGGAAATTACACATGAGAACCGGTGAAAATTACAAAATAAATTTCTACACCCAGATTGACAGTTATACCGAGCTAGCTACACACTTCAGACTGGAACGTTTGAAATTTGTTTCACTGCAACAGTCAAATCAATCACTACTTATATTAAACCAACGAATGTAATTGATTTGATTATTGATAAATATAGTAAAACTAAAATCTGAAAAAAGCACAAAAGTTTTGTATTATTTCGGTTAGAAGACCCAGAATTACAAAATTATCAGGAACACTACGTTGATTTTTTTTTAAAGTGTTGCCATAATTTTTTTTCTTTCTACTAAAATGAATCGTTCCAAAACATCAAGAAATGTACCCATAAAGCATTTATTTAATAAAGGGCTTACTTAAAATATAACAATAGCGAACCTTATTTTAGATTTGATATAGTCTTTTTTAAAATAAAAGTGTTTACTAAATGTTATTAAACTTTTGACTAAATATAGTTAATTTAATTTACCCATCACTAGAAGTATGTCACCATAGACAATAAAAAAGAAAAACGTCTATCCACACGGCTGCTCATTGACCCAAAAATTACGCTTGATAAACTTAAACATTTATTGCAATTGATTATTACTAATTCATACATATTTAATCAAAGAAAATGATAAGTGATTATAAAATATCTCATAAAGCTAAAAAGCGAATTAAGGAGGTCAAAAGGAAAGCTCGACCAGGTATGTATATTTTTTTTACGCTGCTACATTATCTCGATCGTTGGACTTTAGCTAATTACTGTATATTTATTAACAATGTCTGTATACCGTTTTGTGCTCATTGTATTCGATTTTCCCTTTATTGAAATGTATAATCATATCTGGCGGGATTTCACATAATGTCTATTTTCTAGAATGCTCTATGTTAAGACAGGTGAGTATGGTTTATTTGACGAGTGACCTAATATTCCCAAAGTTAAATTGAGAACCGTTTTCAAATATGATCTTTTTATCATGCCAATCTGCCTATATGAAAAAAATGCCTAACCTATAATTTTCTCAATTCATTACATTTCATATTTGGCTGTTTTTGGTAATGTATGTCTTTATGTAGCAGAATATTGGTTTATTTATAGCTATTAT
>JACJUM010000202.1:2685723-2721431 GCA_020976665.1 Heortia vitessoides
GTTAAGAATTTACTGATATCAAAAGGTAATAAAATGTATTAGTGTCAAGAAAAGGGTAATATCAAATCTAATATCAATCCATAGAATATTATCTTGTTTCATCTTATTGATATACAAATATCTGTATACTGTTAAAAATATAATATTTTTTTTTATTTATTCACTCAAATATATTTTTTTTATTTTCAGATATGAATCATTCTTCAACAGGAAAGACATTGATGGCTGGGAGATCCGCAAGGGAATGAATGACCTCTGTGGTATGGATTTGGTACCTGACCCAAAGATCATCAAAGCTGCTCTCCATGCTTGCAGGCGAGTGAATGACTATGCGCTCGCTGTGAGGTTCATCGAGGCATGCAAGGATAAGTGTGGACCTAAAGTAGGTGAAATCTACCCATACATTATCCAAGAAATCAAGCCTACTCTTACTGAATTGGGCATTGACACACCAGAGGAACTTGGCTACGACAAACCAGAATTAGCTTTAGAGAATGTTTATGAGATATAAGGTTCTATTATTGTAGTAAATTTGTAAAATAGTTTTGTTGTCAACCTTTATTTTATAATTGTGAGAAGATTCATCTTCAACTGAGTATTCTTGGTCCACCATCCTAATCAACATGCTTTGTCTAATTACAAAATGTTAGAGAACATGCCTATTGTTTGATTTATATATACTCTACAATATATATTAATAAGTTAAATTACATAAGTGAGAACTTATTAGACCCATTAGAATTGTCTGTTTCATTTTCTCAGACATACCAGAAGCAATTTGTAACCTGTAATAAAACATGTGTTAAAATTTTCTAAGTATGTAACTAACAAGTGTGGCAGTGAGAGGTGAGACTTAACAAGCACGTCCGAATTCCCAAAAATATAATAAGAAAATCATAACATTAGTTACTCCAATAAGGAAGTGATTAGATGCATAATTATCGGTAATACAGTGGACCCTCGGTAGTCCGACAAACATTTTGCAGGGCAGTGTCGATCTATCGATTCTTCGGGTTATAGAGTACTGCCTAAGACCCACTATAGTCCGGAATTTTTTACAAAAGAGTACCTTATAATCTGACAAATTACAGATACAATGATAAGATTCTTTATATGTATTATATATACATATGTACATATATGTACTCTGAAGTACAAATTATACTTGTAGATCATGTCGGATAACAGGGGCCGTTTACATGAAGACTTAAAAAAGGTTAAGGTTGGTAAGCTCCCCTTGTGAACATTTTTTAGAACTATAGAAAAAGAATATCCTATTGCCTTGTTTTGTTCAACCTTCTATGGAATCACTGTCTATCAGTGAAAGCTGCATAAAAGTCTGAATTAAACGCCTTGTCATATAAAAAATAGTATGTTATGTATTAGTTGTAGATTTTTTCTTATTGAACTATTTATGATTATAACTGTTGCTTTGTAACCTGACGTGAAAATCAGATACATACCTATATCGATTTACATCAAACAAGAAGCTAGAAATGATCAGTTGTTAAACATCTATTTTAATGAACTTGGCTTGGCACTCTCTTTAATTTTGATAAATTCTAAAATCAATGACTCAAGATTTAAAAAACAATCCGAGATATTTTCGACGATACATTACATCATACACTATTCCTGTTTATTTACAAATAGGCAGAAACATATTAGCCAGAAACGGACGCTGCTAGTTAGCTTTACCAGTAAGCAAATAAACAATATTTTGCATATTAACCGGAAATAAAACACGAAATTATTTCGTCATAAACAGATAGGACTTGGTCAGTAGGTAGTTTGTTATCGACAGAAAATTCAATTATACTGAGGAAAGAACATTCTGATATGAGGCAGCTTTTAGTTTTACTGCGGTAGCTGTCCGTTTGAGCTTTAACATCATTAGATTTTGTACTCTGTTGCTGAACCAATTATTAAAGATCGCCAGGACACCACTATTTGTCGAAAAAAGATATCTTTTGTGATATCGATGTCATTATTATTGACGCTGGAACGCGGGAACTGATGTCTATTAACTAGCTTCATGACCTGCAACTATTGAGTAAATGTACCGTTATCGGGTCCCAGCGTTCCATACACCAAGAATGTTTGTCTTGATCTGCTCATTATCTCCTTCAAGGTGTTCCTGTCCCTGGGAACTACTGGCACCGACCCGATATATTGGGGTTAAGTTAAATAAAACAAAAGATCTTACGTAAATACTTTAATGATTGCAATATTCACACAGTCATGCCCATAATATTTACAATCACAAATTATTCTCTTAACAACGTAATTGTGCTTTAATCATTCATCAAAAAGAACTTCAGTTATTTATTTGACATCAAAATAAAATAAATTTTTTGCATAACTCAAAACAACAAAACGAACTAAAATATGTTTACTCTTGTCTTTTCTTACATCATAAATAAAAAACACAAATAATAAAACTAACTTCCTTGCCTTTGTACTCTTCTATACATCTATCTTATTGACTAGACCCGACTATAATTTTTATTCTTAACGTTTAACGTAAATAGTCAATTTAAAAAATGTCGATGGCTATAACACTGGAGATGTTTGATTCTACTTAGCTTCAGATTGAAATATCGTACAGTTAATACATTAAGTACTCCTAAAGTGTACACATAGTATGTATACTTGAAACACTGACCAATACTAAGTAGTATGATTTTGTGGTAACCCTGCGCAAGAACAACATCATCTGTTACAGAATATACAAGACTGCCGACTATTCAATTAAATTACATTAAAAGTTCCCCTAGTTAAGTATATTACAAATCTTACCCAAAGATTTTAGTTAATATAGAAGTAGAATCCCACCAAGCAATTTGCTAGGGTTTTTTTACCATCGAAGACTAGAGTTTTCACGACTCGAAATAGACTAGAATAAATAAGTAGGCGTAACAAACATGTGTATGAAATAAATTAAACATAAACAACAAATACTCAACAAATTAGTATATCAATAAAATTAAGGAATGTAAATTCATAATAAGTTAGTTTTTAGTCTCCATCGCCGCGACTCGACTCTCCGCGGGCGTCCGCCGGAGGTCGTGCGCGGGCGTGGCTTGCATAAATAATAAAATCACGTAGACACAGTAAAATATTGCACAAATCTGTCGCTAACACAACGCCGATTCGTCTATGTTTCAATTAAAATAAATAAGTCTTCAATAATACTAATACCTATCAATTGTATCGTCCACGTAACGGTCCGACGGGACAAACCGTTCGAAGGCGCGCCGAATGACGCGACCGCTGGGAGGACTCACCGGCCGGAATTCGTTCGAAAATCACCGGAAAACTTTCACTGGACATCTACACATATCATAATCACTAATCTTCCCGCCGTCCTCTCCCTCGGACGTACACCGCGACTGACTCGCACACCGATCCATTCAGATCGGACATCACACTCTTCATTTCCTAACCGACGTTCGGGGACGTATCACTCCGTCTACTCGAGTTTAAACTTAACGTACAATCTCATAAGAGATGGGCTCGTTCACGAGACGGAACGAAACGTTCGGCCCGGGGCGAGACGTCGGGTCGCCGCCTCACAAGACTAGATAGTTGGTCGGGTCACCCGGCGGGGGCGGCGGCGGGGGCGCGGGCGGGGCGGAGGCCGGCGCGCGCCGGCGCGCTATGTGCGCTCGGTGAGCAGGTCGGGGCAGGGCGGCGACTCGTCCCCGGGCGGTGGCGAATTCGCCACCAGGGTTAGTAGCTAGGAATCCGTCACCACCGCATCGCGTTCCGCCTTCACCTGCTTAATTGTTAAAACGTTTAATAAAAATAACACCAGATGCCGGTCGCAGCACGCCAAGTAATTTTGCCCACAAATACCGCGTTGAGGAAGCGTGTTGCCAATCGCAGAGCATAGCTTCACGACGAGAATGCTGCTATCCATCCTCACCCTGTGCATTTGGGCTGCATTATTTCGGATGGATGGTCGATTCTAGTGCCTCAGCTGGGCGCGGCCGGTACTGACCATGGCCTTGGTGAGCACGGTGGCGTCCTTGAGGCTGAGCACCTGCAGCACCTGCGCCTCGCCGCCGCCCTGCAGCATGACCTGCGCCACGCCGCCGCCCATCGAGATCGCCTCCAGCGTCTCGCCGTTCTGCTCCACCTGTGCCCGTTAGCCGCGCTCACGTTACTCGCGCTCTGCGACACCGAGCTAGTCTATGTATTCGAATGTCACAAACGAGAAGACTAATCCTCGCTTTTCTTTTCAATCGACAATAAGAGACAACAAAATCAGGTACACTTTTCTTCGAACCGAGCGTGAACACTGACATTTGCGAGTAATATTCTTTAAATTAGGATAATGCCAAGGCTAAATTACTCACGTTTTCCTTTTAAATTAATAATCAGAACGAAACGAAAACAAGATCTATATGGTTCAATCCCTTTTGGTCGTGATCTCCAGCTTATAATGCTTAACAGGGAGGTACTGAATTTTGTACTTTCTTTGCAGAGTATTGGAAACGTTTAGTGAGTATATCTAGCATCTTAACGAATCATGCAGTAAAATAAATGAAAAAATACAACAAGCCTTGCCCGGTTTAAATGATAGACCTAGGAGATACGAAAGTATATGTAAAAATGTCAGCTGATGCCGTAAAGAAATGATTACAATTTCTCTAGTGTCATCGACAAAATTTGCAATGATGAAGACAGCTAGGTTCTTTATCAAATTATATGAAAAGAAGCAAAACATTATGAGTACTAATATACACACCTGTTCATGCAGCACAAACACGAGGTGGCAGTGCAATGTGGACTACAATGAAACAAACACGTACACAGCTCACTTTATTGTCGACGACAAGCGCACACAAACATTGTCTTACACGCCATCTGGTTCTCATCGTGGAGATGCAATTAATATAACAAAATATACCACTTAATCTTTGCGTAAATCTGCATTCTTCAGTTAACTCCACAATGAAAACCGATACAATGACAAAAGCAACATACAGTCAATCCGGGTAACATTGAACTATTCGGGTAACTTTGATCTGTCCTTTTTATAAAATAAATATACTTAATAATTAAGATATCGGGTTAGATTCACCATGAAAACAGTTTCTCGGCTGAATTCGTTTCATAGTCTACGAAAAAGGATAACTTAAAGTAACCCTAATAGTTTAATGTTTACTCGAATTTACTGTACCATATGTATTGAATACAGTAATGTAGAAAATATGAACAATAATCACGAGTTATTTGAGGCATATAAAACTCATAGGGAGCGAAACATTATATAACATAAGAGGAGTTATCTATAACAGCATCTCGTTTTCTTAGTTGATGCTTTATGTACAATTTTAAATTGCGTTATTAAATACTGTTACTTAAAGCTTGACATTCATGTTAGGCTTTATTATTCTTCATGTATACATGTGCCTTTGATTTTATATGCCTCAATTATGCGTACAAACTAAAACAGCATGCGAAACATCAAAATTAAAATAACAAAAAACATAACAATCGGCAATGATAAAAATAAAATACTGTGATGTACTTTGAGTATCTTTGGCTGTAAGAAAATCAAACATACTTTTAGTATGTGTCATAATCTACGACAACATAAAAAATAAATTTATCTATCCAGATAAAACTAATAAAATATTTAAATAAAATTCTAGCTTCTAAAAGCTTTTAGACTTATTATGTAAATAGCAATGGCATGAGGCATTTGTACAAACATGGTTTAACACATTTACATCTAGTATCGCGCATCAGACCAGCGATTCCTAAAGCGGTTTTTGTAGTGAAATCATTCACACAATATGAAATTATTTATCATCAGTAAATGCCAACTGTGTTGTGCATATATTTAAAATTCACACAAGTAGACAATATACCCAAAATATATTTTTTATTTTTGCATATATTGCGGCGTCTTATGGCTTTTCCTTTCCGTAGAGTTAATTGTGTGTTGATTGACTGTCCTATTGACTTAACGTTTAGGAACCGTTTGCTTTGACCACATCCTACAGTGCGTTGAGCCACATTAGCCTTAGGTATGCAACCAGCGCGTACGCACTTAATTACATTTTTTTATTAACAATAAAAAATATAGTACATAACGTAACGAGTGAAACTAAAAGTGTAAATAAAACACTACATGCAACATGTTAAGACTAACAAATATATGGCAACATGCATTTGGCAATATTGAACAAAGACTAATTGTAAAACTAAAAAACATAAAACTAATTAAATCTGCGATTTATAATCGTAATTATTGAAATGGTTATAAAGTTACTAACTGGTGTCACAAAATAAGAAATCTAATTTTGGTTATTTGGTAAGTTGTAAACAATGAGATTTTAAACTTCTAAACTTTCTATGTACAGTCTCCTTATTTGTGAAACACCATTATTTGTGTACATTTTATTCATCTAGCTTTCTATACTACATTATTCTATGAACTAGTAAAAATAAAAAATCTTCTAAAATGAAAACTGTCCTTTGAAAATTAACTTTAAGCCTTACAATAAAGTCTAAATCACTAAGCACTAACCCGGAGATCTCAATAATTACATTATTACACAAAATATCACAATAGTTTCACTGGAACACTGCATTGTACATGATGACATGGACATACATCGTAGAAGTTCTAACATCACGTAAACTGATTTCCCTACTTTACAAGAGGGCTAGTTTGTTTCTATGCTAACTACTGAGATAAAATTATATTGCACACAACTCATGTAGGTTATTTTGCGACTTAGGTCTGTTAAACTTAATATTTTTGACTCACGTGGTATTAGAATTCAGACGTTAATACTTTGTCACACCACACAAACAACTATGTATAAAATAATGTAAATAAATAACTACGTGTCTTTGGAATAAAGTAAACACAAATGTAGCAACTAACGTAATCACACATGCAAAATACATTGTCTAACGAACGATATTATATTATATCAGGTTTAAATGCTTCTTTCTGTTTTTTTATTATTATTATTATTATTGTTGTCTTAGCCTTGCAATTGTTGGGGGCCTTGCGAAATCTGACCTTTTGAGTCACTTTAGACCGAAAGCCAAGTCTTTGCTCTCTTTGTAAACAGATAATTACCCTAGTAATATATTAACGCAAAAAACGCGCAGTATGCATGCTAAATAGATCTAGATAAAATTTGGCACAAATATTATTGATAGTCCGAAATCACATAGGTAAATTTTAATAGATCTGGCTTCTAATTTTTCTCAATGGATTTGGGAATGGTGCAAAAAATCTATCAGAGAGTGACGGACATCTTCCCGGAATAACAAGAATTCTTTAGGGACAAGATATAAAGTGAAGTCAAAGTTGCCCACGAAGCTAGTGTATGCTTTTGTATTCACAAAACTAAGGTGGGATCTCGGCTTTGATATAGGGAATAGAAATTGATGGCCTTTGTCCACGTTTAATTTAGTCCACACTACGCCACTGATTTTTACTTTATATTACGTAACGAAAATAATTACACTGTTATGTCTAGAATACGTTACCTGCTGTTTGCAGGTTACTGTGTTTGAAAAGCTGACAAGTATTGTGCAGTCAGTCACACCATAAACGTATGACGACAATAGAGATTTTTTTTATAAGATATGACTACGTTAGAAATTTTCAATCTTGTTAATCTTTCATCCATATTTTTGTATCTTTGTACACAAAGCGATAGATCAACCTATGGGTTCATAATTATCAAAATTTCAAAACTGATTTTGTACTTAATACTTAATTTATTATTTTATTTCCTAAGTCCTTTTTTTTGGCTTTGTGTTATTTATAAGAATTTGCACTTAAAAATATAACAGTCGAGACTGTATTGTTTATGAGAGTGGATTGCAGACAGCTGCGACACAGTTCATAATAATACATCTGATGTATATGGGTTTAAAAATATCATAAAAAGGACTAATTAAACAATTTATTTCTAATATCGGTTGTAAAATGTTGATATATTTGTATTAGTTGACGAGCTGCTTTGTGCACTTTTGATACCAATAAGGAACATTTCTACTCTGGCTACACTACAGTCTACCGCTCGCGCGGTTCCATCTTAACATCCGCAAGTATGGGCAGCGGCACGCGGCGGGCGCGGACGAGCCGCGGGAGCGGGAGGGGGAGGGGGAGGGTGTGGGGGCGGCGGTGGGGGTGAGTGCGGAGGTGTGTGGGCACCTGCACGAGCGGCGCGACGCACACGCCGTCCTGGTGCTGCATGGAGGCCACCATGGACTGGTACACGGACGCCGACACCGGCACCGTGATCACGCCCGACACCGACACGGGGTAACCTGCGCACAGATCATTACAAATCACGGGTTAATATATATATTTAAATATATGGTCAATATCAGGAATCATGAAAAATGTTGTGAATGACGTCATAGTGGGTAAGATCGAAGTGCGCGCGGGCTGTTGAATGCGGCGGACAAAACCACATATGGTGTAAGGCGCCCCATACACCTACAATATTGCACAATCCTTTTAATTGTGCAATAATATTGAATAGCCCGTTTAATTCCAAACGTTCAATAAATCTCTCAATAAAATTGACAAACCAGTCTGAACAATATTTTCGTGCGAGCAAAATGTCTGACGACGAAGTTTTGGCGGCAGCCGCGCTAGTTATTTTGTTAAATAGAAAAAGAAAACGTATATGGGTTAAAGAATGGTTGAAAAGAAGGCCAGTTTACACTCACGAAAAATATAGATAGATAAAAATAATAGACTAAAGATATAAAAAAATAATACCGTGACTGACCAATCGCGATCGCTCCGAAAACTTAAATAAAAAATATTGTGCAATGTTAAGCCTACACAGTGCAAGAAAAAATATTGCCCAATAAAAATTAAGCTCGCTCAATCTTTTGTTCAATCATTGCGCAATGTTTCAATACTATCCCTAAACATTCAATAATATTGTGCAATCAGATATATTGCGCAATATTATTGTAGGTGTATGGGGCGCCTAAGTATAGTACGAGTATGCATCTTTTACGACTTTCGAGGTTGTGTTTATATAAAGTGTAATTTTTAGATATTATTATATTTTCATAATCAAGAGCACATTGCATTTTTAACTTATACCAACCATTTTTTCAACTATTTGTTAAAGACTTTAAAACGCGGTACCATTAGGTGTTATATTTTTATGTTCTACGTTTGAGTTGACTTAAACAAAGGCAAACCGCTATGACAACACTCTCGACGCTAACTTTTGAAAGGCTAACAAGAGTGTTTATTAGTAGTGTAGACTCAGCAAAATATAGCAAATGTACATATTAGCGATTTTCAGTTAAGTCATTGGTTAGTAAAAATGCACATATGAACACCTCTAACTTCGGAGCCAGGCAGCGTCGACAACAGTTTCTAGAAATCCAAGTCAATATACATACGGGACGAACCCACGTCAATAATGCCGTATGGTACCTGCGGAGTAGAATAGTACCTCCCTCTGTTACAGGGGTTGTAAGAGGCGACTATGGTACCGACAACTGGCGGTACATCCACCCAAAACAGCACAGCTTAAATACTACAGAATGGGGGTGAACAGCACCAACCGATGCGAAGCTGCGCTCTGCGATCGCCACCACGCCTGTTAACACGGCAGTTATGGGCAAAAACCCACAATTTTGGGGAGGCATATGTCCAATAGTTGACTTTCTATGGCTGATATGATGAATTCAACATATGGCGATAGGATTTCCAAAACACATACGGCTAGCCAGGTCGTTCCCCGGCTTAGTCCAAGCGGAGTGCGTACCGTGTCCGTCCTCGCCGGTGAGTATGAGCTGGCCGTCGTGGTTGAGCGTGGCCTCCGCGACGGCGTTGAGGTCTACGACCGCGCCGTCGCCGTCCAGCGCCTGCACCACGCCCACGCCCGCGCCGCCGCCCGCCTCGCCGCTGTGGATCTGCGCCCGCAACACGCTCGGTTAACATTTTCTTACCTCGGCTTGTCAGTGGTCAAATGATGGGGGAAAAAAACGTAGCACCCCCCCCCCCCCCCAGTATCACCGAGCGACGAACAGCTGGTAGCTAGTAGCATCGATAGTAATCCAACGCTTGCAATGTTTTCTCATCGCTCCGAATATTCGAGAACCACGCACGCAACTGTCGCGGTGACTCCAAAGAAACAAATATAAGCTAATAATATTCGCTTTAAAAAATCTCGTGTCTTATTAGAATCTGCTCAATCCTTATATCCGGTAACATTCAGACTCTGGATTAATGGCGTCACTGTTTCAAAGTTCTAATTAATAATTACAACTCGGTTCTTAAACAGCCCTGGTTATACTAGTACCTAACTACACCATAACTCTACGTTCAGATACAAAATGCCTTATACAGGAATTAGATAAGTTTAGCATGTAAGTACTAATTGACCTTGACTCTATTTACCCATGGCAACCAAATTTACTTATCTATCTCAAGGCATCAATTTCGTAGTCTAAAATGTGTTGCTCAACTTAAAAACTATTTTTTCGAACAAAAGCATATATAATTAAAATTTAAAACAGTGTTATTATTTGTAAGACGGTTCAATATTCTGTGTATAGTGCCATTCTTATATTTCATTTCGAATATTTCTACATAACATTCCCAGTTAAGTACAGATTAACGATCTCGAAATATTGTCTCTCATGGAATGCACTACATGTCTTTTTTCGTCATCAACCTTATATATAAACGAAGGAGCCTACGTTGCTAACGTTTGGGCACCGGTTACGCAGCAGCGAGCACCAATAAACCAGGACACATTACAATTAACGTCCAGTACCGCGCGGTACTTCCACTCCCTCTTGTCCAGAGAGGTACCGGAGCTGTAAAGTCGCTTTCTGCTCGTAGTCGCGTAGATGGTCACGATCAATGAAAAACAGCGAAGGTACGAACATTACTTTATCGTTAAAAATATTTCTCTAAATATATATTTTGGACTTGACAGTCCCCTGCAACATGACCCCTTTTAAAAAGTTGATTGTAATAACTATTATTTGTAACTAAGCATATTATGCCAATATATCAAATAAAATTAGGGTGACTCAGTAGCGGTATTGTTTAATGAAATTTGCATTGGGGTTCTACGGGAACAGCGGGTTATCTGACCCGTGACGAAAGGCCGCCCTAAGCGAAGGGTAAGGTTATAAATACATATCATATGAATTTATCCGATTAACACAGTTCCATACGCAATTTTATATTTATCACCACAAACTGTTTGATCGGTTTTCTAGCAGACAAATGCTGCCAATACATCAGGATTCAAACTTATACGCCCTAATGGATTGGTCTTAGATTATACTACGGTAAATTGGAAATCCTTTACGTTTTGGATGAGATTTATGGAGTTAGGCCAACAAGACACAATTTGTTAAAATTCTTGTTAGCAGATGGCAGTATCCGTATAGTATAGCCAATCCGAAATAATGCAGCCCAAATGCACAGGGCGAGGATGGGCAACACCCCCGTCGCAAAAGCTGCGCTCTGCTATTGCCAACACGCTTGCCCAGCGCGGCAATTATGGGCAAAATTCCCCCTTTCCTAGGGTGTCCTATGTTCAGCCCTGGATTTCCTGTGGCTGATATGATAACGATAAAATGCGACTTCATCTACTTCCGTGTTCTTTTGATTCCTTTTTTCAATAGGCCTAAACTACACTTCGGAATTACAAAAACTTCCTACGGTTAGCAGATAAGTAAGACAATCTATTATCCAGCTGCGATTAATTAATATAGATTAAAATAAGATAGCCATCAGGGGTTGTATCTTAGAACCAATGCGAGAGTTCTCAATCTCTATCAGTATTTTACTCCATCACACAAAAAGTTGTGAAGAGATTTTAGTTAAATTTCACATTAATATTTAAAATTATAAAGCTGAAATGTTGGTTTGTTTATTTGAACTAGTGTTGCCCAAATTCAGTCTTGGTCTTGTTCTTGCGTTTTTGCAAGACCAAGACCAAGACTGCAAGTCCGCGTATTTTTAGCAAGACCAAGACCCAGACTGACCGTGCAAGACTTGAGCAAGAACAAGACATGCCTGCAAGACTCTTGCGTCTTGCAGCTAGGACTTAGCGCTATTTCACGGAGTAGTTAGGTGTAACAGTTCGGTGTATAGGTACGCTTAGGAATTCTATGAGACGCAAAAAACTGTATCAAAGAATATGAAAAACTGGACCTATGCGCATTACGACCAATACCATAAACATACCCACATAGCGAATGAAATAATATCCATTAAAATCAAACTGAGTGCATGCATAGTTATGTTTTAATCATCGGCACTTTGATAATGCGGCATCAAAGGTTTTGTACTTACTTCTTAAAGAATTTTGCCGCTTTTTGGAAGTACATGGTTATGATACACGCGCCGGCGGCTTCTTTTGAAATCATATACAACAATCGTTGCCGCCGCGTCGAAATCACAACATTTGACACTATTTTATGGCCGCCACAGGGCGTAGGTATACTCATGCAAAATAATTTCGAATTTTAAGAGTACCTACAGGTGTTCCGAAGAATAAATAAGTTTCAGAGTGCTTAGGATGAAAATGAATACATTATAATGATCACGCAAGTAGTATTATGATTACGATAAAAGGGTAAGGTTAGGTAAGTAGATGTCATAATAATTTATTCTAGTAAGTATATATTATAATATTGATTATATGGTTTTAAACTAATTACTTAGGTACTATTATTGTACATTCAGTCATTATATTTCTTAAGTTTTTACAAGAAATAATAGCCAAAACGTGTTCATATATCACCCGTTTGATAAATATCGTATGGAATGTTTTAGCAAATGTAAGCTTATCTTAGCAAAGACATGTAAAAAAACAAATTGGAATGTGGAAGTACCTGTTTCTTAATTATAAGATATTATTATTAAGAAACATTTACTTCCATGAAAAACGACATATAGGTCAGTTAATTTTTCAAATTTCTTATCAAATCTTCAGTAATTTATTAATCTGCTTGATCTTTACTATGGCTATGTTAATTCAAGCTCACAATGATCCAATTCTAGTACGTTTTTTTAAGATTTAAAATAAACTTTAATAAATAGTAATAGACTAATAGGTAATTGCAAGACTTGCAAGACCAAGACCAAGACTGGGAGCGCAAGACCAAGACCAGGTGTATTGGCACAAGACCAAGACTGGCTAAGTCTCGTCTTGTTCTTGCATTTGGGCAACACTAATTTGAACGCGCTAATCTCATTGACCGCTGATCCGATTTAAAAAATCATTTCTGTGCTCAATAGTCCATTTTTAGAGAAAGGCTATACTATACCCCCCAAAGTCTAAGGAAGTCTAGTTCTACTAAGACGAAGTCGCGGGCACTGGTAGTATGTCGAATATGACGAAATCTCTAAAACTAAAAGTGCTAATCTTTTTCTAAAATTAATTAGGCGTCCTATCAACATTTAGAAACCAATAGTAATTCGTAATTATCAGAACCAAATTTGTACAAAAACGAAACTTTTTTCATGAAAAAAAAATAGTTTTAAAAAACTTTCATAATAACGGGTTTAAATGTTTCCATGTTCCAGACAAAGTCGGGGCGGGACGCTGGTATACATATAATCTCCGCTTAGTTTGTCATTTGTGAATGGATAATAGTGAAAGAGTAAAATAAGTTTAGCACTGACCACTTGCGCCGTGGTCCCGTCGGGCAGCGTTATGATGGGGTTGTTGGGGTCCACTTGTATGAGCGACACCGTGCCGTCCGGGTTGGTGATGGTCTGCAACACTGCCGGCGCGTACTGCGACATCTGCGACACACGGATCATCGCCGGTTATATACTGCTGTCCTCTAGTCGACGCGCAGGCGTCCATGCACTGTAGACACATCTAATCTCTTTGGTTCAATCAAGTGATGGAACGCTAGCCTATTAACTCAAACACCATGCAAATTTCTTTCAAAATTGTTGCGCCAACGGTTTGTAGGAAATTTTGGAATTGAAAGCCTTATGTATACATACATATATGTAGTACATATTATGTACATATCATTGTACAGGGCTAACTATAATTTAGGAAACGGAATTGCATTAATCAGCAAGAAATTTTTCTATTAAATGCTTTTTGAAATGTCACCGTCGATTATAGTTGCTAATTTTGTTATCATGTCTTTAAATTACAGTCACTTTTACAACCCGGCACGATTGCTAACCGTATGTCAAACAAATATGAATACATACGAAGTACACACGACACCCTTAAAAACCAGAACCGTCAACAAAAAAAAAACAAATAAAGCCGTTAAAACGTAGTATGTAAAATATCCCGCTAGAGACAGTATGGTGTCGTACGTCGACGTCCGCGAGGGTCATCTGGTCGATGCAGACTTGCGGCGAGGACATGGCCTGCTGGTGCGCGCGGCTGGAGCCCGACGAGTTGCCCGACGAGTTGGACGAGCCGGTTGACGACGACGCGTTCGGCATGCACGCCGATATCTGGCGCGCGACAGGAGCGGGAGCGGACGCGGGCGCGGGCGCGGATTGTACACGAGTTTATTAAACAAGGTAATAGAAATAATGCGTGAGTTGTTACCGAATCCAAGGCAGCATTCCGAATGAGGCGTTTGCGGAGAAATGTCTGATTATAATTAGGCAGTAAAAAACACATACATTTAAATAAGTAAGCAGAAGGCAAATGTTAATAAGGTAATATGTTAAATTAGTTAGATTTTAATTTTACATTAGTTAAATGTAATAAGTTTAGATTAGTTAAATGTTGATAACCAAGTTAGTATACTAACTAAACGTCAGATGAACTTAAACGAATTTGACATATCTTCGTTATCATCATCATTCTATCAGCCATAGGACGTCTACAGCTAGACAGAGACCTCCTAAGTAATTTCCAATAGGACCGGTTGTATGCGGCCTGTGTCCAGCGCGATCCTGCGGTTTTAGTCAGCTCATCTGTCCACCTTGTGGATGGACGTCCTACGCTGCACTTGCAGGTACGTGGTCTCTATTCTAGAACCTTACGATTCCATCGGCCATCGGTTCTGCACATCAAATGTCCTGCCCACAGCCATTTTAACTAACTAATCCGCCGGGCAATGTCGGTAAATTTGGTTCTGTTACGAATCTTATCATTCCTGACTCAATCGCGCAATTTCGCAATATTAAACTGTAAATGCGAGTTATTAAGTTCATAATTGATTACGGATTTTAAATATATGTTTACATTGATCTAACGTTTTATAAGTTATATTAAGGAGCTTAGTTTTGTTATCAGAAATAGAATAAAGATTCAGGGGAAATATAAGACATCTCATACACTTGTGTTACGGACATTACACAACAGAGGTCTTACAAATACTATACTTAAATGCATATAAATAACACCCCGAACAGAACAAATACAAATATTCATCATATAAATTAATTATTTGTCCTGAATGGGGATCAAATGAGAATGAAGTAAAGACATTCCATTGTTTTCCCTGAACCCTTTCACTTTTTCAATACGTATTTATTAATAAGTAGATCGTTTGTAGAACGATGTTGTGTACTCACGGGCTGCGTGGGCGGTCCCTTCTCGTCGTCCTCGTTGAAGGCAGGAAGCAGGTCTTCGCGGCCGTGGTACTTGTAGCAGTTGATCACGATCTGACGCAGCGCGTGCGTCCACGACATCTGCAAAGCGCATCAACGTGCAACAGCTCTATCTATAGTCTAGAAAATACCTAATCAACAACCTCCCCACACTCCACCAGGCATGGCCTCTTTATCTGCACTTTGATAGAGCTTGGATCATCATAGCAGCTGTAAATCGTGCACTGCTGGACATAGGCCTTTCCAAGAAACGAGGTATTTGCCCATAATTGCCGTGGGGCATGAATGGTGGTTATCGCAGAGCGTAGTTGTGCAACGGGAATGCTGCTGCCCATTTCCGCCCTGTTACATTTGAGCTACACTGCTTCGGGTGGATATACCACCGTCTGTCGGTTTCGGTACCTCAGTCGCCTCTTACGACTTGGATATATATCGATAATTACAATCGGCTTTTTTATCTATCTTAGACACTAAGCTGATTCTGGCATTGTATTTGCATAATACAAATTGTGAATCATAAATTTGTTTATAAATTTTATATTAATAGAGAACTGTAACAAACTAATGCGGATGTGGGAATGTCTATCTGATCCAACTCGTACAACTCAAGGCAGTTTTGAAACACTGAAAACTGACTCAATTTCGTGTGATTTGACAGGGCTAAATCATCACAGCAACCATTAACGTCCAATGCCGGACAAAGGCTTCGTGTAGTTGAGTTATTCTTGTATACCTACCATTTGGTTACAATCAACGAAATAATGCATGTTTATCATCATCATCATATTAACCTTAGAACGTCCACTGCTGGGAATAGGTCTCCATATATACCAAAAATATTATTATTTAACCAACAGGCGTGGTTGCAAACGAGTGTAGCACCAAGATGGGCTATGCTGGTTTGGGTGGATATACTGCCACCTGTCGGTTCCGGCATCTCAGTTACCTCCTGGTATAGGTGATACGTTTCTACTAGGCTGGTACCACGTGGTATTATAATGGCTCAAAATATGTATTTTTTTTATTTACAAACCATATTTATCATCGTTACCATAACACATAACATATAAGTACGTATCACAATTAGACTTTCTTCCAAATACTTAAAAACGAACCTTTTGCTTCTCATCTTCGGTACGCGCGTCCATACGCACATTGGCCCAAGGCAGATCCTTGGGCCACCACGGAGGCCGCGTCGACTCCCGCCCCCAGCCCGGCTTGCCGCGGACTGCACAACATTACAGTGATTACTTTCAACAAATGCTCACCGAAAAAACGACTCCAATGTAAAGGAGGAAGCAAAAAAAGTATGTCATAATATGGCAAATGGATACCAACAATCCGTTTACCCCGATGGGATATATGCACGAGTTTAAGTATATATGTAATCAACGGCGATGTTTTTAGAACTTAATACGAGGCCGCTCTATAGTGCCTGATCTTATGCCCAAAAGATTTTATTGATAATTTTTATTTGTATTAGTGGTAATAATTTTGCACTCTATATATTAATAACATAGACACTATATACGAATAATTAATTAAATAAACTGAAGCACATAAATAAAAATCAAAATTATAGATAATAGAAAAATAAAGGAAAACAAAATAAATAATTTATACGTGTATTGCGCAATCAACGCACTATGTTGTATTATGTCTATATTGTCAAAATATAGTTTTTTTAAATTAAGTGCACACATAATTCTGGACTCACAGCTTATCAAAATCCCATAAATTTTTAGAACAAGTTTTGCTGTGTTTTTTGTGCTAACTTTTTTTATGAAGTCACCAAACAAGCATACGGCCCGCTTCATGATAAACGTGACTGTAGCATATCACTAGCGTATCGCGAACCTTGTGAACTGTAGATACAATGTCACATTTACCCAGTAATTTCACTGCATCTCTCATCCTTCAAACCGAAACACAACAATGCGAACACTGCTATTCAGCGGTAGAAATATGTGAGAGTGAGGTATCAATGCAGACAACCTTCGTAAGAGGTGTCATAAAATCAGCCATCTAAGTTCCACTGTTGGACATAGGTCTACCTAAGAATGGGGGATTTATGCTCATAATGCCGCGCTCGGCAGGAGTTGTGGCAATAGCAGAGCGCAGCTTCGCGGCAAGGATGCTGCTGCCCATCCCCGCCCTGTAGTTAAATACTACAGGGCGCTTTTTCAGATGGATATACCGCCATTTGTCAGTTCCGGTAACTCAGTCGCCACTTACGACACCTGGTACAAAGAGAGGTACTATTCAACACCACCGGTACCCCACGGCTCGTGTGAATATGTAAATCAATGACATCGGCGGCAGCTCAAGCTGGCGTACAGCGCACACTCACCCATGGAGTACTTGAGCATGAGCGGTATGAAGGCGCGCAGCTGCGCCTGCGTCATCTTCTCGACGGGCGTGGGGATGCCGTCGATGATCAGCGGCGGCAGCTCGAACAGCAGCGGGTCGTCCTGCGGCGGCGGCGGCGCCTGCTCGCACCCGCCCAGCCCGAACTGACCCACGTTACATACATGCGCGGTACTGCCAAATCGCGCCTGTACCGCCGACTGCCATGGTTTAAACCCCCTCCCCAGTCTCTGCGCGAGACTCGTTATAAATCGCGGGTTATATAGCTTCCAAATAAAGATATATATTCTCGTTAATAGGTGTAATACCGGCACGAGTGTCGTGGAGTTCATAATAACGTTTGAAATGTTTAGTTGAAGGTCAATATTCACCAGCCATTTATAAATTAAGAATATTATAAAGCTGAAGAGTTTGTTTATTTGAATGCACTTATCTCTGGAACCGCTGGTCTTTTTCTGTGTTGCAGAGTACATTTATCGAAGAAGGCTACTATACCCTCCATAGTAATTATTTCACGCGGACGAATACAATGAGCGAAAGACCATTGTCAAACAAAATAAGCAACAAGTATATAATATATATATATATATTTTATTGTTACCTTTTTAATTATAAATGACTCATACGCATTATTGTCACGTGTGATAAAAGTATTCATTTAATGTAACACACGGCAAGTATTTAGAGCGTATTATAGATTAGGGATTAGATTCACAGTGACTTATAAGATTTCTGTAGTAGACTGGTGTGTTCTAGTGTTTGAGTCACAGCTCGCATGTAAGAAAGCCGGCGGTCAGCGGTTGGCGACAATACTATAATGGTTTACATTCTTGATGAACTTCCCGAGACACAATGAGGTTAACGAGACATACGATTTATAATCTAATCGTGCTATTTTATATACTTACTTTATTATTTTTAATTATGAATAAAATTAAGTATAATAATAACCTATCTCAGAATTCCCATCAAGAATATAAAGCCAATAGTTATGAAAATAAAAGTTGAATTATCTGAACTATGTAGATTTTTCAATAATAATTAAAATAAAAAAAACTACGTTTCGGCTCACTTTGGGCAATCTTTTACAATATTAAACGTCGATCATGAAAATTTTCGGTACAACTGCAACGCAATTACTGGTTTTTGACGTGAAAGTGCATTTGACGAATAACCGCTGAATTAACTAGTTGTTCCTCCCACATTAGTCTGTATCTATTTTACACACATTGAATATTGAGTGTACACAATTTGAATCGGATATTAACTTATTTGCCGGCTTTGACAACTAGACCATATTTCTTCAGCTATCAGCTGGTAATTAAAGTATTATAAATACAAAAGTAGTATCAAAATTTTTCGACATCCACAGGTAGAAATCTCTTGGGGATGCCAGGTGATTTCAAATAGGTCCGGTTGTATGCGGCCTCCATCCAGCACTCTCCACTTTACGACTCCAAAGATTTTTAATTAAAAAACTTGTTACATTCCAGACAGACACTTCGATTTTACTTATTTGAATAGATAGGCATCAACATAATGTTTATTCGTGAGGGTGCGTGAACGTGATCAAGCAGTAATAACCCCGACGGCACAAAGCCAAATTCAAGGACAATCACTCCGGTTAACCAACTCGGCAACATCATGTCGGATTCGTGTCGATTCAAATCAATAATTCTATTTAAGCCTTTTCGTCTGCTCCTATTTAGCGGTGACCTTATTTCTTCCAGGGCTAGACTAACCGTCAGAACTGATACAGCCAGACACGATCGATATCCTTTGACATAGAGACAGGCAGACATTCTTGAAAAAGATTGCCGTAATGAGCCGAAACAGATAATCAATTTATTTTTGATTGAAAACGGTGAAATGTAAAATACCGCGTTATAAAACAGTTAAAAAGTAATTTAATTGTAAATTTATTTGTAAGCAACAAAACAAATTATTGGATACATGGGGGTAAAGAAATCGAACACAAAGATTTTATTATCAATGGTAATTTAAATATAAAACACATTTAAGGACACGTGTGGTATCTTTTCCCCCATGTATTTTTTTGTTAATTGCACTTTTGCTATATTATTAAGATTTGATTTGCGTTAATTCATCACTGATATACACTTACCTTATTGTATTGTATGCTTGAGTAAAATGCTAAAAATGTACTATGGAAGTTGGTTTTTGTTTATCTGTATGATTCAATTAATGTTGTTATCTATGGGTTAGTGTAGTTTAAAGATTTAGAAGTGAATTATTTGTTAGTTGATGTATGTATATTAGCGTATGTTATATTGTTAATAACGTAAACTTGACGACTTATGAGGAGAAGCGCGGAACAAGATTTTAAACTTTAATTAGAGATTTTCATTGGAACCAATGATTGAAATCTTAATTAAAATTTCATTGTCACCGCCTGTCATTCCGCAATAACTTCTAAGTATATATAAATTAGTTTCATCGTTATCATATCAGCCGCAGGATGTCTACCGCCGGACATAGGCTTTTCGGGCGATCGAATAGGACCGCTAGGACAAGGCCTGCATCCGACGCGATTCAGCTGTTCTAGCCGGATGGTTTCTGAAGTAACAGCCTGTCCCGCGCGCCCGCCGCGGGCCGGGGCAAGTGTGGTATCAGCGATGAACGAACGCGCTTAGGAGCTCGCTTACCTGCTGCGCGAGCGCGTTCTCGAGCTCCTCCATGATCATGCAGCGCAGGTTGCGCACCACGTCCTCCAGCGGCTTGGCGCCGAACACCCGGTACGACGTGTTGGGCTTGCCCGGCGTCGCCACCAGCACCACCGCCTGCTGGCCCACGCGGGTCGCGAACTCTTCTATGGTTTGCTGCTCGGGCGCGACGAATGTGCACACATTTTAAACCGTCGAAAGAAACAGGCGACAACATTGAGAAGGATTCGGTGAGGTAATAGCTTTTGTGTGAATTTAAAATGTCTCGTAGAGAGGTGTTAAAGTCTAGCAAATTAGACGTGTCCGTCAAATATCTGAACTAATCATTTTTTTCTAAAGAGCGTCCACTGTTGAACTAGTTTATAATACACTGATAAAATTATCATTAACTAGTTATTTTTAAGATTGGAAACCATTCGACGGACGCGAATCGCCGAGCCATTTGACAAGCCGAGTCGCGAATACAACAGAACACAACATACAGTTAATCAATTCTTGAATATTTACTTGTACAAAGTTTCGAGAACCCGGATCACGACTGTCAACGTTATAAACTAGTCGGAAAGTAAACTGTTTTAGAAACTAGTTTATCAGTGACGATAGACGGTTTCATTGTGTTGAAGGTAAAAGCACCCTTTACGTCAAATCTAGCGAAGAACGGAGCTTTAACAAAAGGTTAGTTCAGGTTAACAAGGTTCAAGTTCAACAAGGTTACAAACTAGTCTCATAATTGTAGAACTCGTACATGAGATTACAATAATAAGGAAAATTCAGCAATCTTCATTATTATTGAAGGCCTGAATAAATATTCATCGGTCGTTATTAGTAGCAAGACTCACCCTAAGCTTCCTGAGCAATCTATTTTGGTGACGTTTTCTGACGGAGGGGTTTGTCTCGAACGAGTGTGGTCGCTTGCGTTTCTTTGACGACGCTATCGCGGCGGCGGCGGCCATGCCTACCGGACCTGGTGTCAAAAATATTTGCGGGATAGCATCATTCTTTGAAGCATATGAAAACTTTAATTTATATCCGTATATATAGCCGTGAGGTACCGGCAGAGTAAAATGGTACCTCCACCTGTACCAGGTGTCGAAAGAGACTAAGGTACTAGAATCGACTACTGGCGGCAAATCCATCCGCAACGGTGTGGCTCAATGTACAGGGCGGAAATGGGCAGCAGCGTCCCCGTCGCAAAAGCTGCGCTCTTCGATCGCCAACACGATTGCCCGGCGCGGCAATTATGGGCAAAATTCCCTCTTTCTTGGGAAGGCCAGCAGTGAACTTCCGGTGGCTGATGTGATGGCTGTTATCCTAAATTACCCTATAATCGGTATTAAACTACTAGGCAGCAACGGACTAAGCCCGTCAGAGGCCCAGAGCGGCAAAGCAGTCTTTAAAAACAATAGTTTTAAAGCATTTTATTTAGTTCAATTTCAGGCAAGTATCTACAAAGAATTCATACAAATTCCTCGAAGGGACTTTCTTTGGTGTATTGGGCGCGATCAGCATATAAGAATATTTGTCTATATAACTGTAAAATTTTGGAGGACCTCTGGAGCCGAACCTCGACTCGGGTGGTTGCATGATACCAAAAAACATGCAAGCACTGCTTTTTGGGGACTAAATTGGTTGCAAATTTGGTAGTCATACGGTTAACCATGGTTTTTATTGAGTTTCATCAATCTCACCATTTCCAATTAAGTAAGTAAATGCATATCTTTAGTTTGCATATAAAAGTTTAGTTGGCATAATTCCCTGTGGATAATTAAAGTGTCTTAAATCATATAGTTACATGCTTTGGAAACACCAACCTGCGGCAGCTAGCTGTTTTGTAACTTCGTCGCTCAGAGCATTCTTGATCATGTCACCATTGTCATCGTATGTGGAGCCAGTGGGCGAGGATGCGCACTCGTCGTCCTCTTCCGAACCACTAAGCCCGCAGCCCTCAACTTGCGACATTTCCTGCAAAGAGCCCTGTCATTAAAAGTTAGCACATGTCTTTGCTTAATTAATCTTAATAAACACAACAGAACATATAATTAATATAACACATTAACAACACACATGATAATTAAATTACTTTTGAATGGCCTAAAAAGTTTTTTTGTATCTACACAAACACCCATCTTGCATTTCTTACAGTAATTATTAGCTTTTAACTGGATGAGGCAAACAGCTGGACATTTTTAATCACATAATTATAATGCCAATCAAATTATGGCTATTACTCACCTCTTCTGCCATATCCATAGACTCAGTGCTGACTGCGGAGTTCATGATGTCAAACTCGGAATCCCCGTCTCCTTCCTGAACCCTCACCTCTAGGACCATTAGTGTCCGTCTGTCTCACACGCTTCCTCAATACTGCTCAGGTATGTAGAGTTAATTCCTAAACAAAGTATTACTTTGTAATATAATGTGAATTTAATTCAGCTATCTTCACTTAAAATTAAGAAAATAATGAAATAAAGCCATTAGGACTAATACAAATCTACTACCTGAATAAAATAAAATCTATGTAGACTGTGTTAGATAATTGTATAAGTTATATACACCTACAGGCAATTTCCCAAAAGTTGTGTTTTAAGTAAGTACCAATGTTTGTTTAATTTTCTTCCTACTTAGTACAAATTATACACCCATTTTTGTATTGTATTACAAATTAGGATTATATAGAAACAGGTAAAATAGAAAATACTTTTGTATACTAAATTAGTACTTTAGAGTATGTATCTGATCTTAAATGTCAAATATAATTATAAAATTATAATAATCACTCTTATACTATTACTGAAACATTGAAACAAAATGATTTCTTTTTAACACATAGATAATATGACTTTAAAAACCACAACATACCTGATTATATTAGCACCTGATTATAATATGAGCACATAAAATAAATAATCATTTAAACAATAATCATTGTAAACTATAAAGAATCCCAAAAAATCTGTATATACCATTTAAAAAAACAATAAATGGAGCCACCTAATTATTACAATTAAAATAACAAATTGTTCAGTTCAACATTGAATAATCAATATTTTTTGCCTTACTAAGATTATTTAACAAATTTGTAAAAATATTACTCACAGAGTTCCCCATTTCTAAATCTAACAAGAGCCATTTATCTTACAAGAATATTAAGTATACTACAGTATATATAAATGAAATAAAACTTGGCAAAAAGATTTGTCATTATTAGATCATTGAATTGCTCTCAAATCCTGTTACATGTACATAGAAAGTATAAAGGGACTATTGTGTAGGCAGCTAGTCCACAAAAATCAATACCAGAGCTTCTCACTCAAGCAATACTTTCTTTTGTAAGACAAATACCTTTGAACAATTAGAATGCTCAATTTAAGAATTAGCTAGAAAGTAACACAAGCTATTTACATGTGTTCGCAGCAAGAAAATGCTATAATATTTAAAACGGCCTAATTCAAGCCATTTTGTAAAATGACGCATATTGTTTAGATGTTTTGTTTGCATCCAATGCATAGGGCTTTACTGCGCCAGGTCAACTTTGAAGACAAATGACGCAAACTCTTTTGCGGCGGCGTAAAGGATAAGCCCAAATGAATGGCCATCATGAAGGGGAATCGCGCGTTCGAGCAGGCCCAGACAGAATAGAAAGACTACGGCTGCGTACGCACCTGCGTGATTTGAAACACATATCGTGATGGTTTTTGAAGTCTTCCAAACTTGCTGTGATGTAACCGGTCAGAAATAACACTTTTGAAGACTTTCTCACTTAAACAGACACTAATTTCACAAAATTTACGGAGTGCACAAGAGACCCCGAAAAATCCGAATCCTCCATTATTATCGATCGGCAAACTCAATACATGGCCAGCAAAAACTTCACGTCTACGGAGCGCCATTTTGTCCGAGTCTGCGCGGTGCGATTTTTCGCATGGAAAGGGAAATCGCCCCTCAACCCGAGGGGGGACCGGAATAAAAGCTTTGTAAGTTTGTAATAGCCTAGAATTAATCTTTCATACTAATACTCACCGGTTTTTTACAATATTACTCTTACTATTGAAATAGTAGCCCACAACATGGGCGTACAGGGAAATTTCCGAGTTTATTTTCGAAAACATTGATCAATTGTCATAATACAGCGCCATCTATCAAAACATTATAGTGACCTAGTGACTATCTTTGACATTAGCGTTTCAGAGACGAAAATGTAAACACTCTTTAATTTCCTATTTTAGTAAGTTTGTCATATGTTCATTTAATTCACAGTATAGTAACCAGGCTTAGAAAATACCAACTAGGATTACTAAATTATTTAAAGTATTAATCCACGTCTCGCTGTACTTTTTAGGTATGTAAATTTGTTTATTTTCTAACCTATTGTTTCTATTATGTATTATTACTTGTTTATTAATGTAAATTGAAGTGATTAATTAATACTATTAATATAGTTTTCTTGTTTATTTCATTTTATAACCGACTCGTTAAACTTATCTCTTATCAACCTAGATTAAACTTACCTATATATCTTCGGTATATGTAATATTTAGACCATTATGTCACAGTTATGTATTTCAATCAATAACATGGCTCAACGTTCTGAAAAATGGAAATTATGCAACATTTTGTAGAATGATGTGATAAGTCATTATCATATAGAGATTTTATTTTGTAGACCTACTTGTAGCAAACTATACTGTTAATAAAATAAAACAACCATATAATATATTTAATGGGAAATACAATATAATATGTGTAGGGTAAAAAACACTATTTCTACATATTGCATAATATTTTAATTAAAAACTTACATGATCACTTACATCTAAATGACTAATTTATTAATTAATGATACATTTACATTATGTGTAAGACATAAAATAATATTTCTGGGAATCACATTATTATTTATTCATAACATTTAATTATTATTTTTAATTTCTCCAAATTAAGTAGTCGCTGATCATTCATCGAGGCCTTCTGCGTTCACCTGATTCTTCAGAGGAACCTGTTAATTAAATGAAATTGTAAAATATACTGCATAATAATTAAAGTAACTAAAAAATTTGCATTAAGTGCTTATTGTATAAGAATCAAAGATATTTTGTCTGTTAAGGTAATGATTAAGTATATAGAATGGAATATGATTTGTAATAAAAACAAGTTCTGGTATAAATGTGGATTTTCTTTTTATTTTGTTATGTGGGCTCAGAGAGCTGGGAAAGTTTTTGTTTTTTGTTAGTAAAATCAATATAGAGCTCCGACTGGAGCTGTCTTTGCTTGTGTTACATAATAATATCATCATCAATGAGCTTCTATTTGCTTGGACTTTCAGTACTCGTTCCACAAGAGCTTAACGTGAGGATTGGAAGCCCCTTCTGGGTTCTCGAGATTTACGGGACGATAGTATAGATAGTACGAGACCAGCGTGCAGGATGAGAGTACGAGAGTAAGTGATGAGTACACGAGACAAGAGTAACGACATAAAAGTTCGAGACCAGAGTACGCGACAAGAGTATAGGACGAGGATAAGAGACTGACGGCGTTTATTCAAACGCGCCTATAAGATTAGGAGCTCGGCATGAACGATGTGATGTCCTGCCAATAAATAGACTTACTCATACTCATCCCGCCGATGGCGCGGTGACAGAACCGGCCGCGCCAGCCGGGCTCGCAGCGGCACACGCCGAGGCTGCACTCGCCGTGCTTGCAGGCGCGCGCGCAGTCGCTGAGCCGCCGGTCCACCTCGCAGTGGTTGCCGCCTAGCCCCGCCGGACACCGGCACTTGTTAACGCCTTTGCATTTGCCCCCGTTGAGGCAGGGTATCACACATTTCGCTGCAATACATTCATGTAAATTACCTACCACCTGTCTAAATCAGTGCTACCTGTAATCTGACATGCAGGTGAACACATGAAACGAGCCGAGAGCAAAGAAAATCGTCATGAATATAACATTTTGTTTCTTGGATGTCTAAGGGGTTCAAAATAATCCAGAATGTAAAATGGTAGTGCCAGTTGTGTATATTCTGGGAAATTTGGTAGTCCCACTCAGTCCTTCAATAATTGGTCGGATTACCGAAGGTCTACTATATGTACTTACAGTCGTATACAGTGTAATGATACAAATATTTTATTAATAGATGTCATGTTTTGCTTGATCGTAGATGTTGATTGAAGTACCGGACACAATTCTATATTGTAAAATTTGTAGTAAATCTCCACTCAATTATCAGCAATTATCCGAGATTATGTCTTGAGGATCTTTTTGGAATTATAGAAACGTTGATTACAGTCTATATGATTTTTCTTAGATTACTTTAAAATAGAACGACTGCACAAATTTATTTGTGCAGTCGTTCTATATACAGCGGAAGTGAATGGAATTGTTGGTATAAGATGGCCGAGGCGAACATATCTTAGCCAGGTAGAAGAGGTATTAAAGAAGGGCCAGATCAGAAGTACCAAAAATAAACAAGTGTGTACGAATAGACTAATGCGAGTGAGGGAAGCGAGAAAAGTTCGCCAAGATCATAGCAAGTGGAGATCCATAAATTCTGCTTATCCCGGCAGGACACAGGCGTGATGTATTTATGTATAATTTTAAACGAGCCATCGGACTTATTGCTGAATTATTTCTATTTAACAAGTAAACAATCAAAGAAATTTTAAGATTACCAGTCTCAATATGTTAAGTTATAGAAATAGGTATTCTGTAATTGGAAATGAGCATGTGTCATAAATATACTTACAAAATTCACAACGCAACCCGTAATATCCCTTCGGACATTCGCATGTATCCTTCTGTATGCACTTCCCTCCGTTCAAGCATTTTTGCGAGCATATACCTGCAATAAGTATGTATAATCAGTGTTTGTTTGTGCAGTCACAATGCTGAGGCCACCGGCTCATTTGCGCCATGTGCGTTTGGTGCACAGCTCCAAAACACCTTACTGGGAGAAGAATCCACATGTAAGTACCCATGATAGGTTCGACTGAAAGTAACATAATTCCTTAAGGACTATAAAAATTATTGGAGCCTGGTAGTTTTCATCACGAAGGTTGTAAGGATAGTTCAATTTATTATAATCACTTGCCCCTAATTGCCGTGCAAGGATTACTGGGCCTTGAGACGATATCGAACTACGTATCAACTAACCAAAACCAGTTAAATCTGGTGCATGCGGCTACAGAGAAACCTATAATACCTGTCAATATTTCTCCATAAATTTTAAACTTAAGTTGCAACACAGAGTTGACTATCGATAGATATATTTTGACATATTTTAATAGGCTATTCACTGGCCGTGTGTACATTTAAAATACACAGTTACACATTATCTTCCATTTTTAAATAACTCCACCATTTGATTTATTTCATAATGAATGGCTGTATTATTTATTTTAAATTACACAAGACATGTTCTCTAAGAATAATTTACAGAAAACTGTATATGAGAACCATAAATGTTGTGAGACAAGTTACGTAATGAATACATTTTTTGTATTCGTGTCAGCTGGACAAAATAATCCGCGTGGACCACGCCGGCGAGCTGGGCGCGGACCGCATCTACGCCGGGCAGATGGCGGTGCTGGGGCGCACGGCGGCGGGCGCGCTCATCCAGCACATGTGGGAGCAGGAGCAGAAGCATCGCGAAAAGTTCGAGCAGCTCATTAACAAGTACCGCGTGCGGCCCACGGTGATGACGCCCCTTTGGAATGTGGCCGGCTTCGCGCTTGGCGCTGGTGAGTCAGCAAAGGCTTGGGATGTGATTGTATTGAACAATAGTTGGCTATTATTAGCGATAGTCGGAATCAGTGGGGGTTTAAGAGTATCTGTTCTTTTTCGTCATCATCAATGATTATAAAATTATAGATATGAAGTTTGTTTGCCAAGTTTTTTTCTATCTTAGAAGTGTAGTTCTGAGACATTATTACCACGGAGAGGACAGATTTACCTTAATCCCAAAATTACCTACAAGAGCTACGAGATTATACGAGATTATACGAGAATATACGAGAATATACGAGAATATACGAGAATATACGAGAATATACGAGATATTATACGAGAGATACGTGGAAATTCTTGAGATTTTGTTAATAATTAATTCACCTTTTCTTTTCTAATTAACTCCCAAACGCAAATATTGCGTGCCTCCGTAATCTACAATTAAGGTATCACTATGAAATTTATCCTTCTGATGATTATGACCACCACTGATTGCTGAGTAACATAGAGTATTTCAGGTTTTATTTTAATTAATTATAGCTGAAATTGAATGATATAAACAAGATTGGTTTGTATGACTTGTACCTTCGCATCAAATATACTCAAAACTACTAGATCGATTTCAAAACTTCACTTATGTGGAGCTACGTTGTCAGCAAATAGCTATCTATAAAAAAGAAGTAAATATTCTAGCAGCTTTAATGTGCGCTCAAAGTAACAAATAAACCTTCACAAAGCTGACAACATTCCGCAATCGACACAAGTCAATAGACGTTAACCATAAGTTATAGAAATAGAAATGTTTGTTTTAAAGAAAATTACAGAGTACACTAACATAAACCATTTAGAAGTTAACTTTAGAAAATCAACGATGAAATCTTACTATATTATTATTACCTAATACAATTTACCTACTAACAATATCTTAAATTTGTACACTAAAGTACAAAGCATTCAACAAAGTGATTCAAAGCATTCAATAATTTTAAATTGAATGCTTTGAATCACTTTGTTCAATCAAGAAAAAAGTTGTATGGAAGAATCGCTATTTTTAGAGCTAGAAACTTAAAACTTATTTTTCAGGCCATTGATTCGATATAAATAAACACGACATTCATAGTTTATATAAGTTAAGGTAAAGAGGTATGGTACCCAAAAAAACTAATCCACGCGGACGAAGTCGCGGGCACAGCTAGTTTTTTTATATAAGCAAGTTTATGTTCAATAATGTAATAATTCGCTGTGGGTACCGGCAGAGTAGAATAGTACCTCCACTCGTACTAGGTGTCTATAGAAGCGAAAGAAATTTGTCCAGCAGCACATAGACCTGTAGGTTGGTGGTAATCATCATCATGTCACCCATTGGAACTCTACTGGACGTAGGCCATATCCCAAGAAAGTGGGAATTTTGCTCAGATTTGCCGCGCTGGGCAAGCGTGTTGGCAATCGCAAGACGAAGCTTCGCTATGGGGATGCTGCTGCCCACCCCCGTTCTGTACATTTGAATTACACTGTCGCTTGTGGTACCTCAGTCGCCTCTTACGACATCTGGTATAAAGAGGGTACTATTCGACTCTGCCAGTGCCATAAGGCAATGATAGTAATAATAATTGACAAAATTATGAACAGGCACCGCATTGCTGGGCAAGGAAGCAGCAATGGCGTGCACAGTAGCCGTAGAGACGGTGATAGTAGACCACTACAACGACCAGCTACGCACGCTAATGCAGGACCCGAACATCGATAAGGACATCCTGGAGACTATCACCAAGTTTCGCGATGAGGAGCAGGAACACCACGACACCGGCATCGACCACGGCGCAGAGCAGGCACCTTTCTACAAGGCCCTCACTGAGGTCATCAAGACCGGGTGCAAGGTCGCGATCGAGATATCCAAGAAGATATAAATAGGCGTAGTATTGTTAGAAATAGTTTATTTTTAATAAATTGTATAGTATTTTATTGTATACCTACTTTTTTTTTTTGGGTCGGTTTCTTTTTTTCACTACATGCAGTCTAAGGTAGAGACGGTAAAACTACTATAATTTAAGATTTTAAAACGTAGTTGTATTATGAGTATTGTTAAAATAAGGTATCGGCTTATTTCGATAAATAATAGTTTCGGTACTAATTATGGAGCAAGTTTTTATAAATTCTCATCATATCAGCCATATAAAGTCCACTTTTGGACATAGCCCTGTCCAGATAAGGGATTTATGCCTATAAATGTGCAATCGCAGAGCACAACTTTGCGACGACGGAGTTGCTGCCCATCCGCACCCTGTAGTATTTTAATTATGCTGTTTCGAATGGATATACCGCCATCTGTCGGTTGCAGGGGAAGGTAGTATTCCAAACTGCCGGTACTTAAACGTTATGTGCCTAATATCTGAACTAAAAGGCAGTTTAGGATTAAACTGGCGGTAATAGAATAAGGGGAAACTCAGCTCCTTCACACATTTTACGCTGCAAATGTTCGATTTAATATACTACGGCAACCATTTGTCAAAAGTTGATTGAAAGAAGTTACATAGAATTCACCCTAGATACTCTGCTGTGCATATGCAAGAGAATTAAAATTAAAAGCAAATGATTGAAAAACGAACCTCCTTCACAATTGCGGCCCTGGTACCCGGGCGGGCAGGAGCACACGCCGGGCGCGGTGCAGTTGCCGCCGTTCATGCACTGCGGGTAGCACAGCGCCGTGCGGCAGTGCTGGCCCATGTACCCCTCCGGGCACTGGCAGATCTTATCGTTGTTGCACCACCCCTGGTTTGCACATTTTTTATCGCACTCTGGATCCGGCCCTGTTGTTCGTTCAACATTAAAAAACATACATAACAAGAAATTAAAAAAATAATCATGTTTAACTGAACCAGTAACTAAATAATTCAATAGAAAATATATTTTTTAGTAATTCTAATGGTAGAGAGGTGTTTAAATATGGAAGTATATCAAAGCAAGCAAATGTACCAACCTAAAAACGCAAATGCTGTGAGCAGAGGCACCGTGAGTTCAGCCAGTCAGCGCACTCGGCGATAGGCACCCGGAAAATAAAGCATTAGGATTAATACCGCCCGACTGAGTGCGGTGAGGGTTTACATTAGTGAGTCGATTATTGCAGGCACGAGGTGTTGGGTAATGATACGGCGACTGACAACCGAGATATGATCTGTTAAAGATTCGTTTATCGGCGTGAGGCGGTGACGTAGTAAACGTGGGTGCTATTCCCGCGCAATTAAATAAGTGTTTATGTTGAAACTGGTTGTTTTTGTGGTACGCAAAGCGGATGTTATTTTTGTAATAGATATAATATTCAAAATTGAAGTGGCTAAATCACTTGTGATACGGACTAATAGTGGGGCGGAAGGGGCGGTCTGCCCAGGGCCTCCTGTTTTGGGGGGCCCCCAAATGCCTTCGCGATTTCTTGATCAAATCCTAAACAAGCTAAAAACTAAAACTTTAAAAAAATGATTAGTATTTACATCATTTCTTCGAATTCAAAACGCTACAGCCATCTAGACTTATTACGCGGTACTAATATGCTGAGGGATCAATAAGGACGACCTGTGTATGAGGTCTACCAAATGTTAAAGTTTTACAAAATTACAAGCATTGATCGTCTGTATCAGTACTCAAAATCAAAACAGTAATGTCACCAGTCTGTTAAATTTATAGTGTGTACTAAAAATAATTACTAATTTTAAATTTGCGTTATAATTATAGCAACACAGAAAAAAAATATAATTTAAAAAATCTAATATTGACCTGTTTACACATACTTTACTTATAACGACAACACAAAAATTATAATTCTATAATATTTGTGCAAACAGATGATTTCAAAAGTTCGCAATGTTGATCTGACTTGTAGTGTCTTGTTTAGAAATCCAAAATCACATACCGGCGCGTCTGCGCCAACCGCCATCATAGCGGTCGTAAATCAAACAACTAATAGCAACACAACTCCAATTGTTTAGTCTGCAATTTGATTAACAGCTTTGTAAATAAAGTTAACGCGGCAACAATGCGCCAATAAACCGTCAGTCGCCGTATTGACACATGAACATAAACGCTGAATGACGTACGTTGTGGTCGACGAACAGAGGGTATGGTAATTCGCTATAGCCATACCCTAAACGTAGGCATTATTAGAAGCGTAAGCGTAACAGTTTGAGCTTAAAATAGATGAAATGCTGTTTTAGTGCTTTCGGAACGACCAGTCGCGGTCTTAATATGATTGTATTGTTGGTTTCGAACGTATAAGCATGATGGTTGAATTAATAAGCTGGTAATATGTTTTTGGATATTAGATCCGTTTCAATATGATCTGATTACACGTTATTATTATTCTAATATACTTAAGCGTTTTGCCTGAGTTTCTGTTTGATTCAGCCGAATTTTTTTTTGCAACAAAAAAAATATAGTTTCAGTCCACAGGAAACAAACGGAAACACAGACATGTAAGTGTTAAAAATGCGTTGGCGATACAATACCTGTCCTTTCAAAATACACACCTCTCTGTGCGCATTCCTTCTTAAGGTTAAATCTCAGTGGCGTGCCTTTCAGGGGTATACCACGGCCACTTTTCAGTACTAGGCCTATTTCGAATGTCGCTATCCCACTGCTGTTACCGACACACGGTAAAAATAAACTAAACTCTGCGAACAATAAATGTTTGTGGGTTTACTTTAATTTACACATGGACTAACGTTTTATGTCTGTTATCGTTGCGGTTTGTTTGTATGCTAACAATATTAGAGAA
Source organism: Heortia vitessoides (assembly GCA_020976665.1). Classification (NCBI taxonomy): domain Eukaryota; kingdom Metazoa; phylum Arthropoda; class Insecta; order Lepidoptera; family Crambidae; genus Heortia; species Heortia vitessoides. Next base: position 2,718,848 of record JACJUM010000202.1, read on the forward strand.
TGGCAGAATATTGTGTTGACATGTGGTACGTTTGTAAAGTGTGAAATATAATAATTGTCAAGGTAATGTTTATGTTTAATGAATGTGCCAACTTGAACAATGGTATCCTTGTCCGTTTGCAAATCTTTAAAATCATCGTCTGAACGAAAGACATGCTGGAACAGTACCTTAATCATTAATTCCTAAGGATTAAGGAAAATGCAAATTGGGATACATATCAAATTTAACTCATTTATTTATCTATATTTTAGTCTGAATATCTTTTTCATTACTCATTACGGTGTACCGGGGTCATTATTAAAATTTCCAGGAAGGAAATTCATGGAAACTGTAAGATTTGTTGATAAAGAGGTAGATATAGGACAATTCAATCCTACCATTAAAGCTCATTGCACTAGTTATTATCGAAAGATCCAGAAAAAAATAACCAATGCACTAAGCTGTTGGATCTTAAAAATTCTGACCTACTCGTATAAAAGTTGCCGCTAACCATTTCGCTATAAGTAATACAAGGAGGTTGATGTCACTTGTTAATAGATTCAGGTGATATCAACCTGCTTGTTTTATTTTTCAATTCTATGAATCCCGTTCGACATTACCTTTGTCCATTTTAGGCACTCGTCCCTGTGGTTTTATCGATAGAACGGGTGGGCTCAGCACCTTAAGGTCTGACGATGTCAACGTGTCAAAGTTGTAGAAATACTTTTTCCTCGACCTCCAAGTAAAGTTAACGTATCCGACTTCCGAAGGTATGATGGGTAATTTGTTTGAGAAGTTCGGATCCAATATGTATGCGGATATGTGGCCGTTCGTTATGGCGAACACTCGCATTGACACCCCTGTAAGCAAACACAATAATTAGCTGCTTGGCTACTAAAGCATACTCCTCTTCTCTAGTACCACCCTCTGTACCAGGTGTCGTAAGAGTCGACTCAGATACCATAACCGACAGATGGCGGTATATCCATTCGAATTAGTGTAGCTCAAATGTACAGGACGAGGGTGGGCAGCAAGATCTCCATCTCCAGAGTTACGTTTGCCACCACGCTTGTCCAGCTCGGCAATTATGAACAAAATTCCCCTTTCTTGGGGAGGAGAGTTCAATTATGAACAAAATTCCCTTCAGTGGACTTCCAATCGCTATAATAATGATGATGATCAAGCTTTGAACGCGTGTCATTGAATAAATGAGCTATCTCAAGTATCTTAAGCCATTGTTTGTCTTTATTTGAATTGAATCTTAATTATTTACAGATATAATGAAATGTATTTTTTTTGGTACAATGTACATTTTTGTAAATTACGAGTAACATTAGTTACAAGTTAAATTAGACTTCAATATAATGAGAACCTCTTTAAGATTTGTTTTCGTATAATTGTTTTCTTTTCTATACAAGCAGATGACAGACTAACACACTAACTGAGGCTACGCCTACTGACATTTCACCAGGACATAGTTGCTATGGTCATTCCTGTAAATGTTTCTGTCCTAAATCAAAAATGGATGCATTTTGCCTGTGTCATATTTCTTGTCCTCCCATCTCCCCCTAGTTTGAATTATCTGAGGTTACTACATAACCTCAGATAATTCAAACTAGGTACGTATAGTATAAATTACCGCTAAACATCCTGACTTGTCTCTCGTCGATCCAGAGCGAGATATCGGTCTGGCGGGACTCTGGATCGCGGTCGCGATCGCGGCGGCCCGCGCTCAGCGACAATGAGATTGCAAGAGCAAGGCCGGCGCATAGCCGCGCGCCCATCGGTGCCGATCGCCACATTCTGGAAACGAAATCCATATTTCCTGACGAGCCTTTTTTCCAGGCTTCTGGATATAACTGAGCTGCATACCACACCGAACTTCCCGAGAACACTATTAAACATGCGGGGAGGGACACTATTAAACATGCATGATAAGGAGCGAAGAAACAGCCAGTCATATCTTCATGGACTGTCCTGAGCTGACATCACATATCTGATCACTGGGATTACTTAGGGAAACCACAAGCTACTACAAAGGACAGCTGCGCTTCCTAGAGGAACTGGGCTGCTTTTATTTGTGTACTAAAAGCTTATTGAACGCGATTCTTGCCATTTTTATTAAATACGGCAATATGTAGGTACGATTCTTAAATAGCCTCTTTTGTGATCATTCACAAAAGAGATTATATAAGATCAAACTAATTCGAAAATCAAAGAGCACTGGTCATCTGACAACACTACTGCGTCTAATTAACACACATATTCAAAGTTTAATATTTCGTGTATAGGTAGTTATTATAAACAAAACAATAATATAATCACTAATCACAAATTAAAGCAAAAGTTAACAGCAGTTACCAATTTATAATTGACTTGCAGTTGAAAGGTGTGAACTAGGTAAATAATAACCGCATAACCAGCATATAATAATTTGTTTGTGACCATATAGAATGGTCGACTAACGGACGCGACAAAAAATGTAGAATAACAAAATTAACACAGTTAACATAATTGATTGGGAGAGTTTGGGACGTGCTCCCACAAAGGAATTATTGTGAGAAAAGTCCGGACCGCATGAAAAAACAGACGACTTCATTAAATA
>JACJUM010000202.1:2721441-2733283 GCA_020976665.1 Heortia vitessoides
AAGAGAAATTCTGTTGTTTTTTAATAGAAAGTTTTGTTTATGTACACGATATTAAAAATTGGGTCACTAATATAAGGATTTTATTTCCAGACAAGAAACTTAAGCTTTATCTAATATTTCTACAAAATCGGACATCTGCAACCTGGACTCGCCCACCGAGGGCCCCGTAGGTATCTTGAATCATAATTTCGTATTAAAGACGTTTTTTTTATCATTCGATATGATATAAACACTGGCTTCAGGCTAATTTAGAATATTGATTATTATTTTTTTCATGGTTTTAGTTTAAACTCAATAGGTACATTCTCGGCACAGACAGACAGAAAAATAGTCGAGCGGGAGCAACTACTAGTCAATTCCTAGTGTCTAAATATCTGTTTGTTTATTTGTGATTGATGATTTGGCCCAACCGACGAGCTAGAATAGTAGAAAAGGACACAAGCCAATATTGATCCCGCGAAAAATTCACCGCGGGACGCTTGTAAAGTAAAATCCATGCGAAAACTCGCGGACAGGAAACAAGTTATTTATAAATTACGTACATAACCGTTTCTAGATGGGACAGTGACCAAAACAAACAACAGCTTATGAACATTAAAATGACGTCGACGCCATTTCCAAGAATGTTAGTAATAAAATAAACCTAGCCATTACAAAGTTCATGTCCAAGTAATACGCACTTGCAATTTTGTTAAAGCTCTATGAATGCTAACAACTTGTTCCTGTACCTACCCAGCAACCCACTATGAATTTATCATAACAAAATAATTGTGAAGTGAAGTAAAAAAAAATACACGCGTTTACAGCTAAATCCTAATCTGTCAATAGTTTTCAAATAATAGTGTACTATATATACTTGAACATAGAGTTTAAAATTGACCATGTAGATTGGTTGTAACCGCGTGAACCTACATACGTTTTCGCTCAATATATGTAAAACATTTTAATCTCGTATTGGCGCCGTTTATCATGTGTTATACATCACTGTTTATAATTAACGCGTTAATTGAAGATAAAAAATATGTTTTACGAATAACAACAATGATAACCTGATAGTCATCGATCTGTAGTTCCATAGGTCAGATACTGTTTGAAGATGCGATTAAACTTTATCATACCTCCACACACTTGAAAAGCTTTAGATCCAAATACCTAAACCAAAGTTCAGACACTTAAACATTACAAAGACGGGCCTGACCGCGCCGATGGCATCCTATCTTGTGCGCCAAAGGTCGTGGGTTCGATGCCCACCCAGCACAAATATTTATATGATGATATTTGTGTTCGTTCTATGCCTGGATGTTGAATATATGTATTTAAGTAGCATATTTGTGATTCCCCTGTTGTCTGATGTCGGTACCACAAGTGCTTAAGTGACTTATCACGGAGTCAGGTCAATGTATGTATAAGTTAGGGGAATTTACTACTAATTGAAATGTATTATGTTGGTGCCAATTAAAGCTTTTCCTTTCTGTACCTACATGCGTTTTTGTTGTTGTAATGGAGCAGACATTGAGGTTGAGGATGTAAACAAATAACCTATGTGTCAACTTGTGCTTTTGGTCACTGGTCACTAATAGCCATTATTTAAAAAGTTTATAATTTAATCAATGTCAGTATATTCTTACTTAATTGTTTTGAGTTTTGAGATTGTAAGTATGAAATGTTCTACCATTATAGCCTTCTTTCCGTGTCAGAATAACAAATAAACTTAAAAGATTTTAATTTATGTATTGTAGTGCAATACGATTAAAAGTAGCTTTCTAGAATATATGTTAAATATTACCGTAGGTAGGTATAATTTAACATATTATATTAAATTACAGAAAGAAGAATATTTTATTCGCTGTTATTTTTTTATTGGGAAAACAACGACTGTTCATTGCTGCCAGCCTACCATACATCCTGCGATAACGGGCAGACGAATGACCCCTCACCCTGTTGTTTTGCACACCTCACGACTTAAACTTATTACAGTATATAGTATTATAATGTTACCCTATGTTATGTTAATTCGTTATATATTTGTGTTGTTTGTACAAAACTTTGGATGAACCTACTACTATGTAGTATATAAGGGTAGAACTGACGGCAGTCTTAGAATATAGGCCTTTCCGCTTATGTCTGCGCACTCGATCGCTCCGCAAAGATTTCCTAAAAAACGCGGAAGCCGGCAGACTAGTTTTAGGTGGGCCTTATTTCCATACGTTAGAGGACTGTTACGATCCCGTAGGGTCATTAGGGTCATCATTACTATTAAAAGGTAAAGAATCTAGTATTTCCAATTTTGGAAATAATTTTATTGACGATTTGCAAGTACTTAAAAACGTTAATTAACAAACATAAACCTACGGCAATCATTCAAGGGTTTTTTAATTCACAAAGGCTCTAGAAATTAGAGGAGTTTAGCACGTTTTTCACATCTGGTAATGGACAACCACCTAAAAGTCGCCAAAATTTAAAAGTTCGCCGCACCCTAATAGTAACTTAATCATTAAGTAGTAATTAAAAGGATTCTCAGAAAGGAAGTAATAATAATGTTGCATGTAATAATTCAGCTGATTGATTAAATATTTCATAATCAAACCTAACGTTTCATGAGATAACCTACTAGGGAAGCAAGCAACATTTTTTTATTTAAATTTTATTTATGCGTTGCGCGTCATATTTAATCTAACTGAACTACAAACCTAGTTAGTACACACTAGACATACACATAGAATTATATAAAACAATCGTAATTTGCTATATATACTGGAACAAGCATAAGTTTATCATGATGAGCATTCTGCCTATTAACCTCTACCCTTTTACATATCTCACGTTCCGACTGTTTGGTTTAAGGACGCTTTAATATCTATAAAATCGGTGTTTCTCAATATAGATATATCATCAGTAGTGGAACGTGTATTGCAGGTTATCCTGCAATACACGTTCTGGCCGTTTTGGGTAAGCTGGCTTCCACAAGATAGAGGGTATTTTGCCCATAAATACTGTAGGCAGGCGTGGTGGGCAGCTTGGTGCCGAAAATTCTTTACCTTGTTGTAGTTAAGTTATAATGTTTCAGGTGGATATAGAACATTGTATTTAATCTAGGAGAAGTTACTTAGAGAGTTGTATTGGAAAACGCGGATCTCCAGCAATGTCTCAAAAAACAATCCTTTACGAGCTTACATGTGCGTCTATATAGAAGTTGTTTTTATGGTTAGTCAGTAAGTCAGTAAGAGTAAAGCGAAGTTGCGAAGTTTCGTACAGTACACACAGTTCAATAATAATAGGGCCAACTTTTACGGACACTGTATCGAATTATTAAGTTTCAGGTGAATGTTTAATTGTGTTTTCTAATTAATCTGAAAGTAAGCTCGTTATTTTCACAGCCAAATTTCAAATTTGACAATAAAGTTACTCAAACCAAATACCTTAATGTTAAATGACGCAATAATAAAGTTGAGAAAAAGTCATTAATCAAGAGATTACGTCTTTGCAGTTGTAATAGTTTTACTCGAATAAAATATCACCACGGGTGTGAAGTCGCTAGTTTATACATTTAATGAACATGTAAAGGTGCAGCACCCCTGCCTGCACTTGTTAACCTAACCAGCCATGGCCGATACCCGTTCGGAACAGGTACCTAACAGAGTAAAAAGTAAAAAATAACAAGTTGGGCTGACGGCGCGCGCCCGCTCCCGTCTGCTTTAAGGGTCGCTATTCACGCACGACGTTTTTGTTTGTTTGCTCGGACCCACTGACAATGGACGGCGAATCCGCTTGTCACCACCAATCAACAAACAAAAGAACGCTATCTATTGAAAACCCATCATAGAATGCTCAATACATGTTCTTTAGAAAAAGCTTAAATCAAAAACAAAAGGTAATTTAAAACGATACTTTTGCTTCTTTTGTTGTATTTCATTTGTTTAAATAAAAGTACTTTTTAACTAAAGGTAATGTAGGTATACATCTTCAAACTTCCTGTCATTTCTCATATCAAAGCGTAATATTCGCTTGCAGAAAAAGTATTGTAGACAAAAGCAGCACAAGAAATATCCAACTAAATTTCCAAAAAATTTCCAGTGAATTTAGTTAAACCTGAGGTAGGTTTAACTAAACGATAAAAAGTGTGGTCCATCTTGTTAGGACAACTGATAGAGCTGTAATTAAAATGAAGCGTGAAACATAACGTATCGTGTTCCCAGACTCAAAATCCGGTTTTATAATTGAACTCGTCCTCGACGACTCGGGTGCAAATAAATCGCCAATATTTATAATGTGCCGGTCAACAGCCTGCGGCTGCGCGCCGCGTCGCTATCGGTGCATGGGCAGCACATTAAAGCTTCGCCACAGTAACGTATCATCCCAAAGATGCGCCACTAATTATAACGCGCTCCTTCTCTGTTTACTTTTACTAGATAGCAATGTTTACATTTTTTACGCTTTTAATCTTTCGGTGTTTTATACGCGTCCGCAGGTTCACAACATGTGTGAAGCTAATGTAATTACATCCCACCTGCACAAGACAAATTATAACAGACCTTGTTTAATATCGAGGTAGCCGATTATCTATATATCTTTAACATCGAAGTGAGAATAAACTATTTTTAGCGCAAATAATATATATATGTACGTAATAGTTAAGAATGCACTCGACTGTGTGTATATTGTTCAAACAATAAAGTTTTAAGTGGGATCGATGATCTCGATTTATCAATCGCGCTATCCCAAGCAAATTTCGCGATTTTATTTTCAAATTTCTATATCCTTCGGTTGAGTTACCTGTAGCTTGCGTTTCCTTGTCAAAATAATATGCTCACGTAGATATCACTGTCATTATTATTGTTATTCTCACTACTCTCGCGAGTAACGTGCGTATGGAGAACGTGGAGACGCGCGTGTGTCGCCGGCGCAGCGGGCAGTTAAAGACTGACTGCCCTGGGCTGGGCGTATTCTCTCGGTGGAGAGTCGCTCCAAGTGATCGATCCCTTGTCTCAGCACATTTGAGTTTGAACCGTATTTCGAAAGTATTAACGTCTATACAAACATTATAACTATACCGCTTAACTTTTAATTAATTCGGATACGTGAAGTGCTACCGATATCCCTACTAATATTATTAATGCAAAAGTAACTCTGTTTGTCTGTCTGTCTGTTACGCTTTCCTACTTAAACCTCTCAACCGATTTTGATGACATTTAGCATAGACGATTGTCTATGCCAAATGTGATCAATGTTTTGGTCTTGAGAAAGGACATGGGCTATTTTATAATTCAAAATAAGGGTTGTAAGGGGTCGAAAGGGGGGATGAAAAGTTGTATGAAAGTATCGCCATTTTTAGAGCTAGAAACTTAAAACTTATTTTTCAGGCTATTAATTCGATATAAATAAACATGACATACAAAGTTTATATAAGTTGAGGTGAAGAGGTATGGTACCCAAAAAAACTATTCCATGCGGACGAAGTCGCGGGCACACCTAGTTAGCTATAAACGCGACAGTATCAAATGTTGTATGGAGATTTGTTACTCTTACACGGAAAACCTTCTGAATGGAGTTTCATGGAAATCTACAATAGTATGGATTATAGGTACATCCGACTAACACGTGAAGCAAGCACAGAAGTGAACATAGGTAATTTAAATAAAAAAGAATACAATATAGGTACAAAGCAATTGTAAACTACCTTTCCGCTAGCGACTACGTCCGCATTAACTTGACTGTAAATATATCGCGTCACGTGGGAATGTTACAGGGATCAAATGTGCCCAGATCTATGTGCTTTCCTAGAGCTCCATCTAGTCACTTTCCGAATTTCATAGAAATCCATACAAGTCATGAAAAAAAATATAAATAACTGGCAATAGACATAAACACAAAAATATGGACAGACACACATACGCATTTATTACATGAATAGATATGTAAAATACTATATTTGCAGTTATTATTCGCAAATGATAGTATGGAACCTCAAGTATGGGAGACAGAGAGCTTGAGTGAACGCTTTCATTTTAACGTAATAATTGGTCGGGCATCCGCGGGTCAAGCGGCCCGACCTCGCAGACTGAACTGTGTCGTTCACAATTAATTTTAATTGCACTTCCTCATTAATGGATTGCTTGCTTATCAATCTTGTAGACGGTTTAAGTCTTTATCTCACAATACATTTATTTACTGACAATCCATCAAAATTTATTGATTTACGCAAGATTTAATAAATATATATTACGCAATCTTTATTTCAATTGTATTGATATTATAGCAATTGTAACTTCTCTTACTGTCGCTTCTCAATTGTGACCACAACAAATACTAGTACAAAACAGAGCGGTCACACTCGCCGGGGAGTGCGTGCAGGCCACGCTTCCAACCGCATACCGACTGCACTAGTCGAAACCTTTTTTTTTTTTCGGACGAACCTAGTGCTGGACTACTCAGACGTCAATTCCAGCGCCACCGAAAAAGAGGGCGGGGCCTCTCATAGATGAGAGGTCCGATGCCCGTAATAATCCTGCGTGCCCCGCGGCCGCAACCGCGCGTATAGCGCAGTCGCGCCCGCAATGGCTCGCGAGATTTGAGCGGGACCGACGGCGTGACCGAGGGCGCCTCTAGAGGCTCGACCTAGGCTCGGTCGCCGTCGTTGGGGTTGAATTTACTATGAATGAATTAAATTAAAGCAAAAGAGGACGGACAGATTGAGCCTGACAGCCGGCTGTCGGTTATCGCTCGTAGGGGCAGGGACTTCACGCGTTCGCGGTGTACTGCTCTGTTGTACGAGTGCATGTATAGTGTCAGTAGTTGTGTTGTGCCAGTGAGAGGGCGAGAAAGGGCTGCGATTTTCGCGGTTATATTTTCGGGAGGGTCGTCTAAGACGTGACGCGGTCTACGAGATCGGGCGTGACGAAACCATTTATTTCTCTTTCTTTATATATAGCAGCCGTAAAACGTCCACTGCGGGATATACTCAGGCGAAGACTCGCTCAATAATGGGCTATGAAGTTTAGCTAGAATACTTAAAGAAATGTAGTGTCTCTGTTATCTAATGTCTGTAACACAAGTCTACTATTAAAACTCGGTGTCAGGTCAATTGATGAGTTGTTTTATTTTAAATTACTCCTTAACTAAGCTGCAGGTAATAAAACACAAATTAATTTCTTAAAATTTATTTTCTATGCAACATAAAAAAATATCCATCATAGTTACACAATAAATTACAGTTAATTACAGCAAAATAAAATGTAAATTATTATAATTCGTGATCGGAACATTGTATTCGCACGAGGTCAGAATTTAACCAATACAGAAATTACCTTGTGGTCTGTCATGATAAAAAAAAAATACATTAATAAATGCAACCTATCGTCTAATTTAACAAAACACCTCCAATGTGGGTTAAAAAGCTTGTTTAGCATTCAACAATCGGACAACAGATGCCAAATTTTTGTACGCAAATGTTAAAGAACAAATCGTCAACATACGCAAAGACACGGAACGAAGACATTAACGAAAACTATGTCCCTGTGATGTAAAACAAATCAAAAGTACAACATATTCGGGTGCAGCTGCTCCAATCGAAGTTAAATTAAAATAATAACCACCCGCAACGAGCCGCCACGAATGGTCGCCAAAAACTCAGCATCTGTACTTTCTTTATTCTATGAACAACACTGATTGTACCTCGCCACAATAATATCTACCAGATTCACGGATCACTACGCTAACAATCTCAGCTATTTTAGCTGTAAGATATAAAACAATGTTTCAATTCACACAATTCTTGTTGGTTAATGTGCGCCCGCGACGGAGCGAGCACGCGATGTCTCGGCCAACAGCCGGACACATTGTGACACGTGACACTACGTAAATGCATTCATTGTGCTCGTGTGAACAATCCTGAAAATCACATTCCCATAAAACAATGTCGAAAAACCGATACACACTCATAAGGCAAGTTACATTTGTATTAATTAATTTAACATTTGAATTCCGCGGGGAAGGCAGTGATATAGATCACCGGAATTTTGGTGGAATACATTCAACAATTAAACCTCATCAAACTGTCATTTGATAATTAACAAAGTTCAAGGCATCGTAATGATCAACAGCGCGGCATAAAAAGCGACAATAAACAGACGCGAATCGAACAAGGCTCTCCTACTATTAATCAATATTTATATATATATTAAATTCTTACTAGACAATAGACATGATAAAGATTTCTTAACAAATAACTTAAAGGGGTTACGATAACAGTGCCTTCAAATATAAATATAATGCAATGTATAAGGTACCAACGGTTACAATGTAAGCTCTAAATCAGAACGTTCAAAACTTGCCCTTACACACGTTGCGACGAGAAACTATATAATATGTAACACGTTACATAGATGAGAAATAAATATATATAATTGTATGTTATTGAATATAGAACATAAATAAACTCGCTGTATTGGTGTCTATTGTGAGCGTCAGTCTTTTGTTTTAAAAACATTGTCCAGATTACATCTGACCGACGCGCACAACGAGATAACCGTTTAAATAAACATATATAATTTAAAAAAATCAACATGGTTTAACCGCGTGGAATGTATTGTTTGGGACCCGACACCTTTCAGGCGAGGAAAGACGCACAAATAAAATGTAAAGCAGCGCATCGTCGCACCAACCCACCGGCACCGACTTGGCCCCACCATACATACGTAGTCGGCCCGACGATCGCTCGCGGGAAGGTACACTCAAGTCACATAAAGCAAAGAATAAATATATGATACAGTATAGCTGCGACAAGCGAACGCGTTAGCTGATTAACATTAGTTAACACCAGACCCTAGCCTTAAATCTAAACACAGATACAATTGGGATATTATTCACGCACACAAGAACGAGGCGGTCGCGGTCAACAATTTCTGTCATTCCAAAAGTCCAGAAGTAGAAAACAGTGAATAATTGTGGCGTAATCCAGCGAACCGGTCTAAAACAGCGGCGGCCGCCTGTGTCTTGTGCCAGTCCAAAAATTAGAAACATGATAACTCGTTAATGTGAACGGTGCGAACAAACTTTATATATAATGTCAAATATGTTAAATACAAAAAAGCTTAAATCCTAAAACGAGACACGTCTCGCTAACGGGTAGGTATAGATATATTCGATAGCGATTATATTATTCGACCGTAGCAAGAAGTAACTGATGTACAGGACATTAAATAGCGAGCAAACGACCTAGTATTCATGTACGGATTCGATACACTAATTACTAACTGTCAAGAGTCAATTTAATATCGTTACAATATTAATTTACTGCTGGCTGGCAACGACGCGGTACGTTTCATAGTTAAAATTCAACCATCTGACACAGTTTGCTGAGAAACGTGTAAAGCAGTCGACTTATTAGTGATTAGAAACACTATTTTTATTTTCACTAGAGAAAAATCTACTTGTCTCAGATTTCAGACAGGGACTTCATCCCGCTCTTTTCCCTTTCCTAAGAGGAAATGCACTACCAATTATGCTACCTTAAACCTTAAGACAGGACGATTTTTTCCTAGTTTTCTCATTAATCTCTACGATTCAGATCATTGAAATGTGTACCTTTAACAAACTATCAATACGTAGAAAATTTAATGTCAAACAGTTTGAATGCTATACCATAGTTATCGTGTTGCCAGCCTAAGGCGGGAGAATGTACACCTATGACGACTCGTATCCCCCTTCCAGGTCACACATCGAATACCTTAACCCGCGCCCTCCTCTTCCGAAGCACCAACGTTGGCCGGCGGTCAAACCGAGCAGCGTACAAAAATACTCCATTCCAATACAAAATACAAGACTATCTCTGGTGCTTCCATTGACTTTTATATAATTCATCATTTAGCAAATTTAGAATTGATGTCGTATCCGTCAAATACTAGATTCGCGACGATTATAATTTAAAAATTTGAATAAGCTTTCGTATTTAAAAATATGAATACATTTAAGTTCTAGTATAGAGATAAATATTTCAAAAGTTAAGTGAGACTTTAATGACGCTACGAAACAGTCATATTTTTATTTTCACAAAATAATTTTTCTCGGTGGTCCTTGCGAAATTTGTTTACGTAGTGTAATATTTTATAAATAAATATATGTTTTTAGAGATAAGTAGGAGAAAAGTTAGAAGAGTAGACATGACATTTAAGCTGAATAAAAGATGTTTGTTGTATTATGTCGACAAGGCGCCCGTGAAGACCAAGACACGTCACATCAGTGGCCAACCAAGTTCCACGTCCTAGCATTTAAATCACAAGTAGCTAAAGTCAACATGAGTTTGACCGCCGGCGTCCAGAGCTAATAATTTTAATCCATTACCTATTTTTGTGACAAAAATAGCTTCTCTTATTTTCAAATCTTCACCCACTATCGTATCCTTAATTTACGTAATTGATATCGAGCCAAAACATCGCCTACATATATCCTATTCAAGCCGTTTAGATAACGCTGACACTAAAAAATTGACCTTGAAAACATTTTATCAGACGTTTCTCAATTGAACTCTGTCATTTTTTCAATGTCAGCGAGCCGAGTGTCAGGTTATGATGACTATTTTTTTTATTTCATTACTTAAAATCAGTCTCATAAAGAAAAAAACCTACTATTCTTTTCACAGATTCTGATATATATATATGTATAACATTTATTTACGAAAGCGATACACAAGTGGTCTCTAATCCGCGCGCAAACGTTGAATCAATACAACTCATATTGCACATTGCTATCATATCTCTAATATTGATTCGACAATTGGATGCGGCAATACACAGAGGTGCTTAGACATTATAAAATGATAAACAATATAAAATTCTTTAATATTTAAATAGCCTTCACTACCGACACCTACTAGGGCCACTAACAGAACAGTAGGCTCCGACTTCAGCTTATCCTAACTTGGCCCTAAGCCGTAAATTTAAACTAACAAGTGTCAATACGTCCTCGTCATACCTACGTCAGTGCTAAAAGAATGCGAGATTAGGAAATGGCAGTAGTTTTACACACATAGTTACAGTATCAGAGGTTCGTACACGTACGGGTCCACAATTCAGTAGAGTCGATATTTACATGGGTGAGACACCGAGGTGTCGAGAATGGATTAGTTGCTCAAGCTCAGCAGACACGCGTTGAGTTTATCACTTCAGTATTGAGCCGATGGTTTTTGATTGGATGCTGCCACAGATCACATTGTAATAACATTCAAGCGTCGGTTCTGAGATTCTTACCCGATGCTTTCGGCTATCACGCCTCCATCGTAATAAAAAATACTTCAAAATCGAGTTACAGATCGTACATTACCAACCACTGGACAATTCCAGTAGCAAAAATAATTTAGTCACTATACATTGAACACAGTGTAACGAATACATTTTATTGCCACCTACCGAATTATGACTAAAACCAACGGGCCTCCGAGTAAAGCTGCGAAGACTACTTGCACGTGGAAGCGTGGACGCACGAATAGCTGATGCGAGAATCCGACACTCGATCCTACCCCTCTACGTCGGAGGTCGACCGTATCATTGTTATCAATAACTAATAAAACGAGATGAGAGTTGAGATTCTATTATACGAGTTAAAACAAAATTAGAAATGGTACAATTAATTCTCGTAAAAAGTACGTCTAATCTATGCGAATCCGTCAAAAATCTCTAAAAATTTACAGATTTCTACAGATTTGCATTGGTAGATAAAGCTGGGGGAGTGGACACAGAAAAAAAAACAATCACAATTTCTCTAATAATCGAATCGACATGGATAAATACATGCAACATCATTCCTAGCCTTCTATAAACTGACAGGGCAAAAAATCTGCAATCACAAG
>JACJUM010000202.1:2750871-2858991 GCA_020976665.1 Heortia vitessoides
GCCGAAACGATTTGGACGAGGACTAAAATATCTTAAGACTGTATTTATTTTAATAAAAGATTATACTAGAACGTAGAAGTAAATCGAAGTCCAAACAAATACGATTTAAAGGAAGAATTATTAATAAACCCTTCCAAGCAATATGAAGCCACTCTTATATCAGAAAGCTCAACACCGTAGTGACATAAAATTCAGCTTGTTTATATGATTATAGTATTTAATTACTATACCCAACTGTATGAATGGTGAAACGGGGTGAATGATGCATGTATCATGCCATATGATGTGACAATGGCCAGTTTGTACTTTATAATACATTTATATGACTACTACGCATAATTTCTTACGTCGTATTACTTAAGCGATGGTCTTTTGTTGCTAAACATCCATATAACACGTTTTGTATGCACTTAAATTGAATTACATCTTATTCTACTGATTTACTGTGTACTTAGTATTGATAACAATGCTGTGTGTGGTTTTTATATGGAGTTGCAGCTCAGAATTGCATCTTTAGCTTGTAAAGTAAACAAATTATAATAATAACTACCGAAATAAACAAATGAATAACTAATAAGTTATTGTTATTAAAAACTTTTGTGATTGTTCCTAAAATAACTATCTTCTACTCGTATCACTATTGTGAAAAAATGTACGTTTTCTTCGGAACGTTCTCTCGAGTAGGATACGTAATATTCAAAATCTTCCATTTCTCATTCGTTAATCCGCACTAATTGAATAATTGCTAAACTCAATTCGGCCCGCAAAGTTTTAGCGACTTAACAGGTAAGCGGATATTTTTTATACATCAGGATAACTCGACTTCGGTTTATTAAGTACGGAATAGGTACATAGAAAATCTTTTCATTCGTCATACTACTGGAAGGGAAACTTTTTACATAGAATAACAGAATTAAAATGGAAGTTGCGGAACTAATGAACTGTTGGCAATATCGATAGTCTTGTACCCTTTAAATGCAAGTTCGATGCTAATTCGATGTTCATCATAAATTTAAATATTTAATTACATCTAGAGGCTTCTTCTATATGCGAAGATGAGCTCGTGACTTAATTAAATTAGGTCTTAAGGTAAAGTAAAAATAGTATCAACGCCTAAAAAATTTAAAATAGGTACTAGGTAGGAAGCTACAGATCCAAGTAAGCATATACTTAAAACCAATAAATAGACTATCAATACATTTTCTAATATAAAATATACTTAAATAATACACGCCTAATTTAGCCTCCAATCTGTATCCTGCTGGGAAAACCGCGGGGTAAGGTAATTTTTTAGGGTCCTGATTGGTTCCCGGGGACGGGGTGCCGTCACGATACGTATCTTGTGATTTTGTCCAATGACCCGTTACCGTTGTAAGACAACACTGGTGCGGATTATCCAGATGACTCACCGGGGTTATCGAACTGGGGAAAAAATTCGGGAATACGGTGTGGACAGGGTTGCCAGCTGTACGTTGCACTTTAATCAAAAATAATGGCCCCAGTTTCGGAAGGATATTACTGATCTATGTATATAATTACCAAAATATGAAAGATCTATTTGTCAAACCAGAGTTATTAACGTCTGGTGATATTCATACTTTTCTAAAACTTTTTCAGTTCTACACAGGACCTTCTACCATTATTAGTCAAATAAAAATGCCTAAAACTATGATTTCATTAGATTTCCTAAAACCACTGTATCCGTATTGTAGATAGGAACGGATATAACTACTCTTTTTATCCTACTCTCAACAAATAACCTCTTACAAAGCCTCAGACAAACAGACATATCGAAACAATAAAAGTAAACTACAAATAAACTTTTACTGCAAACACCGAGTAATAACTACATACAATAAATTTGAATGACTGGAACTGATCTGGCAAACAAATATATTAACCACAATAATAGCATTGACAACCCTAACCGTCACCCCAAGCTAAGCCGCACCCCGCACCTTTCGGGAGGGTGAACCGATCAGGTAGCGCTTAGCGAGACACGCAACAGTTTTGTTCAACCCAGGGCGCAGCTGGCTACAGTCTATTTACAATAGAATTTTTGGCGGGAACACACTAACAATTTGTCCAATGATCATGGGAAGCCCGCAAGTTGAGGCATAGCACAATACAATTTTTTAGCAGTAGTTGACCAACTGCAAATCAAATATAGATTAAAAAACCTGCTTGTATTATAAACGTGAACATTTGCAAATATGTACTAGCTGTGAGGTACCGACAGAGTAGAATAGTACCTCTCTCTGTACCAGACGTCGTAAGAGGCGACTAAGGTAGCAGAACCGACAAATGCTATTGCCAACAAACCGGCTATTGCCAACCTGCTATTGCCAACACGCTTGCCCAGCACGACAATTATGGGCAGCAAATCCCCTTTCTTGGGGAGGCCTATGCACAACAGTGGACTTTTAATGGCTGGTATGTTTATGTATGATGAATGCCTGTTACAGTTATGTGTACTCTTAAAAAGCTTGACTACCGAATGAATATCAATAAGGCTTTACAATAAAATAGCTGTAGCCGGCGGAGTAAAATAGTACCTCTCTCTGTACCAGGTGTCTTTAGATACGACTGAGTTACTGAAACCGACAGATGGTGGTACATCCAATCAAAACAGTGCAGCTTAAATACTAGGGGTTGAGGAATGGCACTAGCATTCTTGGCACGAAGTTATTGTCTGAGATTGACAACCATACCTGCCCAGCACGGCGATTGAGCGCAAAAATCCCCTTATCTTGGGGAGACCTATGTCTAACAGCGGACTTTCTATGATATGATTATAAATTCATATTAATAATATGAAGTTTACGTCTGTATGTGTTACCTAAACACGATTAAACGACTTAAATTAAAAGGTTGCGAGCAACGGTAGGAAAACCCTGTACTGTAAAAATATATCATAATGCCATCTTTAGTTAGATTTACGTACTTGAAAGCGGTAAATGTGTGTGATGTTAATATATGCTACACACACATAACTGCCACATAAGCTTTTTGATACTGAGAAAACACGAAATGTAGTAAGCAGGCTTAATAATGCTACAAAATTTTATTTATACTTATCAAGCATCATTCACTTAATAGATGTTTAATGACTTACAAATCTGTTAAGCCGTCTGTATATAACCGTATAATAAACATAGCAATGCCACATAGGCTAAGATTTACGAAGATCTTACCCGTTGCTTATTATCGAAGAAAATTCATTTTTTATAAAGATGACGCAAGTCGCGTATGCTAATAGTCTCGTACATTATTATACTTATGTCATTTAAAGATTTGTCGAGAATATGGTTCAAAGCCCGTACCAAATACCCCCAACCGAAGATCTTAACCAATGCGCTGTAGACACTCGCCCTATAAAAGGAAATGCTGACTAATTGAAATATTAACGCAGAAACATGAAATTTTGTTTAGGGGTTCCGAACGCAGAAATTATTTTTTTAAATTCACCTCCTAAAGGGATTAAAACGACGGTCCAAAATTAGTATTGCTGTTTTTGAAGTTATTCAAATTTAATTCAGTCAAAAGGTACTTCATTGAGAGTCACAAAACACGTGTAAATATTTTTAAAAGGCGATGCTAAATTAGTATTAATGTCTTACAATTTAACGCGAGTGAAACCGCAGGGCATTGTTAGTTAAATAAAAATGGAACGCGAATAATACTATCACCGCATAATAGACTTATCACATGGTGTGTTTATGCATGTAAATCGAAAGGGATTTTATTGTGCAATAAAATATTAATTTAACCGTCGTGATTGAATCATCGTTATTATCATCTCTTTGTTCTAAACGTCATGCCTGTGGTACCAATGTTATATGAAAAATCCTTAAATATAATTATAATTATTAAATATAATGCAACAACAAAATTGCTGAAAGTCAAAAATCACAATAAATCACAATCTTATTTAATTGAACTTGCTTCATTAAGAGTAGCTCTATCGTAGGACACTGGATGAGAAATAATAGACCTCTCTATTCTTCTCAGTCGTCTCTGATGACACTATAGGGACGACGGAGGTACCGAAAACGACGGATAACGGTAAATATTAATAAATAATTTCACCTAACATCTTTCATTGGCAAGACTCCGTGACAAGTAGCTTAAATCACTTGGGTCATGGACACAAGATAACATCAGAACAAACGCAAATATTCGTCATCTTCTGGCACCATCGGGCCCGTCCATATCTGTAGTAATCAACTTCGAATACAACAGCACGGTGTTGGGCATCTCATCTCGATCGAATCCACAACCCTTGGCGTACAAGATAGGATCACTACCAACTGCGCCATCGGTCCCGTCAAATCAGACAGTAGCATCCTCGTAAACTACGCTCTATAAATGCGTGGCAAATGTGGGCGTAATACCCCAAAATATCTTAGGGGGGCATATGTCCAACAATAAACACTATAAAGCTGATTACAACATATATTATTTACAAGAGGCAGATCTCATACAAAGGTCGTCTACATTAGTACCTTACTCGCACCTATTTCTACTGCCAAATAGCAGTGTTTACATTACTGAGTTCCGGTTTGAAGGGCGAGAAAGGCAGTGAAATTACTGGGTAAATGTGACATAGTATCACGAGTCACATGGTTTCAAGTGATTTTCTTGTGATATTACGAGCGTTTGTAGGCTGCGGTAACGCGGATTGTATGCTTGTTTGTCGAATCGGTATAATAAAAAAAAAGGCCAGGACCACGAACAAGATTACAATCCACGTGATAATAAGCGTAAACGCCCTCGTAATATCATAAGGATATCATTAGCGCGTAGTCAACCTTGCGACTTGAATATTATGTGAAATTACCCAGTAATTTCACTGCCTCCCGCACCTCTCAAACCGGAACACAGCAACGCGAACACTGCTATTTGGCGGTAGAATTAGACGAATGCGCGATTCCATTCATAAAAAAATTGTGTGCTAGCGCGTCATGGTTTGAGATCGATGTAAGAATGAGGTTAACATTTTGGATAAAAAGATCAATTGGTGCACTAAAATGGCATTTGGTAGAAGGCCAATAAAATTCCGACTTAAAATCTCAAAGCGCAAGATTCTATATCATCTATTCTGGGGTCACCGTCCACAACTCGTCCGGCGGCGACGATCAATTATAACCGACGTTTATGGCAGCTCTGTGTACTGGAAGTTTGTTGTCGGAGAGTATAATAACGTCTGGCTTTTTAATTTACTTCTCGTTCATTCAGAGGCTAGCTAATCTAATTAACCACCTAATTTATAAAATATAGCCAATAATAAATAAATACCCACAACTTTCTCCGACTCCGTGGTAATTCGATTAAAGCACTTGTATTACAGGCGAAAGACAACAAAGGATTCACAAATATACTACCTTAATACATATATTGAGCACCCAGACACAGAACAAATACAAGTATCATCATATAAATATTTGCTCTGGGTGTGAATCGAACCCACGACCCTTGTCTGTTTTATTATAATTCACGAGCTGTTATTGTAAAGTTTTTAGTTAAAGTACATTTATTAATTTCGACCTGAAAGAATGACAGACGTTTTATTTTGTATTGTTAACTATTTTTTCATATAATGCAGTCAGCAAACTGTCATACGGCCCGCTCGATGGTGAACGTGACCGCAGCCTATAGACGCTCGTGTCATCATAAAGATATAACAAGCGTGTTGCCAAACCTATGAACTGGAGATACCGAGTCACTTTACCCAGAAATTTAACTGCCTCTCTCATCCTTCAAACCGGAACACAGCAATACTAACGCTGCTATTTGGCGGCAGAAATATATGAGTGACGTACCAATGCAGACCACTTTTGTAAGAGCTCTACTTCTCACAAAAGTGTTTTATACAACTCTACAACTTTGGCTTTTATAATATTATTAGGATTTATAATATTAAATAGTTTATTTTCGAGGGACCCTATCCTTATATACTAACAGATAAGACAGACCGTCAAAATCCGTATGCATTCAATATATACAAAAAAACGGAAATTCCAACGAATCCCTATTTTTAACAAATAAACAGTTAACAAAAGGAGCTCGTAACAATATCTTCAAAAAAAAGCCACCATCAAAACTTGCAGCGAACTGTCGTAATGAGGCAAAGTTCGGGGCACGACAGACATAAAAATGCGTGCCAATTGGGTCGGCGTAGCGTCGTGTTGTCCGTTGCGTTTTTCGTGGAGCTATGCGATGTGGAAATGCTGTTTCATCTCCTCACTAATACAGTTATGCAACCCATTATACACCTTGTGACGCGGCCCTTGAATGCAATTCAGTGTGCATGCGGAAGCACGCTTCCCCAGAGATAGTGTACCGGCGCATCTCGTAATACGAAGAATGTACGTCGCCTCAGGGAGGATGTCTATAAACGCTACACAGTTTACTGTTATTATGGGTCCGAATATAGCATTGCCATTACAATTTTTCTACGGTCGTTCCAATACTGAATGCTACTTGGTTGTTATGTTGTGATCTAATATTGTAATCCATCAGCATTAAATTTAGAATACTAGCTACATAAATAATATAAAGCTAAAAATTTAAATTTTGGATGAATTAGTTTACAAAGAACTTCTTGGATAAGATAAGTTTACGAGAGGTAGACCTTCTACAAAGGTAGTCTGCATTAGGAACTTGCTCTTACCTATTTCTACCTCCAAATATCTGTGTGCGTTGCGAGTAAAATTACTGGGTATATGTGACATAGTATCTTCAGTTCACATGGTTCGCTATAGGCTGTGGTCACGTTAACGATCAAGCGGACCGTATGCTTGATTGCTGACTTCATAACACATAAAAAAAAATTTCTAACCCTTACTCATTTATATTGATTTATTAATGAACAATGATTTGAATGTGCCCGATAGCGCAGGCGGTAGTATATAAATATATGTAATACATAAATACACGCAACATCTAATAGATTGAACTAACTCCTGAGATAATTTGCTTAAAGCACTTGTGTTACGGACGTCAGACTACAGAGGAATCAATGTGTGTGAATCAGATGTAATTGTTAAATACATATATATATACACATATATTTATCACTCAGACACAGAAAAAACACAAAAATCACCATATAAATATTTGTCCTAAATGGGGATCGAAATCACGACCTTTAGCGCAAAACATAGGATCACTGTAATGAGCTCCAGCCCCACCCAGGACAGATACTTATATAATGAATATCTGTGTTTGTTCAACGTATAGGTGTTAAATACGTATTAAAGTTGTATATTTATAAACATAAGTTATTCAATAAGCTATCTAAAACCATAACAGTGTGAAAACTTAAATATATTTAAAAGTAAGTTAAAATTGTATTTTGAGTCGTGTACCAGCTAATTGTATATTTTTTTGTACTATGATAATACTCAACGTAAATGAAATTTCGTATGGAAATAAAGATCTTTAAACAGATTTATGATTTCACTGTTCTCTGATATCCGAAACACAACTGCTTGTGACTTCTTACCTAAAAAGCAGGTCAATGTATGAGATCTCATAAGAATTTATTATTATAAAATGTAATGTATTAATGAATTTATTAATAAAGTTGATGTCTTAAAATATATAAATTCACTATAAGCAATGATTCCATATAACACCCTACAATATAGGTTTATGTACACGCAAAATAGCCGTCGATGATATCAGCCAAAGTCTATCTATCTATAGACTGCTGTGTTACGGATCTTTACATTTCGACTCCCAAGAATATACGCAAACAATATATTCCCACATCAATAAAACCTAATCCCTCCAATACATCGTACGACCAGCTGTCAGGTTATTTTACATAAGGAAGACCAATTATAAAGGTCATCTGCTGTGGTACCTCACTCAGCTATTTCTACCGCCAAGGGTGAGGGGGTAGTGACATTATTGGGTTATGTGACATAATATCTTCATGTCACAAGGTTCGCAACGCTACGAGCGTTTATAGGCTGCTATGACGCTTACTTTCACGCAGACTATATGCTTGTTTGTCAACTTGGCAATATTAAAAAAAAATCTCTTCTGCCTCAGAAACCTACAATTGCAGGTTATTATGTTATTACCCTAACATTAACTATCATATCGTATTAAATCAGTAGACGTTCCCAAACAATTTAGATTAAAACTTATATGTTCCGCCACGTCACGTCAGGCAGTTGGAAAAGGTGTGTAAACCTCTAAACGAATCATTCTCACAATTGAATTATAACTTTAAATATTAAATCGGCGTATGATGAATTTCGTAATCGTAATTGTATCCTGATAGGCCGTGAAGTATCGGCAGAGCAGAATAGTACCTCCACCTGCAGCAGGGGTCGTATGAGGCGATTAAGGTACTACAACCGGAGGTACAGATGGCGGTGTACCCAACGCGAGAATTGCGATTGCCACTACGCTTGTCCAGCACGGCAGTTACGAACAAAATTCCCAATCTCCTGTGGTGGCCCATGTCCAGCAGTGAACTTCCAATGGCCGACATGATCCTGATATTCCCAAACTAAGCGCTACAATCTGGTAACGGGAAATTGGAAGAATACATCCGTATATTGAAAGCTGAAATCCAGAAATGCTGTACCAAAAGAAGAGCAACATATATGTACTCACATTGCACGTTAATGTAGACATCCTTGTAAACGTAACCGATGGAGTTCGTGGCGTTACAGCCGTAGTTGCCGGTGTCCTTCTTCGTTAAGTCCGTGATGATGATGGAGTCGGCGGTGACCTGTCGCCTAGGATTGTTTTCTGCCTGCGAGATAGGCTTGCCGTTGTGGACCCACGAGATCTGCGGCACGGGCGTGCCTCCCGCCTCACACTTGATTATCGCTGTTTCGCCTTCCGCTTTCGTTTGGAACTCGGGCTCCTTGGTGAAGAATGGTGAAGCTGCAAACATAGTTATAGTTAGCTAACGGGTAGTCAAAAAGTAGAGTAGGGCAGAGTATAACGGTATCTATTCTGGCTGTCATACAAGTCGACCGAGTTACCGGAAGCGACAGATGGCGGTATTGGCTATACTACCATCTGTCGCTTCCTAGAATTTTAGACGGCAAGTGTAAGTAGCTAATCTCCGTGCTATAAAACCTATTCAACAAAGGACTTCCTACGCCTGACATAATAATACATTAGGTGCAATTCAAGATGCGAAGTAAATATACTGATTAATCTTATTCAAATGAAAAAGTCCGTCCGAAAGAAAGGAATATATTGAATTAATTGGTACCTTTTCAGGCACCAATTGCACTGACACAAAAAAAAACGAATATCTTCTAATATTAACAATAACGTAACTTCATGCTGCGGCCCCGAGCAATGGACATACTAGTGATTCGTACACCAAAACAGGGTCACATCGGTTATAAAATAGGTCAATCAGCGATACTTCGTAAAAAGAAAACAAAGGTTCATTTCATAATTTTCTGGTATATTTTCAGTATTACTAAAACACGGAACGAGATTTAGGTCATCGAGATTACAAAAGCGTTGTGCGACGAGAAAAAAATACATCTCTTTTCATTTCAAAATATCTGTCGAATTGCACGGGCATAAAAGCATTCGGTTTGAAATGAGCCCTTTCGAACAATACCTCACTCGACAATCCTTATTTCCCACCAACGTAAACGGTGCTCCGTTTTAATGAAAAATGAAAAGCCTGCAAACGCAAAGGTTGTTTTTTCACTCCCCTTTGCAGGGGTTTTTAAATGAAGTCCTGCAGTATAAATACGTGTAAAAGACTTAGGGGGTGAAAGGATATTAAGATGTAGAGATGAATCGGGTCAGTCACCCCGGCTGGATTTTCCGGTACGACGTGTTAGCACTGCCTACTTAAACGTATCGTCTGTCCACAGAAACCCGACAACGCAGTCTAGGCTACTATAAGTTCGGATTATTTAATTAGGACTCCTTGAGTATAACTTATTTATTATAATAAGTTTGTGTCTGATCCAACTTTTAGGAGCTTTTATTTCGTCAGGAAATCTGCTAAATATACATAGGTAGATTCAACCCGCATACTATAATGTTATAAATGCAACCTTTACCTAAGTAATTACATGAAAAAAACAAAATGCTTATTTTATTGTTGTAAAAATTTATTCGTTATGAGAATAAATACTTTAAACCTTAATAAAATTTACTCGGATAATATATAGTATTAATAACAGTTATTTCAGATTACTACTAAATTTCAATAAATAATTATAATAATAAATTTATTCGAAAACAGTTACATGCTTATTTCATTCGCAACTCTGAAGCCTGCGTTAGTTAAAACTGTGCTCTAGGCCTGAGACTTCCCAAACTATTGATATAATATAATATATTAAACTTGGTAATACAAAAACAATAGCAGTCAAAATAACCAGAAGGGTTATAAATAGCAAATAAGAATGTACAAAGTTGTCTTCAATGGAAAATAAATACAAGCAATAATATAGTAATAGATTTTGTTCTCTTTTTAGGCCATTACAAAAATAAGTATTTATGATTGATATTGTGAGTTGTATTCGAAGTTTTTACTTTCAACCAAAGCAGAAATTCTATTTCGACTGTAGAAACTACATTCGATAAGGCACTATCAAGCCCGCTAATGCCTCTACTGCCAGTATTTTTTTAGATATGCAATATACCGACAAATATACCTACAACAGAACAGGTTAACTTGATAATATCGTTATCATACTGCAAATGTTATTTTACCGACTTTGCCGAGAGAATTGAAAGTCATAGTATTATAAAAGTGAAATAGGGTTATTTCCACGGCCGAGCGCGGGTTCTAAAACAAATGTGGTGTGTCAATTAGAGTGAATTAGAAAGGCGAGGAGGGAAGTGGTCAATGAAAACTGGACACCCAGTAGGGTTGGGCCGGTTAGGTTTCAAATGTATTGTTGTGATTGCTATTTATTAAATGAACCTTTCTAGCAAATGAAATAATTGAAATGAATTAATATCTGGCGAGTAAGAGTAATTGAAAATATTGTGTTTTATTTATTTTTCTATTGTCACATCGGTAGCTTATCCCGTTATGTATTAATACACGTAGCGACATATTTGTATTCTATTTTAATAACATGAAACGTGAAATGTGATTCAGTTATGTCAGGGAGTGGTTGAAGCGCATTAAGCATTTCTTTCATACAAAATGCAAACTGAATGTCAAAGAAATTATGAACGAGTTTTAAATAAAAAAATTAATTATGGTCAAATTTCGATCACAGAGCGACCACTAGTTAAATTAAAAATACGACTGAATGTCTGTAAACTTTTGGCTGGTTGGATTAAAATAGATTAATGGAACAAAATTTGCATAAGGACAGCTGGTCCCTAAAGCAAGGAAATTTGCAACATTTAATTCGGAAAGGAACGTGAATTGCATGCGGACTGAGGTAGCACACACACACATTGAGGTAGCAAGAGTGATGGGAGAATTTAATTTAAAATACATAATAATTATGATTAAAAGTCATAAATATAAGATTGACTGACATCAAAGGACAGGATTCCAAATACGAGACCACCGGATCCAGACCTACAGACGTTGAAAGGCTCAATTTTACTCGTAGAATCTATCAGTAGGGGTAGTTCAACATTCATTCATATTCAATCATTAAAAAGGAATAGAGATTTTACAAAATTCCTAATAATGATGACGAAATCCCGGGGATTTCCCGATCTATAGAAATCAAACTGTACTTAAATACATCAGATCAGAAAAAGGTTCAGAAATATAGAATTTGTCGATCAGTAGATCCAATCCAAATCCAAAACAAGAGATATTCATTCACCAACAACTAATATTAGGCAACTTCAGAAACATTTTTAATAATATAAAGCTGGCCAAACTCACCGAGTTGGCATTTGACCAAACACAGTTAGCACAACTTTATCAAACAAGCGAAGTAACTAGCTCCAATCAGTTCTATTCAAACATCAAAGCGTTATATCTATAAGGTAGTATACGACATGCTTACACGAATGTAGGTGGAAAGCGGTATGAAGGTTCAAATATTACCCCGGACTTTTCTCTGTAAATAAAATACATTTCCAACTGGTCGGATGTAACTTATTATTTGCGAACTTTGTTGGGGCCTGCAGTTGAGTGGGAGGCTTCAAGTTGTCCCGGCTTTATTGCTTAGGGCGCTCTCTATGTACGTGGAACTGTTCAGCTTTTATTTTTGTTACTTTTGATATGTATGTTGTCGTATATATATATATGTATATATATATGTATAAGTGTATGTATTATGTAGATATGTCTGTTTTGATTATATCAATGATAGAGCGTCAGATATGTATAAAAGGTCTACCTCACGTAAAGTAAACAATAATACCACTAAGTGTTAGCAGCTTAAGAGTTAAATTAACGTTAAAATTTTCTAATGTGTTTAAAAAATAAACAGCCTATGAGATAAATATATTTTAAAATCTCTGTATCCCTGTTACCTTCGCTATTCAGAATATTGATGACCGATAGGAATGTCTCAATTAATGTGAGAACTAGGTTACAGAGTGGCTTGCGTGCGCGACGTGACATGCAATTGCGTCACCGACGGACGTACCCATGCGCAACGTCAAACTGTAATGTATTAATGAACGTTCTGTTACCCCAAGTGGCAAAATTGGAAGGACACGCCAAACTTGTATTTACAAAGGGTAATGAAGTGATTACTCCCTGTAACAGGTGCCGTAATAGGCGGCATCCTCGGCCGCGACCTACCATTCATGATTTATAGATTCTGTCTTGTATTATATCAAGTACGCCGTGAGGTGCCGGCAGACTAGAATAGTAGAGTTACTAGGGTGGCCTCTGTACCAGATGACGACTAAGGTACCAGAACCGACAGATGGCGGCATATCAACTCGAAGTGTTTGGTGTGTAGCTCAAATGCATAGGGGATGGGCGGCAGCATCTCCGTCGCGAATTCTGCGCTCAGTGCGGCAATATGTGCAGCAGTGGACTTTCCAATGGCTGATATGATAAATGAAGTGATGTGTAAACACAATTTTAGACTTGTCCAGGTTAAAACTTCATTGATAAGACTGTGTTGTTATATGGAGGCTACGAATGTTGTTTACTATTTTTCTATGTCCTCAACAACAACATGGTGCGATCAATAATGGCAGTTAAACAAGCAGCTTTTGTACTGGTTTGCATAAGTATGAAAAGGGAAAGCGAAGTATACATACAATCGGAAACTCTCTTAACTTTTTTCAGAAGTAATCCTCAAATAAACCCCGTCAATTAACCAAATTTCATAAAATTTACGACAATAAAAAACAATTGAAGTAATATACTAAAACACGTGTATAAGAAACCCTACTCTAATCTTTGCTGTTATTTTTTTTCTAAATAGGATCTAAAATCTAATGTTTCGTAGCCAGTCTGATGTCTGGATATCTTTTTATAGAACAACACTTCAGTTTTATTTACACGAGCGGAGTGAACGATGAAAATCGATTGTTCCAACGTTTGTACTTCTGTCAGTCTAAAGAGTACTTTACGACGTCTCGAGTAAGAAAAAAAGTCGTTTGACGAAGAAAAATAAGCAGACATTTGTAACCAACTACATAGAATCACAAATCCTCGGCCTCAGCCTAGGATAGCCATTATGCAACGCAATCTGGTATACTATTGAAGACAACAACAGAAAAATAAAATCCTCAGGCTTTACTTTTGTATCCCGGTACAGTTTAATGAAGGTAGTACATCCAGATCTGACACAATGACGACAATTATGGGCGTAGTGCACCGTTGGAGACGGCAATGAAAAATATTTGTACATTTCTCGTGGGCGATATTCATTTCCATTTTCGTACTGCATTTCTATACAATCATACTCATTTTATTTTACGCAAAATTGACGTGCCAGTGGTTCCATTAATTCCAAATTAACTTGCTAATATATATATATTTTTAATTATGCGTTAATTACTCATAATAAAACTCTTTTCAACGGGTTCAAAACAATTATTTACCTTACAGTCAAAACACTGGACACAAAGAAAAGAAAAAATAGAATTTAAAAAAATTCCTTTAATAGCCGTTATGAGTAATTTTATTATATTATAATAATTCCTCACCGCAAGTCAATGCCAATGGTAGCGATAATATGAACAAACGCAAGAACTATCATTTCATCAAATAATATTTTAATACCTTAAGTGAGAAGTTACACCGTCCTTAATTTATCTTTATACTCATACTTAAAGTCAATTAAATCATTTTAAGGTCAAACCTGTAGATAAATAAATAGTTTATAACAACAGTACAATTCAAAGATAATGGACGTCTCTAGTTATCGCAAAGAGAGAAAAAAAAGAACATGCGAGTTTTTTTTATGGTTGGCGCCTAAATTGACAATAGCGAGGTAATCGCGCGGAGTTCGCGAAAGTCCAATTTCACTCCCTATCAAATGTGGGGCATCGAAGCCTGAACGGGGAACCCTGCGGAGTGCAGAAGTGTAGGCGCGTGACAGAAATACCTAACAATGACCGGGAGGCCGCACTGATCGGTACCTGCCCATTCCTGAGCCACAATCGATAAAAGCAAGACCGCAGCAGTACAATAGTGGACCAAGATATTTGATCCTACTACAAACCTACTATAAAATAGAGCGTCGAGAGTTGTTTGATACATTAGTCTAGATGTAATATGTAGACCCGTTATGGAATACATTCGAATGA
The DNA here is from genome assembly GCA_020976665.1 of Heortia vitessoides. Taxonomy (NCBI): domain Eukaryota; kingdom Metazoa; phylum Arthropoda; class Insecta; order Lepidoptera; family Crambidae; genus Heortia; species Heortia vitessoides. Next base: position 2,765,578 of record JACJUM010000202.1, read on the forward strand.
AAAATATACAATTCGCCTAAACACAAAAGTATGAATTATGCATTCGCGGGTTTTTTTACAATTTCACATGTCATACATTGACCTGATTCCGTGATAAATCCCTTAAAACACTTGTGTTAAGGACATCAGGCAAGAGAGGAATCACAAATATAATACCTAAATAAATATATTTAATAAATATCATCATATAAATATTTGTCCTTGGTGGGGATCGAACCCACCACTTTAGGCGCACAAGACACGATCACTACCATCTGCGCCATCGGGCCTGTCAATTTGAATGCTATAATTTTAAATCCGTAATTTTGAATGTCAACTTGAATGCTAGTAAATACGCTAGCCGTTGAATTTTTTCGTCTACGAGTTTTTAGCCATGAAAATAATAATTTTTAATAAATAATATTTGTATTTTAATTTTATTTATACATATATTAATAAATAAATAATATGAAAAAAATACCTATCCGTTTGTCTATTCTTCGCTCTAAAAACTTTATAGGCTATAGAGAACAGCAGGGTCAGCGGACACCGATAATAATATAATTCGGTATTAAACCAATTCAGTGTTGTGGTAAGGAAGCGACCACCAAAAGCGGAGGCTCACGGTCCCTATAATAATGACTCTCAATTTGGTACATACGATGTACTGCGCATTGTTCGTGACGCATAAATAATTTTAACGTGGGCGGCTCTCGTCTTCAGATACGAATATACCTAAGACTTGTCATTATGCAAGGAAATTCTCCTATACATATCCCTGTCTTGTTGAATAACTCCCTTATAAGGGTTTAATAAAAATCATCAGAAGGGGTGTTTGACATATTTGATCCCCATAAAGATAAGGCACTTGTCCTAACATTGCCTTCATTTATCATAAAGAAGCATACCCCCTTATGATAAATGAAGATGTCGAAATTAATATGTCATCGCAACTACCTACTAGCGTTACGAAGATCTCATTAAAGAAACATCCACAATATACTCTCATAGTAGTTAGTGGGTCAGTCTCGCCCTTTACAGTGATGAATGACAATTATAATTAATTCATATGTTTGAGAAGTTGCTGCATTCATATATTTTAAAAACATTGCCTGATGTTTGTCAAGGTCTGTTGCTTTGTTTACAACTGTCTGATCATACTTCGATTGCAATACAACTCGGAGACATAATCAGGAATATTCACGTCTATTTTATTTAACAACTAGCTGTGCCCGCGACTGCGTCCGCGTGGAATAGTTTTTTTGGGTTCCTTTACCTCTTTACCTTGTCTTATATAAACTTTGAATGTCATGTTTATTTATATCGAATCATTGGCCTGAAAAATAAGTTTCAGGTTTCTTGCTCTAAAAATAGCGATACTTCCGTACAACTTTCCATCCCCCCTGCCGGGGTTCATGACTAATGAAGATAAACAGCTTTGAAGTTGTAGTTCAGATAGACATGATTTGTAACGTCACACTGTAATTGCCTTACAAATCTGTTTAAAGGCGTAAGACGCGGGTTATTTGCTTAAAAATGTCTTGCTTCGTATTGATTAATTTTGTTTCTATTGTCACAATTTGTTTATGTATTAGTATTAATCCCAACAAATTAAACGAATAAAACATATTCTATGCACATTCGCCATTACGTTTTGACGTCTCTAAGGGCGCGGCGCCAGCCTCGTATCGAGGCAATCCACCCAACATGCATAAACGTATACCGGCGAGTGTACGCGCGAGTGAGACGGACGGACAAGTAGCACGTAATAAGATAAGATGCGTCCTGAATGTTATTGCTAGCAACACGTATGAATGAAGAACCAGTAATAATAGTGGTTTATATATGACACAATTTCGAAATAGAGAGCAAGAGTTATAAACGGCGACCGGCTTTTAACTTTAAATAGATGTTTGGAATTCTAAAGGAAAACAATTATAAAGTCATACGAATTAGGAGATATTGTATGCGTAAGCTTGGTGTTTATCACTTGGTTAGATGTTATAGCCTCAAAATTATTGTAGTCAGCCATACAACTGAGCGTGTTGTAGTCAACACGCTCAGTTGTATGGCGATGACATCATTTTTATTAATCGTACGGTTTAAAATGAATGAACGGACTACGAAATTATAATAATGATGCAAGGATCGTGGATCTATTTTGCCCATTCAAGTTCCCAGGTCTTGATTGATTGGGGTCGATTTTTCTAGTAAAAGTTTTCTATGTCAAAAAGCTTTAGAATTCAAATATTAAAAATAGAATCAAAGGCTTTCTAAAGCCAATTATTCCAAATTTTATTAAAAGTTTATTAATGGATCTTGTAAAGTATAAGCTAGTTTTAAAAACGTGCAGAACGTGCTGTCTAATATAAAACTCAATTTTAAGTGATGACCTTAATAGTTCTTAATGGGGTCATCGGTTTTATTCCGAGTAAATTATTTACATCATTTTTAAATGATCAACAAGAATAAGTTTCTTTAAATAATCTTTGAGTATGACTTAAAAATAAATCTTTAACAGCTTTGAGATAACTTCAATCTCATATACCAGAGAAAGGGCCTACCTTCAATGTCCAGTTGTATGGAGTAAGACAGCATGGTGCCGACACCATTGCTGACTTCACACGTGTAGGTGCCCTTGTCCTTGTATTCCGGGTACTTGATCACGAGGGTTTTGCCGTAGTTATCCTGCGTGATACTTTGGGAGGACGATATTATCCTGCCGTCCTTCATCCAAACTACCTGAGGTAACGGCCTGAAATACATATAAACATTAATACGGACGTATACAAAATGGCGGCGATCATATTGGCAGTACCTCGTACAATACACCATATAGTATCGGTACAAACAAACACTTTTTCCATAAGAGATAGTCATAAATACAAACGGGTTTATTTCTAAACACGAACTACAGTTTGACTTAACTTCAAACTATATTAGCCATTAGTTCATTTAAATAGACAGCTTCAAAGTATTGGTGAGGTTATTTTAGGCAAATGAAATAATAACAATATTATCATTTTCATTTTAGTATAACTTATTATAGTCTAACTAAATCGAATGTGAGTATATTATAACCTAAATATTTACTGTCGAAGCTCGAACATTAACAGCATACTTTATAGTATGTTGAAATGATACTGGAATTACTTAAACAGACAATAGAAACACCGTTGCCTTATTAAATGTTTTAATGGAGCATTTGCGATATTTGTCAACACGAAAAATCAACGCTCTCGCAAATCTCGCTAAGCGATATCGACCGAGCAAACCTGATCTGAAGGCAAATACTCACGTTCCACCGTAAATACAATAGAGTTCCACCCGCTTCCCCTTCAGGCCCTTCTCCACCCTCCTGGTGGTATACTGGCGCACCGGCTCGTGTTTGTTCAGGGAGGGCGAAGTGCCGCCCGTCGGCTTCACTTGCAAATACACTTTGTTTCCGAGCTTATATTCGTTCCTGAACACGGACTTCGCGGCGCACGTGTATGCCAAATCGTCGCTAGCGTCGTCCCGAGTCACATTCGAGAACCAAAGGTTGCCTTCTGGATCGAGCGTCATACGCGAGTTGTTGATCGTCTTCAGCTGACCGAGGTTCCCTTGAAGCATCCAGTAGACCTTCGGGCTGGGATGGCCGTCCGGAGGCTCACATGTTAGTTTGAAGGGTTTGCCCTCTTCCGCGGTGACGGTCGTTTGGGGTCCGTCGGTTTCTTTGAACGAGTTGAGTTCGGCTTTCCTCACGAACACCGAGTTGGATGTGGCTGTGCCCCATTCGTTCTCGGCGAAGCACTGGTATTGTCCGAGGTCTTCATCTCTGGGTTTGCTCACGACTAACGTACCTCTGCCTGGCTGCTGAGATATACGGTTGTCGTAGCTCGTGTATTCGAATGGTTTACCGTTTTTGATCCATCTGTACCTGTTGGGAAAGAAGCATAAAGCAAAACTTTAATGTGTGTCAGGATGAACGACGGTATTTCCTAAACGGTTAGTTTTAAATTTAACCGGCTCACTTTTAGACTTAGAATAAGTAGTAAAAATATATTTAGATAAATAAAGACATATTTTGTCTGGTTCTAATATCAAACAGAGAGCTCGTGGGCGGTTTTCATTTTAACAGAACGAGGACTACTTGGTAGAGTTGATCATTCAAAAATAATAATAACTTTATTTAACAACAAAAAGGAAATTTAAACTAAAATACGCTTTGATACTTAAGTACCAAAACTAGGTCTAGCCTGTTCTTATAGGCACCTATGCTCTTTAGTGTGCATTGAGGTGTGAGTGTGTGTATATGGTCTAATATAATACAAGGTTTGTTAATACAACATATTATATACGTATATATTACATAAATAAATAGCATAACATAATAAACAACATAATTTCCTTTAATTAAATCGATTTAAAAAACGGTTTAATAATTTATATATTTACATATGAACGCTGAGATCAGTTTGAGTCATAGACTACTGAGGTTGAATCATGACACGACTGATATTTATAATCATGACATAACGGTACCATTTATTTTAAGAAATTAACATTATGTTTATTTGTAATCTAACCACTTATTATGAGTAATACACAACGCTTATTGAATATTGGCAATTAACAAATTACCGCTTGTTGCATTATGAATAAAACTATTTACAAGAATCAGCCAATTAATGAGCTTTTCATAGTAAATAGTAATGAATTCATTGTATTTGTTCGTCCGTATGTGTCATGCCATGACCAACATGACAAGAATTAAATGTATCCAAATCGGAGCACTACAATCATCATTCACTTTGGCAGAATGTCCAAGACTGCGTCGGAGCTCGTTCAGCGAATCAGCGAATATATCAATCGCGTCATTCACTACACACACACACACATATTCTGGATAGTGGGGAATTTGAACCGAACACAGTTCCACGCAAGGGATAAAAACATTAATTAAACAAAGTAGCTTAAAGCACTTGTATTAAAGATATAAGACAACAAAGGAATCACGGGTATTACTTAAATATATATATATATATATATATATACAACACCCAGACACAGAACAAACACAAATACCGATCATAAATGTTGGTCCTGGGTGGGTATCGAACCCACAACAGGTAATCAGGCAGGAGACAGAAATGTTTGAGACCTATTAACGAGATACATTTTATTTTATTTTATGTACCCTGATGAATTCGGAGCGGGCCAACTATATACATATAAATAAAATTGAAGTGTCTCTTTGTGATTCCATATTAACAACTTTTCACTAAATGCGTATGAAAGTAATACGGTATGTACGTACAAAAGTAACATTTTTGTTAATTTGTCGACCTGTCAGTTGTACTAGCTAACCTAACGGCAAGACCCATTTTAGCGGGGGGTGGGGGGGAGTTGTCAGCGTCACTGGCACATTGCTAGCTATTAATAAAGCATTTATGTGATATAAATACATAAATGCCTCATTAATAACTAGCAATGTCGCCGGCGTGGACTTTACATAGCGTCCTGAGGGAACATTTCCTGGATCAATCAATCAATTTCCTGGGGTGCAAATAAGATGCCAAACTTCTCTAAAGTTGGCTCATTCGTTTTAGATTCTCCTCAGAAGCAAACACACAAACTACTTTTAATATTCATACCGAAGTCAGATTCGTATAGATGCCATAGATAAAATGCTTGGCACGCATTCAACTTGCACTCTGACCAAAACTAAGACGTTTACGTTTCCATTACGTGGTATTGAGCACAATAGAGGGCAATATATAGGTACAATCATCATTTCGATTTCAATACCGCATGCAAAGTCGATGGCCTTTAAAGCGTCATAAGGCACGCCTGTCGCCTCGCTCACCGCATGGACACGTAATGCTAGTACAGTAACGTTTAATTTTTCGAACGATATACACATATAAGTTTTTTTTTATTATTATAAGTCAACCTTCGCGATAGTAAGAGTTACCGCAGCCTACTCGTCTAGCGCGTTGCCAACCTTATGACGTAAAGATATTACGCATTACCTAGTAATTTCACTGCCTCTCTGACCCTTCAAACCAGAACCCAGCAATGCGAACACTGCTGTTTGGCGGTAGAAAAGGGTGAAGGTGAGGTACCAATGCTGATGGCCTTTGTATGAGGTCGTCTCCCTCACATCATGTTAGCTATATGTTATTCGAAGTCTGGCGGCACCGAAGTAATAGGCTAAGGCATTTATTAATAAGCTACCCTATGGCTGCGCACTTTCCGCTCGCTCTGCGAGACTTCAAAGTGAGGCGTGGAAGCCCCTTCAAGGTTCACGAGATCGGGACGGAAAAGAACCTGCATGAGGCAGTCAACATAGAATACGCGAAAAATATTTTCAAAATAAAAATTAGAATGTGTCACTCAGATCATTAACTTACCGCTATGCAAAAAATAGCCTATATGAGATTAGAAACATTAACATAGACTATCACGTTTGTAGTATTAGTAGGATTAAAAGTACAAAGTGATTAAATTCTCGCTATGTGCTGGGTATGAGAACTATTAATCTATTTTGGGAATTGAATGTCTGTACGAAACCGACTTTGCAATCGGCTTAAGAAAATATAGATGTATGTATGGATGATTGTCGGTGGGGTGCCGTGCAAATAGTACCTTCTCCGGAACCGGAACTGACAAGTGACGGTATATATGTCCGAAGAGTAGCTTACAAGCTTACTAGCAACAAACTCCGCATGACAATTATAACAACAGCTGGTTTATATACAAATTTATAAAATGTATAGTGTCTGTTTGTAATTTGAAAATAATAGATTTGGCCGGTTATATGATACACAAGACTTTATATTAAATATACAAAGTACCTCTCTACATACTTTCATTAAGTTTATTAGTTTGGATGTACTTAATGCCTAACCTCTGACTGATTAGGACTTTTATTGCCAAACTCTATATTTTGAAATTTTAGCAAATTATATTTAAAAAAATATATTAATACCTTTGCATTATTACAAAACTATAATTCAAATTGGATATTATAAAAATCTACTTCTTTGCGACATCTTGAGCAAAGAACAAATTACGACAGCATACTATTTTTTTCATTAACACATCACAATTATAATATTTTATACTAAGTATTATAAGAAATCTGATTTGTTTGGCCTTTTTTAAGATATATTTTATCTAATACTAAATAAATGTTTCAAACAAGTTATAGACTATTTATAGCCATAGCGATGGCTATAGCTAGATATCTCTATCGCGCTAAGAGCAATAAATGCTCTCGGGGTGTTAAACAAATACCCACCGCTGCGAAGTGAGAACGTATGTATAGAGATATCTGTCACTTTTTCACGCCAAACTAGAGAATGCAATTTTCATAAAGGTTATAATATATCTTATACATCCGAAAACATAAGAATGAAAGATTGCGGGCCGATAGATTCTTACTAGTGATTAGATAATTGTGATAATCCTGTTTACTACATATATTTTACACAAATGTATTAAACTTGGTGAAATAAGACTAGACCGTGTTCGGTATTAACATACGGGATCCGACCGCATTCTGAATCCCACGAGAAATTAATGTACAGATTAAGAAGCGGTCGGAAGTTTTTCTGAATGAATCAAATAATTTACTGTATGCGAGACTGTGTCTCATAAAATATACTTCTATTACTAATATTACAAAAGCGTAAGTTAAAAAAAATTTTATAATGAAATTCACAATACGGCAGGTCATAGATTTCTTAAAGGAACTAGCATCGACCCGTAACTTCTTTTAAGATTTAATATATATTGCCTAAAGATATGTATGCTATAAAAACACATTTATATTATAGTTAACGGTCGCGATTTCGATTCGGTCCGTTATATTGATTGGAATCAGATTACAATCATAACTTGAGTTATATTCTTAGCAAGGTAAAATAAAAGCTCCTCGTTTCACTCTTGACAACATTGGCGATTTCATAGAATAAATAACTTTAAAACTTTTCAGTAGCGTATGCATGTGTTGCATTTAGCAAAATGATGTCAAAATAAATACTAAAAAATAATCATATCATCTATTGGAAGTCCACTGTTGGAAATCGGCCTCCCCAAGAAAGGGAGAATTTTGCCCATGATTGTCGCGTTGGGCAAGCGTGTTGGCAATATAGATATAGAGGTAGAGGTACTATTGTACTTCGCCGGTACCTCACGGCAAACAATATAGGAAATTGGCTAGTTAAAAAAATTATGTCGCGAATATAGGACGAAATTATTATGATATCAATATCGCAATATCATTCAAGCATTTACCAAAACATACTTATAAGAAAAAAAACAATATGGACTGTAAAAACAATACAAATTGTATTACGTAATAACTTCAGTATAATACATATTTACATTATAATTCTGTGTAAACAAGTAGCTACTGCCCGCATCTTTGCATGTGTGAAGTTATATACTTATAGGAATTATAGTCTTTATATAAATTAACTTATTTAAAAAAATGCGTAAATTACTTCTTGTAGTCTAGTATTTAACAGTTCTGAAAAAACCTTTGCATCCTATATGAAACCTAATAAATAGACATGCAAAAGTTTTTTTGTGTATATTTTCATATGCCTGTAGCAATATTTCATGTATATGTAAATAACAACTTCAATAAAATGAATATAATTTGCAATATATATATATATAAATAATTGTATAGATGTACCTTATTACTTCATTTACTAGAAAAAGGTTTGACACAACATGCAAATAAAGGTTGTGATCATAAAACTCAGTAATACTGTCAACTTTGTGTTACATCATTCTGACCTCCAAAGTATAGCCAAGTAACAAGCATTGAAACATTAACCAAGGTCCTATTTTAAAAAAGTATGTATATATAATATATTTCGTTCTAATCTGTTAAAAGTATTCTCATCTCAATTTTTACTTCTTTTGATAACACAAGTCAACAAAAAAAATATTTTTCTTTGAGTCTGTTATTTAGTAAATATTTTCTGATTATATACATCGAAAAAAAAGCAAAAACTCCATTTATAAAAAATAAAGTTTGCTTTTGTACCTTTACACAATGTAAAACGAATATTATAGTATTTTAGCAGTTTTTTTAGGAGCCGTTGCATATAAGATACAGGAGAGGGGCAGGGGGGGCTGTAGGTGTGAAAGCTTAAAGGCAATTCTTCTACATAATGGAAATATATTTCCATCTCTTCCCCTTGCTCATTCTGTAATGCTAAAAGAAAATTACGAGAGCGTTAAAATGGTGCTTCAAGTTTTAAAATATGAAGAGTACGCCTGGCCAGTGATAGGGGATTTTAAAATAGTTGGATTTCTGATGGGAATGCAAGGCGGGTACACTAAATATCCGTGTTACATTTGCTTATGGGATAGTAGAGCCGATGCACTTCACTACCAGCAGCACTCATGGACACAACGGAGCGAGTTTCAAATAGGACAACATAATGTCAAAAATGAACCAATCGTGAAGCCCGATCATATTTTAATGCCTCCATTGCACATTAAATTAGGTCTGATCAAGCAGTTCGTAAAGGCTCTGCGTCAAGACTCTGAGGCCTTTCAATATTTAAAATCATTTTTCCCGAAATTGTCAGAGGCTAAAATTAAAGCTGGTATTTTCATCGGTCCACAAATAAAGAAAATAATGGCCAGTGAACAATTCCTACAGCTCCTCAGTACGCACGAAAAACAAGCGTGGCTCAGCCTTAAAGCAGTGATTCATGGCTTTCTTGGCAATAGAAAGGCAGAAAATTACACGGAGCTTATTACTGATATGCTTCACAACTTCAAAGTTATGGGTTGCAGAATGTCTTTGAAAGTCCACATGCTACATGCTCATTTGGATAGATTTAAAGACAACTTAGGTGCATATTCAGAAGAGCAAGGGGAACGTTTCCACCAGGATATAATGAACTTCGAAAAGCGTTATCAAGGACAATATAATGAAAATATGATGGGTGACTACATTTGGGGGCTCATACGAAAAAGTCCCAACTTACACAGAAGAAATACCAAATCTGTTCATTTTTAAAGTCTTTTTTGTATTCTTTTTTGTATTTGTGGGTTTATTTATGCCGTCTTGTATAATTAAAGTCAATAAAAATATGTGAATTCAAAACTGTTTTCCTTTTACATATAATTGAAATTAAGAAATAGAGCTTTTTCATAAAAATTAAAATTTCGTTTTAGTAACTACAAAAGCAAACTTTATTAGATAAAATTTTTTTTTCTTTAATTAGTTAGGCATAAGTAATCAAAATCAGAGGTACAGAACTCAGACTCAAAATTCGTGTTGACTTGTGTAATTCTTGAAAATCTTTAAACTTCATCAAATGAATTGATTTGACTCCAATGTAAATATATTTTCAGAGTTAAGGTACTAGATTTACAATAGTGTGACTAAAACTGACATTATCATGAGAAAAAGAAACCTTATATCAGTAAGTAATGTCATCACTGTGAAGTGTCAATCATTGCCATGGGCATCAAATATACATACTGATGTTGTAGATTTATACAGCCATTTTACTATAGAATTTAGGTATAATGTCATGATGTCCTTTTAAATTTCAGTATCCTATCTTTCATCAGGCTTTAATAAGCCTATTTCAGCTAAATACATATAATAATGTGAATCTATAAAAATATCCCAAATTAAAAATTGCCTCAGACCTAGATGAGTTGAAGAATTATTTACTTGTTATTATATAGAAAATTCAATTAGAATAATGTAAATCCAAAATAATAATTCATAAATGGACACTTGTTTCACACACATAATGTTAATGGAACTTGTAATTAATTACTAAAACATACTTGGGTGCTGGCTCTCCCTCAGCTTCGCACTCAATGATGAATGGCTTATCGACTTCTCCCGGTTGAGCAACTTGAAACAGCAGCTCCTCTTGTGTCGGCTGCTTCACTATCTTCGGCGGAGAGGTTACTGTTGAACAAACCATACAGTTAGCTAATGACAAATTCAAATAATGCAAGGTTAAAAATGTTTTTAGACCTGAATACTTCTAGAGATAAATGCATAAAATTAAGTCACTGATGACATAATATTAAAGATCTTGCATTTTAATTTGTTGAACCAAGGCCAAAACAATGTCCATTACCAATCTAGTATATTAGATACAAAACAAGATATAATTGAAACAGCCACCATCTGAAATTCAATTAAATCTGCTCAATTGGTAATCTGCTTCAAAATTATAATTTTACATTTTTAGTTTAATACATAAAGCACACTTGTTCAATTCCCATTTATTGTTTTTACAAGTTTAAACAAATTATAATAATTAAGTCGTAATATCATTAATTATAATACTGAAACTGTAACAGAAACAATTTACATATTATAATATTAAATATTTTTATACCCTTTTTATAACAGATAAACAAGATTCGGTTGCTTCAATTTCATTCAAAAAAACATGAACAGAATTTAAAAAGTACTTACTTAGTGCCGCTGCCTGCGACACGAGAGCGATGATACATAATATGTTGACTGTACCCATGATTCCGACAGTCTTCGGTCTCGTTAATCTAATAAGAAACCAAAGAATCCAGTTTAAACACAGCAAAACACTTTTCTCCACCACACATGTTCAGGCATTCGATGACCTAATCCGAATAAAGCTTGCCCACAATGACAACACCCACTAAAAATAGTAACAGCAAATTCACTTTTATTTACAACCCTTGGGTGACTTAAATACACATTCATTAATTTATATGCTCATAATAAATATAGAAAACACATTTCTTTTATTAATGCAGTAGGATTTTATCATTAGAAAACCGCACTGTTTCACTATTTAGTTAGACGGCAAATCAATAATCATATTATTATAGTTGAATTAAACAAAAAAAATCATTTTAAATAATATTTAAGTGCTTAAATTATTACCTAAATACCGTTTTATAACAATATCATCGCGAAAGTCAACTAAAATAATAATTTACGCGAACATAAAGGCGGGGCCTCTAAATTCGCTGTCGTTCGTTCGTTCAGCGTTGACGGTTCAATGACTAGCATAGACAAGTCGCGATGCGACCGTCGACCGGCCACAATTGTATTTTTGCCCTACTCTAACACACCAACTGTCCCTATTTCTATTTCTTCAACACCATAAGCAATTTTTATTCTTTTTCATACGGGCCTTGCATATAAGTAAATTAATCGGTTGTCTAATATTTTGATAAAATTACCGTTAATCATAAGGCGAACTTGCATATTGTATTAATCTCATGTTAATTTTATACTGTTTTTCACTTGGTAATCTCTTCCAGCTGAGTAAAATAATGTCACAGAATCCGTTTTAATAACTATTTTCTATATCTATTGAACTTTTACATAATCTATCTAGATGAATACAAACTTAAAATAATAAAAAATGAAAATTGAAAATGATGAATGATTGGGCTAAACAAACGTTGACATTTTCCATCTTTTATTTTATGTTTAAAATAGAATAGTTATACCATTACATACCTACGAACTTAGGTTCTACCAAACAAACAACTGCGAATTCTTTAGAGGCCTCTTTTAATGATAATAATACGCTTTGTTACGTTACAGCTTGAAATAGAAAAACATTTTTATGACAAATCCAACATTTGATCGAAATAAATGCAATCTTCGCAACGTCACCATATGATTAGTATTTAGGCATTTCTTAATTATTGTTGTATGCAAGAAATATTTGTAAAATTTACTTCATGTTTAAAAAAGAAACATTATACACTTAAGTAGGTAGGTTCAAAAGCATAAGTCTGATAATGTGATAAGTTTTGGAAGTATCCTGAATTAATAATACTTAAAATTATAGATTTACATCTTATTTGCAGCTCCAAACTTTTTTAGTCATGAGTAAGTGTGTGAATTATTAAGCAGCAATGATCTTAAAAATTTATCACGCACTTTTTCATACAGCTGTTGTTAGTTTACTTTAGCACTTGTACTTGCAGGTAATTTGAAAGTGAAATTACACCACAGTTTGTGCGATGGAGTTGGCGTCAAAGATGGTGCATTTGATGTTTCTGCAATCAACCCAAAAGACAGTTACCCTGAGTATGAGGTTGATAAATACTCAAGCTACTCAGGAACCGAATGTTCTGAATATTATAAAAAATATGAACACGATGTAATGCCGGTCAAAGATAACTCTAGCGTACCCGAATCTAGTAACGAAGACGGAGAGCTAAGTATCAGTCGATGCTCGTTAACCAACTCTGATCTCAAGAACATCGAAAATAAAGTTTACGAAAACTTATCACATGAGTTACAACCAGAAGAATCATCAAATGCCAGCTTGGAATCAAATATAAAATTGTTAAAAACCCCTATTCAAGGAATATTTGACAACTATGACGCGAATATGCAAGATTTTGAAATGTATAAAAAAAGATTTGAAGAAAAATTATCCAAGAGCCGTAATAATGTAATAGAGGACAAGGAAAATTTTATAAAATATATGATTCAGCAGATCATGTCGGTAAACAGTAATCAATCCCCAACTGACCAAGAAAGTGTTGATCCACAGAATTATTCGCTTAAGTTGTCAATTGATAGTTTAAGCTCACATGAGAAACAGACTGCAAGATTTTTAGAAAGTTTAGATTCACTGCTTGAGACTAATAATAAAGGTAAAATATACTCGACCGTCACAACAATCGGGGATAATCATCAAGAGTGCGGCAATAAAAATGAAGTTCTAAATATATACCTATTAGCTGAACCATGTAGTCAAATGGATAAACGCAATCTTCTATCAGAAATTAATATAAAGGTGTCGGATAATTACGAGACAAAACTTCATATAGTTTCTGCTGAGGATTTTAAACAAGTAGAAAAAAAGAAGTTAGAATTAGATGAATATGTGCAATTTCAAGAAGAAAACGTGGCAGATCGAGAAATACCATTGAAGAAGTCTCGTGCTAAGAAAAACATATATTTGAATGAGGACTTCGCATCGGTGCGCGAAAATAAAAGAAAGAAATCTTTGATGGCAAAACTGTGCAGCTACATATGCAAAAAATTCCGTAAAGCGTGACGTTAATTTGCTTCAAAAATGTGTTGTATGTAATTGGATAAATTAAATTGTTTGTGTGTATTTTTTTATTTCAGACTAGATTACACAATATAGGTTACATAAATAAAAATAGGTTACACTATTCATAATTCACAATGTAATACCACTTTATTCGGGTTATATGTTTGCAGAGTTGAACAGCGAATTCTTTCTTCATGTGGAGGAAATCTAAAATGGTCTGCAGATCCAGCGCAATAAAAGCTTCACCGTCGATTTCTTCCTGTTTCATTTTATCCGCAATTAGTTTACAATCGTCTGTGTTTTTTAAATAGGAATGTACATCATCCACCGACCATTCGATCGGATTCGGCGACAGTTTGAGTTTTCCTTTCATCCACGCCATAGCGGTGTCCTTTTCGAACATTTTATTGTCAGTGGGTAGAGGGTCGTTCGTGTTAAATTTCAGTTTCTTTAGTTCAGGTTCCTCGGAGTCGGACACGTCAGAAATATTCTTGGCGTCTCGCGAATTGGTACTGCTTTCGTTGGTCTCGTTTTCCGAATCGCTGTCGGGGGAGCCGCGTTTCTTAGTGGCGCAGGTTTTGCTGTATATCGTCTCGACGTCCTTTTTATTCCAGTGCGCCTCCTTCATTTGTAGGGCAAAATTGGGTAGTTTCGCACCTCTGGTTTTCATCTCCATTTTCGGGTAGGTACTTTTGGGTTCTCGTTTCCGTCGCTGGGTCCTCTTGTAGTCTATGCCACTGTCGGGCGAGTTGGGCCGCGTGCCGGCCTCGGAGGGCGGCGTGGAACCCGCGCTGTGGTCGCTGGCAGACTCATCTCTGTTGCTCTCCGTTTCCTGCGACGGTTGCGGCTCCTTCTCTCTCTTTTCGGGAGTCCTTTTCTTTTTTTTCTTGCCACCGAGGCTTCCCTTTGGCCGACCTCGACGTTCTGTAGTATTATCTGGAAATAAGATATGCCAGTACTAAAAAGTTACCCAATATTGCGACGAACGTTAGAAAGTATTTTTTAGATTGTGGTATTTTATGACCAAAGAGTTCTCGTTTAATATACATGAATGGGAGCAAAGGTTCGGAATAGAAGTAGCTAAGTCTCACTTGTACTGCTGTACTTGCCGGCTATTGAGGAGGGAAAATTTGGTCAATGTTCTGGTACTTGTAGGGGTTGGGGACGTTAACTTGACGGGGACCAAAAAGGCACTGTCGCGTCTGTCACCTATCAATACAAAGAAAATTGGCCGGCGTACTCCAATAAATGCCAGTGCAGTTGTTGGAGTAGCGGTCGGTGACCTCGCCGGGTCCAAATAGCCACGACGAGACTTTTCTCTACAGACGACCGTCATAAGTTACTTACGGAAGGTAGATTTGTCCACGTTCTGACAGTTGTTGGGGCAACGGTCGTTGACCTCGTCGGGCCCAAACAGGCACGGGCAGGCTTGCAACTTGACGCACACGTCTCTACAAAACGTTGCCACCTGATCGGCGCCCGTAGCTATGGGCACGTACGCGTGGTATGTGCTTGTCTTCAGCCTGTTTAAAAAAATGTGACTTGTTAAAACTGATACGTTTTACAGCTAAGTTTTAAGTGGACTTTCTAAAGCCTATTAAAAAACCTACTTCCTATGAATTTTATAAACGTCAAAGTTTGTTAGGATCAAATGTTTGTTATTCTTTCGACAGACCCGATAACGCTAACGATGGTAGTAATCCTTAGTTGTGCGCCAAGGGTTGTGGGTTCGTTGTGTTAACTTGAAATGTAGGGTAAGCGCCCTATTGTCTGTCTTTTTTCTTTATTCTGACGATTATTTAGCCTAGGACTCTCAACTAACATATACGCTAACGCTCTTTTTATATGTTCTACAAATCAATACATATAAATAAAATTGAAGTGTCTGTTTGTAATATTCAATAAACTGCTTTTTAATAAATGCATATGGATGTATACACGGTACATATAACCAAATATTTTTTTTGAATTCTTGTCAGTTTATTTGTTTGAGGTAACTCTGAAACAGTCGAGCCGTTTCACAGTTACTTCAAACAAATCGATTCATCATATCAGCTATAGAAAGTTCACTGTTGGCCTCCCCAAGATAGGAAGATTTTTGTCCATAACAGTCGTGGTGGCGATCGCAGACCACAACTTCGCGACGAGGATGCTGCTGCCCATCCGTCGGTTCCGGTACTTTAGTCGCCTATTACGACACCTGGTACAGAGAGGTACAATTCTAATTCACCGGTACCTTACGGCGGTCGACCGATTTGCATGAAACTTTTACTGGCAGATATCTGATATAATAAAGAGTAACTTGAAATTATCAGATGATGATGATACTTGAATGAATTACTTATCAAAATGGGTATAAAATATGCTGAATGATAAAACTAAACAATTGACTCAATAAAGTACTCACTTAGCTCGGAGCATTTCTAGTCTCATCCCTTCTTCTGGTGGTCCCTCCGTCTCCCAGTCCTTGAGTAATTTCGCCGGTTTATAAGACGCCGAGATTATTTTATTTAACACCTCTTTTAATACTAAAAATAATGGGCCAGGTCCCACGTGTTTCGGGAGCTGCGACAATTTGTTTCTACTTATTGATGGGCCAGCGTAGCACTTATAGTTGAAAAAGATGCGATCGCACCATTCTTCTGAAGATTTCATCTCTTCTTTCACGTTTTTGATTTCTTCAACCGGCTTTGGTGCCTCCTTCTTTATCACAGATACATCTGGGACGTGTAAAGCGTAATTATTGCTGTCGCACCACCCAACGGGGAACAAATGGTCGCTGTTTTGGGCATACCAAAATTTTTCACCAATCGGCAGTAGTTCGACGCACACCATGTGTTCGACTATCGAATCAACAGATGCAACGTGAATCTCCTCATGGTTTAGCGGATTCACAGCTTCTAACTTCATGTCCACTTTGAATCCTTTGATTGGCTCCTTATTGCCGAAACAATAATCGGGAGCTGGCACAGATGATGTCATAGAAAGATACTCATCCCAGTCAAACGGACCTTCCTTCCAAATCTTTGGAGTCTTGAAAGCGATTGAACTTTTCTGACCCCAACCTATAGGGAAGATGTATGGGTGCATAGAGTCGCAAAGCCACGCCATTTTGGAATCCTCATAGTCCTCTAAATGGTCATCAAGTACAACCAAAAAATGGAAGTTGTTGAACACCTTTGTGACAGTGGCTGGTCGAATAGTCTTCATATCTTGTGGACTTAATGCTTCTAGTTTCATGCCAGTTATGAAATTATGGACTTCCAAACTAGGCATGGGCTGAAAATTTAAATGTTTTCCTTTTTAAATTGAGTTTGGGACAAATGATGCCATATAAATATGTCATACAAAAAGTTAAAGTTTTAATTACCTGAAATAAATCAGATGGGGTTGGTTCCTTGATAGATTCTTCAGCACACTGTCGAAGTTGCGTGCTGAGTTTATTTTTACATGAAAATTTGTTGATCTTTGTTGGATACTTTAACTGCCAAGGAGAGCCCTGCAAAATAAACAATGTAAGTAAATATTTTGAAAAACTTAAGATATGTTAATTTATTTGTATCTATGCCATACCTTATTGGTGACATATCCAAAACTGCAAAGTCGAGGATTTGAAAAGAATATCCAAAATTCCTGTAAATCTTCGTCAGAGCCGTCGTACCGCAAAAGCAGTCGCCCACCAACATTTTCTGCTACCTATAATAATATTTTATGTTTTTATTGATAAACATAAAATTAAATATATTCATAGAAAAAGTTCAGTGTCCAAGCTACAGCTTTTTCCCTCTGATTTGGTAAAGGGTAACTTAAGTTTTTAAAATAGGAACTTCTGAACAACATAAGAAATTCTGAACAAAATATTATTCCAATGGATAATGGTCTTGGTTACAAGTGACAACAGTAGGCTACACATTATTCTGCTTTATAGTTTGCACGGTGTATTGCACTCATCGTCAATGTTTTCAATTTCTAAATTGTTCAAATTTCTAAAACTTGATAAAAATCTTTCAATTGTATATAGCAGTTTAATAAATTTTATATCACTCATCACTAGGTAATGGTAATATTCAACAAAGCTAATGGTTAAAAAAATTGCTCTTAAATTTTAAAGTATTTTGATGTACAATGAAGCATACATAATTATTAAAACAAAACCTGTCAGTTACCTGGTTTGAATTTTTAAAGGAAAAAATATTTTAATCTTATTTGGTAAACAATTTGTATTATAAGTAATAAATAATTCCTGCTGTTCATCCACAAACAATAATATTTTATTTTATATATTTTTTTCTTTACCTAATATTGCTAATTGCCTATAAATATATACTTACAGTAGCAATCCAATATCTGTATGGATCAATCACATACTGAACTTCCACCTTCATGCCAACTTTAATTCTATCTATAGGTGACAGTCCTTTATTGTTTAATGCCTCAATAGACACAGACTGGCCATCTAAAAGTGCTTTTTTCATAATATCTATAATTGTATCCCCATATCTAGAGTTGATATCATCAGGCGGTTCAATAAGCTCATCATACTTTCCACACCAGCCTAAAGGGTGGACTTTGACATTAGATATATCACACCAGAAGTCTTCGTCTGCACCCAAAAATTTTGTCCTAAGTAGATGGCCACAAACCATGGTGATCTCAGCTATCCAGTAAATGTCTGGGTTGCTCTTGTGGCATACTTCTAGGAGCATCCCTTGTTTGACTCCATTATTAAGACTAGATTCCACCTGGAAGCACATATTTTATTCAAACATACCATTACACATTTATATATATTAGTACCATAAACCTTTAGGTAACTCTGTCTATCTGTTTGTTAAACTTACAAAACTTAACTGGTCAGATAAATTATATGAAATTTGGATTGTGGACAGTCAGAACCATCGCAAAAGGACATGATTACTGATGCCTGTAATTTTTTAGTAAAATAGATAGAAAGTAAAGACACATGGGCAGTCACAAGCGAAAAGTTAGGTGCAATATATATACAAATACAATATTAAATAAAACAATCAATTTGTATTTTTGCAAGGACAGCATGGTTGCTGATCAAAAGCTTTCACTGTTCACTTAAGCTATCACTTTGATAAACATAAGTTTAATAATAGAATAAAAGATAATTAAGTCTGTAAAAAGTTAACTTTGTGGGGTATTTTATCAAAGGCCTATGAATAGGCAATGAATGTATATATCAATAAATTGTAAAGAAAAATTAACTCTATATTAAAAACACATTCTTTTAATACTTTCAGTTTTAAAAAAAGGGTTTAAGTCAGTATTTTATATACTATATATATACATATATATATATATATATATATATATATATATATATATATATATATATATATATATATATATATATCCATACAATAAAATATCAAGCTGTTTTTCATAATAAATGCACTATCAAATAAATTAAATAACAAAACAATGCACCCTTGTTTCCTATGTTGGCTAAAAATAAAGTTACGAATACAGCATCTACTGAAAACATTTTCTTTATTTTACGAACATATTATTACTGATCGAATATTATTAAAACACAAAGTTATGATAATTAAATAAATTTATAACATTGATAACATTTATTTTGATATTAATGTTACAACAATTTCTGTTTTGAATTAAACTAATTTACAATATGCGAAGTAAAAAACTTACGTGTGAAAATAGTTCTTCAGGGACAGCTGTGCTTTTATTTGCTTCTAAATAGTTATTCCAATCGAAATCCATTGCAAAAAGAATGTTGTCCCTCTAATTTAATATAATATTTTTGTTAACAAAGCAATAGCATAAGTACAAAAGGTCGCTCAGAACAAATTTGGAAAATACATCTACGATACGAATTCACGGTATCGTTTCTTTCCCAATTTCAATTCAAAGGTGTTTCTATCTATCTCACAAAGTTTGGTTCAAAATTTTATTGCTATCTTCCTCTTTGTAAAGGCTGCGTTCAAAAGTTAGGTATTGGAAAAATGAAATTGAAACTTAAAAGTGACGTTATGACATTGTAAAACAAATATACATTTGTAAAATATTACACACTTTCAAACGTTTTACGAAACTTCATCAACGCTATCTTTGTCTTATGTGTGGAAACAGAAAAAGATAGCAAATTATTTTAATATGTCAAACATACTAAATAACCTTTGTTTTGTTAAGTTGAAACTAAATTTACATTTGAATTTGAGATTGGATGATATTAAGAAGGTAAATATATTAGATAAATTTAGAAACTCTATGTATAAGTTAGTTTTAATATAATTGGCGGGCTATTATATATATCACTGCTGTCATGATGTCACGAATATTTATTATCTACCTCCCAACGATTTTTTTTTGCTCAGTTCCTGCTGTTCACTCACTTGCAACAAAACTAACGTCATTGGATTTGTGATACGGAAAAAAACAATGCATTATCGCCAGATGGTGAAAAAGTATTTCTGAAAGTGATATATACCCGGTTAAAAGTGCGATATTATTTCTCAACTATGAGAAGACTTTTAGTCCGTGCCTGATTGTGTTCTGTTTCAACAGTTTCGACATCAACGATGGATAGTTTTACAAACGATATATTATTCACCCCTTCCAACATATCAATCAGAAATGATAGTTGTATGTTGGTGAATAATACTCAAAATCTGTTTATAACTAAAGTATACAGCGGTATAGTTCAAACTCTGATTCTCAACTTGGTTTCATGGTCATGCCTGATTCTATTGTTCTCTGTATTACGTCGAACCGCTTGGAATTATGGGCGAATGGCTCTTGTGCAACGAACGAAAAGCCGTTGGACCAATCTTTTTTACCGAGGTGGAGATGGCGATACTCTTGTCAATAGAAGAAGAAGCAATGATGAATCTATCAATATAGATGAAGGGTTCTTTACATGGTTGCCAGCAGTGTTTCGAGTTACACGAGAACAAGTTCTAGCGAAATGTGGACCAGATGCTGTGCACTATCTATCTTTCCAGAGGCATGCAATCACACTCATGTTTATTGTTACCATTGTGTCTATTGCAATTATATTGCCTATCAACTTCAGTGGCACAGTATACCAAAATGATGTAAATGCAAGTTTCAGTAAAACAACATTATCTAACTTAGAAGGGAAATCGCTTTGGCTGTGGGTCCACACATTGATAAGCATTGCTTTCTTACCTATCTCTGTGTTGATTATGAGGAGATGTACGGGGAGAAAACCTGTGCCTACCAGTTTAACAGGAACTATTATGATTACTAATATATCCAAAGCTGATAGAAATGAGTCAACAATTAAAGCATATTTTACAAACAATTTCCCACATATACAAATTGTAGACCTTCGACTTGCATATAACATAAATAAGCTAAATGAAGTACAGGAGCAGAAAGAAATGGTAACTGAAGCTTTAATGTACAGTGAGAGTTACTATAGAAAGACTGGGAAACGTGTCATGGTCAGGACAAGTTTATGTGGGGGTGAAGTGGATGCAATTGAATTCTATTCCAATGAAGAGAAGAGACTGAAAGACGAAACAAAGAGATGCAGAGCTATGGTCCTCAATGACCCATTAGGTATTGCCTTTTTAACTTTACCTTCCTATCAATTTGCTGAACATGTAATTACTCATTTCAGTCTACATCAAGGATGGGTTCTATCACATGCTACCAACCCATCTGATATAATTTGGGAGAACTTGAGTGTCCAGCCCGGAATTTGGTACATAAAAGCAATAATTTTGAATTTTTGTTTGTTTATAGTACTGTTCTTCTTGACTACTCCTGCAATTATAGTTAATCTATTTAATACTTTAATTGTGGAACCTGATTCACTAAGTAATATAAGTAAGGCAATATTTGAATTTTTACCAACTCTGCTCCTCTGGACTATGGCAGCCATAATGCCTGCTATAGTTGCATTCTCTGATAAGTTTCTTTCACATTGGACTAAGTCACAACAAAACTATTCCATCATGACAAAAACTGTATCATTTCTTTTGTTGATGACTCTTATATTGCCTTCTTTAGGTCTTGCTAGTGCAGAAGCATTTGTGAGATGGACTTTACACCATGAAAATGAAACAATGCGATGGGATTGTGTATTCCTTCCTGACAAGGGTGCATTTTTTGTTAATTATGTTATAACCTCCGGTTTCATTGGTACATCATTGGAGCTTATTCGTTTCCCTGAACTGTTCCTTTATGTTTGGTATCTATTGCAGTCAAAATCAAAAGCAGAAAAGAGTTATGTAAAAAAGGCCATTCTTTATGAGTTCCCTTTTGGAGTGCACTATGCTTGGAGTCTTGCAATTTTCTCCATCACAATAGTTTACAGTCTGGCTTGTCCTTTAATTGCTCCATTTGGTTTGGTATATATGATGTTTAAGCACATAGGAGACAAGCATAACTTGTATTTTGCATATGGTCCAAGTGACATGAGCGGTGTCGGAGGAGGTAGAATTCATTCTACAGCTGTGAGATTAGTCCGTGTTTCAGTGTTACTGTTATTAATTAGCATGGCGGCATGGGCAGGTTTAAGGTCAGGATTTGAAGCTAGAACTATTGTACTTATATTAGCATCTATTGTAGCATTTGGAACATTCCTGTTACTCAGTCCTTTCCCTAGCTGTACACCTCCAGCACCTTTACAAGAGGAGTCTTCTATTAGGTTCCCTGAATATGTAGCTCCGGCTCTAACTAAGCCCATAGATACTACGCCCAGTACAACTCCGACCACACCAGATTATGGAGCATCCTCACCAGTCACCACTAACTCATATAGTCCAGAACCCATAAACATATAAATCCAGCAACAAGTTTTTTACAGGTACATACCTAATTTGCGATATGACAGCTTATCTCTAGATAAACGAAAATTATCGATAGGGTTTTCGTAGCTTAAACAATCTGTATATTGCAATATTTTTGTATTATATTTACTTTTAATTTTATCATTAGGAAGGCCGTATGAAATTGCCGTTTTACTGTCTCAGTATAGTCTATCCAAAAAACTGATTTGTAGCACTTGTGCCACTGTAATATTTAGTAGTTGGTTTTTCCATAATGTAATCAATTCATTTTACAATACTGCAGATCTTTGAATCACGCTGCATATATTGTTAGTCCATTGATGTTTTAATTGTTTTTTTGTAATTGAATAAGTGCAATTACATATTATAGATATGTAGTTAAGGCTCACCAAAGTCACCACATTTGTTATAATTGATAATAAATTGTCCTTGTACCTGTATCTATGCAATATTTTGATCTATAAAAGCACTTTTTACTACTCACTACATTAAAGCATCTTGTTTTGTGATATATTATTGTACGAAATAATTGATGAGTTGTGTATTTAGTATATTTGTATATTTTGTTTAATATATTGTTTTTGTGTGTAAAATGTTTTGTTGATAATGATAATGGAAATCTTTATTATTTATATAGTACATTTGTATATTTTGGTATATTAAATTAGTAAATATTTTTGGCGTATTATATAGTATTGCATGATCACACAGTAAATTGGATATGCGAACAATTGCTTAGTGATTTACTTAAACATCGTTGTTTCAACAATGCCTTCGAAGCCTAATAATTGGAGAGATCCCTCTTGCTTGTTGAGCATCCATTTTACGAATAACGATAGTTTCACTTGAAACGTGAGATTACCGCATAAGCTGACGTACGTGTGTCCCTTTGTTGTGGGTACATATGAAAACCTGACGGTTTATACACCGAAGACTTATAACTACGGTTTAGTAATTTTGTTATGCTCCAATAATAATCTAGCTTCCTGTAATATGTTAATCCTTAACTGTCAGAGGCATATTCACAGTGCAACAATACTACAAACGCCGTAAATGCGCTGTAAAAAGTACTGAGTGATAAAAAAAATGCATTATATGAACAACACATGTAATGAAGGATACTTTACTTTCGTATCTCACGAAAACTAAAAATTCGTATTTGAACTATTTAATTAGAGAGCAGTTAAAATTGCAATAAAGGCTTTATAAAACAAAGTTGTGCATTTAAAGTATTTTTCATTTACATATCTTCTGTCCTTAAATTTACCTAGGCTTCTTGAAGAAAATTAGTTATCTTTCATTAACGAAACATGAACCATGATTTTAAATATTGTAAATAAAACAAATCTGTAATCAAACGGGCCAGTATTAGTTAATGTCCTTATCGTGTCGATAAAATATTTCAGCTGCGTCTCGTAAATATATGTGAATGTGTGAATAATATAAAATGCAGTATGTATTTTATACATAGTTAATTCTCGATCCTAATTTAAATTGTGTTACCTATTATGTCAATCGATTTGTGCAAAGTGATTCGTGACTCTGCAAACGAAGTCAGCATTCATAATAATATGACCTTTATAACATGCTTATTTAAGTTCTCGAGGTTTGAATGTATTCATTAGCGTCATAGTGTGATGATATCATTAAGTTAGCTGATTTGCATGAAACCAAGGCACTTGGTTAAATATTATTTATTCCATTGCTGTCATTGTAGATTTTATGACAAGAAAGTTATCAAGCCATCATCATTCAGATTAGACTACAACTGTGCAATCAGTCATGACCGTTTGCTTTTGTTCGCATCCTATTTTGTTTATCAAATCCATGATTATTTTTATAAGACCGAATTTATTACGATTACGACATTATTAAAAGATTATGACGATGTATTTTGACTCACGCAAAATTACTCGATGAAAATTTCTCAATACAGTACAATATCAATATTAAATCCCGTAATCGAGCCGTTTTTACATATTTTTTAAAGAATTATAACACGTTCTACATTGTTTCGAGGTGAAAAAATATATCGTTTATGTATGTTTTTATGTACGCTAATCTCATAAACGAAGTTTAATACTGAATAGGAATGTCAATTTCTTATAATATTGTTATTTAGAATGAATAGCTTGTGTATGGAAAATTTGGATTTTTAATTTTAACACACGATACTGGAATGATTATGTTTAACTAACAACCGTTATTGTAAACCTACCTATAATTCTGACTCAACAAAGGAATGTTCATTTGATTGATCAGTTTATTTGTCTGTGTATCATCCACCAATCTGTTTTTTTTTTTATGTAGATTACCTGTATGTTAGATTGCCATGTCTACTTTTATCTTACATTTGTTAATTTTTTTTATACAACAAAAGTGGCAAAAAAGTCTGCGGTTCGCATGTTGGTAAGCAGTTACCGTAGTCTGTAGAAGTTTACATCATTTACGCGTTGCCGACCCTTTAAAAACCTCTACTCGCTTTTTTAACAAAAATGTCAGAAACAGACAGTTCTAGATTAACACAGGATGTTCTTTTTAGAATTAATTGCTTAAGAATTACAAATTAAATGTTTAGAACATGCACGAAAGTCGTGTACATTTGCGAATAAACTGCTTTCACGTTTCATAATCAACGAATGTAAGACTGCTTTATGAATTCGTGAGTTCTAATAACGACGTTACATAATTGTTACTGAACTAGACTGCTAACAGCAGTTGCTCGGCTCTTTAAAAAGTACAATACAGACTGACAAGTGATATATTCACTTGTGAAAAGTACACTGCGCACTACGCTCCCGAGGCAGTACAATCACAATGATTGTATTTATTCTGTTAGTTAGAATTGATGAATCGTAATTCGTCTATTTATACATATCTGCACTTATACTATATAATGTATATAAAAAGTTTATCTACATATTATATCCCCCATTTCTGGTAAACGGCAAACGTACCAGTCTAAAATATGTTTCCAAATGTTCTTAATTTAAAGGTGAACTAAATTTATACGTTTATAAATTGATTAAAATAAATTGATACACGAATGCTGTATAGATAATAAATAAAAAAAACGAACGTGTTAATATCGTTAATTCGTACGGAAGTTGTATATTATGTTCTTTGCCAATGAGATTAGAAATCAAACATAGGGATTGTTTTAGCTCGACTTAAATTTACTTGTTGAGCGGTCTTTCAATGAAATACATTGTATTGCTTAACTGTGTTTATGCCTTTTAATATAACAATTACAATATTATTTTGTTGTTTGATCAAGTTATTTTAATAAGAAAAGAAATATGCAAGAAAAGAAATATTTGTCTTTTAAATAAACTTTTATTAGCATTAGTAAAAAATAATATTTTTGTAAAATTAATCATCTAATTAGCTTTAATCGTACATTACTGCCACAAATGTCGGTGTTAAATTTCGTTATTATGACCTTGTAATTACTATATGTACTTACACTGTGTATTAGTATTGTACGTAAATAAGCTTTTTGTTTTTAATAAATTTATTGATTTTGTACTTTGTTTTCATTAATTTTATATAATCCTAATTCCGCCAAGATGAATACGTAATAGAAATTATTGTATTAATTATAATATGATTTGTTTTCTCTATGGATGCCTTTGACAAATTCTTGTTTGTGCAAATATTTGCTTATTGTGAGTGATAACTTAAATTCACCCTATCCTTTTACTGATTATCTAAAGTACTCAATAAATAATATATTTTGAACGAAAGATTGGGGCTATGAAGAAACTCTGAATTTTTTTATATAAATTCACACAATATAAATTAAGCACCTGACTCCAAGTAATTTATATGTTTAACATAAGTACGCATATCTGAAAAGAGAATCTTTAAATACATATATTTAATTAGTTCATCACACAAATGTTTGTTCTGGGTGGGGATCGAACCCATGACTACCGAAACCGTCATCGGACCCATCAAGGATTAATTTAGGATAATATTTACTAGAAAAGTATTAACTTTCTCAGGTGTCAGGCGGTACTGGAACTTGCATCTTTCCATACCGGAGGACTGCACTACTGTTATGCTACCGAAACCTTAGCGGACATCGCAACTGTGGTTGTCGGCGCGCAGCCGTAGGCTGCGCGGAGGCGACTGCTGCGCTCCGCGCCTTTGTCGCAGTATTTACGTGCCGCCGATTAATATCGGCGGGTCATTGGGTTGCGGAGGAAAACATTTTTCGCTTCCAACCGCATTTTTCTTTACAATTTTTACGAATGTTTCTTTCTTCGTTTAGGTGTCTTATTATTTGTTTTTTCCTTCTTCGTGGTTTCTTCGTTTTTATACGTTATACGTAATACACTTTTGTATTGATAATTGATTTTGTATTGTTTTGTTTACATTGGCTTCTTTATGTTGTTTACATTGGCTTCTTTATGTTGTTTGCATAGGCTTTTTTGACGTACTATGCAGGCGTTTGGCGATGGTTTCGTGGGAGTTTTTGGTTTTTGATGGACCCACCGCTCTTAGCTAGGGTCATCCAGGTCCTATTAGGGTTGTCCACATCAGGGAGTCGATGTATTTTTCGATGCCCTTCAGGGGGGTTGCGGTCTCGGGCTTATGCCCGGGTCATGTTCGACCTCACCGGCCGTGAGTTCTCGCTGGTAGGCCTTGGAGTCCGGTGGTCTGGCGTGCAGCGTCGCTATGTTGCGTAGGTGCGGATTCGCCAGGGAGGCTTTGTCAGCGCGCGCGTACATTGCGCTCGACAATCTGCGAATGAAATCTTCGCTGTATTCTGTTCTCAGGTCGCGGTGTATCGTCGCGTTTCGTACCATGCGCGGTGCTCCGACGATTGTGCGTAGAACGCGGGACTGCTGGGATTGAAGGCGGCCTTTGTTGGTCCGGCTGGTTAGTGCGTACCATGCCGGGGCTGCATATGTGAGGTGAGGTCGAACCTATGTTTTGTAAACTCCCAGCTTCGTTCTGAGCGGGAGTTTGGAGGCGAATACCGGGCGGAGTAGATGCGCGACCGACCTGGTCTTTTTAATCACGTGTTCGGTGTGGTGCTTCATGCACAGGTGGCTGTCTATTGTGATCCTCAGGTATTTGACCTTGTGGGACCACGTGACTTCCTGCCCCATTAGCATTAGTGGTTTCGGGAGAAGGGAGTGGCGGCCAATGACTGCAGCCTGTGTCTTGGTTACGCTCACCTGCAGTCTCCATCTGCTTAGCCACTCTGGCAGTAGGTCGAGGGTGTTCTGTAATTTCTTAGCTGCGCGTTTTAGGTTGACTGAGGATGCGTAGTAGGCGGCGTCATCTGCGTATAGTGCCAGATGTGTGCCTTCTACTATCGGAATATCGTCCGTATACAAGCTGTACGGCGCGGGCGACATGCAGCTGCCCTGAGGTACACCGGCCTCAGCGGCTCGTTCTGTTGATAGAACGTTTTCCACTTTCACTCGAAAATGTCTCTTATCGAGGAAAGAAGCTACCACTCTTGTGATTCGACGGGGTGTTTGTGACATCGATAATTTATACAGCAGACCCTGGTGCCACACCTTATCAAACGCCTTCTCCATGTCGAGGAGTACTGTGGCGGTGTATTCCTTCTTGTTGTAGGCCGTCGTCATATGGTGCAGTACTCTCGTCAGTTGCAGCGAGGTGGAGTGCTCTGTCCGAAATCCGTACTGCTCCTCCCTCGGTCTTATGTGCGGTTCCAGGTGTAGAAGTAGCAACTTCTCATACACCTTGGATACCGTAGGTAGCAGTGTAATAGGACGGTAACTTTCGGGCTTGAGTATATTCTTCCCGGGCTTGGGCAGCATGATTACTCCTCCCATTTTCCACTTTAGTGGGAAGTGGCCTGTGCGGTTGATGCCGTTGAAGAGGCGAGTCAGAGCTGTGATGCTTTTTGGTGGAAGGTGTCGCAGCATGTTACCGGTGATGTTGTCAAGGCCCGGCGCCTTCCTGGGTTTCAATTTGCTAATAGTCCTGTTGACCTGCCCGGGCGTGAAGACGACTGGGTCTTCATCTGCCGCTATGGGAACGGCGAGATACTCTCGAAGATACCGGGTAACTGTCTCAATATGTTCTACTTTGTCACAGGGGTGTGGGCAGAACTGGCGTTCTAGGTGTTCGGCGAAAATCTCGGCGCGGTCCTCCGCGCGGTATCTCGGGTGGCCATTTGGTCCGAGGAGGGGTCTGATTGGAGCCGGTTTCTTAGAGATCTGACGACATAGGCGATGGACACTGTTCCAATCTTCGCCCGTTCTCTATGTATCGATCCCAGCTTTCTGCTTCATGCGACCTCAGTTCGTGTCTCACCTGTTCGGTGAGGGCGTTGAGCTGACGCTTGAGGGTTGGGCAGCGTGTCTGCTGCCATCTTCTTCTTAGATGTCGTTTCTTCGCTAATAAGTCCCTGATGCCCTTGGGCAGCGGTGGGAGGCTGCTGCTGCTGGGCATGGTGCGCGATGATGATTTTGCGGCATCTTGAATGCAGGTGGTGAGTGCATTGGCGAACAGCTCAACATCCTCAGAGGTGGTAATTGGTAGCGTAGGGGTATTCGAATGCATGACAGAACTGAACGCCTTCCAGTCAATGGTTTGGCGGGTCTCCTGCGTCAACACGCTGTCCAGGCCTCTGTGGATCGCGATGTCGATTACGTCGGGTGTATGGGAAGGGTGGTTGGGATAGTGCGTGGGAACCTCCGGACCACTCACGGTGAAGCCGTGGTCCTCCGCAGCTTAGAGCAGCGTCCTGTCCTCTCTGCAACAGCGCGCAGAGTTCCATGCCGTGTGTTTGCTATTCCAGTCCCCCGCCACCGAGGTGGGCGTGGGGTCCGCCATCAATTGGACCATTTCGCTGATGATAAAGCGAGTCCTTGGCGGTTTGTATGTAGCAAACAAACGCATAGGATAGCCGGCGTGGACTTCTACTCCAAGGGCGTAGAAGGAATTGGGGTCCGTGGGAAAGCTCGGACCTAGTAGGGGTTGATGGATCAACCTACGACGTACCAAGACAATGAGTCCGCGATATGCGACGTTGCGATCTGACACCTCATCCTTCCGGTACAGGTGGTAATTGGGCATCTTGATTGAGTCTATGGGTTTCAATAGGGTCTCAGAAATTAGGCACACATCAGTGTCCTGTTCTTGAAGTAGAACCTGCAGCAGTCCTATCTTCGATCTGAGCCCGTTGGCATTCCAGTGGATTATCCTTAGCGGCTTATATTGCGCCATTGACTCAGCCATTAGGTGCGGTGTTGTTGGTTGTGCTGGTACGCTGCCAGTGCGTACCGAAGGCCGCCCGGCCAACGCTGTTGTGCCGGCTCTTTTTATCCTGGCTTCCTGCTGGAAGACCGGACAGCCCACCGAGTTTGCCGGGTGCGGTCCCCCACAGTTCGCGCATGTAGGGGGCTCCTCGCGTGGGCGGGGGCAGTCACTGGCGGCATGTGCTTCCCCGCATCTCACACACCCTTGCTGTCTGTGGCAGCCATGGGAGGAGTGTCGAAATTGCTGGCACCTGTGGCATTGGGCAGGCCCTTTCTTTCCTCGCCAGGCCTCAATCTTCACCCCGGGCTGGTGGCCTCTGGTGTGCGCTGCATTTGGGCGAAATAGATGCAACGCGGCCCGCCTTGTCGTGCGCGTATCTGACGCACGAACTCTGGTATGAAGCCCAGGGATCGGAGTTCCTGTTCAATCTCACGTAGGTCGGTTTCCACTGGGAGGCCTCTTATACAGAACTTGGCGCTCTTCTCCGCGGGCAAGGAGTAACTAAACCAGGAGAGGTTCTCCTCCTTCTCCAGGTTCGAGAGGTATCTCTGTACCGCCCGGTATTCCGCCTCCGCGGTTGATGTGAACCGCATTCCCTTACCAAACGGTCTGGCATTTGGAGCGTGTCCCAGAACCTGCTTCAACGCTTTGAAGTGGCGAGCCCAATCGGGCAGTTTCTCCACTACAAGGGGCGGGTATCGTTCTTGGGTTGGGGGTTGGTGCTGGCGCTGGTGCTTGCGGCAACATTGGCATCCGCCTTGACTTTCGCTTCGACGGCTTTGGATTGAGGTTGGGTTGGTCTGGATGGCTTCTTCACCACATCGCTGATAATTAGGACCTCTCGCGTAGTTGCGGCCCTCTTGTCGGTCATGGTGGGGATTTTTCTTTGAAGCGCCGCCCGGGTGGGGGGAGGGGGCTTCCGGGGTTGGGCATGGAGTGGGGGGGGGAGACGTACCTTCCCCGTATCCCGGGTCTTGAGTGGCATGGGTGGGCGTTCCGTCCCCCCTCTGCCGCTGGCGTTTCGGGAGTGGCGCGCTGCTTCCGTGGGTGAAGTCACTTGCACCAACTTCTTTGGCCTGTCCTCTTCGGGGTCGCCGGTCATTGGGCGCTTAACTCCGCGTAGAGGGGGGACGTAGAGCGGGATGTTGGCGGCGATCTCGAACAGGGCCTCGTCGATCTCCAGCTTCTCGATAGAGATGCCCAGTTCGTATTCCTGAAGGCGGCAGTAGGTAGCCATCCATCGGAGTAGCCCGTCCGACAGGTAGCGGGAAGCCTGCATCCTCTGGACCAGGTTCATGTCCCGGTACCAGGCGCTTCCCGGCGATAGTGGTCCCTTAAGAGAGTCGGTAGATGCTTCCTGGCCGAGTGGTGTCCTATACCCACTTGGCGGGTTTGAGTCAGTCAAACTCGGCGAAGGGGGCGCGGAAGGCGCCGGCGGAGGGCCGCCCTAGCAATAAAAATCGGCCCCGCCATGGGGCAGATCAGTTATTGCGGGACTATCCGCAACCCGCGCCAGCCGCGCGCCCCCCGACGAGGCCGGCTGACATGCTGTCTTGCTCTCTTCATTTATGTCCATAACTGTTTCCATCCGAGGGTACTTGGATAAAAACAGTTACGGAATGTTCTAGGTTTCGTACGTGGCGGCTCGCCGCGCAAATTTCTGTCCTCCTTTTCTTCCTCTTCTTTCTTTCTTCCTTATCCCGGGTAGACCTCCCTCTCAAGTCTACCCAAGAAACCGGGATAGAAGGCTCAAAAGTAACCCCAGCCACACACCGTCGGACTCTGCACCGGTCCGATCAGTGGTACAAGTACCACTAACCTTTTCGGGTGCAATTCCACCGCCTTTTCAATAAAAGGGGTAGAATTCGCTGTATGGTGGGTGCTGGGAACTGTGTGGCTTATTCGATCTGAGGAGTCGAATTCTGCAGGTTCGCCTGACACCTGACGCAAGTTGATTTTTTTATAGTAAATATCAATTTTCTTTATTCCGTATATCCAATAATAAAAACTCCGACCATTAAAAATAATGTTATCCTAAAATATAGTATTATTTTTTACATTTAGTACCTAGTACTATAAGGTAATGCTAAGTAAAGTATATTCACAATAGATATTGAGCTTAAATCTCGGTTATTGGGTTGAAGGTTGAAAGAAGCAGTGACATAATATCTTCTAGTTACAAGGTTGGCAACGCGTTAGTAATATTTATTGACATGATGAGCGCCTATATGCTACAGCGCCGCTATCACGCGAACTGTAA
Organism: Heortia vitessoides; assembly: GCA_020976665.1. NCBI lineage: Eukaryota > Metazoa > Arthropoda > Insecta > Lepidoptera > Crambidae > Heortia > Heortia vitessoides. The sequence goes on from JACJUM010000202.1 coordinate 2,797,938, forward strand.
GCTTGTTTGTCGACTAGTCTAATAAAAAATACAAAAATACCTATTATAGTATATATTTGCGCGTAATAAAATTGGGATATAATAGTACCTACATAGAATATAAAATACGTATCCGGATCATATTTAATTGAATTCTAGCATAATAACAATGAAATCTAGCAAGACCCTCTGTTGTGTAAGCACATTTGTTGGCAGTGGCCACACTAGGATCTGGGTACGTCGGCCATGTCAGAGGTCAGGCCCCCGCTAAAAATTCACCTAGAGACTCCAATGAATATAGGACAAAAATAAAAATAGAAACAGAAGAATTCATGTGTGGCCATCTCCGCCCTGTTGCATTTGAGGTACATACACTATTTTTGATAGGTATACCATCATGTGTCACCTCTTACGGCACCCGGTACAGTAGAAGGTATAATGGTGTTCTTTTTTGCTTTGAACAAACCTAATGCTGAGCTATTCAGTCTAATAATTCTGGCGTCTATCTGAGGGATGGGCGAGGCCGTGCATTAGTTAACAATTCTATGCCTAATTGACGGGTTCGCGGCAACGACGGTATCGACGGGCTGACGGCGCTATCATTCGAGGGCACATAAGAGACCAGACCTCGGCTAGAGAGCCCGTCGTTGAGAATAATTAATCGTTGTATGCAAAAGGGGATAGAGTGAGCTCAGCCGCACTAGAGCGGTCTGTGTTAGTACCTACGCTTGACGCGATCGCCGATCGATTGCGGTATACTGGTTTACGAAAAGTATGTAAGAAGTTATACTATCGGCTGGGTCATCAAAAACGTAGCATATTTCGACACCCTGTCGATATAATGTCGAAAGGACTCATTTATGAATTTAGTTTTTTTTGAAGGGGGGGCGGCGAGGCTACTCATAAAAGATGGCGATTACCGAATTACGCCTCTGAGGCTCAACCGAGGCTCGAGTGGCCGTTGTCGAGAGGGGCTGCATTAGTGCATTCAGTTATCGCTCATATCGCTGTTTTCGAGTTCCTATAGCTTGAATCTTTGGAAAGACTAATTTTTACACCGAAGATGTCGGGAACATTTTCGCGACGCGATAAAAGCGGGAATCCTAGTGGACAAAATCGCAAGGGATAGTAAAATTTTAAGACCGATCTTAATCTCTTATTAGTAGAAACGCGTAAACTAGTCAAAGGCCCAAGCCAACTACATTAAATTATAGCGGAAATTCCAATGGCTGTTCGTATGAAAGGACTATCGGTATGTCAAAGTGAACTGAAGATCTGGTTTACGAAAGATGCTAGTTTCGTGCTTTTTTTTAAAGAAATTTCTATATAAATAACATTCAGTTTCGCAATAGACCTACTGTTTTGTGTTTGCTGACTCAGAATATGGGTGCGGGATTGATTTTATTTGAGAGGTTTGTGGACGATGTTTACTTACTGGTACCCTTAACATGTAGTGAACGAATCATTTTGATTTGGTAAATTACTATATTTCTTGGACGATATTTGTAATACAAGAGCTTCAGGCGACTTAACACAGGTCAATGTTTAAGATATCTGTTAACGCCCAGGCATAGAACAAACACAAATATTCGTCATGGTTGTCTTGGGTCGAATCCACGATTTCTAGCGCACAAGATAAGGGCACTACCAAACGCGTCATCAGCCCATCGCCATCCCGGAACTGAGTACTTCGAAGAAGTTTATTGTGTTTACATTATTAGGTTAATTTAAGTTCCATCAAAAATATTTTCCTAAAAGCTTTTGCTAAAGCTATGAAATTGATAGAAAGTTTTAGTCACAAATGTTATTAAAATTAACATAGAAATTCTACACAAATTAATGACAAGCCTACATTTTACAGACAAAGTAGCAGGTCCCCAGCCATTTGTAAAAATAATTTTACTGTTAGGTTGCATCAATAAAAGTAATAGTTAAAAATTGTCTTTTTATTGTTCATATAAATTATTAACAAAGATGTAGATGAATTTACAACTAGTGAAGGGGACTATGGCATTGCTGATGGAGTGTTTACAATAATATGATTCCCAACTTTAATACAAATTATATCTCAAATGAAATTCTTTAACATCCATAACAATCAACAATGCTAATAAATTAACTCTTCATTATGTAATGTTTACTTTAATGTAATATTATGGAAATTTGCTAATTCCTTAACACTTTATCAGCGATGACATAGTAAACTAACTACAGGTTAACTAATGAGCCTTCTTGTGTTTTGCGAGCTTCTCATATTTGCTCTTGGACGAATACCAGAGGCCGAAAGGAATCGCGAGAGACGGTAGGGTCATCACAGCAAATGCAGCCCAGTCAAGGATGTGAGACGAGAATTTGCGGTTATAGTCTTTGAAAGCGACAATGACACCCTCTCCTGGGGAACTGCTGTAGGAGTATTTAACCTGAAAATAGAATTTTAATAAATGTGAATGTTTAAGTTAAAATAATAATTGTCCAGTAATTGATTTATTTTTATAATGATATTGTTAAATCTGAAATTTAAACTTAGGTTTGTTGTGATTCTAATTGAGCAGATGCTCAAAGATAAATACAGCCAAAACCAGATATAGCGTCATTGAAGGAATACATTAAATACATACATAAGGGCGTATATTTCCGATGTTATATCCAATAGTTATTATAAGCAATATAATAATAGCATACATAGCAAAAGTAGTTAAATTATCATAAGTACATATATATCTAATAAAGAAAAAAATATTGTAATATATATAATAAATATGCAAGGTCAAATGGCCGGGAAGAGGTTCAAATGGGGTGGGAGAAAGAGCATAGGTAATAATTCTCCTAAATACTACTTCAATGCTCAGTAATAAGATCTAAGATTGTTTGTATTGATTGCTTTTGGTGGGACTAAATGGTTGGTCATTATAGTTGATAAATATCAATATAGGTTTGTTGTTATAAGCGATATGTCAGCTATATCTGATGTTGTTATAGACAGTATGTTTGCAGAACAGTTTACTACAGACTCGGCCAAGACCTTGCAATCTGGTTGTAATAACTGATCGGTCATTGTAGATGATGTCGTTAAAATCGGTTTGGCCTGTATATTTTTAGATTCAATAGCAAATCTGAACATATATTCAGATTAAAATTAATTATAATTTATCAAGCCCCACCTACATTAACAAAGATGTTCTGACTTAATGGATCATACAAGAAAATATTATAATAACTTTTATTAAGTAATTTTTCAGAATTTCTGTATTAATAATTAGTCAGTTTACCTACAAATTTTTATATCAAATATTTAGAACAGCAAAAGTTTTATTCAATACAAAGATACAGAAAGAATACTCTCATTTTAAATTTAATCCTTATTATTTATGCTCCAGTAATACTACAAGTAAAAGATCTTGGTGACTCAACAAAGTGAAAGTATCTTAAGAAATAATCTTACCTCAGTGGCATCTTCATTAGCCTTGTAACTGACTTCGGCAGATGTGAAGTTGAAGTAGCCATATCTGTTTGACCTCACAGTAACCACATGAGTGACATTGGTTTGAGGAGGGATCCTGTCAATCTGGGCGTTCAATTGCCCTCCCACCACAGTGAACACTTCGGAGTGGAAACTGTTGTCAACCAGCTCCACGTTTACTGCCGGCGCAGTACCAACATTGTAAAGGGTGTATTTCACTAAAATGTCCATATTCTCCACCAAGTATTTGTTCAACACTTGTTTAGAGACCAGCAGTCTTGCGAGAGTTGGTTCATCCTCGGCCGTCACTGCAGCGGCCACAATGAGGATCAGCGATAACAATTTCGCAGCCATTCTATCTGAAAGGGGTAAAAAGAAAAATTTATAAACGAGCAATCGACGGGTCGGGTTAATCTATAATTTATAAATGAAATACTGCAAGATATAACATAAAATATTACGTATGTAACAATAAGACGCCGTTGAATAATTCTCAAACAAAACTTACCTTATCGATAGTCTATTATTTTAAAATACACTCAAAGTAAGAGAGTAACTTGCAAATTCTTGGATTATACAATGACAGGTATTCGTACGTGGCTGACGTTTCATTCCACGCGTCCAAGAATATTGCCAGATAGCTGACAACGAATATACAGTTACAGACGCGTTGTCACAAAATTGTTTAATGTCTGTTTCAATATTTATTTTATTGAATAAAAAGTAAGCTCAGTAAATGACCAAATGTCAAAACTTACTAGATAATACTCAGACTTTAGATGTTTTATGCATAAAAAAATGTTGAATATTAAACAAATTTTATTATTTACTAGAAAAAATCTAGAACTAAATCTGATGTATCTACTAAGGTTTCAGTAGCACAATGGCAATGCAGTCACCCAGCGTGGGAAAGAACCTGGGCAAAGTCGCGTTTGAAGTACATATTACCGAACTGAATCAAAATATTAGTCAAAATATATAATCAAAATAGTAGGACTTTTGAATCGTCAAAAATAATAAACAATATAATTTTATTTTTAAAATATGAGGTACTGCAGTCGTTTATATTGATAATACTTAAGTCCCTCGTGACCCCACGGAATCATAAGAGTCACCTAACATATAAATTAGGCCTACCTTATACAAGTCTGCCGGCACTAGACGGCTTTTAAAACTAAGTTTAATGTAGGTTGTTATGAACCACCAGAAAGGGCCCTACTAGAAAAACTGGTAGTAACAAAGGTTCCATTACTACCAAATTGTTAGTGTTAATGGAACCCCAATCGACGTCGGGGCTAACAAACCGTTACCTATGAATCCTTCCTTTAGACTAATATCTTTGTTTATTTGCTTAATTTACATAACAGTTTAAATTAATATATCAAAATCTTAAGAAATCCTGAACGCTTACGAGGAATTGTCAAAAATACGTGTTTGTTTTCGTGTTTGAAGGTAGAGAAAATTTGTGAAAATATGGGTTTTCCATATGAATATTCTTAATAAGTAAGTATATATTAGTTATATTAAAGTAATTTAATATAAAATATCTATAGTGTTAAAACAAACTATGACAGAGACAGAAAGTGATACCAAAAAAGCCGAATCTGAACCTCTAGATGACGAGACTCTAGAGAAGTGAGTATTGTTGTTCATTTGTTTTATTTTATAGTTAGAATATCTTACTAAATCTAATTTAAATTGACTCTTAGATTGGCCGTTGAGGAGCTGATGCGAGAAGCCATTCAAGGTGCCGCTAGAGCCGAAATTATTGGCCCATCGGGTTGGATCAAAGTACCTCAACATAAATCCAATAAGCGATTCCTTGTCAACACATTGCGGCATACAGTGAGCTCGAACAAATACCACGAATCGCGGAGCAAGAGCAGATTAGAAAACAGGTCACCTAGACGTGATTATCGTACCAAACCCGCAATAAAGAAAGACAAGACAAAAAATAAACACTAAAATGACAGAATACAATTTAGACAATGTACTCCAGAACATCTTAGATGGCAAAGATAAGTGGAAACCATCAGACCAAATTCCAGTGTTAAATAAAGAATTAGAAACACTAAAGAATGATTTAAAAGATTTCTTGAATACAAGTGACTATGACATTGAAGCCATATTAAAAGAAAGTAAAGTTTTATGTGAAGAAACTAAGTCCTTAGTTGATGGAATGGAGCAATGCAAACAAGAAATAGAACAGGAGACTATGGCTGAAATACTCAAGTCTTTAGAAAGTCATGATAGAATCACTAAGGAATTACAATCAGTTGAATTTGCCCTTAACATGGTGTATGATGTGGTGCAATGTGGGAAATATGTTAAAGAATTTGATGATGGTCGTGAAGCACAAAGCTTCACACGAGCTGTAGAGGCAGTGTATGACCTGCTTCAGTATATTGACATGCCTGCTGAAGGATTTAACCAGCTGGATATGTATAACAACACAAGAAACACAGCACAGTTAATTCTTGATAGTTTACTTCATGACTTATACACTGAATGGAATAGATTGTTTAGCACCAGTATTAAACCTGGAACTCAAGGGACTGTTATTGATATATATCTCCGCTTAGATGAGTCACTTATTGTAATTGATGTGCTCAATGCCCTGGAGAAAAGCAAGAAGCTTGTGGAGAAAGTGAAAGAATTTTCACAGTTCCTACTAAAAGATGTACTGGTGAAACTTATAAACAATGATGCAATTGTATTTGCAGAAACAGATGAGCATATGCAAATCATGATTAGCCAAAGACCAAACTATAAACCTCCATATGATGCAGTCATTGCAAATTTACGTCTACTCTTCCATTATCTGAGCAATAGACTGAATTTGGAATACAATAAAGAAAATACAATCATGAAAATGTTGGGAAAGCAAATTAGTGTAGAATTTAGTGATATATTAATAGCAGATTGTCTTATTGACACTATACCCAATAATATTAATGAGCTACAAAGTTATGGGAAAATAACTTCAGAGATAGAAGATTTCCAGCATTTCTTAATCATAGTGAAATTCTTTCCGGATGATAAGATATCTATACTGAAATATGCCAAGAATATAGATATTCTGTTTGCCAGTAAGTCTAGCCAATATTTCTTAGAGACAGCTCGTAGTATAATGTTAAAGGACTTAAGTGCTACTATGTCTATTGGCGTAGAAAATATACCAGATGGAAACGCAGGGACCAGTGCTGCAGCTGATGCTAGTGAAGATGAAGCCTTAAGAATTCTTGATAAGACACTTCCAAAGAGTCTCTTCTACTTTCCAAGATGTATGATATCTAAGACAGCTCAGGAGTTGCTGGATCTTGTGTATGTGATGATGGAGCAGGCAGTGCAATGTTCTGATGTTGTATGCAAAAAATTGTATAACACTACTCGCCTAGTCTTTGAACTCTATGATGCAGTTGTACCCTATCATCATGAAAATTTCTTACAAACTATACCTCAATATGTTGGTAAGTTGAATATGTAATATTTGTACATGAAGTAAAAATTTTATAAGATGCACTGACCAGATGTTAGTGATCCTGTTGTATGTGCAAAAGTTTGTGGGTTTGGTCCTTACAGAGAGCAAATATTTATATGATGAGATTTGTGTATCATATTTGTGTTTCCTCTGTTGTCTAATGTATTTAACACAAGTGTTTTAAGTAACTTATCTCGGAGTCAGGTCAATGTATGTAATGTTGTGTGAATTTATTTATAAAAACAACAAAGCCCTGGTGTCAATTTTTAATAGTAACTAAATTTAAATACCTGAGTAGTTTTGAAAAAGAAGGTCTTGGATAAAACACCATAACTAGAATGAGCTATTGTTATACTCTGTACTGTTTGTAAACATACCTATAATATGTTGTTTGGCAGTTTTTCATCAGCAAAAATAGTTCACAAAGATATTTTTAGATATAAACTTTTTATAAATCTTTTTACAAGCAGCATTAAGTTAGTTTTGGGATAAATTGATTGAATGCTGTAGGCAGAAGGCGATTTTTACAGAGACTTTAAGTCTAGTATAAAAATATATTATCATGTTTCAGCTCTATTCCACAACAACTGCATGTACCTTGCCCATAACCTGCAAACCTTTGGGGACAAATGGTTGATCCTCATGGAGGGTCGAGAGCTAGATTATCCTATCAGCTTTGTTGATCTGGTACAGAAGTTGCGTGACCTCGGCTACAAGCATCTCTCTATGCACATGCAGCAACAACGGAAGCAGATCCTGGACAACATACGGTCTTCTGGTAAGATGTCTGCGAATAGGAGCTGTAGAATCTAGCTGTAGATCTGCGACTATCAACACTTCGCTATATGCACACCAACTTTATTGTACTGGATAGATCTAGGTTCGGAATATGGTATTGAATGATCACGAATAGATGTTCTACGTGCAGCAGCCAATAAGCAGATCTTCAGGAATCCGATAAAATTCTATCTGTAATCCTTTTGTTCGATGTGACGTTTCTCTTTGATCTTGGCAAAAGGGTATCAATTTTTATTGATTCCGATCTTGAATTTAAAATCCTTTGCGTACTTAGGGGTAGCCATTAATTACTTAATAATTTCATTACTTAATTGAAAAAATAATACTGAATATTATGGTATATGGCTTTTAGTTTTCGTTATTTTCGAGATATCTTTATCATAAAGCAGTATGTGACTTTAATTCACCGTTGCCAGGAAACTGATATTATCTTATCATTACACTTAATTTCTCTAATTTAAATTCAATCCTTACTAAAATTATTTATCCGAAACTAACTTTGTCCGTCAGTCTATTACGCAATCACGCCTAAACTACTAAACCGATTTAAAAAAAATGGTACACAGATAGTCTAAAGCCCTAAAAAGGACATAGGCTACTTTTTCATTCGACATAAGAGTTGTAAGGGGTCGAAAAGGGGGGATGAAGAGTTGTTTGGAAGTATTGCTATTGTTAGAGCTAGAGGCTATTGATTTGTGTATATAAATAAATACAATATTCAAAGTTTATATAAGTTAAAGTAAAAAGGTATGGTGCCCAAAGAAACTACTGCAAGCGGACGAAGTCGCGAGCACAGCTAGTTACTAATTAATGAAAAAGCGAGACTGATATGCCGAAAAAAATATTATTTATTTATTTTACAAAATTGACCGTGGGGTACCGGCAAAGTAGAAATGTAACAGGGTAGGGATGAGCAGTAGCATTCCCATCTCGAAGCTACGCATTGCGATTGCTGTCACGCCTGCCCAACGTGGCAATATGCGCAAAATTCTCCCTTTCTTAAGCAAGCCTATAAAGGAGCGTTAACGGCTATGCTATGATGCTATGATTTATTTAACTTTATTGCACAAAATGTTACAAAATGTACAAATGGCGGACTTAATGCCAGATGGCATTATCTCCCAGTCAACCATTACACAAAACTGAAACAAATATATATATAGTGGTGCAGGCAATATATATATACAAAATAAATAAACGTGGCATACATATTTGTATAAATAAACGCAATAAATGCATATGATATAAAAATATTTATATGTATGTATATACATAAAATAACGTACAATAGAAATAGGGTTATAAAGTTAGAGAAGCAGCATCAGTAAATAAAGTACAGAGACAGCGTTTCAGGATAAATTTGTTTGGGGATTGCTTAATATTCGACGGAAGCTCGTTCCAGAGTCGTATAGCTGTCACTGTAAAAGAGTTTGTCAAAAAACTAGAGTGATGAGAAGGAGTTAAGGGCGAAAGAGTGTTAGAAGAACGGAGATTACGTTCGTGAGAGGAAGTAGTCCTTTAAGTAAATTGGTGCGTACGGATCAAAAAGTATTGAAAATAGTATGGTTAGAACTCGAATTTTGCGACGTTCTCGAATGGGAAGCCAGCCGAGAAGAGAACGGTAATGGGAAATATGATCGTATTTACGCAAACCGAAAATGAAACGAAGACAGTTGTTTAATAGGCGATCCAATTTATTAAGGAGTTCTTGAGAGATATTAGTGCAGCACACGTCACCATAGTCAATTATGGGTAAAACCAAGGATTGAATAAGAAGGGTTTTGGTTTTAGTAGGAAGAAAATATTTTAATCGATAGAGAGCACGAAGCGTTCCAGTAACCTTACTACTGATTTCATTAACATGTGTATCCCAGGTTAAGGAAGAGTCGATAAATAGGCCAAGATTCTTAACGCATGTGCTGTAAGGCACTACCACGTTATTAAAAATAATAACAGGTACATTTTTTAAACTGGACAATTGCCGTTTGCTGCCCAAGATAATGGCTTGAGTCTTAGACGGGGTCACAGAGACACCATTTTTAGTTTTAGCCCATAATCACTGCGCTAGGTAGGCATGGCAATCGCAGAGCGCAACTTCATGACGAGGATTAGAAGTATTTAAGCTGCGGTGTTTTGGATATACGGACGCCATCTACCGGTTCCGGTACGTCAGCCGCCTTTTACGACATCGGGTTTTATTCTACACCGCCGATACCACACGGCTAACATATCTCAAAATATATGATTATTTCATTGTACCATTTTGCTATCTGAAATGACACCTAATTAGACATCATATATTCTGTTGTTGTTCATATAATGTTATCTTTATTACTGTAAGTCTAACATACTAGCGTTAACTGTCAGCTTGTAAAAATATATTTTTTGATTCCAAAAATTAACTAATAGCGTGTATTCTTTTGCAGACCTGAACTGCATTGTGGTGAAGGATGTGTTGAGTGACAATGCCGAGGCGGCGGTGCGCCAGTGTCTGCGACAGCTGCAATTATTGAAGAACGTCTGGATCGGGGTTTTCCCCGTAAATGTCTTTACAAGGTCGGTAACTGGCAACACCGTATAGCAGAGATTCTTAAAGTCGGTTTCATAGAGAAGTCACTAGGAATCTGAGGTGTCTCAAGAACTGGAAAACAATTTGCAGTCTGCATTTGCCTTATTGTATATATAAATACGCGAGCGTCGTTTTCTCCCACGTGGTGGCCCCGTTGCACATTAAAACACTGGGTTAATCAAAATCGGTCTTAAGGTACGGTCTACCGGAAAGCTCTACCTGAACAAATATACTGTGCAGGTAGACCGGAATGTGTGTGGGCATAGATCTGTGCAGTTTTTTGAGCCTGCGCAGGCGACCGGCGCAAGATGGAAAATTAATTCTATGTTCGGTTGACCTTCGCAGGCATACTTGCACAGGTGACCTCTCCGGTAGACCGTACAGTGTATGGCTTACTTTAAAAAACGACCGGTGCATCGTGGTATTTCCGTACTTGCACAATAGACTCAAAACACGTAATTCCCTTCGATTTTATGGTTCATTTCTAAGGTGTCTCGTCGCTACTTCGACAAGGCGCCTCATCACTCAAACCTACTTACAATTTCGTCAGAGAAAGTGTATACGTTAGTGTTCATAGGCTCGATCCCTATGCCTCTCTTGAACAGAACTTAGTACATCAGAATTTTCTGAAATCTTATATGACGGACAGTTTAAAACTACATAATAAAATAAATATTTAAAAAACATATTTTGATTCATAATAAGCAAGAGCTTCATTATATGTTCTATGGCCTTCAGAGTTTAGTAAACCTCTACCTAAAGATGTTTATACAAGATTTTTTGTTTCCAGATTAATGGCAACCCTCGTGAACATGTTTGTCGATGAACTAATACACCGCGTTTGTACTGTCGAAGATATATCTATGGAGATGGCGACGCAGCTCACTGATATGTATACACTCGTCGTACAGAAGGCACCGCAACTCTTCCCGGTATACAGCTTTGATTTTTTAAAATCATACTTACAGCGTAGGACGTCCACCCGCAAGATGGACAGACGATCTGACTAAAACCGCAGGATCGCGCTGGACACAGGCCGCATACAACCGGTCCTATTGGAGATTACTTAGGGATTCTTATGTCCAGCAGTGGACGTCTTATGGCTGATATGATAATTATGACGATGATACTTACCTACATGTAGATAGCGTAAGCTATAGATAAATATCATCGATCATCATCGTTCTTTCAAGTCAGGTCTCCGCTTGTTATATCCGGTTAGATTTTATTAATAAACGTAACAATGTGTGTTTGATATAATCGTCATTACAGCCATTGGAAATTCACTGTTGGACATAGGCCTCCCCAAGAAAGAGGGAATCTTGCCCGTAATTGCCGCGCTGGATGAGCATGTTGGTAAACACAGAGCGCAGCTTCCGCGACGGATACAGCTACACTGTCGGATGGATTTCCTAGTACTTTTACTATTCTACTCTGCCGGTACCTCACGGCTTACTTGATCTAATACAAGACAGAATATATAAAACATGAATTGGTAGGTCTGATTATAATGGCGTCTAAATATTTTTATCATAAAAATACAGAGCTTAGATGTTTTTGAATTCTACGCTTGTGAATATGTTTGACATGTTCTTTTTTGTAAATACTACAGTTTTTTTTTATTTAAAGGGAACGAAAATATGTTATAAAAAGATTGGTTACATTTTTTTTTTTTAAATATTAGCTCTTTTTGCAAAAAGAAATATATCAAATTCGATAAGGATTCAAGCGATATAAACGCGCACGAGTTCGACGGCTAGTGCGATCATAGTTTAAAAACATAATTGGCTATTAATTAGTTATCCATTTTTATTTTCTTTTTCTCAGAATACATCCGATGTAGATGAAAACGTGGAGTCATGGATGCAGCTGCAGGAGTTGATTTTCGTTCTGGGTGGTTCTCTCAAGGATATCGAGAACCACTGGGAGGACGGGACAGGCCCGCTCGCCGTGCACTTTAATACTGAAGAGTTGAGAAATCTTATTAAAGCATTATTCCAAAATACGCAATTCCGCGCTAATCTCTTAGCTAAAATTAAATAATCATAACTTGTAATCTTTGCAGTCATTATTATATAAATGTATCGTGATTAATGGTTTAATTGTGTTTTTTTCTTCCCAGCTTCCAGACTATTTATGGGTTCTTAGTCTATGTATGTCAACCAAGATTGCAGAGATAATAAATTGATTTTTCCAACCGATAGCATAGATAGTATAAGTTCTATAAATGCCTCCCTCAGTCCAAATTTTAAGATGAGGGAGGGAGAGACGGGGGGGGGGGTTGGTTGGGAAGTAGGCATTTAAAGACTTCGAAACTATTTGAAAAAACAATGCAATGTTTAAATTTGTTTCAATCGTTGCCTTCCTTTTTTCACTAAATGGGTGATTTCTTGCTTTTGCATTTTCAAACAAAATATGCAATGATATACATTCGAAAATCTCAAGGAAGAGAATATGTAATCCTTGAGTTTATGAACGTAGTTGCAATAATTTTTTTATAAGAGCTCTGTCTGTCCGTTTGTATCTACAATATAAGAAAGATTGCCGGCTTTATTGAAAAATTTATAATATATTCTGCAATATTGCGTGACTTCTCGGTTTTACCTGTCAATTTCGTTTGTTTTATTTTTCCGGTCCATCATGATTCGTTGATTTTTCGGAGAATAAGCTAAAAATATCCGTGCGTTAAAGCTTATATTGAGTTTATAGTAGATAAATATTGTTTTTTATTATCTAATTGTGTGTAGTAGTGAACGCGTAAATGTTATACAATATTATTTGTGTTAAATAAACTATTATTTGGTTTCACAATAAATTCTTTAATTTAAATCTCAACTAATAAATATGGTAATTTTATTTGAAAAATATGTGGGACCGAATGGGGCCTCCACTTGTCTTTTATGCCCCTGGCGTCCTCACCTCAAAACCAGGCCCTTTCCCCAGTCTCCCTCACATTGGCATAAAGATTTTATATCATTGGCATCAATAATAAAAAGAATGTGTGTGACGTCACACACATTCTTTTCGTAGAGTAGCATACCACTTAATCAAATACCGGTCGCACTAGTGCAGTCTCACTCATTCCTCTTTCTTCACAACGTTTAACTGTCCCCAATAAAAGCCACTTGGGCGAAGGCCCGATTTCTGAGATATCCTAGAGTCATAGCTGTCAGTCCCATCCCGATCAAGCAATCTAAGGTCCATTTAGCACAACTCCGACTGTGAGTTTTGAGATGGCTTATGTTAAAAATATGACTCAAATATACTACAGTACAAAATACTATTTAATGTCGTTGGTTGTAAAACATAATAAAATAGTGTATCAACGAAATTGGTAAAAAATTACAGCAAAAGAACTTAAAGCTTTTATTGAAAAGACTGGATACTAAGAGATAATACTGTGACAATTATGTAGGTATATATAGTCTAATAGTTGTACTGAGGAGTTCAGCAACAGGTTTATCCGAAAAAAAAATGTGCCTGTTATCAATCGCACTGCAGGCTACTAAAAGCAAAGACGGGGTTTTAATAGATTTTTAACTACCATCACCGAACTAAAATATTTAATTAGAAAAATTAGTTTGTATATTTCCAAGAAAATTTATGCCTTATTCAGATTTGTTGGGATTTAAAAAAAAATAGATGTCATAACAAACTTAAATTTAACATAACCTCCAAATGTTCTTAACTATAATAATAGTGCAGTTAGAATAAAAAAATTAAATGAATACTATAAAGACACTTCTATTTCGTAGAGATTCTAGACTAATTATACATCGAGGTTATGGAGTACCAAAACAGCGAAAGCCGAATCCTTCCGATCAAGATCTACCAAGTTTGTCTTCCTCTTTTCTATCCTTAACTCCAAATTAATTGAATTTTTGGTCTCTAATATTGTAAATATTTATTGTGCTATTTTTTTCTTACAGTGTTCCAATATCCAATTAGTAAATCTTCTGATAGGCGAGTTTACGTCTGGGGTTTAGCAGAAACTGGGGCTTTGGGAATTCATTTGCCTCGAGGCAAAACGGGAAAGAAAGCCTACAAGAACAACTTTTCACTCGTATGGCACCCTATGCGATCCAGTCTTGGCGAGAGATTTGATGTAAGTGGAAGCATTTGCATGTGCATTCAATAAATAAGAATGCTAGTAAACATTGAGTTTTCTATTTATTTTTAGGTAACTCAAATAGCCAATGGGTATGGATTCACTGTTGCAGCTATTAAAACCAATGAACAATACAAAGTGTTTGGTACTGGGATCAATACTGATTCACAAATTGGATACCATGCACCAAGGGTTGGGCATCCACTTGAATTGTTATTAAGTCCTGCACCTATTTATATACCTTATAAATCTTTGGAATGTAAAGTAAGTATTAATAGGATGATTAACTAAAATATTTTACAACTAGGAATTCAATAATAAAGATAAGATATGATCATATAAGTAAAATGCTGGTATGTCCCTTTTCTAACATACTATTAATATGAAAGTACCAAATGTTAACATATGTATTCCATGAACTAATTTTGCTGGAGATTTCACAAAACAGTTTTTTTTCTATTGTACAATGTTGTTTTTGTATAAAGTAAGAAACAATACATAGGTAGTCCAAAGGTTGCCTGGAAGAAATCACTATTTGCGATAAGGCCGCCCATTGTAATTTATAATAACTATATTTTTTTCATGTATTTTTATGTTTGGTGTACAATAAAGTATTTATTATTATTATTATTAAATAATTATAAGGGTACACACAATATCAAAATAAAAACTTCACCCTATCAGCAATAGGTGTCTACTGCAGCATAAAAATATATACTTCTTTTTATTATAGATTACAGGACTGTCAGCAGGCAGAGCGCATACTGCCATCCTTACAGATGTTGAAGGTGTTTATACATTAGGTAACAATGCATATGGGCAATGCGGCAGGAAGATCAACACTAATGAAGAATACAAAGGTAGCATGGTTACTCATAATATCAAGAGTCTTGGCAAAGAGAACATTACTGACATATGTTGTGGTCAAGATCATACGTAAGTATACAATGTAATTGATAGTAAACTAGTTTTCCATCTAACTACATCCACTGACACCTTTCATTGCATTCAAAGTAGCCTATGTTCTTTCATTTGGTTAAAGCTATATTACTTGTCAAATGTGAATAAGTAATTAACAACACATTTTCATATATATAATAATCTATATTTTATTATGCCTATCCTATGTTTCAGAAAATATACTATAAGAATTTACAAAACTAAATCACTAGTGTGTAATAGCAGAGATTGCTTCTGAACATCATAACTCTTTACAATAAATAGAACTATGGTTGTAAGTTAACATTTTAATGCTAATAATCATTTTACAGTTTATTCATCACAGAGTCTGGCAAAGTGTATTCCTGTGGTTGGGGAGCAGACGGTCAAACTGGACTTGGAAATTATGAGAATCAGGCTATTCCGACTCCTGTGAAAGGAGACATTACTAGTGAAAACATTGTTAAAGTTGCATCTACTGTTGACTGTGTTTTAGCTTTGAATGGTTAGTTAAGTGTGTCTTAGCTGCACAATTGCATGAGTTTTGATATAGTATGTATAGGCTGAATTACCTTAAAAGTATCCGATTTAACAGACATATTAAAATTAAGTTACATTGGAACTTTTTAGTACATATATTAAAAGTTATTATTTAGATGTTAAAGATACTAATTCTTGGATGTATTTTATTGATAATCCAATGATTAGTAACTATTGAATGTTATTAAAAAAAAACAAGGCATTCTAGAATCTCTCATTATTGTTTTTCTTATAGTTTCTACAAAAGGCTTGTATTTCTAATAATTATTATATTAAAATAATTTTTCTATGATTTCAGATAAAGGAGAACTGTTTGGTTGGGGAAATTCAGAATATGGTCAAGTGCCTATGCTTAAAAAACAACAGCAAGTGAATATGTCATATGCACTAGTAAATTTTACAAAAGGCCTAGGAAAAATTAAAGACATAGCATCTGGGGGTTCGTTTTGTCTAATTGTGAATGGTTTGTATGATTTTAGACAGTTTTCCTTAGTATTTTCATGGTTTGTGGTTATGCTCATTTATTATCATTTTAGTACAATAATATTTACAAAAAGATTTACTTATATTATTCTAGACATGCACCATTTTTATACTTTATTTATACATATAAGTGGTAACTGAATTGTCGTCAACACTATATGAAGGGTACAGGTAAAAAAATGGAATGTCATAAGGATATAAAAGACCAGAATACTATTAATCCATATTTACAACTAAAATTTGTTACCAGAACTCGGACAATGCTTAGCAAAATTGATGTGTGTTGTTAGTTACTTTTTTCTTCATGGCCTTCCTGTAGTATGTAAGGCTGATAGCTATTTCAATACCACTACCTGCTTTATTTGAAAATAAATATAATGGCCTCTTAAATCTCTAGTCTTTTATATTGCTCAAAAGTAGTATTGGAAATGCTGTCAAGCCTATATTTGTCGGCCAAATAGGGTTTCACATAGGGATGATTATTATGGCCTACAATTTAAATGTTAGTCTTATTTTTATCGCTCAGAAGTCATACCAGAATGGCTATCAGTGCTATATAATATATATAGGGCTGACAGCTATTCTAATACCACTCTGGATCAGGATTATTAACAATCTATCTAATCTATCGTGAGAAAACATAGTAATAATAATTTACACAACATCTCATACATTCACCTGATGACCTTTGGGGCACAAGATAGATCCATCTGTCCCATCAGGCCGCAATACAATTTTCAAAATTTTTCTTTCAGAAAATGGTGATGTCTTTGTATGGGGATATGGTATGCTGGGCCTAGGACCCAATGTCCAGCATACATCAAAACCAACTATTATCCCACCACCACTTTTTGGGCGCAATGAGTTTAACCCTGAATGCACAGTGGAAAAAGTGGCATGTGGAATTGGTCATTTGGCTGCTATTACCAATAATGGAGATCTGTATATGTGGGGAAGGAACAGGCATGGTTGTCTAGGGTTAGGTCACAATAAAGACCAAAACTTTCCATTAAGAGTAGCTGTAGGAGCTCATGTTATGAAGGCTGTTTGTAGTGTTGATCACACAATAGCTCTATGTAAACCTTACACATGAAACCTTAGTAAAAAGTTTTAATTGATTCTGTGCCTAGTTGTTTTAAACTACTACATTGCTTACTGTAACTACATATATGATGTACCTGCTAGATTTATGTTGCAATGAATATGATGACATTACCAATATTAAAATATAGAAGAAGATATATTGTTTTATTAAATTAAACCAGGTTTTCCTTTCTAGTATTGAATTCCTATGATATGGCCAACTATTACATTGAACATGCCATAGTTTACATGCAACTAAAATATTTGTTATGTTATTATTATTATTATATTTCTATTTATTAAAACACAATTTATGGAAATCTTATGCTAGAACAAAAATCTGCTGAACTCACTTATTTTATAAAGTTCTTATTTGTTATCTCTTTGGTTATTGAAGGGGAAAGCTACTAACAGGCTAAGTCAGTGAGCTTTCCCTTTCAATACCACATTGACTATTGTTTGCACTCATCGTGAAATGGCTCCAATGTGCGGAAGTCACGCCACGCAGGGGGTAGGAGTGAGATGTGATGAAGGTGACAGCTGCAGCGTTTACACGGCTCATTGAACAGGTTCACGTAACTATGTAGCCAGGTCATAAATGATCGTACAGCTAATTCTGGTAATGTAGGTGAATAAAAATGTAACATAGCTGCATGAGCATTTTCTGTGACTTTCCTGAATACATGGTGCCGTGACTCTGTCCATAAATCCAGTGTTTCGCCATAGCCTTTCACCATTACCCATTCCATGAGTAATCCCTTAAATGCGACAACAGCCTTCAGTACATGGCTCAGATTGATCTGGACAACAGCATTACTAGCAAATGGGCGTGAGATGGTTATCTTCATATCATTGTATGATCTGTCTATATTATTTATTACATTGTCCACTTGTAAAGGTGCAACATTATGATTGCTTTGTAATTTGCCTCGGCGTTTCGTACTGCCAGAGTTTATGTAAGATCTTTTCAATGAGTTTTGGCTTAGTAGAGTATGAGCAAAAGAACTGTAATCGTGTATTTTATCAGTCCACTTGTAGCTGTTGACCAATTGCGTGTAAAGAGCTTGTCGGTCCTGTGTAGTTTCTTGACTTAAAAAAGTAGTGTTACCGAGATTAAAAGGTGCTGTCGGTATCGGCAGGCCGTTGACTGTTTGCTCAAGATCACGCAGGTTAATATTGACATTATTAAGTAGTTCTTGAAGTTCCAGAAGGAATTTATCTTTGCCATCTTCACCGTGGTCGGCGCGTAAACCATTAGAAAGGGTTTCAAAGACGTGACTCACGCTTAATCTCAATGTTCGGAGAGAGGATAGTGCAGAATGTAATGGCTCAATGTTGATTGTTTGATTCATGGTGATTTATTAACCTATTATCATAGTATTTTTGAGAAATTCGATGAGCATGAAAATCAATTTGATTGACACTAGACTGACTGACATTGACAATGCTGATGATGCTTGTCACAAGTTGTTTTTTTCTGGTTTCGTTTCGTTATTGAATGATTTAGATAGAGTTCAAAATCGAGTATATTTCTAATAAAGATAAGGTAAACTGTTTTTTAATATTTTTAGTATTTATATAAAAAATGGATTAGCCTATTTGAAATTGAAGACTGGTAACTAATACGTCTAATAGTTTACTATTAACGGAATAAATTAATAAAAAAATTGAATAATAGGATATATTCTATTTTTGTATTAACTGCATGACCAGCGTACGCCCGAAACTCAAGTCTAAACTTTATTAGGAAGCTTTTCCAAAATCAGAGTCTGTATTTTAAATTAAGATTTACACAAATATGTCAGAATTTAGTTTTAAATGCGTTTTTATTAGCAGTATTATTAGCAACATTAAAGTTTAAAAGCGAGCAAACATTTACTGCGAAGTTTTGTGATTTGTTTAAATATATTCTAGGTGCTCTGTCAGACCCATATAGAAAATCATATAATATTAATTACATCTTTGATTACTCATTTAATATAACGATTTATAAATTTCCGCTTTGAAAAATTTGTAGGAACTTTGATTGTCATAGCCGTTTGATAAGTTTTGATCTCAGAACATCTTCGATTGATTTTACGCGTTGGTCAATATTTGTAACAATCTAACCTGTCGAACAACAGGGCTATAAAAAAAAATGGTTAAGTTTTTAAATAGAGTAGTAATGCTCCATCAAGCGTCGTGTAGGACGTTGGACAAAATCGAATGCTATCGCCGGATACGAGGCGCATAAATCCGGTCCTATTGAAAGTATCTTGGGGACGCCAATATTTTCAGCAAATAGCGGTTTATGATGAATTTTCATTAATAACTTTGAATGTTCAGTTCAGAAGCCATATGATAATTTTTATTTCACACTTTCCATGCTAGCAACTCCTAAAGAGATTAGTTTTAAATTGTCAATGTGTCATAATCAGTACAAAGAATACCTAATATTTTTCTTAATGTTTAAGCATGCTTTTGTGCATTGTATTTTTGAATTGTAATAACTACTTCTATTAAACTGTACCAACTGTAACAAATAGATAGCAGTATTCAAGCCCCGAAAACGTTACCAATATCGTACACCCAATCGACTCCTAACACCTCACTCGGCGTTTTCCCGCCCTAATAGTCCATAACCGCGGCCTTAATGTTCCGTTTGTATGCTAATGTGGTACAGCCGCCATCTTTGAAAATTAGCGCGCAAAGCTTTTAGTTCCTATTCAGCCTTACTTAATTGGCAATCTACGATGCTTTTGTTGATGCAAGAAAACTAATTTCAAACTGGCTAGTATGAAAAAAGTTCTTGCTTGTTTCCCTTTTTAAAAGTAGGTCTATTCATGTTTAACGAAATATCACATCACTAATGTGGTCTTATTTTCATTTATTTAATAATATTGTTTTTTAATAAGTGAACTTAGTGTTTAACTAATGTGAATATATTTACTTGAGAGTTGTGTGTGGCTATTTAATGTCATAGCAAAGTTATTGGAGCTTACCCTTTTGTAAAGGACGCAGGGACAGCAGACTCATTTATATTTGAATTTATTGTATTTGTATTAGCTCTTAAGTACTATATAATCCGACTTTAATGTCCTGCATACTAGCTTATAGTCGATTCTCTTGTAATACCCGCCTCTTCATTTGGGCTCCATAGGCGAAATTAGAAAAGTTCGTAATCGTCTGCCAAATTAGTTCCATCGTAATACTTTTGATTGGATTTGTGAAGCTATTTATCCTGCAATTACTTGAATGTTAGAAATCTGTGTATTCACGAATTTTTGTAGATTTGTATTTTTCGGAGCTGCCTACGTGCAATGTATAAGTAAGTAGGTAGGTACATTAAACTAACGGCTCCTCGTTAATTCTTTGAAAAGAGAGGTTCCACTTGGATAACATTTTTATTTATTTTGTAGGTACTCAATCCGATAGATAAATTCTATATTTCACTATATCATGTTTAGAGTTTAATATTAAAAGTGTAATTTTAAGACATTGGTATTTATGATGCTTCTTGTACGTATGTTATTCTAGGACAGATTCCAATTCCTATGTTCCTCTCGGGAACGTAATCTCCGTTCTTCTAATACTCTCTCGCTCTTAACTCCTTCTCATCACTCTAGTTTTTTTAACAAACTCTTTTACAGTGACAACTATACGACTCTGGAATGAGTTTCCGTTGCACATTAAGCAATCCCCAAACAAATTTATCCTGAAACGCTTTCTCCGTACTTTATTTACTGATGCTGCTTCACTAACTTTATAGCCATATTTCTGATGTACGTTATTTCATATATTATTTTTATATCATATGTATTTATTGTGTTTATTTATACGAATATGTATGTAATGTTTATCTATTTTGTCTATATTTTGGTTGCACCACTATATATATTTTTTTCTGTTTCGTGTAATAGTTAACTGGGAGATAATGCTAGCTGGCATTAAGTATAAACTGGCATTTGTACAATTTGTAATATTTTGTGCAATAAAGTTAAATAAATACAAATATATATATATATATATTGAAAAATATTAGGTATATTTCACGGGTGTATGTTTTACCCGTATTTTATGTGTGCAAAAGCAACAGAATGCAGTTCCTTGTCAAACAAAAACAAATGCACGTTAAAACAGGCGAGGTAACGACAAAGTCACTTACAATTGACTTTATACATTTTTAATAAGCCGCCTGCAAACCACAGCCGAGCCGGCTTTCTATTGTTGGATATGCTTTTATAGGCTCTTCTAAGGCAGTATAGACCCATGATTCAAGTTTATTCTGTAAATAAATAGTGGTCAAAACATGTTAAAGATTGTACGAGAGTTTCGTACCGATACTTCAGGGTTGAATCGTTGTAATAAAACTTCGTTATAATCGTTTTAAAAATAGATTTATTTTTAAATAGCTAACAATGAAACTATGAACTAATGGGAACGATCGTTAACTGGATTAGTTTACTAAAAGACTCAACAAATAGGTAAAGATGTATAAGAAGCCATTAAACATAATATGAATGATAATAAAATAGGACAAGCCCTATGGCGCAGATAGTTGTGATCCTATCTCACCCGCCTTTGGCGCGCCTTTGTCGCGGGCTCGATCCCGACCCAGGACAAATATTATATGATTATATTTGTATTTGTCTGTGTCTGGGTGTTAAATATATGTATTTTAGTATTATATCTGTTATTGCTCTGTTGTCTGACGACCGTACCACACATGCTTTAAGTGACTAGCTAAGTTGTATAAATTTATATCTATTTAGCATAATTTTGGCGTTACTTAGCTTAATCACAAAAATTTTTTTTTTCGCTGTATATTATTAATTATATGCTTAGCATACTACGCGAACGTGTTGAGCATAAGCTCCGAAGAAATAGTGTCAATTAGTTCTTTCTAGTTTAGTTTCAAAAAATTCTAATTTTAGTTTAGGGATAGAAATTAAACTAGAGTGAAATCATCAAAATTTTGCCTATAAATTAATGCACCGTCACTGATAGCTGCCAGAGCCATCACCGTTTTAAGCAACTGTCGGCTATCAGCCTCTGGTGTTTTTTTAACACCTCAAAGCGCTGACCAACTTAGACCATATGATTTCTTAGACCACCACAATTCTTAGAACTAAATTACTTGAATAAGCAGACAGAACTAATGCAATTAAAAGAAGGACTTCTATAAATAATGGACGGAAAAAATCAAATATAAATGTTTTTCAACTAAAGAGTTTTTTAAATATATACCAAACCTAGTATCACAGGGACTGCACAGATATCTATGGAAATCGGAATTCCTTCTATGTAGCCCTAACTGTTTCCGATAGCAACCTACTTATGCAGATGTTATGCTGGTAGCTCAGTGGAGAGGTAGGTTTATCTTATTGTATTTTCTAGGAGATACGTATTTTATTTAGAAATTCATGACGCATCAACGCATTTTTTTTAATAATAGTGAATTGGAAAAATAAGATAAGACAATAAGATACAAAACTCAAGAAGAGGAATTTATTTACATTATTTAATTAATGTAATTGTACAAATAGAAAAGTCAAGTATGTAGAGCCACATCCAGTTTTAATTAATTATTGGCATGGTTTCAAATACATTTGAGGTATAATTTAAAATTTTTCTAATTAGATAAATTGTCGTTATGTATTAAGAAATCAATTAAGAGTCGTTGGTGTCATCTGACATCTAATCTTATTATATATAAATGTCCTGTCACCATGTTTGTCCTTGATGGACTCCTAAACTACTGAACCGATTAGGGTAAAATTTTCACACCATATGTAGTTTGCTCCAACTTGAGAGATAGGATAGTTTATATCTCAATATATAGTCGCAACTTTGTTAAATGCATATTACTTGTCTATAATTAATTGACAGTTACAATTATCTGTTAACTCCAAAAGATTCTAACAGATGTCGACACTTTTCGACTAGATTGAGTTAGTACTAGAATTGGTCAATAGATGGCACTGCTGTGATAAACGGAAAAACGTGTCATATATGAGCTACAAAAAGATTCTAACAGATGTCGACACTTTTCGACTGGATTGAGTTAGTACTAGAATTTGCCACCATATTTTTTACAAATACTATCTATGTAAAAAGCATGGTGGTCCCCGTGACTGATGTTCTCCTACCTTTCCTCTTAAATTGTATACTTCAATGTAATATAACAATAACTTTAGCCACAGCAAGGCGTAGCCGGGTCTGCTAGTTGACCTATATGTATTTTTGCGTTTGTCTATGACTCAACCATTGTGTTAGAACTTAAGCTATGTAAAGAAATGTTGGTATATCTAAATGAAAAAATAAATCTAATTATGTTAGATTGGTTAAATAGTAACTTATGGAAACAAGAGTGCTAAATAATATGTGTATAATCCAATCACACGTTAGGAAACAACTTAATATAAATTGTAATGTAGACTACATTATATATTTGACTAGCAGCGCCCCGCGTTAAGTTGAATTTTCATACTAACTTTGCACCGCCCTATTAGTATGATTTCCGAAAAAAAAATTTTTCACGTGTTCATACTTAATTTCATTCGAATATCTTCAAAAACAGCAATGTTTTATGATAACTTTCCCCCATTAGGGGGTGAATTTTAAAAAATATTATCTGTGTGCTCCCCTACCTTATCAAAGGAACCCCTGTTCAAAAGTTAAAGCTTCTAACCCTAGGCCCTGCGTTGATATGGCAGTGAGTCAGCTTTTCTCTTTAAATATATAGATATAGATTTAAAAATATGAGTGTTAGAGGTCTTTTGATCTCAGCCATGTCAAACATGTCCACCGGTTATATTTTCCATTTTTATTATAGTTTAGCATAAGCACTAAAACTATCACTGAATATCCTATTAAGTGAAGTCAGTGTCTCTTAATTTATTTCTTAATATATAAAGGGAATTTATTAATATTAGTAATTTAATTTTGACGGGCTTTATAGCGTAGATGTTAGTGATCCTTCTCTTGTGCGCCAAAGGTGGGTTCGATCCCCACCCAGGACAAATTTTTATATGATGGCATTTATGTGTGTTCTGTATCTGGTTGTTGACTATATGTAATTAATAAATATTTGGGATTCCTCTGTTGTCTGATGTTCATATCAAAAGTGCTTTAAGCGACTTATATCGGAGTCTAGTCAATAAGTGGGATGTTGCGTGATTTTTTATTTTATCTGTAAAATTTAACACTTTAAGGAGAACTTGTAGCTATTTAATTATAACTGTTTTAAATTCATTTCATACATAAAAAAAACATTTATTGGCGCCCAACATGTGGCTGGCAATTGAGCCTACTATGGCTTGGGACATTGCCAATAACCGTAAGCTGAGATGTCAACACATTTGTTATATTTAAACTTGCGATGTATATGCTTAATTATATCAATTAATCGTGACTTAATGCTTAATTTGTCATAGATAGTTTTGGCATCACTAAAAATATGTAGATCACTGAGACCTAATATTGATATTGTTGTTGTGAATGGTACGTTAATATAAACAGTGTTAAATGAGCAGATCCTAACCATATAAGATGAGAAGATGAGATCGGAGGAACAGCTGATCCAAACGAAGACTAATAACGCAGGACTTTGCGTAATCGAAAATGGCCAATTTTTAAAGAGGGTTTAACCTAACTTAGGGTTCTTATATAGATAACTAACAGTGCCCGGTGGTTTCACCTTCATTAAGTTGTTGAATTTTGCGCCCAACTTTTACCCCTTAAGAGACAATTTTAGAGAAAATATTTTACACTTGTTTCATGATTTTAAATTAAGGACGTACATACTGATAAGTCAGCTTCAGTTTTAATAAATATATATTAAAATTTTATATTTTTATAGTAAAATAATATTCATAAATATATGAGCAATCAAATTTAAAAATTTGCAAGAAATAAAAGGCTTAATATATTTAATAATTAGCTTAGTATTGATCCGTGATTCCTTTTGATCGCAAAAGTATAAAGCCTGCGACACGCAATGAAATCATCATCATCATCATATTAGCCATTGCAAGTCCGCTGGTGGACATAGGCCAAGAAAGCGTGTTGGCAATCGCAGATCGCAATTTTTGCGACGGGGATGCAGCAGCATCACATTGGGCAGTAGCTCATTCTTGCCCCGTGCATTTGAGCGACACTGTATCAGATGGATATCGAGTCTAAGTCGAGAGGATGTCGTCTCTTACGACACCTGGTACAGGGGGAGGTATTATTCTACTCTGCCGATACATCATGGCAAATGAAAAAAAATCTACAGAACAATAACTCGAAGATAGATTATTGTGAATACGATCACAATATTATTTATATATTTTTTTTATACTATTATTGCATTTATTTATACAAATATGTATGTGACGTTTATCTATTGTGTATATATATTGTCTGCACCACTATATATTTTTTTCTGTTTCGTGTAATAGTTGACTGGGAGATAATGCCAACTGGCATTAAGTCCGCCATTTGCATATTTAGTCATATTTTATGCAATAAAATTCAATAAATAAAAAAATATGAACACAAAAAACAATGTGTCTCATTATTTAAATAATAAAATGTACAATTCAGCTATGTCTTCAATAAGACAACAGAGTGTTGGTCACAAACACAACGTAGACCAATGTATTGTACCGTGTTAGCCACGAAGAGCTGGCGAAGCGCGCACGGAATTCTGCTGCCACTCGGCTCACTGAATGAATCGGCTACGGCTAGCGGAATGCTGCAACAAAAAGCAGTCTTTTTGTTCACTATATGAAGACTTAAAAAGCAACGGGGTTGAACTAGAAGCAAGCAGTCAACTCATTGATACCCTATTAATGACGCAGCTTAATACCCCGTGGTTTCTCTCGCGTATGTTGTAGAACATACCTAGTATAATTTATGCTCCGCTTTCATACTAACTTTGCCCCACCCTTTTCCTCAAGGTATCATTTTAGAATGTTTTACACGTGTTTCATGAATTTCAGTGAAACACCTTCGTCGTGAATTTCATTAGAGTGACTTTAAAAACTGTAAAGTTTTATGCTTACCTTGCATCTAAACTATAAAGTTTTATACAAGCTGCAATGTTTTAGATGAATATACCGCCATCTGTTGGTTCTGATACCTTAGTCGCCTTTTACGACACCTGGTACAGGGAAAGATACTATTCTTCTCTGCCGGTACCTCACGGCTCTCTTGCTGGATAATTTAACATAATATCATCAGGTCACTAGGTTGAGACGCTAGTGACCAGTGTATATTATATAGTATGTATATTATATATTATTTATAAGTTAGTAGTAGTTATGTTTTTATTATAGATGTGCTTACTTTGGCTGACAAGCCGACTAACCTACTAGCCGACTGGACCGCTAAACCGATCACACTTTCAGTTATTTTAGCGCTTCGATTACAGCGCGCATGTCGTAACCACAGCTTGTGCATTGAACATATAATAATAATATAATTGTGAGTACGTAACAACGTTATGGGTCCCAGTTGACCCGAAAGTCGGTCAGGCCCTCCGTTTTTAGCTTGCCTTAACTGTCCAACCTGGAGACACTAGAGGGATCCATAGTTCTTTCACCTTTTGCTTTACGAGTTGTCCAGAGAGAAGCATTAGAGTTGTCTGCTCACTGGATGTGAATGAAGTAAGAGGTCGAATTCACAGAAAGCGACGCATCCAGGATATACAGCTTATCGGCGGTCTTATTGCTTAGACCCATCTCTTTCAGGCGCCCATTTTAAGAGTTCGTTTAAGAAACACATTTTGTGTTCTTCACATTGTTTCTTGTTTATTGCACAGGTTTATATTTTTTGTTCCTATTATATATTTCCTATATATTTCGTCGAGAAGAAGTCGTGAATATGACTGTTTGTTATTTTGCCGTATTTTAGACAAGAAACATGTTTTACATCGGTATACCCCAATTGTCTCGCAAATTGTACACAGTTTTATGCGGAAAAAACAATTATATAATATTATTCAAGATCCTTCTATTTTTCTATTGTAACATTCTTTTTTTTTCTCTCACAAAAATAATAGCAAACTCGGCATAACAAGAATAAGCAACCTCAAGCCGTTCGCGCGTGATGTCGTGACCAAGGGAAATGGGCTCCATCTTTATGATTATTTTCATGGAAACGGAAACTACGAGGGGCGCTACTAGTAATTATACAATAATAAATTAGTGCTGTTTTTAAAAAAGTCATGTAGAATTATTGAAAATTATATTATTAAAAGGCTTCCCTGTCTAAATTGACCATCATAGAATTCGTTACCTCTTAACCTTTTGACGCGTTCGTTAGTGTTTCTATCTTGTGCGTTTAACTAAAGGTTCGATTTTTTTGTTTCTGGGTGTTAAAAATATGTATTAAAGTATTATGTTTATATTCCTCTGTTGTCTGTTATTCCTAACACAAGTGTTTTGAGCGACTTATCTCGGGTTACGTCTATGTATAAGGTGAGTATGTTTATTATTATTATTATATTTAAAACCAATTCTGATAAAAATAGGTAAATTTTAAATGTATCTGGTAACTACTTGTAAAACTGTATAAATTATCAGTTTCACATAAGGTTTTATCCTTGTATTGATTCCTATGTTGTTTTCCTGCTCAGGCAGCTAAATGGATTGACTGGGAGAAGATTACTTGACCGACGTCGGCGAATAATGTCAGGCTTAGATTCGTCCTAGTCATGTCTAATCTCAGCAGTCTCCCGAGCAAGTCATGCTAAGCTCAATTAGGCCGATGACAAATGAATTACGTTTGCCATGAAAATTGGCGCCCAACGTGTGGCTCAAATCACCTCACTCGTAAATGTGTGTCGTTATACATGTAAAATTGTTATTTTAATTTTGAACTGTAATGATACGAAAGCGGAGTTTTGATTAAGATTTCCGGTACGAGCATAATTTCTCGTCGGAAGCTTTACAAAATATAACGTAGGTACATTTTAAACATTAATGAAGTTTCCGCATAGCTAATGAATCGACTATCACGTGGGTGTAGGCCACACGTTTACTTTAATATTTCAGTAGGGACATAACTTTCGTGAAGGGCCGTCAAGGGCGCATAAAGATTACAAGTCGTCGAGCGACATCGCACCCCGGCCGAGGGCTGCACCGACCTTGAGCTCGCTGCCCTACTTTATCCCGGGCCCGTGGCACCCTCAGTTAATTCAGTCTTTTCAGTCACAGGTGAGGCATTTTGAGATAAATTCATCATGTGGCCAAGGGTGGGACAACGTGGACAACTTGAAACTTGATGGATGTAATCAGTCATATTGAGTTTAAAGAGGCTCTATAGGATTTTTCAAGGGGCAGGGCTCAGGTCGGTACGCGCACCTGGGGGCTGCGCAGCGGGTGGGGCGCGCGCGGGACAGGGGCGCGGGGTGCGGGTTGGCGGCGGGCGGCGGGGGCGGGCGCGGCCAGTCCCGCGCCGGGCGCCGCTCGGGCCGGCTGCACGTAGTTACAGGCCGCATGAGCGTGTCGGCGTGCTAGCGCAGCGTGCGCGGGTGTGGTATGCCCGCGCGTCGCCGCCATGGCCCCCATTCTGGTGGCCTTGGCGCTCCTGGCTTTGCTGCCCGGTGAGTGTCCGCGTGCTTCGCACGCAACAGGCGTCCGCCGCGCCGTCGCGTTTGTTTATCTAGAATCGATTGGCGTGATGGTGAGAGCTGAGGTGTTGTGTGTGGTCGTGGTTTAAGGATACTTCGGTAGACGAAGCGAGCCGAGGTAACGCTGTATGAAGGGCGAATGGTTCAGCCGGAAAATTCGCTCAATAAATTGGTCAGGTAAACAGAGCGCTCGCGGCAATTAACGCCGTCCTGGAAATGTAAAACAAATAAAAATAAATATCAAAAACATATTCCCTAGATCTGGTACTAAAAAGGTCGCTGCATTAGGTAAAAATTCGTTTATGTGTGAGTCCACGAGGGCACGTGGACCGCTATAAGACGCTAGATTTTCCATTTCCACGTCTTTAAGGTATACGAGGCAATAAAAGTGGAAAAGTCCCGTTTTACGAGTGAATCTGTAAACGCGCTCGCCTCTGAAATCCCAATGACTTCTGCTCGCAGCATATCGTTGAGCTCTTTTTGTAGGCTTTATATCTACTTCGTAAAACTCTTTTTGTTTTACATGCTCATTGAATTTTGTTACAGAATCAAATTTATAAGTCTTAAACGATTGTTTTTATACTTCTTCTTTTTAAAAAGTATGAGTATTTGTTATACATATTTTTAAATCATTTACTTTGTTAAGACTTTTTAAACGTACATTGCCAATAAAAATATATATATCGTCAATCTACCATTTTTGTATACACATCTTCATATATTAACTACGCCCGTATTTCTTGTCTTTGATAGCCATAAATGCCAAAGCAACATTAATTAGAACGCAATAATTTTCGGACCACCCCGTTAGCTTTCTCTCGTAAAGCGTCGCGTCGGGGCGTTTACGATCGCTCTTCATTCTCTACACATGCGCTTTTGTCTCGTATACGATGTCATGTCGTAAAATTTCATCTAATAAATATAGTAATTACAGGAAATTAACACTAAATCCGTCAAAGTTATGCCGATGTTTCTGGGCAAAACGTTCAATTACTAGAAAGTTTCTCGCATGACCAACGCTTAAATCTATAATCGATTTGATACTGATCAATACCGTGAGAGAAATATTGACTAAGATATCCTTTTCACGAATATAATAATAAAAAAATTATACGTTGGTTATAAATTTTTCAACTATTAACATCTTTACCAGGTTTATATCATAGGGAAATATTTTTTTATTCTGTGGTAGGTGGTAGTTTTGTAATTTAATTGAAGTAATTTTCGAAACAGAAAACTCCCTTGTCTTCAGCAAATATCAAACGCTCCCATAAAAAAAATTGTTGGGGTAGAAACATGAAGGTCTAGAAATATACAAAAAGATGTAGGTGAAATTTTACATTTTTTAATTATTTTTAATTATAGTTAAATATTACTGATAATATTTAAACGCAAGTACACTATTATTAATAGTTTTTTCACACTGATTCTGCACTCTCTGAAGATTATTATTTTCTAATTGTAATCTTAATAAACTCAATTCCATTTACACTAGATATAACAAGAATACATCGAATGATACGGAGAGTTGTCGAAGCTGGTGTGGGCTAGATACATTTGGCATCATTTTTATCTAAGCCCGGCTGTCCACCCGGGACGCGTGCCCGTCCAACGTTATTTGAAGCAGCGGTCCCGTGCGGCGAACAAAACAAAACAAATTGTTTTCATCGCCGTCACTTGGCTGTAATCTCCCGCTAGAATTATGGGCACGTTGCGCTTCAGCATCCATCATTTTCGTACCATTACGTTGGTTTTGTATATCGTTTTTATGACTTACATCTTTAGATACTGGTGACTCGGTTTTAATTTCTGGTTAAGCCGAAAATGAGGTTATCTATTTATCTATATTTTAATGCTTCTTAACTATATCTCTTATATGTAACCATGACATCTCAACCGTTGCTCTTAATTCCAGATATTCAAGGTATATTAAATATAACACATATAAATAACACCCACACGCAGAACAAATACAATTATTTATCATATATTTATCCTCGCTGGTGATCGAACCCACGACCTTTGGCGCACAAGATAGAATCACTACTATGTGCGCCATGAGCCCCGTCATATAAACGCTTAATTGCTGCCAGATTGAATAAATCATTCAGTATTCGATATATATGAATTGTACCTTAATTTCTGAATTAAGGTACAATTCGCGAGAGAGCGCTCAAACTAGGTAAAAAATATTATATTGTTGAGAAAGGGCAAAACTGACACGTCATTGGAACCTAATATACTGTTGTAAAAGACTTGTGAAATATTCGTGAATGATGTTTCTAAATAATAACAAAGAAATGTGTTTTCCATTCAAAACCTAGATGCGTATGTGAATACATAACTGATATATGAATCTCATAGTATATGTAATGTGGATTTGGAAATGAAGACAAGACGTAAAACAATGATTTAGAAAGAAAATTTCAAGTACAGTAGACTCAGATTACTTTGGGTAAGGGTAACTTTGGCTTCCATGAAAAAGTAAAAACATCTTCTTATATATTGAACATGAAGTCTATGTGCTACCTATAAGAGTTTTTATATTTAACGCAGAGTGTAAGGCATATTCTTTAATAATTTGTACAAGCAATGTTACTGTTAGTTATAACCAGGCCCGGGTGTCTCTGTTACAACTAATTCGCTTTAAAGGGTGTTGTCCAACTTCTCTCTCAAGGAATATAACTCTTTTCTAGAGTAACAGAAATTCTCATACACTGGACGCTTGTACGTTATTGAAGCCAAGTTAAAAATATCTGCACAATAAACAAGTGTCACTGTCATACTATCTGTCGTTGGACGTCCACTGCAAGACCATACACAGACTTCCAATAGGACGGATTATATGCGGTACACATCCAACGCGATCTGAAATATACATATTAAATAAAAACTACTATATCTCACAATTATCATTGATCACGCAGCCGACCGAAAATATGAATAATTCCAAATAGTTTCTGTGTACTCATAAATTATTTTACATGAGAAATGTTAACATATTACAATTTGTACGAGTCTGCTCATGAAGCTGTTTATGGCGAACATTTATTACGATTATTTTGCGTAAACTTCGAGCCAAATTAATCAGAAGCATAGGTCTAGATGTGGAACGTTTTAGCAAAGCGTCTATTCCATATGCATAGATTGTTAAGTTGAAATATTTCAAAGCTAGACGACTCGCTTGTGTGGATAAGTGTAGATTTGATTTTACATTTATTAATATTCTCATCGTTCTAATATC
The DNA here is from genome assembly GCA_020976665.1 of Heortia vitessoides. Classification (NCBI taxonomy): domain Eukaryota; kingdom Metazoa; phylum Arthropoda; class Insecta; order Lepidoptera; family Crambidae; genus Heortia; species Heortia vitessoides. The sequence goes on from JACJUM010000202.1 coordinate 2,830,221, forward strand.
TTATGAATGTGGATGAAGTGAGTTATATCCATGTAAATGTATTCAAATCTTTTTATGAATACAATACAATAGAAGTGTGTTCTTATAAATGTAAAACTAACAGCTGCATGCTGTATGTATTTATGGTATAACTTAACAGAGAAATCCCAACATATATATTGGGATTTCTGTGTTGTCTGATATTCTTAAGCAAAATGTTTTAAGTAAATTTGTTGACGGGTCCAATGGCGCAGATAGTAGTGATCCTAACTTGTGCGCTAAAGGTCGTAGGTTCGATCCCCACCTATATATAATAAATATTTATATTTGTTCTGTGTTTGGTTGATGAATATATATAATTAAGTATTTTATTCGTGATTCTTCTATTGTCTGACATCCGTAACACAGGTGCTACTTACTTCTATCTCGCAGTCAGGTTAACGTATGAGATGTCGTGTAAATTTATTATTACTATCTGATATATATAAAAAAATCGAATTTGTGATTGAAGTCCACAGTCGATATGACTCAATTTTTTTTTTCAAATTACACTAACATATCATGTCAGGTAAATATATAAGAACTGTGTGAATTATTGTTATTATTTATGATGCATATGGTATAACCAAAAACCTTCTTGTCTGGAGTTTTAAACAAGCTTACCTTTGGAAAAGTTAGATCAATTGTATATGGATTTACAAATATTACAAGATATTGACAGCACTCATTATGAAAAGTAGTTAAGTTAGGTAGCTATTTGAGATAATAAAGAAAGGCAAGAAAAATATATTAGAATCAGTTCGGTAGTCTAAAAGTTTATTTCAGAAAAATAACGTTAAACGCTATTTTTCTGGAATGACCTTAACGTATAAAAAACAAAGAGATATTATTTTACAGTTTTTGTTTTTTTAATAATTGTAGGATAATTTAAACCTTATTTGTATAAATATATATAAGGAAAAGTTGAGTGACTGACACATCAAAGCAGGGTCTAAACTATAAGGGTTAGAAACTTGAAATTTTGCAAAGGAGTTCTTTTTATAAAGTAGCGCAGCACTCAAAAAAGATCCTTGAAAATTCACCCCCAAAGAGGTAAAACGAGGGTGCAAAGCTAGTGTGAAACTTTGCGATATTTGAAGTTATTCTTATGAAAATGTACTTCATTGAAAGTCATGACACATAAATTATTTTTTTTTAAATCATTCTTTAAGGCAGTAAACGGCTGGTGTAAAGTTAGTATGAAAGTTCTACAACTTAACACGAGTAAAACCGGTTATATTGTATTTAATTCAATTCGTTCAATTCAATTACGACACCTTTGTCGTTTCTTATTGCAAAGAGTTCCAACTAGAACTAGTTTCGTTTTGAAAATAGAAGGTTGAATGACTCAAAAGTGGACATGTGAAACAGGAAGTTGGATGATTTATTTATCTGTGGCGGGGCTCTGTGGCCAAAGTTAATTGGCATCGACACTGATTTATGCTTCATTCTGGCTACCCGCGGGTGTACGGGCGGTCACTTGAAGCCGGAACAAATTGGAATCTGTCCACATGGCAATATTTTTTGAACATTTGAAGTTAATTATTTGTTTTTTTTTCACCGTACACTTTTTTATGTTTTTTTATATGATTCACTTTCTATTATTTTTTTATATATAAATTCATTATTATCGTATCAGTTGTAGTCTACTGTGAGATTCCAAGAGAATTTATAGAGATCTGCTTGTATAAAGAGCTTGAATCCGGCGGACTTTGTCCTTTACGTTCAACGTTGACATATCCACACACATAATTTATGTCTATTCTCTATATGTGTGTTAAATATGGATTTTAATATTGTATATGTAATTCCTTTGTTGTCTGATATCTGTAACATAAGTGCTTTAAGCGACTGTTGTGGGAATTTATCATTGAAACGGCAACTATATCTATTTAATTTATTTACAGTTTGATTTTAATATGTCAAAGGGTTATTTTTTTTTATTTTAAATAGCAATGTGCTCAATTCTAATTGATATATATAGAAGAGCTAGGATCACTAATAGAAGCCACAAGAATCCTACCAAATAATTAGCGAAATGTTTTATACTCGACTAAAAGTGCCCCGCGGTTTCACCCGCGTTAAATTGTTAAACTTTCATACTAACTACATTTGCCCCCTTAAGGGACGATTTTCAAATAAATATTTTATGCGTGCTTCTTGGCTTTCAATGAAGAACTTTCATACTAAATTACCTTCAGATAACTTTAAATACAGTAAAGTTTCATACTAAATTTCCGTTTAAGGAGGGAAACTTTCATAAGTATTTTCTTTGTGTTTACCTACGTTATAAAATGCAAAATTTCAAGAATCTAACCCTTATAATATTCACCCTGCGTTGATGTCAGTTAGTCAGTCAGTTAGTCAGCTTCTCCTTTGATATAAACAGATAAAATCGTCGGCAAATATTATGATTCCACTTATTCACGTCCACAGACAATACCAAAAGTTATTGGAGGTACAACTTACTGCTGTCGTATCCGACTTAAAATATCACGAAAATTATTCCTCTTGATGAATTCTTAATGAGTTACCCGAGACCGGGCTGAAGTTGCAAAGTTTGATTTTGTAGGGCGAAAGGTGAAATGCTGGTAATTTGCTAACGGCGCTCGTTCCGACTCGGCTGAGGCCAGCGACGAACGGAACGTTTAAATTGTCCCTTGGCTGGAACACGCATTTCAAATTTTATCATAGTTGCTTTTGCATTCCGGGGTAGTGACCTGCTGTTAATTGCATATCGTCCCGGATAGTGCAATACCGTGTAAGTAACAGTTTTCAATAAAGTTCAAATTTCAATAATAACGAGTAAAGTATGAACCTTATTCAATAATGCTACATAAGCGGTTTTGAAGTATTATCGACGTTATGCATTCTACGTAATTAAATTGTACTTAGGAATGCCATTGACGTGTATTATATTTGCATATGCGAGTATATGGGGACTTATATTTACTATTCAAATTATGGGTTCGGATTTGAGTCCGTGATTTTTACTTAAATCTTATATATCGAGCTGATAGAGCAAAAAACAGAAATAACATTCAATTTTTATTGCAATTTTGCTATTAATTATTTATTCGAAAGGCTGCCTGCGATATCGTCCGCGTTATATATTTATTTATTATTTTATAAAACAATGTACACATAGCTTATATTAAGTCTATATCTACCAGTCAACCATCGGAAAAGTCAAATATAGGGTCAAAGCACTAGAACGATTAAAAAAAGCACACAAATATATCTATACAAAAAGAATATATAAAACAACGTTAATAGTATTTTTTATCTATCTATCTTATTATTTTGATGGAATTTTGTTTTGGATAGGAATTCATAAGTTAAGGTTTCTTAGCGTAAAATCATTAATTAGTTTTCTGATACAATATTATCGTAAATTACTTTTTCTTATAAAGTCGCCTATCAGCAAGAAATTTTTAACCAAGTCCATCCGTTTCTGAAATGATCCATAACTGCCGGCTAAGCATAATCAAAAAAAGATTGGAGTATTAAATAAAATTGGAGTGTTTGTTTGTAATATTACAATAACTGCTTTTGATAAAAAGCGTATGGATACACAGTACATACAATAAAATGAACATACTCATTTAGTAAACCTATTGTTAATTACACAATGAGTAATTCTCATGAATGAGACAATAGTCTGTTTTCAAAACATTAAATCGGCCTCAATAGCTCGTCTCACGTTCAAATAAATCTTTATTTTAAGACGCACTTAGCTAAGTATCAAACACTCGTGAATCGGCGTTTTCAACTTTAAGTATGATTAAATTAGAGGCTCAGACTTTACCGTAAACCTTATTCAGAGCCCAAATAAAGTATTATAAATACATAGATATATTATGTATCTATGTATTTACAATACATGATACGTGTATTGTAAATATATAGATGAAATGTTTATGTTCAGCATCCTAAGATTACTTTTGATATTAAAAATACGAAAATGTGTGTGTTGCTTGTTTCAAATATGGTGTGCCAGCATGAATTTTGGCAAAGTATACATATTTCTATAGTATTTTTGATCCTGGAAAAAAGCAAGCGAACAGTTTCAGATAGGAGGCTACAATTGAAAAAGAGATTTTTAGTTTTCTCTAATTTTAATCTGAAAATTTTGTGATGCAGCAACGTGTTCGGCGATTTTTTTTAACTTTATTTTTATAAAAAAAAATTGTTAAGCACCCTGGAAACGAGAAACGTAACCTGGGTACGTAACGTACCAAGGGCTTCGCGGTACCTTTTTTTATGCAGTTTCTTGAATATGGACGCAGGTTGGCCGCGGTAGTTTCCGCATTACACTGGGTTTTTGTTTTACTTTTATAACAAAATAGATTCCTTGCTTTTTTTCTATAATGGATGATTATTTCATAAAAAATCAATCATCAAAATTTATAATAAACTCACTTTTTTATCATACCAGCCATTGAAGTCTACTGCTGAACATAGGCCTCTCCGAGAAAGGAGGTTTTTGGCTTATAATTGCTACGCTGAGCAAGTGTGTTGGCAATCGCAGCTTTTGCGACGAGGATTCTGCTGTCCATCCTGGCCCTGTGCATTTGAGCTGCACTGTCGGTTCTGGTACCGTAATCACTTCTTACGATAACTGGTGCAGTGAAAGGTACTATTCCACTCTGCCGGTACCTCATGGCACTACCACTAAACTTTTAATGCGATTTATTTATTTTTTATATTTACGCCGAAGTGTCAATTAACTTATGGTAAAGAGTGAAAAATGAAATGAGCTGCGCTGTTACGGATACCATGTGGTATTGAACAAAGTACTATCACTACGAAGATACACGAATCAGTAATTTCCAATATATTCTTCTTCCTTCAACTTCAACTTCCTATATATTCGATAATAAAAGTTTTGAATATTCCTTTTCCAATCGAAAATGTCGAAGTTGCTAATTGTGTATTTTAATCCTTTATAATATTTGTGCAATAAAAACCTAAATACGTATCACAGGTTTGTCATCCTACTTGTATATGTTAATGACGAGCACGAGGCTTCCAATTGCTCGTAACACCGAGATGTGTCAATTGCATATCTTGGCAACCCGATCCACTGACCACTCGTATTGTGCACTCGGCCCCTTTTGGCAACGGCGGCGTATAGAATAGCCACAGATGTCGGCATCTGAGGATTCCAATTAGTTTTCACTTTCATTTACATCAGGTGGTAAGGTTTCTAGCGAAATAATTGGATTGGCTAGATATTTGGAACTATTCAGTTTGTATTAAGCTCAAAGAAAATAATATTGAAAGGAGGTTAATATATGAGGGGGGGGGGGAGGTAAGTCATATATTATAAAAAATATTTTTAAACGGCTACACTAAAGTTTGGGTTACTATAAGACAACTGTTTTCAAGAGTCTGTACATTTGAAATAATTGTACATTTTATTAGAATACATCATATTATTTAAATAAGACTATTAATTTACATAGGTAAATTAATATTCTTCAATTAAATATGTATATGTATCCGTCAAATGGGGTACGGGTACAGGTACATTCATTAGCTGTTAATGTGTCTATGAGAATACTAAGTATCTGCTGGGCTTAACTCTAAGCCGCATTTCATGGGATTTTTTTTTTAATTAAAAGTTGTCTATGCTTTTCATATGCAATACACAATTCATATGCAACAAGGCGGGCATAAGCAGAAGCAGAGCCGTCGCGAAGCAATTATAAGCCAATTCCCCCTTTCTTGGGTGCGTCCAGCAGTGGACGTTTGACAGCTTCTATGATGATGATGTTGTCATACAACTTGTTTCAACTAATATTAATAAATAATTTGTTCATAACACAATTAAAGGTAAAGGTACAGTGCGCTTAGATTTCTTAACTCAATTAAATCGTAACACGTGCTCTCAAAGCACCCTGGTCTCATTTAGTTCACTACTCACAATATAACAGTTGAACGGACGGTCGATTATTTATTGATCCCAAAGAGATTGACTACAGAGACATGATCTAAAGAATACAGGTAACAATCTCTACTGATTTTAAAAATATGAAAGTATGTGTTGCGTGATTTGTTTCCCATGTGGAATGACAGCATAAATTGTTACTGCTTTATATTTATATGTACTTTTATTGAGTTATAGAACAAAATAAATTCATCATTATTGTCATATCAGCCATTGGATGTCCTTTGCTGGACACAAGCCTCACCAAGAAGAACGGTTTTTGTCCATGATTGCAGCGCTAGGCAAGCGTGTTACCAATCACAGAGCGCAGCTATCGCGACCGGAATACTGCTGCCTATCCCCGCCCTGCACATTTAAGCTGCACTGTTTCGGATGGATATACCGCCGTCTATCGGTTCTGATACCTTAGTTGCCTCTTACGACACCTGGTGCAGTGGGAGGTACTTTTATATTCTGCCGGTACCTCACGGCATTAAATTAATTTAAACACAGGTAAACATATATAAAGTATATTTCTTTTGCCTGATTTTCGAAAACAAAAATGTATATGCTACTTATCACGGATTCAAGTATTATGAGATACTCGCAGCGCTCCGCGGTTTCACTCACGTTAAGTTGAACTTTCCTTATAACTTTTCCTTTTTACCTCTTTAAAGGATGATTTTCAAAAAAAAGGACTCAATATGGAACTTTATACTATATATACATATATACATATATACTAACTAAAATACTTCATTTTATAAAACGATTCTCATCTATTGTCTCTGAGTACATGATAGACTAAGAAACTGCCGAACGAGGTTTCATACAATTCTACCAATAAATGCTTTATACAAATACAAATTTATTTTATATATTATATACAAATAATAAAAGATCTAGAAGTTTCAGCATCAATGTGTAGCGCAAATCTATTTATGTGTGCTTTATGAACCTCGGTGTCGAACAATGGCCAAACGAAATAGAATATAAAATCTATGAGGAAATACTGCAATGTCGAGGATAAATCACCCTCGACAAAGGAGTTTAAAACCATTCTGCGTTGAGCAGAAACATAATACCTACGTTTTATATTTTCCTCTACCATGGAGATGGTATAATTTATTCATGTCATCATCGAATACGTCTTACAACACATTCATTGTTCCATTAAAAAACTCCTTTTTTATTAGACCAGGTCGACAAACAAGCATACAGTCTACGTGATAGTTAGCGACTCCACAGCCTATAGACGATCGTAATATCACATGGATATCACCAGGGCGTTGTCGACCTTGTGTCTTGAAGACATTATGTCATATTACCCTGTAATTTTATTGCCACTATTATTTGGCAGTAGAAATAGGTGGGGGGAGGTACCAATGCAGACAACCTTTGTATGAGGTCTACCTCCTGTAAACTTCAACGGTATCGCCACAATCACCAAGCTCAGCGTGCTTACTGGTTACTAAACTAAACTAAACAAATTTCTACAGTTAATCTTAACTAATGTCCTACTCTAGTTTTAGATTAATTTTCTAACAACATGTAAATAAATAAAATATTACGAAAATAAAGAAAAGCAGTAAAAGTTATTAAAAGAAAGAATTAGCTAAAATATATGTCATTTTGTCTGCGAAACTATATTAGAAAATAACTTTCTCAACTCCACTGCAACCTTTCAGTTACAACATTCTAATAATCGTTTATAAAAGCTGTACGAGTATAGCTGACATTCATAAAGCTAATGTTGGGCCTATTAGATTTCTCGAGTAACTGAATAAGTATTATCCGTCAAATTCAGCCGCGTTACTGATAAAAATCTGAGACCACGAACGATAAACGAGATAGCTACCAAATAGAAAAAAATAACTAGATCTCTTAAGTTGATCGAAGTAATTTACTTGATCTTACTGATAAAAAGTCGAGAAAAACCTCTTAATGGTTTTATCTGCTTGCGAACAGCCGAATGGTCGGGCATGATTGAAATTTATGTTCCACATAAACCTTTTCACACACACAAATTTCATTTTTCATTCCATTTCATTCAACATTTCCACAGAAACAATTTATAAAACGAACAAGTTATATGCTTATAATGTAGTCTTCTTTTATATGTGATTCTTTTTTATATAATACTATTACCATGGATGTATATGAGGATGGTATTAATAAATATGAACACAAAATCTTTTATAGTATTTGTGTTACGGACATCAGATCACAAATATAATACATAAATACCTATTTTTAACACCCAAACTCTGGACAACACACAAATATCATCATGTGTCCTGGGTGGGGATCGAACCCACCCATCTTTGGCGCACAAGATTGGTTTACTACCATTTGCACCATGGTGCCCGTCAAATGCACGGATATCCATACATACTTGATATTCATTCACATAAAAATAAATAATATTATTTGTTATTGAGAATAATAACAAAATTGTAACACAAACATGTCGTCATTAAAATCATAACCGTATTGATCACCTTTTGTGCGACAAGTACTAAAATTACTGCAATGGACTATAAACGGCCTGTATATATCAGTCAATGGCCTTGTTATCTAGAAAATGGGGGGTATATTGAAGGGCCCGATAGCGCAAATGGTAGTGATCCATCTTATGCGCCAGGGGTCGTGCATTTGATCCCCACCCAGGACAGTATTTATTTGATATTTGTGTTTGTCCTGAGTGTTTAAAATACGTATTTATGCCAAAGGTTGCCTGTAAGAAATTGCATTTAGCGCTAAAGGCCGCCTCTTTTATCAACTATTCCATGTTTTGTGACGTTCTTATGTTGTTCTTATTGGTGTACAATAAAGAGTATATTAAATATTTTTTAAGTATTATATTTGTGATTCCTTTGTTGTCTGATGTCTGTTACACAAGCGACATACCCCGGAGTCAGGTCAATATATGAGATGTTGTGTAAAATACTTTAAATAGGAGTTTAAAACAAACATTAACTGATTGGTCTACCAATATGAATAAAGTATATTTGCATTGGACTTATACTATGTTATGCGGATTAGCAAGTTCAAGTGGCAATGCGCTGGATCCTGCCGACAGAGCCGTAAGATTCTGGAAGACCACGCACCGGCTAACGTATCGATGGAAGTTCGTATATCTTATTGGAAATTAGTTGGGGAGGCTTATGAACGGCAGTGGACAACTTAAAGATCTCTTTATACAAAGTTATAGTTACATTATCCATAATATGTTGACCTCATTCGTCCTTGCGTGTTTTTAGCGCTAAATGTATTTGCCTACTTTTAGTATAGATAGATTTTGTCAGTCTACGCCTTTCGTTTCGTGATAATTCTTTAATATCGTTTTATATTCGTAAAGGGTTTTCGTTCAATTCAATTTAAGCTGCGTGAATGAAAGTAATTTTTTGTGTTATTTAAAAAATTTGAAATACGTTCGTTCAAATATAGATGTTTGTATTGTGAATCAAAGAGGATTTTTTAATATAAAAAATATAATATTATATTTTTTATTTATTATATATATATTTATTATATATATATAATTATATGGGAAAAATTTATTCTTATTTTTGTGCGACAAATTCTGAACAAAAATTCACGAATCTACTAACTGTATAAAAATTGCGATTAATTTCTTTGACACTTTCTTTGATGTTTCATCAATTACCAATAATATAGCTATTTTTTTATATAATAGCTTTATTTCCCTTATAAATTACAAACCTAAAAATTGCCCTTAAAAAATTAACCTTACATAATTCTTGCTACAAAGTACCAATTATAACGCGTTTAATTAGTTATTCATAAGAAGGAAATTATATTAATGAACAACTACATAACAAATTGATGTCGTAATCCTTCAATATATGAACTTTCCTTTTCATTGGTCTAGTGATGACAAACATGAGAAAAGAATAAAGCACAAGAATATTTGAAAATGAATTATTTTTCACGGAGAGTCATCGAACACATATTTGAACAGGTAAAAGTATTCCGCGTCCGATTTTTCGTATCTCGAACATATTCGCAGATGAAATATCAACGTTTGTCCGCATAAAGTGAAATAAGTCCACACAAAGGCTTGTTTGCTTTGGGACATTCATTACTACTGACGTCGTGAAATATTTGTTTTGCTGTAGCTCCCATTATTTACTATTTGCTTTTATTGATTGCGGTCGTGGTCTCGTTGCCATTTTGGACCTTATGCCTAACGCTGTAAGGGTTGGGTGCGGCCCTGAATCAATGTTTGCTTAGGAGCGACCTAGTCTCATATTCTCACAATAAATCTTCACTTCAAAAACAAAGAGAAATATTGAGACAATCTTTTGCTCTATTGAACTCCGCAGAGCCTGTAGAGCCGGTGCTGACAAGTATTGGTTGTTTTTTTAGGAATAATTTTAGTTGCTACTGCTTACATATACAACGGCATACATTATATATATATATATGTATATAATTATATATATATAATATATAATTATATACATACATAATATTATATGTCTATTTATTATATTCTTAATCCAAAATGTAAGATCGGCGGTAAGTAATTTATCTGTTTGGTTAAAGGTTAAATGTCATTTTGACTGTGGTTAAATGAGAATGTCAGAAATTAATTTCTGTTATTTTTTATATATATCTTTTATTTCATACAATTTGACAGAATATCCAATTATAATAGTAATGAGAGCTACCGTCGGAGTAGAATAGTACCTCCCACTGCACCAGGTGTCGTAAGAGGTCACTAAGGTACCAGAACCGAACCGACAGATGGCGGTATATCCATCCGAAACAGTGCAACTTAAATGCACAGGGCGGGTAGCAGCATCCCCGTGGCGATAGCCTGCATTCTGCGATTGCCAACACGCATGCCCAGCGCGCCAATTATGGGCACAAAAAATCCTAATCCTATGTCCAGTAGTGGACTTTCAATAGCTATATGATGAAGTGTAATAATAAACAAAAAACATACTAAATCTTTTTAACTAGGTAGCAAAGTATAACATTTGAGTGAGGTGCGATACTACCGTTGAATTTAATTTCAGATAAATGTTAACTGATTTCTGGCCTAAGTTAATAATACTTAACTTAACCTTTAATAATAGCTTCAATAGTTTAAAACGTTAGTTGTGTAAACTTTACACATTATTTTATTCAGTAATTTTATAAATGCAAAAGTCTGGATTGATCTCTAATTCAATCAGCGGCTTAGCGATACAATATAAAATTTGATTGAGGTACTTTTTCTCTCAAAAATGTATATGCGGGAATTGAAAGATATAATTTTACTATCCAAAACCTACTCGTTGCTAACAGTAAACTGATTTTCAAGAGACTCTCAGTCATATAAAATACTTGAATAGTAATAATTAAATTTAAGTAAGTTTTAACTTCATATTTTTTTTCCTCAAAAAGAAAATTCGTTTTATCTGTGCATTTCAGCATTTCTCTCGTCCGCCGGCACATTTTCATATTTCGAGATGTTCCCGAGTATAAATTAGTTTATCTTTTGCCAAATATTCTAGGGTTAATTCAGAAATTTCTATGTAACTCCTCATGCAAGTTTAAAAATAAATGCCAACTTGACAGAATTTCTCGGCAACGAGAATTAAAAGAAAACTTTTTATTGCTACAACTTGAAAGGCGTTTCCTTTTGTTTTATATTTATATTTTTTTAATATGTCAACTAATTATTGAATGAAATGTTTGTAAGGATGTGTGTACGTTAAAAATTATATGCCAAGCCAGCTGAAATGTTTATTTATGAAGCAGCATTTAATATTTAATCTTCATATACAAATGTATATATAACATAATTATTGAAAAATACATTTGTCCATATATCTATATATTCTCGCTTATCTGTGAAACAAATGGATAAATGTGTTACGGACATTAGACCACAGATGAAACACAAATATACTACTTGAATACATATATTTTACACCCAGATACATAACAACCATAAAAGTGATCATATGATTGTTTATTCAGGGTTTAATTTAAAGCGTAATATAGTTTTTATTTTCAATCATTAGTTCACACAACATATTTTGACCTAACTCCGAGATAAGTCGTTTAATACCCAGACATAGAACGAATAATACGTTGGTCACATAAACGTTTGTCCGATCCATCAGACCTATAATCCCATCGAAACTTAAAAAGGTTTTTCCTTATGCAGACACCCGACTAGGATAATTATCATAGTATTACGTCTGTTACAACCCCGACCACAATATGTATTCATTATTCTGAGAGGCACTATCACAATGGGAACAGGCGGTATGTCATTACGAGAGGCATTACCAACTCTGATAGAATCGGTAAGCAAGTACTGATTACTAAGTCTCGGCAAGCCTAGGTATCTTATCTTACTAATTAGGCTTAGAGTATAAGTTGTATTACATTGGTGTTTGTGATGAATGAAAAAATTGTACATACATACATACAACACACCTGTGTCTTATCGGGGCAGTCTAAGACTTTGGATTTCCACTTGCTACGATCTTGGCATAGCTCTCGCTTCCTTTACTTGCGTTTTTTGAAAACTTTTTGTAATTGGTTTAGGTTTGGTCGCCTAGTTTGTCCTATGCCAACTGTTCCATTTATTTCTGTTTTTATAACAGTATGAGTAAAAGAGTAAGTGAATTATATAATAATAAGGTCAAATCCTATCTCTAGTTATAAACATGACACAAAAATCGTGGGTTTGGTTCCCACCCAGGACAAACATGAACTTGTGTTAATCTAGGTAAATATATGTACATAAATGTTAATTGTGTATTTCTCCTGTTGTCTGATATTTGTAGCACAAGTGTTTGTGCTACTTATCTCGGAGTCAGGTCAATGTGTGAGATGTTGTATGAATTTATTCTTTGTCCCATTTTAAACGAGAAATAAATAAATGTTAAAACAATTTATTCCTGTATAAAAGAATGTCTGTAAAATATTATAGGCTCGTATGATAAAAACTAAAAAATAAACTTAAAACAGTAAAATAATGCTAGTCTTTATCTAATGCATTCCACTATAATTCAGAATATAAATAAGAAAAAGGCTTGGAGTTGAATCGCTTCCCATTAAACATTCATGTACACAAGAATATAAAGCCGTAGTAGCTTGGTTGTGCTACGGTGTCGTAGCAGCGTATACGGTTGTAGCATGCTCGTAGCATAGTCCAACTTTCTAGGTTACGACTATCGTAGTCAGGTGGAGATGCAAATATGCTATAGAATTAGAAATAGTTTGTGTTTCACGTCTGATATAAATTATACATTCTTATGTAAAGAAATAAATACCGACGGCTGAAAAATCTGCAAATGGTTTTAATATTTTTAATGGTTTTATATTTGACGGGCCTGATAGCGCAGATGGTTGTGATCCTATCTTGTACACCAAGGGTTGTGGGTTCGATTCCCACCCAGAACAAATATTTATATGATGATATTTTTTCTGTATCTGGGTGTTAAATATTTGTATTGAAGTAGTGTTTTTGTGAGTCCTCTGTTGTCTGGAGTCAGTAACACAAGTACTTTAAGCGACTTATTTCGGAGTCAGGTCAATGTATGAGATGTTGCGGGAATATATATTAAATAGAAATACGCTAGCCGCGATTTGAAGTAGATTCCACACAGATGGATTCACGAGCAAGATGTTAGCAATAAATAAATTTATGGTTTATCTAATAAATGTGCTAATAAGTTGTAAAATTAATAAGTTACAATAATGTCGCTAATTATGACATATATATAATATATGTAATACTAAATAAACCATGGTTATTATTTACAAATTATTGATTGAGAAGTCTTATAGTTGCATAGAAAAGTGTGAACTGCTTGCAGCCTTCACAAGAAACTACGTGTTGTTTCATAAATCTAATATTAACTAGTTGCGTGCGAAGAATATTTATTGACGTTCATAAACAGTGCCGGCCGCTCGATCAATCATATAGTCTGAGGGAAAAAAATATATTAGCAACTGTTAGGGCGCGTTCACAATACTGCCTTTATTAGACCTAATTCGCGCAGATAGCAACACAAAATTGTATTTTTTTTATAGCTGGCAAGTTTCATACTTCTACGGCGTGTTCGACGTCCATGTCAGTGTCTGGAGAAGGTGAAGGTGGAGATAGTGCCAAAATTACGAAAGAAAGGTCGCCTGCATTGGTAACTCACTCTCACCTACTGCCACGCAGTGTTCGATATCCTGTGTTTCGGTTTGAAGGTTGAGAGAAGCAGCGAAGTTACAGGATTACATAATATCTTCGAGTCACGAGGTTGGCAACGCGCTTCTTGCGCGATATGCGAGTATCTATATAGGCTTTCTGTCACGCGGCCCGTATTGTTGTTTGTCACCTTTAGAAAAAAAAGGAATGGAACTCATTATTTAAAAGCAAGACGAAAGTTTTATCCGAATTATCCAAATTTAAATATGTATGTATATTCAATTCAGAAACAAAACTTTTCTTCGTTTGTCCAAATTACAGTTGTCATTCTTGTCAACAATATGTCTATCTTTATTTAAGAATATGTTAGCACCATCATTTATTGCAAATGTACCAAAATCATCATCATATCAGCCATTGAAAGTCCCCTGCTAGATATAGGCCTTCCCAAAAAAGGGGGAAGATTGCCCAAAATTGCCACGCTGGGCAAGTGTGATGGCAATCGCAGAGCGCAGTTTTCGCGGCGGGGATGCTGTCCAATCCATCTCCGCCTTGTGCATTTGAGCTACACTATTTCGGATGGATATACCGCTATCTACTATTTCTGGTACCTTAGTCGCCTCTTACGGTACTTGGTACAGGGGAAGCTACCTCACAGCTTACCAACAACATATTAATACGTATTTAGATAAACAAGCAAATGACAGAACTAAAAGATTTGCCTTTACAAATAAGTTAAATACAAAAGTTGTTTGCCATAGGCTTCGCTGGTCCTAGACAAATTATCTGTCTACCTTGTAGGTGAATGACCTTGCTGTTTTAAGTGCGTCCTCGTTTATAAAATTTATGACTCCATAGCTAAGTCAGCTCTCTTGTACGCCCTGCCCACTGCCACATCAATTTACTAATCCGTTTCGTATGTCGTTAACTAAAGTTCTTCTACAAGTCATACTCGTATATAGGATGCTCCTTGCTGATAACTGTCTGATAATTATAGCTCATTTACTTCTAATATATTTAACGGACTTTTGTAGCAGAAAAAAATATAACATAAATATTACCAGCAAAAAGTGACACGGATCCTTATAAGATTGAGTTGAGGTTGCTTACAAAAAACCACAATGGCTTAGTTTTAGGCTCAAACTCGGGGCTAATTACGTTTTACGTTTACTTTGCGTGCTATCACTTACAATAAATGATGACGTTGTTATTGTATCACGCAATGAATGTATCTCTCACGAATCACGTCGATTAACGCCAGCAATTGTGGTCAAGACTCTGTGGTTGCCTACAATACAGCAATTCATGACAAAACCCACCCCGATCTACATCAGTAACAAAAACTAGAACTATTAATCACGCCAAATTACTAGAACATTCACTCGCCCACGATGAATTATCAACATTTATTGCCTCATTGTATCTGCTTGGGCTGAAGAAATAATAAATTGAGCAGCAATTGCCTTCCCCACCCCCTCGCCCCTCCCTTGACCACGTTATAAGGGCGCATACACGATGGTCTCCAGTTAATTTCTATAATAAATCAAATCAAAATATTATGTCCATAAAATTGTTATACTGGACTTTTATTATACTTACACGCTCATTAAGCCGTAAACATACGTTATTAGTTCTTTTGCACGGGGTTTATTAAACTTTTTATTTTTTATGTCTAACATTTCGAATGTTTTTTAGTTTTTAATAATTTCGTTTCATTAATTCGGTGTCATTAATTGGCAAAAAATAGTTAAAAGTAAAGAAAAACAAGGTATAGTATATTTTGATACTTTATGTTTATGACACAATCATAATTCCAGATTTAAAATTTGTTCAGAACATGTTTTCCGATCAAAACAAAGCTCTGATTTGTAGAGTGAGAAATTGGCAGTGAGATTTATGGGTAATGAAACATTATAATCACTAAGCGTGCAGGTTGATGACACGAGCGACACTAAGCTTACCATCACGCGGACGGTGTACTTGTTTGTTATACTAGTACTAGAATATACATAACATACAGTACATACTATAAAGTTATTGCAGCTTTATAGTTGTTAAAATGCATCATAATCAAAATGACGGATATCATCATCATCATCATATCAGCCATTAGCAGTCCACTACTCCACATAGGCTTCCCCAAGTAAGAGGGAATTTTGCCCATAATTGCCGCGCTTGGCAAACGTGTTGACAATCGCAAAGCGCTACCTTCACGGTGGGAATGCTGCTGCCAATCCCCGCCCTAAGCATTTGAATAACACTGATTCGGATGAATATTCCACCATCTGTCGGTTTTGATACCTTAGTCGCCTCTTTCGATACAGAAGGAGATACTATTTTACTCTGCCAGTTTACCGCACGGCATTTTGCCGGTACCTCACAACATTGTCAAAAAACGCGGTTCCGTTAAACCACGTTTTCAAACCCTAAAAAGGTAATTTCATTATAAGAACACGTAAATATTAGAAAATATTATACAGTGTAAGTGGTAGTAGATGTTAAATGACTTAAATACTAATTACGCTTGTTAAAATCGTCATTATTGTTAATTCATTAAGCTTGAGTAAGTCAGATCTTTTGAATTTTTCTCAGCTAAAGGCTTTGTATTTACGATTCCAGTACTAAGTTAATTAGGTGTTCTATAAGCCGTAGTCTAAGGATTCCAGCACAATGGTAATCCTGTTCTTTACAAAGAATGAATGAATGACTTACCGAATGAATGAATTATTTCGTTACTTGCTTAATGAGGGTATATTCAAAAATGAATACAAACTTAATAAATGATGAAATCATCCCTTAGTTGTTTGTATGAAGACAACAAATCTGAGTTGCATGATTTTGTCAAAGTCTATTTAAAATGTTATTGAGTACAACTCAATGTAATCGTACCTGAGCACTATATCTAAACACCATATTGACACTAAACTATTGCCATGCTATTTATAATTAATATCTCGCAAAGTACGAATGAGCGGATCCCATGTGAACGAGTGAGTGAATGGTAAAGGCGTGGTTTAATATTCGGCCCGGTTTGATAGTCATTTTGTTTTGCTCCCTCAACCGCCGGCCGATTTTTTTGTTTACTTCGCACCATTATTAAAGTCTCTCGGGCGGGATGTGGCAATATGGAAATTTCTTATTGCAATTTCGCAGAGTTTGTGTGCCGCCATGAGAAAGTTTACGTTTATCATCTCGTATAATCGTAAAAGAGGAATTCATCTTACTTTGTTACTGGTATTTTATGCATTGACCTTATTCAGTCAAATATGACGAGGAGATACACAAATTGACGAGGGATTTAACAGATTATTTATCTAGAACAATTATAGTACTTCTTTGTAAATATGTATTTTTCTCAGATATATGTGTTATCTTTTCATAATAAAAAGAACCGCTTTTAAAGCTGTATATTTTGTTTTTTCTTTTTATATCGACTTATGACGTATATAATTATGTATTACTATTGCTAAAAGTTTCAAATTCAAAGTTACGTTTTAAATATTCGCATTTCCATCCAAAAAAGTGCTAATTATATTTGGTGATCCGGCAGTAATATTGGCTTTATTGATCAAATTTATAATAGGATCCCAGGTTGGTGGTATTTTCCAAATTTACGCGTAGTTATAAATACAAAGTTTAAAACTGGCTTTAGTGAAAACGTTTTTAAGTTTGCCTCTATAGAGAGCGCTAAATGTACACGTATTTTGCGTGCTATCTCTCATAACAAATAACGACGTTGTTATTGTGTCACGCAATGAATGTATCTCTCACGAATCGCATCGGTTAATACACAGCAGTCGTGATCAAGGCATTATAAGGCTTTAGTTGCAGGTTAGCACGCAAAGCAGACACGACTGGCGCAAGCGCAGCGTATGGTGTTTACCCACAACAGACGATCCGACTAAACTGGATAAAAATGCTCATGAATTATATTGGATATCACTCAAGGAGTCTCATATCCAGCAGTGGACAGCATACGTAACATGATGTCGCTGATATGATGATGAAGTAAACAACTATGTCCAATTTTTGTAGGTGTTACTACGTGTATTAGAAGCGAGTGCTTGTAGTAAATATTTTCATCAGGGTCATAGTTACTAGTAAATTAAGTAGAAAGCTTGAAGATACCAATATAATACAGCAGCGTTAAGTACCGAGCACCGAACCACCCCTTTTCCTCATAATTGATGTGTCAAGCTTAAGCGCAACTAAGCGATCTCTCTTTGCTTCGTTCCCTCGTTGGTAATTTTACGAGATAAAAACACATTTGTTAGTTTCGCTAGTAGTCTTGCGCGGTGGGCACCGGTACAGTAGAATAGTATTGTTTTATTGTTATTATTGTAGAACCTCTCCCTTTAACAGATGTTGTAAGACACTCGCCATCGCGTCGACATCGGTACATATAGCGTACGTGAGAATAGGTGATTTTGTACGACGGGATTTTTATACACTATGGCGGGCCCGATGGCGCTAATGATAGTGATCCGATCGATGATATTGGTGTTTGTTCTGTGTCTGGGTGTGGAATATATGTATTTGAGTATTACTTATGATTCCTCTGTTGTAGGCGACTTATCGGAGTAGTTGTGTGAATTTATTATTATTATATACTAGGGAATTTAATGCAAAGAAATAAGTAGTTTTTATATTCTAATGAAAACAGGGTCTGGGTATACCTAATGGTGTATTTGGTTCAAATAGGTCTATTTATATCCTAGTTATAAATAGACCTATTTGGATAAAGATACTAAAATACTTTATGATCTGGTTACTAATAAAAAACACTTGAAACAATGTCTTTGGATAACAATGAAAATTATACTTAAGGAATAACAAATTTAAATTTAACCCATAGACACAAAAATAGCACAAATGTTCATCTTGCACGGGGATCGAACCCAGGCACAATACGCCATCAGGCCAATCAGATATCCAATACAATCGTCTACCTGTAGAACTTGGGGCTTCGAGGTCATCAAATATTTATATGATCCAAACAGACATTGAATCCCATTGAAATCTCGCATTAACCCAGCTGTTTATGCGATGTATTACTCTTATTACACCTAACGATCGTGGCGAGAGCACAAACAATTGTTCTAGCAAACACATCGTTAGCGATACAACCAACATTTGCTATAACAATAATGTACATTTATTATTGGTGGTTAATTCAACGGCGCTGAGTAATTAGTGAATAATATCAGTATAGAATAGTACTTCCCCCCTGTACCAGGTGTCGTAAGAGGTTACTGAGGTACCAGAAACGACAGATAGCAGTATATCCATCTGAAGCGGTGTAGCTTCATGGAACAGGGTCGGTATGGGCAGCAGCGTTCCCGTAGAAAGCTGCGCTCTGCAATTGTACATCGCGGCAATTATGGGCAAAATATCCCCTTTCTTAGGGAGGCCTGTGTCTAGCAGCGGACTGTCGATGGCTGATATGATGATGATGATATTTATACATTAATTTAATATATTATACACCTTAAACTGCCGCATTATTGTTGTATTCTGTCCAACGGTTGCCTGAAAGAGATCGCTCTATGCGATAAGGCCGCCCATTGTACAGTGCTTTTGTATGTTTTTCTATGTTATTTGAATGTGTTTATGGTGTGTACAATAAAGATTATTATTATTAAAGTAAAAACATTTTGCTCTATAGCTTACTTTTTATCTCGTTGGAGGTAAACCTATAGCTGTAACCTAAGGACGCCTGCAACACGAGAGCTTAGTTGAAATAAGCTTAAATACAATTTATTATAACGTCATTTCTAAATGCCCATAAATGCCACGCTAGGCAAGCATGTTGGCAATTGCAGAGCGCTGCTATTGCGACGGGAATGATGCTGCCCATCTCCACCCTGTGCATTTTAGCTGCACTGTTTTGGATGAATGTTCCGCCATCTGTCGGCTCTGGTACCTTAGTCGCCTCTTACGATGTACAGGGGGAGGTACTATTCTACTCTGCTGGTACCTCGCGGCTCGTATAAATGTAGACAATCAAAATTTGTAAAGGAATACTTTATTCGCTGTCGTAACTCTATGTAGATCCAGCAATATATTGTTAGACATATTTGGCCTCCTTGCGATGACAAAGTGAAATTTCCAGTACTACATATTCGAGAGATGTAACCTTGTCGTAGCAAGAAGCGATTTATCTTATAATAATTCATAATTGTGCTCGTTAATTCAGCTCCAAACTAACATACACAGTGTAAAATAATTTTAACAATGATTAATTCAGTTCAGGAGGATTTCGCGGTGAGGCCGCCATTACTCTGAGAACGTACATGGTATCTTGGCAGTGATCAGCAACTAGGGATGCCACTTTTGAATACATCTCCGAGATAAATCTGTCTAAGTTTGTTAATAATAAGCTATAATCGATACACGAATAAAAGTATTGATTCTTTTGATTTATCTTGCGAAGTCAGCATAACTACGAATTCATTGAATTACAGCAGATGATTGTAATATAAATATTAAAATTATAAATATTTGTGTTTCTTTCTGTCTGGGTGTTAAATATGAATTTAAGAGTCATATTTTTTGTCTGATGTCTGTAACATAAATACTTTAAGCCACTTATCTCAGAGTAAGGCCAATGAGATGTGTTATGAATTAACTATTTTTAAACTTTCATTCCCAGCAAATAAGTATTTGATATCTGTGCTATACCTAAATGTGTTATATGCTTTTCACCCGATCGTTAAAGGTTTTAATTTTGGTAGCAACCCTATAAGTAACAGATCTCTGCTTAGACAATATTAGCATATTTAGTGTTAATTGGTTTATGCGTTCAAACTAGTTAAACCAGAGAAGATAATATCAATTTTATGCGAAGGAAAAATCCAAACTGTTGTTTTAAAACCAAGGTAGCAATTTTGCGAAATGTTTTTTTCAATTTTACTTACTAGTATCTAAATCCTCCCCCAATTGCATGTATCATAAGAGGCGACTGAGGTATCGGTTATATCCATCTAGGCTAACTGTCAGTTCCGGAACCTCAGTAACTTTGTACGATACCTGTTACAATGGCAAAATTAGTCAAAATAGTGTTACTAGAGGGCTTGGTAGTGGGTTAGCGCCCACCAAAGGATGGTCTAGCGCCCAACCCAGGGCTCGGTGAGTGAGTACGTCATCGCATCGGCCATGTCAAAGCCTTCAGTAAAACAAATCAAAATTCGTTTAACGGTTTCCGTGACGTACTTGATCCCAAAGCCTCGAGTTGGTTATCAAAGGAAGTTTACAAAAAGTACTATCCCAAGAATGAGCCCGGGTTTGTGTATTATACAAGCAACCGAAACAAATAGCAATGTTGATTACCGAGACTCGCTTAATTAAAATCGTAATGGCGTGATCCAAGGAGGGTCTGATTACATGGATCTCTCCGAGTTACACGGGCGAGGAACATAAAATGTTGTATCGGTATTGATTGGACTGAAGGGTTGAAGGATACAAACAATATGAGAGTTTGCTTTTGTACTTTATACATCGGTGCTTTGAGATTTTTTTGTGGCCTTGTAGGAAGAACACAGAGTATTACCCAGTAATATTGGAGATACTAAAGTAAATTAATGTTTACTTATTACTTCCACTCGTTTCAGTTCTGATATTAAGTAGCCAAATACTTTCTTTAGTATCTATAGATATAGGTGTACTGATAATACAGATACATACTTTAATGAACTCATTCGAGTAGAAGAGGCTATCGATTATTATTATTATTTATTTTATTATTATTTCTTCGTTATTTATTATTATTATTTTTTCTTCATTCCTGATACAATGTAGCTAAAAATATTTTCATTTATAGCTAAAAGAAAAATTACATATGTCATAGACACTACATCTCGGAACAGTCGCGTATTTTCCACCCGATTATGCAGAGACCATCAATTTCCACTCGCTTCAACCCTGATACAGAGTAGCTTAATACTTTGTTTGTGTCTAGACAAAAAGGAATTCATATATATCCTCATTGGTGAGAGTATAGTCTATCGATTTCGATTATCGAGTCATTTGATTCCGTTCTGATGAATAATGGCTCAAGACAGGCCACTAAAGCATACTTTTTTATAAGTATAGGATACATAGAATTTACTTAAAGATACATGCACGAGTTATTTTATGCGTATTGCCCACCATGGAGATTCATCTTATCAGCCCCTAGAAGTCCACTGCTGACCATAAGCCATAAAGGAGGTTTTCCGACCATAATTGCCGCACTGGGCAGTGATATACCGCCATCTGACGGTTCTGGTACTTTAGTCGCCTCTTACGACACCTAGTGCAGTGGGAGGTACTATTTTATTCTGCCGGTACCTCGCGGCACTGCCGGTACCTCACGGCATGGAATAGAGAATCGTGACTATCTTATTCCATTTGATTTGATCATTAATACAAAGTAGCTTAAGATTGATTTGTTCGTTAAATAGCAGACACCAGAATTACGTGAAATGTTTATAGAAGTTGAAAATAATTTAAGTCACATTTTTAACTCGTAAAAATTGACTTAATGTAAGTGCAGTTAGTATCAACGTAATAATATACCTTTAACACCGACTGCGTAGAGACAAAGTCGGTTAGATCTCGTACATTTCACTTTTTATCGTGTCCCACAGGCACTTTCTCGGGAACAAAAGTAGCTTTTTCCTTAGCTATCTAAGACGGCTGAAAAGGAATATACAGAATATTTGATAAACATGAGTAGTAGCACTATAGGATACATTTAGTACTCAACCTGAGAAATAATTTGTACTCAAATATTTTTAATTGGAAATCAAGCGAGAAATAATTACCGTGTGTTAAGTAAAATGTTACCTCCCCTTGTGTCGAAAGAGGCGACTGAGCAGAAAACGACAGCTAGCGATATATCCACCCAAATAGTGTAACTAAAATGCAACAGGGCGGGAAAGGGCAGCAGCATTCCCGTCACGAAGATACTCTTTCCGATTGCCACCATACTTACCCAGCGTGGCGATTCTGGTCAAATCCCCCTTGGGAGGATCAGTGGCAGTTTGTAGCTGCTATGATGCTAATGGTAACGAGACGTGGTTCTATACAAATATTGTCACCAGTGGTAATACATTCTATCCACTCGAAGAAGTGTAACTAAAATGCAACAGGGCGGGAATGGGCAGCAGCATTCCCGTCACGAAGATACTCTTTCCGATTTCCACCATTCTTGTCCTGCGTGGAATTCTGGTCAAATCTCCCTTTGGAAGGATCGCTATGATGCTGATGGTGACGAGACGTGGTTCCACCTCATACAAATATTGTCGGCAATGGTACTTCACTCACACCTATTTCTATCGACAAGCAGTGTTCGCATTACCCGTTAGATTTGAGAGGAATTTGATTTGAAGGTGAGAAAAGTAATACCAACTCTGAAGTTTCAGTTCAGACCTGAAAACATTATGTCACATTACCACTGGGTAATGGTTATAAGGTTGGCAACGCGTTATTACGGTAGTACGTCTCCACAAGAAAACACGAGCGTCGCTTGTCACACTAATTGTAACCTAAGTTATAAATGTATATATGTAGATATAATATATTTACTTTTCTAAAACCTCTGGCTCTCTTTATATATGGGCTTGCGAGAAAAAAACCTTTTAGTATTCAAGACCAAGAAAAAGACCCGGCTCTTTCATTCGCAAATGGAATTTTTTTGCGGAGTTGTGAATTTTATATTTTGAAGAGCTGCAGCAAGCTGTAAGTGTATTAAATTAGCTTCGTTGCTGGATTCAATTATGTGCTAACACTAGTGTTCGCCCGTGACGTTTCTCGCGTGATAATGTCAAGTATTTATCACTTTTTCCGTTTGATAGTTCAGACTCGGAAATAACTCGTTAAAAATACAATTCATACAGCTTGAAAATATTCTATTATATATTAATATCAGCCATTGGAAGTCCACTGTTGGACATCGGTCTCCCCAAGAAAGAGGGGATTTTGCCTATAATTGCAGCACTGGGTAAGCGTGTTGGCAATCTCAAGCTTAGTGTCGTGTCCATCCCCGCCTTGTGCATTTGAGATACACTATCACGGATGGATATATCGCTGTCGGTTCTGGTACCTTAGTCACCTCTTAGTTCTCTTAGTGGCAAGGGGCGGTACTATCCTACTCTACCGGACAGTAATGACAGCTTAACCGGTAGAATAGAGAGTTACTATTCCTGGAAAGATAAGACGAAATAAAATGAAATATGCTAGGACATAAACGCATGCGAGTTGCAAAAGAAACTAGATATTGTGAGTTTTTTTTCCCAATAAAGCCTCTTTTCAATAAAGTTAAACAAACGCGTTAAATTTTGTTCTATAATACAAAAATTGTTCTATAGAAAAATGCAAACATAAATAGAAATTGTTACTCTAGAGAACTATTATTGCCTTGAGGTAATTGAAAAGTCGATTTATAATATAAAAACGAATGGACCCATAAGTATAAGAATTTTCTTATACTTGTGGGAAGTATAAGAAAATTTTAACAGCTTTGTTCAAAAGTATCGATTTAGATAACCAATCTAACTTTAGATCACTAATCTAAATTTGGCAATTGTAATATATTACATATATGCACAAAAACGTTGCACGTTGGATCATCGATCTAAACTAGATTTTTATGATGTCTCAAATATTTGCACACAGCATTGCACCTAAAAAAAGCAAATTTAAATTGTCGATGTTTTACATTCACGCACAAAAGTACTTAAAATATTAACTCTAAATATGTTACCTAATCGTGATGTCAACATCATAAAATTTACTCAAGCACTAATAGGACCATATACCAATATGGCTCCTAAGGCCAATGACCCAACTTGGAATTCGAATTTTAAAGCAACGTAAAAACGTAAAGATACATATACTTCGCGTAATGTAAGTCGGTGACATCATTTGTCTCAATCTTTTGCATTAAGAGAAGGAAGGAGAACGAACTGTAATGATTGCCGATAAAAAATAAACTCCGTTGAAAGCAGTCAATACCGTTTGACCTCTTTGTTCAGAATGAACGTAGTTAAGATTTTTCCGATGCACAAGATAAAGTAACTGTTGCGCTGAATAGTGAAGTGGATTGTCGATTGTATAAGTTAAATACATCGATAATGTAGTCGATATATTTTTGGTTCATTCTATATTTATGTCTTATTGTTATTATTTCCATTTAAAAATAACACAATATCTAAAATAATCTCATACAAGTCAAACAGGATTTGCGATGTAGCCAGATTTATAGTATAAAAAACAGATGAACGCAGCAATATCTAAAAGATGTAATTTTCTCAGATTACCTATATTGAAATATACATGACAAAGATATTATTTGCGAGCCTGAAAAATTTACATACGGCCTTTCCAAATCTCTGACATTTCGATAGCACGGAAGTTTCTCAAAAACGCTAGAGAACGGTAAAAACTCGCACGTTTTTTAAATATTTTATTAACTTCTGTTCCATATTTATTTGTAGAATGCACCCCAATTTCAGTACAGAGCGTTCATACATATAAATTAATAATGGGCACAAAGAACTCCCAAACTCACGGCTATTATAGACTTAACGACAACACTATTCGAATTGAAACAACATAAACTCCACCTAATATAGCTATCGATAATATTCGATATGGGAACAGCACTATCGTTCAAGCATTTATAACTGGTTGCCAAGTGAAGTGTGCTCAATCTTTAAACTCCATTACCACACGTTATTTTACGAGGTGCCTGCCAGTTTACTGTCCACTCGAGTGTTCCTAGTTTCAACGGCAGCCTTAGCTTTGGAAGCGGCAATTTAGCTACGTGCCTTCGCCACTAAATGTTTGCCAAGGCTTATATCACAGTACTAGAATAGTCTCGAAGCATGCCTCTAGCCAATATACTCCCCGCTTTCATGCAAGAAATACGTTTTTACCAATTTCTTAGAATTAGACATATAAAAGTCGTTTGCATTGGTACTCTCGATTATTTACAATGATAAACAGCAGTTTGCATTGTTGCGTTCCGGTTTGAAGAGTAAGCGGGGTGGTGAAATTACAGGGTAAAGTCATGAGGTTGACAATGCTTTAGTGATATCCTTGTGATGAAATAAGCGTCTATAGACTGCGATGATGACTACTCACGCGGGCCATTGTTTGTCGACTGTGGACTTCCAATGGCTGATAAGATGATTTACTGATAGTTTTTGGGGAGGTCTATATTCAGCAGTGGACGTCAAGTAATGGTAATGATTACTTACACTATAATTAAAAGTATTTTTTATAACTTAATGAACATGAAGATTTATGTTAGCATAAGCTAATAATTACCAATAAGACTTATTGGTAATATGGGTATTAAATATTTGCATTCTCTAAAAAGTTACCATATACAGTACATCATTATCACAGCCATAGGACGTCCACTGTTGATGTGAATCACACACTCCTATGTGATTTCTTCCAAAGTAATCGATATGTCAGATACAGAACATCGATGTGAAACGATTTACCGCACACCACTAGGTGATATGCATTTAGGAGGGCCTTCTCAAGTGTGGCTAAACCTTTAAACTCCAATAACACTATTTTACGATGGGCGTTTCTGGTTGGTTTACTGTCCAATCGGGCCTTGCAGTTCAGTGCAGGTTTATGATGCTTTTGACCGGAAAATCTCTTGGGAACAGTATGATTCCCTTTCTCTTGAAATATCATATGGATTCACACACATATAATACGTTTGTGTGTGTGCGTTAGAAACAAACGATCATTTTTAAAATAACTTTATCCGTTAGATAGCTGAATCATAAATCAAAAATCGTAGTACAATATTTAACATCACGCTATCTAGTGATGTACCGGCCATTGCCTATAATCATGCGCTGGTTACGTCTATTATGGAATTGTGAATTTGCAATTGTACGATATACATTGCAACTTATTGCTTATGACCGATTTATTTGGATACAGAAGGAACAAAAATATACACGTTAACCTAATAAGGTCTATATATCTATATGAGTAAAAATACTTTTCATCCTTGTTTGTGTGTGTGAGTCTCGGCCAAACTTTGCCTCGGTCACAGCCTTTGTGTTGCCCTATTATAAACATCGAATATTCTTCGTGAGAAACTACGAATTACCCGCCATTGTAGAGTGGAAGATAAGCCTCAGGTCCCTGTAAAATATCTATTTATGACACATAAAAAATTCAGCAGCACGCCGGGTGGAGCGCGCCACAATATTTTATAAAATGTTGCCATACCTAGATAATATAAACGCGGACAGAATCGCAATATGCGCCCCGCAGGAGCGATCGGCCAGGGTTGCCACCCTCGGACCTAAATTTAGTACGTACCTCGATGCGTGTAACCTCTTTTATTAGAGGTAAGCAATAAGTATTAACCCTATCTGACACTAGTCACTCAACATAACTGTTATTTCAGGTGGCTACTCATGTAAAGATGTTTTACAACTAATTACACACATTTTAAGGGAAAAGAGGTCATAATAGTTATTTGCATTTATGGGAGTCGCAAAAAAATCGATTATAATGAATTAATTAAAAAGGTTTAAAAAACGGTGTTACTTGCAGAAAGCTACATTTTTACTCAGTAGCATTGGCAATAGGTGCCCACGAGAATATTCAGGATGTACTGACTTGAATTTTAAAATCTATTTTACAATAGAACACGGAGTTTCGAATCAAATTACTTCCCACCGCAAACACTACGATTCTGCACAAGCAGAATCACCGGCACCAACTAGTAATTATCTTTTTATAATATGAATATTAACATAATAATAAATTAATTAATAATAAATTCACAGTTATTTATTTATTTTACACAACATATTATACATTGATCTGACTTCGAGAAAAGTCGCTTAAAGTCACTTATGTTACGGATATCAGGCAACAGAGGTATTACAAATATAATACTTAAATACATATATCTGATATATATAATTAAATACTTGATATTTGTGTTTGTTCTGTGTCTGGAAGAGGCACAGAACAAACAGAAATATCATCATATAAATATTTGTACGGGCGGGGTTCGGACCCATGACCTATGGCACACAAGATAGGATCACTACCATCTGCGCCAACGGGCTCGTTAAGTCATGTTAATATCACACATTGTCCGGACTCTGAAATAAGTCGTTTAAAGCGTTTGTGTCATGTCATAGGCATCAGACAACAAAGGAATTACAAATATATATATATATATGTATGTATACTTAAATACTTATCTAACTCTGAGACATAGAACAAACACAAATATTAATCACACAAAACCCGCTATCCTTGGCGCAAAGGAACAATAAGCGCCATTGGACCTGTCCATGCATGATTTCGTTTTCTTAATTATTTTCACGAATGACTATCTGTGACTAGTCAATAAAGTCATATAGTATATATGTATAATGCAATTAATAATTTACACGATACATAAAAACATTTACACAATATTAAACGGACTCCAAGATATGTAGTTTAAACTCTTGTGTTATGAATAATATACAACAGAGGAATTACTGTCAATACATATCAGACTCCCTTCTGCTATTAAAATAAGCATACCATAATAAATTAAGCTGATGAAATTATAAAATATTTCAATTTGAATAGTAAAAAAGGTTGGAAAACATCACCTGCCTAGG
>JACJUM010000202.1:2859001-2937807 GCA_020976665.1 Heortia vitessoides
ACAAAGATATCACTAGCGCGTTGCTAATATTGAGACTTGAATATGTGGTCATAGTACCCAGTAATTTGACTATCTCTGTCGTCCTTGGTATCGGAACACGCGATGCGAAAGCTGCTGTTTAGTGGGAGAAAAAGTTAAGAGTCAGCTTCCAATGCCGGCGATCTTTGTATAAGGTCTCACAATATCATCATTGAGAGTCCAATGCCGGACAACAGGCGTCTCCAAGAAAGGAGGTTCTTGCCCATAATTGCTTCGCTGGGCAAGCGTGTTGACAATAGCAGAACCTAGTTATTGCGATCCCCACCCTGTGCATTTGAGCTGCACTGCTTCAGATGGATACCGCCATCTGTCGGTTTTGGTACCTTAGTCACCTCCTTCGACACCTGGTGCAGTGGGAGGTGCTACTCTTCCCTGCCGGTACCTTAAAGTATAAGGTCTACCTCAAGGATAAGTAGTTTTGTTACGAATATCCAAATTAATAATAATAATAATAATAAATTCCCACAACATCTCATACAATGACCTTAAGTGGTAAGTCGCTTAAAGCCCTTGTGTTACGGATGTCAGACAACATTCAGAGGAATCACAAATATACTACTTAAATAAATATATTTAACACCCAGACACATAATTTCATATCAATATTTATTCAGGGTGGGGATTGTAACCACGACCCTCGGCGCACAAGATAGGATCACTACCATCTGTGCCCTCAGGCCCGTCATAGGCTTAGTAATATAATAACACTAAGTCATTTTAATAGGTACATTTTCATGCTATTTATGTTTGTTCTGAGTAGAGATCGAATTCGTACATTGACACACAAGTCACATACTGACGAAAGCACCGCCGATATATTTGTGAAAAACTGTTTTTCAATAAAACTGAACTCAAGAATTACATTATCAAGCAAAATCCTTTTCTTAAACGATTACGTTTGACATCTAACTTTGCCTATCCGTTAAAAAAAGCGAGAAGAGAATTACAAAAGTTCCCCGAAGAATCGGCGACTGTCTCCGTGAACGAAACAATTTGCCTATGCGTCGCGGCGATCATCCTGTCCCGCTCGCACTGATTCTTCCCTCCGAACATCGGTGTTGGGGGATTTCTTTATGGGCTGTTTCTAAAACTGATTTTGTTGTTCCGCTGAGCGGTTAGGCTCTTAATGTCAAATGAGATAAACATTTATTGCTATAAGCATGTGGATTTTTTCTTTAGTATTTTCTAGAAAAATAAAACGTGGATTTTAAGTAACACATTCGGTATTGTAAAATACGACGTGAATCAAGATTCATTTATTCAATAATTTTGACAAAAAAGTGAGTTTTAAGTTACACTTATGTTTTTGTAAGGTATAATGTGAGTCAATATTGGTGATTGTATATTCTATCTTATTCATAAATAAATCTTAAAATTTTTCTAATAATGAAAATATTTTCTTCATAGAAACCGGCTACGTCGGACAAATCTTTCGTAACAAATATAAATTTCGGAAAAGATGCACAATCGCCATGTTACGGGAGCATGCTGGTAATTACAGAATTTAGTTTTGAGAATATGCGACGGGAATGCAATAGCATTCCCGTCGCATATTCTCTGGGCAACAGCCCACACCGACCTTTTCTTGCAGGCACTTTAAAATTATCAAAACAATATAATAACAAACAAAAGAGACGAAAGAGATTTGGTTTAGAAATTTCTTTCAACCAGAAAAAAAACCTTTCAAGAATGGCTGCTGGTGATAGAAATCCCATACAGCCTGAGTTTTAATGATAGAAAATAATCTAAATACCAATATGACAGGCAATTTTCACGCCCACATTTAATTAAGACTGATCTTGATAGGTCTTCAAATTAATTCAAATGCAAATAAAAATGGTGTAAGCCAAGGTAGCCTTCAACCAGGTATCGTAAGAGGCGACTTGACTATCTGAATCGATACATGGCGGTATATCTATATACAAAACAACGCGACAAATATGGGTTAAAATTAATTGCGGAGGCCTTTGTCCAGCAGTGAACGTTTTACGGCTGCAATAATGATTATTATGAATTGTCTACAGATGGTGTAATTACTATTTATATGTATATTTTAGTACAGTGCATAATTTATGAGTTTAATTAAAATCCTTTTAATTTACACGTATTAAGTTAAAACTAGCAATACATATGCATAATTTAGGTTGGCAATATAATATAATAGCGGAGATACTTCCGTAAATTAAGAGCTAAACGTGTCACAGCCCTCGTACCCACTAAAGGGTAAAGAGGCCTCGATAGCTGTAGGGACCAAGAACGTCGGGCGCGTGTTATTGTTCTGAAGAGGACGCGGCTTAGGAGGCTTTTATTGCCCCACTACTCAGCCAAGTCTTTGTTTACGTAGTTCGCATAGTGTTGTAAGATTATAGTTTTAGAGGCATGCTCATACAAATGATCACTTAATCTTGCTTTGAGTTTGCGTCAATGTGGAAATCGGGCTCATGCTAATTTGCTTTACATGAGTATGTTTAAGAAACATATTGAATCATAGTTACTTAAATAAGTTTAATTTACAACACATTATTAATGTAATTGTTAACTATCGTAAGAAACATTGAGTTAAAGTTAAATCATTTTAAAGGTCAAATAGCGACATCTCTTGATAGATACTAAAAACTTTATTTGCTTTTGATGTGCTTCTTCATGCTTTGATAAAGAGCGCAGCTTACCTGATGGGGATGCTGCTGCCCTTTCCCGCCCTGTGTATCTGCGCTACACTGTTATGGATGGATATACCGCCGTCTGTCGGTTTTAGTAATTTTGTCGGCTCTTGCAACACCTAGTCAAGGGGAGTTACTATTTTAATTTGCCGGTCCCGCACGGCACACTTATATACCAATCTAATTAACACTAGATACATTTATAGTTCCAACTTTAAACCTTTCACTGAATGTAAGTCCTATTCTTAGACCTATTAACGAATTATATTATTTGCCAGCAATCTTATTTAATGATAATAATAGCAGTAAGATTCCAATTTGTAGAATAAGTGAGACGATCGCTAATTGCTTTCAAAAGCTGGCGAACGATAACAAATTGCTTTGCAAGCAAAACTTGCTTAACTATTTTAGATTTATCTACACCGTTTGTAGACTTTAGTACTGTTAAAAAGCGACGTTAAGAATATTCATCATCTGTTTTTTATTTAAAATGTCTCACTAAATTTTCCAATAAAAAACATATCGTTTTAATACTAGCAATTAACTACTTTTACTATTTAAAAGGTCAAGTCAATATTTTAAATAAGTAAAAATAGATAAGTAAATGAGTCATGATCTATGTATGAACAAATAAGTAAAATTTTCTCTGGTTTTAAGCGAAGATTGAATCCGGTATCTTATATTGTCCGAAGATATTTATGCTTTCAAATTGAAATTTAATATATTTATTCAAGTAGGCCCATTAGAAGCACTTTTTAATCGTCAACAAAATAATAATAAATAAGTTATAATAATAATTAAATTAAAAAATAATATATAAGTATTAATAATAAAATTAATACTTCCAATACAACCCTCGACCCCTTACGACCCTTATTTCGAATGAAAAAATAGCCTATGTCCTTTCTCAAGGTCTAAAGATTGTGTATGACAAATTTCATTAAAATCGGTTTAGAGGTTTCAGGGGAAAGCGTAATAGACAGACAGAGTTTCTTTCGCTTTTGTACTTATAATATTAGTAGGGACGTTTTTAGGGACATATTAGTAGACGACCCTGATGGTCATCCAATAGATAATAAAAGTCATCTAACACAGGTTCTGTGACCTCAGTAGAGTAAGCTTAGACCTAGCTCCATCTCTTATGGTATATGTGTTATTCATAAACAGTTTTGTATAGGGGCGGGTTCAAATCTCAACAAAACTTGAAATATAAGTATTTAAAAATATATGAGACATTATTCAATACTAATTCTATCAAAATAAGGGAACCAATCAAAAAGCTCAGTAACAGATGTAGTAAGAGGCGACCGGGTACCGGCGAGAGGGTACCGGAACTGACTGTTAGCGGTATATCTATCCAGCGGGGATCAAATATGGGGGGATGGGTAGAAGCATCTTCGTCGCGAATTTGCGCTCGGCAATTACCACTACGCCTGCCCAGTGCGGCAATTATGGGCAATAGTCCCCCTATGTTAGGGTGGCCCATGTCTTACAGTGGACTGTCTTTGGCTGATATGACGATGAACAATAATACCTGAGTGTATACATAAATCAAATGTGAGATTTACATCGTGTAGTTTGCTAGGTACAAACACGTAGATTCATAAAACACGGGACCAAGTACGGCCGCGTAATAGCCGAACTTCGGCACTAGGCAACTTGATAATCAAACAAACTTACCAATTATACGTGTTTCGTACACGCGAAGCTGCCAACTTGCGAGTCAATTACCTACTTACATGTTTTATGACTATTCCTGATTCTGTTTGTAGTAGTGCTACTGGTTTGCTTCTAAATTCTCTCCATAGTGCCTTGAAGTTTAGCATTATATTCCATACTAGCTTTTACCTGCGGCCTATCTCGCGTAAATTTCCCATGGAAACAGTACTCTTTAAAGAAAGAAGGGTACGTTGTGAAACCTTGCAAAGTTTCACGAAGATTCAGGTTGACAGATATAGAATGAAGAGGTCACAAACAAACTCACTTTGAGATTTATAATATTAGCTGAGATCGATAAATTTTAATCGGATTGTGCTTTTACCAGATAGTGCGTTTTCAACCCGCTCAGCGCCATCTATTGATTTTTTTCAGTACTAAAGTGATCCGTTATCGCGAATTCCACGGGAATAGTATGGTTTTACACGTCACCGGTAGAAAAGTGTTTCTTTATAAACATCGTCAAATCTGATAGCCCATTATAATACTCTCTGAAGAACTGAACATTAAACATTAAAGATCTCTATTACTTCAAAAAAAGCCACGTAAGTAAGTCGAAACAACTTATGAGAAACTTGGCGGTTTGATTCGGGATCGGATGGAGTTTCGATGAGTCATCTTAGTCGGATTTCGGATCGGGGCTGTGAGCTCACATTCTGGCAGCTTCTGGATCTTTTAGACCGGTCGGAGTATTAGTAGATTGTTTATAGGGTTATAGGATGCCTGGGGCAATATAAAATGTTAGGGAAATGGCTACACGTGAATATTTTTTCTATTCTGTTATACGATCAAGAAAAATCTTTAGAGAAAATCCTTTGTAGTCTGTAATTAAACCATTTGCTAGGAATCAAGTTTTAAATCGCAGATTTACTTACATTGTTTTATCCTGTGCGAGAAGATTTTCCAGGCAAAACCTACATCCTTCTCCCAAACAATACGTGTACAAAATTTCATGACGATTAATTGAATAAGACGAAACCTCAACAAACCTTAAAGGGTAATCTAGCTTCCTACCATAAAGAGTATTTTATAAAAATAAGAATATATTTGTAGCTTTATAATACATGTGGCTGAATTCATTATACTATTTGCAAAATATAACAGCTACTTACGCGTAACACGTAAAGATTTGTGTTTCTGTACCTACCTACATTATGCATAGTAACATCGAATTGCATGGAATTGATATGAAAATTAAATAAGAAATAGACTGTAAGTTATTTATTTAATTAAAGGCTTTTAAATGAAGCATATAAATACCAAGAATAATTATTACTGATTTGATATTGACTCGACATAAAGTAAGCTAAATCTGTAACTAAAAGTGAACGAAAAAAACAAGAATATTTCCACTTTTTAAAATAATTCCCTATTTTTCAAATATGAGGGAAAAATAAGAAATAAAATGCTCAAATACACGCAGACACAGACAACAAATGTTCGTCAAATAAAAGTTTCTTTTCTGGGTAGCCATCGAACCCATGGCCCTTGCCGTATATAATAGGACATTACCGCCATTGCGCCTGACATTTTAAACATAACATACTATTTATAGAGTTTTATCATCATCATATCGTCCACTGCTGGACATAGGCCTCCCCAAGATAGGGGGAAATTTTGTACATAATTGCTGCGCTCGGCAAGCGTGTTGGCAATCGCAGAGCGAATTAGATGGATATACCGCCATCTGTCGGTTCTTGTACCTTAGTCGCCTCGTATGCCACCCGGTACAGAGGGAGGTAACTCAAGTCTGAGTTTTTATCTGAGAGTTTAATCCTTATAAGTTGATCATTATGTGTGTTTTAGTTGAGCTGTATGTGTGTTTTATTTCAAAGTTCTTTCTGGCAACCCTATTCATACTCGGGACTCGTAAGTCTAGACAGTACTTTGGCAGTACTTACGTTAAGGACAATGTTCTCAGGCCTTTTGAATGGTTTCTCCGTTTTTATTGGATATTATTGACCGTGTAAGATCTTTTCAAATAGTTTACTCGAGAACAAACGAGGCTTTCTTTAGTAGTTAAGCCACTCAAGATCATTAAGTCTGTTTTTTGTATAAAAATCAGCTCAGACACATAGTTAAAAGGTTTTTTCAGATAAGGTTACATAATAAAATATTTTTATAGACATTTAAAAAATATATCCATCTCTTTCTTCTTGCTATATAAATGTATGTTCGTACACATAAGATCGATGTATACTGTGACACCGATTGATAGATCGCCGTAAAGTTTATTTAGTGTGTTTTTTCACAGAAAATGTTTTTATACTACTGATAAATACCTCCTGTAAACAAGTGTCGTAAGAGGCGACTGAGGCGCGTACCGAGGTCAGCTGAAGGCGGTATACTGTCAGAAACTCAAGTACCTCTAATACAAAATGGCGAGTATGTACAGCGGCATCGAATTGATTACATTATCCGCTGCTGATACCTAATACATAATATATTGATACATAATATTTTTACATGTATGGACATCATAACATCCAATATAAATACATATTATAAATACATTTTCGTTAATGTTTTTAGCATTTCAAATCTAAAAGCCCCTGACTTGTTCATCCATTTGAAACAGATTTATAGTTGAATATTTGAACGAGGTTTAAGCCTGAATATAGTATTTTATTTGGTAGAGTAAATAGTGCGAGGGATTTGTAAACGAATGGGAATAATTTCGATAAAATGATTCCAAAGAATAAAAGTAATACGTGGTAAATATTTTAATATATTCCTAATATGATGATTCATGAAATTTAACTTCGTTTAAACGGAATGGAACAGTCCATAACGACTGTTCTATTTTATTTATTTAAGGTCATTTTATAATTATTTCATATTTACAGGGTTCTATTACGTAAGCCTACCACAAAAAGTTGCGCTACAATATAGGACAGAGTTTAATTTATTCACGGCCCAGTAAAATATAATATCGATTGTGAGCGGCGTGTTCCATTATATTTCTGCTTTATAACAATCACACGTGCGTTTTAGTGCGCGTGGCCGGTATTTCTCGGTGTTGGGCTTTGTTCCTCCCACATAAAATGTAATGAGTCAATTTGCTCACAGGATCATCGTTGAGATCGTTCTTTGTGTATTTTTTCCCCGGGCACGGGGGGCCTTTGATGTCTCGGTAATGCCGGAAAGAGCGAAATTGGACAGGATTTCGTACACGAGTAATTAGTGTTATGTTCTCAGAGGTTTCCAAGGTGCTCCTCAAAATACAAATTTTCAAGCTTGTGTATTTGGAGATTGTTATTTTTTTTTTATAAAACTCAACTTAACGTTTTTTATAACTTAATATTGTTATTCCTTGTATGGTCGTAGTTTTAAAAAATATTTTATATTATGTTATCATATCATTAATTAGAAATAAGATTATGCAAGATTTACATCACGTTGAACGCTGTAACCACGCGAATTTAACCCGAGTTCCAAAATTCACTGTTACCTAAACGTAGATAGCACGTGGTAAAAATAGCATCAGAAAAATGAACAGCTGACCTATTTTTTGAGGGAACAACTGGACTAATCGGCAAAAAGAGGCAGTTCTAACAGCGTGTTGGGTGTTGGGTAACCAATATTTTTTAAGACACAACCTCACTTGATTTGGATAACGTTATTTATCTATTGATTACTATGAATGACTATTTATAAGTTAGGCACACTAGCTATAACCTTTTCTGGCACGCGTCATTTAGAGGATTTCACCAGCGCATTGCTTATCTTATGAACTGAATGTTTTTTTTTAAACATTTAGGCGATTTATTTTATTTTATTTTATGATATATATTTTATTTTATGCTATAATAATTTTAAAAAAATGTGTACATATTTCGACCCAAATATATTTAAAGAAAACCGCGGGTAAAATGGCTGTCACGACTAAGCATTGCATAAAAAAACAATGTATTTCAGAACTTAAGGGGAAATTATAACAACTTCTTGAAACTGAGATCTTCATATGAAATCATTTTATGCTTTCTGTCGGTTTTTCTGTCTTTATCTTTATCTGTCTCAGAACATAGTCTATTTTGCCGTTAAGATTTTATCCAGACTAAAATAATTTCTAAGAAAATGTAAGAATATATAATTCGCATTTTTGTTAGTATCCAATTTATTACCAAACGTACTTAAAACAATCCATCATTCCGTTAATAACGAATCTTACAACTCATTATTAAAAAACATCCACTCATTCATATTGAATGAGCTTACCCGTTAATAACAAGTTCATTCACTTCCCAATTCGAAATTTAAAAATAAAATGAACGAATGAACTGCCTCAGAACATAAATGGTTTAACACGCTTCCATTTATTAATACAGGTCATCGGAAAATTGGGACCGAATCGACAGATTTCATATGGCGACTGTGTAGGCAAGCCCGGCGAAATTTAATATGAGCCGTGTCAAAGGGCCGATGTATAATCACATTGCTCACAGCTTAATTGCTTGGCTGTTGTAACTGGGGTACAGAACACCTAGATTATGCTAAAGGGGAATAAACGAAGATCACGCTGCTGGTTGCTTCATTACATGAGCCGGACGACACCCATTGTTGCACATAATTGGTTCATAGTGAAAATACTGAGCGTAGTTCCGCGATGGTATGTTGCTGCAAGTACTCGCCAAGTTACATTATTCGGAGGGATATACGACACCTGGTAGATGGAGGTACCTCTCTACTCCGCTGATACCGCTCGGTTGATTGGCTGTTCTTTATCTTCAAGCAACCAACTTTGATAGAACTTACGTGATGATTAACTTAAGTAATGAGGCAACAAAACATTTTCTTTGCCCAAATCACTAATTTCTCTAGTTTTGTACCGCAAAGTATTTGTACAAATTATATTTGTCAATGAACTTGCAAATTTGTTAAATTTTTGTGTTAAAAAAAGTTATTTGTTTTTATTTTTTATTAGACCAGGTCAACAATTAAGCATACAGTCTGCGTGATAGGTAGCGTCTCTGCAGCCTAGAGACGCTTGTAATATCATAAGAATATCACTAAGCGGCATTCGTAACACAAGTGCTTTAAGCTACTCACCACGGAGTCAGGTCAATGTATGAGATGTTGTGGCAATGTATTATTATTATTACTGGTGGTGGCCCTTTATGGTCGATTCGGTCAGTCATATCTCGTAATTTATATTGCTGATATCTACTATAGTGAGTGAATTACTGTTCAAATTGGAGTTCGCCGAGAGCCGTGATGTTCTGGGATGGAAACTGCGCACCGTTAAGGGCAGCGTAGGACATCTACTTGGACATCACTTAGACATCTTACGACTGATATGAATCTATATGCCTATACTAGAAACGCCCCGCGGTTTATTTATTAATCGAGTTAAGATAAGTGGTTTATGTAATGTTGTTTTTTCTGTCCTTATAGTTTAGGCCCTGCGTTAATGTTAGTCAGTTTGTCCTTTTATCCATATTGATTGGACCACCGCTCTGGGGCTTTTCTGATACAGAAAATCTCGTTGATGTGCGGCGCGGAAATGTTGCAAACATTCTAGGGACCCTTGGCTCGGATATGTCTCCTTTTTGGAATGCATACATTTTTTTTGAATATATTAAATTGTATTAATTGTAATATACATATGGATATAACATTTTATTGAAATAACTTTGATATCAGAGAAAAATAATACCAATTTTGCAACCCTCTTTCCTCCTATTAAAACCTTAAGGGATAATTTTCAAATATATATTTTTTACATACTAACGTTGCCCCCTAACGGCGTGAAAATTTCAAGTATCTAACACTTATGGTTTAGAATTAAGTTGCCAGCGTTAATATGTCAGTCAGTCACTCAGCCTTTCCTTTTATACATACATACATACATCACGCCTTTGTCCCATCGGGGTAGGCAGGGACTATGGATCTCCACTTGCTACAATCTTGGCATACCTCTCTCGCTTCTAATAATACACACTCGTTTATTCTTGGTACTTCTAACCTAACCCTTCTTTAATACCTCTTCTACCTGATTAAGTTACGTTCGCACGTCGTCCTATACCAACCCTTCCATTTTCTTCCGCTCTAAATATATTTGTGCAGTCATTCGCTTTTCTTCCATCCTTTCTACATGTCCAAACCATCTTAACATGCTTTTTCCTATTGTTATCACGATATCATCTTTTAGATCACATCTTTTTTATATATAAATATTGATGCTCAAAATATAAAGGCGACAAAAACTAAATCATCTGAATGAAATAGAGCAGATTCGTCATGAGCAAATGATGAGGAATTACTATTTACTTTGTTTTCAAATTCATACATACATACAAACATCACCCCTGTGTCCCATCGGGGTAGGCACCAAAACGTGAATCAAGTCCTTGTTTTTTGATTTGTCATCATTGCTTTTTGATTTTACATTTATCTTTCACTACGTAGACAATTTGGAAGACGTAATCTCGTCAGAAGATATTTCTCGATCTCCGTGCGCCGTTCCACGACTTGACGTTCAATAAAAACTTGTCTCGAAACTATCCCTGTCACTGTACGTCTTGTTACTGTCCGGGATTGGGTCTGTTTTATGGTTGGGTTCGGTGAAATGTTAAATATAAATCTTTTGTCGATTTCATTTAGTTGCCTCTAAACTGTAGGCTTCAGAGTTGTCTCGTGTCTCATTGCAATAAAGGTGTAACTTTCATATTAATTGTTGAAAAGAATGAATATAAAAACGCGTTTAAAATAGTTACAATATATTATTATTACGGGCCGAACGGTGTGTATATATAATGTACATAATGTATGTATAATTTATATAAGGTTACACATATATATATGAAGTATTGTTTAACAAGAATATATTCTAGTAAAATTCAGCAATTGGAATGAATTATTTTTTTAATTTCTACCAGCACTTTTGCATTTATTACAAGCGAATTTTATTAAAAAAAATAACCGATCACTTTATTGAAAACAGAAGAATAAATCATTCTGTGTGTTGCGGAAAATACCGGTCGCTGGTTTATCCGAGTTAATAAAATACAAATAAAAAAGGGATCGAATTGCTTACAGTATCAGTATCATATATTTTTAAAGCTTGTTTTGAATAAAAGTATTATATTCAGGATGATCTTCAAAAGTATTATTAGTTTTGATAGGTAAAAGAAAAAAGGGAAATAAGATCAACGTTTGCAAATATATGCATGGGCCATATCGTTATGACACCGCAACAAAGGCTAAGTAGCAACTGCTACTTATGCAATATTGCACTGAAAATTCCTTTAGAAAATGTGGAATATGGACCCTATTTACCAAAGCTATATACGATACGTAGCTTGTAATAGATGTCGTAAAAAAGCGACTATGGTACCGAAACCGATAGATGGCGGTATACGCATCCGAAAAAGCGTAGCTGCATTCTTCAATGCTATTATGCCGGCCTGAACACTTACGGGCGCAATCCGTAAATGATGATAATAATAATTATTATTATTATATATTATATATATACCACTATTTTTTTATTTTTGTATCATACCAGGTTGACTAAATAATAAGTATACCGTACGCGTGATAGTCGCAGCTTATAGACGCTCATTATGCGCGCCACTAGCGCATTGACAACTTTAGAGTTTCGATCCCATTACATTACCCAGTAATTTCACTGCGTCTCTTACTCTTCAAACCGGCACAATAATTCAAACACTGCTATTAGGCGGCAGAAATAGGTAAGAGTGAGGTACCAAAGCACCTTTCTACCTCTATCTAAGTCTACCTCAAGTAGATTTTGCAGATGCAGTAACAATCACTGGGTAATCTCTCGCATTACTGTCACAGATAATGCCATCTGGCATTAAGTCCGACATTTGTACATTTTGTAACATTTTGTGCAATAAAGTTAACTAAATAAATACAATCACCAAATATGTATCTTTTTGCGATTTTACGACAATCTATATTGCCAAGCTTGTTCATAATCTGAAGTCGTAAATTTTGTATAGGATAATGAGTATATTTTCACCTAACAAAACCTCCGGCTAGTTGTCCTCGTTGATCCCTCATTGCGAGTGCGTTGCTCGTAAAATCTCGTGATGTGACCTTTTCAGAAAACGCTGATAGAGTGCTGTGACAAGATCAGGTTTAGTCATCCTAATTACTATGTTAAGCCTTCTACACGATCTTTGGATAGTATGTGGTGACGACGTTGCTTTCACCGCATTACTTATGTGGGCTCAACCCACAGTTATATAACATTATACAATAACATTTACTACTCATAATATAACTAATTATTTAACGGCTTATAAATGAACAAAAAGGTTAATAAATCAAGGTTTAAAGCAGTTAAAAGAGTACATTTATTATAACCACATTTTTTGTATCTGAAATATCGTGTTCTCTCCATTAGAAAGTACTTAATCTTTGCAATGTATACATAAAATCCCTTCTTAAAATAAAATAAAACAAGTTTTTTTACCTAAGTAATGAATAAATTCAAAGAATTCCAAACCAATTTAAAGTCTTTCATAGTATAAAACGTATGTATTGTAAAACAAAATCTCAATCCACAGTCTGTCCCTATATTTAAAACAACGCAACCGATTTAGATGTAGTTTTTTTAAATAGATATTTTGATTAGATGAATTGATTCACAAGGAAGGTTTATATGTATAAAATATGCATAATATAGTACACAATAAAAGAAAAGCTGCGCGACGATGTTAGCATTAATAATGACATCTATTTGTTCATTAATAGGTATAAAGATTTGCCTCAACTTCTCCAATCTACATTTATCAAACAAAAAGGCCATAAAATAAGCCAAGTGTTGAATAAAATACGCGTTATCAAAACCTAAGCATCAGAAATTCATCAGGTCGCCAAAGTTCATGGGCTACAGCGAAAACAAAGGACAATAAAAACAAGTTAGGAGTTGGCAACTCATTAAAATAGAATTTGCCGGGTCCCGTGCGCCCGCATATAATTGTGAGGTAGGTGATAAACAACTCATGCGCGACATCTAATGGAATAGAAAAGTTTTTTGGCACAACCTTGTTGCTGTGCGTATAGAATA
The DNA here is from genome assembly GCA_020976665.1 of Heortia vitessoides. Lineage (NCBI taxonomy): Eukaryota > Metazoa > Arthropoda > Insecta > Lepidoptera > Crambidae > Heortia > Heortia vitessoides. The sequence continues at coordinate 2,872,457 of JACJUM010000202.1, forward strand.
AATATAGTTGCATCCGCAAAAAATGTACGAAGTCGATGGAAATTGAAAATTTCTTTAAATATATAATAATTGTGAGATAAGCCGTTAGGTACCGGCGGAGTAGAATATCACTCCCTCTGTATCAGGTGACGTAAGAGGTAACTAAGGCACCAGAAACGACAGATGGCGGTATAACCATGCGCAATAGTGTAGTTCGAATGCACAGAGCGGGGGTGAGCATCATCCCCGTTGCAAAAGCGTCTACGATTGCCAACACGCTCACCAACGCGGCAGTTATGGACAAAATTCCTCAATTCTTGGGGCGGCCTAGGTCCAACAATGGGTTTTCTATAGGCTGATATGGTGACTGTAGGTATGACCGCTATTTAAATTAGTAAAAATATCATTATTTTGTAATAATTGTGTTTGTCCGAAAGTTGTTACGATTTCAATGTTTACGACAAGTGGCGTGGTAATATTCTACTCGGCCGGTATCACACTATATAATTACAGAATTGCCGCAATGAAACCCATTACCATCATCATTATCACATCAGCCATTGAATGAAACCTCAACCTCGATATTAAAATGTTTAATTAAATGAAACAGCGTTTAAAAACTGAGAAAAATAGTTCCATTGTAAGAACCAAATAAGTCATCATACCAGCCATTGAAAATCCGTCGCTGGACAATAGGCCTCTCCAAGACCAGAGGGTTTTTGCCTATAATTGCCCACATTTTTGCCCATAATTGCTAGGCAAACGTGTTGGCAATTGCAGAGCGGAGATTTCTCGACGGGAACCCAACTGCCCAACCCTAGCCTGTGCTTTTGAGCTGCACTATTTCAGATGGATATACCGCCATCTGTCGGTTCTTTCTCGTCGTCTCTTACGATACCTGGTGCAGAGGGAGGTACTATTTTACTCTACGGTACCTTACCGTATAGTAAATGAGTAAATCTTATAAAATATTTTGTGGTTACTATTTCCAAAACAAATGTTATTTTCTGGAAAGCTACTTCAACAAAGAGAAATATTTATTGATTCTTGATTCGTACCATCTTTTGTACTCTCGTCGATCCAATCCGACTTTTACCGCTCGTAAATCTGCAATTGATTAAAACCGTTGTCTGCTTATATCACTCGAATACAAGAATACAATTTGATCATATAAAGCAATCCTGGATTAAAACTGCTTCAAATCCTTCTGTAAACCTTAGAGAATTTATAAGAATGACCATTTCTAGATCAATTGTTTGCATCTGGAATAAAGATATATTATTGAAAATAAAAAAAGTAATAAAAATACTTACCATCCGGTCATACGTTTAAACAAAACACTTCAATATCGTAGCACTGCTGGACTATATCGAATTTAGTGGAAGTAGTAATTACATATTCCAAAAATATTTGTTGTTCTTCTGAGATTGATCGCTCTTAGGTAGACTAAAATACAATTTAAAAACTAAATAGTTTTCTAGGAGTAAAAAACGCGTAGATGTAAGAAAATATTCCAAATAAAACAAATTATTTAATATGATATGAATATTTTCAGAAAGGTATCTGATCATTTGTTCAAATGATCGAGCAGCGAACATTTATTTTTATTATATTTTATGTCTTTTATATTTTATTATCTAGTGTAATATATTTTATTGATGTATTTCGGTTCATGATCTTATCTCAAAGTGTTTGCGGCCATGTAGTGCAAAACTTCTGATAAAAAAAAAACAACTCGTATATAAAGAATCTCGAGCGAAGTAACAACTCCAGACGATGTGTTACTGATCGATTCAGGAAGCCTAAAACTTATACGGTCTAGGCTGTATAAATTACGTATTCGTATCGGTCCGGGACAGAATACATTTCTGCGTAAGAATACATTCCTGTGAGATCGGATGCAAATGGCGTTGGTGCCGCTCTGTTTTGCCAAGGAGGCGGTTCGTATGCTTTCTGCCGTCGTATGTGACGGCAATGATTTTGCAACGGTCGATAGGGAATATTCAAATGGGTGTTGGAAGCTGTGATTTCTGTGATCTTTTCTCTTTTCGCCTGTTTTTCGTTGATGAAATTTCTATTTGTCTTGTGTATTCACGAGACGATTGATTTTTTATTGGGACAATTTTTGATACAGGGCGACATCTTCACGTTAAAATGTATATTGTATTGTATGTTTAGTAGCTACTAGTGGGAATCCGCGGTTTCGTCTCTTGGTTTATATATATCGTTACGAATTATAGCATTTTCTCAAATAAATTCATAAATTAGAATGTACGCTATATGTTGACTGATATACGATCTCTATTATTTTAAAGTTTTATAAAATCCATTTAGTAGTCTTTGAGTGTTGATGGACTAGTGTTTCAGCCGTAATTCATCTTCGTAGATTTCGTTCTATATAAGGGTCCTGGAGGCTCTCAGGATAATCTATACTCGTTCGTAGGATACAAATTATCCATCCAAGTACGACGTCTGCATTAGTGCTTCTATTAAGGTCTATGTAGGTTTTTTTATGAAGTCGGCAAACAAGCATATGGTCCGCTAGAAGCTCGTGTTATCATGAAGATATCACTAGCGTGTCGCCAACCCTGTGACCTGAAGATACTATGATTACCCTTCAAACCGGAACACAGCAATGAACACTGCTATTTGGCGTTAAGTGAGAGTGTGGTACCAATGCAGATGACCTTTGTAATGCATCTACTTCAATCACACTCATTTCTACCGCAGTATTAGTGTTGCTGTGTTTTACTTCAAAGGATGAGAGCAGTGAAATTATTGGTTGAATGCGACTTAATATCGTGATGTGATAATGTTGGCGACGCGCTAGTGGTTCTTGTGATGACCCGAGTGTGTATAGGCTACAGTGATGCTATCCGTCATGCGGACTGTATTCGCTGAATAAGTAAAACAAAATAAAAAATACGGAAATCTCAGTCACTAGAATGAAGGCACTGTAAACTGAACAATATATATAGATCAATATAAATAAAAATAAATCGTGAAAACCAAGGTTGTACCAAGTTGGATAATTATTTTTATGCTGTCTCTGTCTTTCCCAGTATCATGTTCTCACGAGATTAACGAAATGAAGGAGTTCGTATGTAAAATTTTATAATATCGGTAGCCAATAAATTAAAAGTCTCAAAACGGGTTAAATTTCCAGATAAAAGGTTCAACGGAACAAAATATAGGAAACGAAACGAAGTGGGCCGCTAGTGTCCTTTATCTTGATTGTTTTTAATTGAAAATAATCCGGCAGATGATAATCACCAGTTTGAATTTATTGTTGTTATAGTTAGCAGTGATCCGGTCTTGTGCGGGAAAGGTCGTGGGTTTGATTCCCACCGATCCGATTTGTGTTTGTTTCGAGTCTGAGTGTTAAATATACATATTTAAGTAGTATGTTTGTGATTCCCCTGTTGTCTTATGTCAAGTGCTTCAAGCAACTTATCATGGAATTGAGTCAATGTATGAGATGTTGGGAGAGTTTATTTATTTACAATCTAACAGACCGTCCTACGCATTGTCTATTCGCACACAATATATTCTTCAACAAAATGAAAGCTATCTCCAATTATAACTCCGTTAACTCTTCTAAGACGTTTGATTGAACTTTTATCCGTAGCAAATGTGGTCCCCATTTTGTCTTTCAGAGTTATCCGCTCCATTAGCCGTGACCCGATAATTAATTATTCTTAATTGCCGACCTCGCTAGCTCACTTACCTGTTTTCGGGGCCGAGCGGGACGCGTCTTAAAGTGATATATGATTTTGTGCCGCATTCTGTTGACGACTTATTAAGTTACATGTTTAGCAAGTTTGATAATTATGTACTATGGTAATCGTTGTGTTGACTCTCTCCATCATGAACATACCAGCCATTGTACGGCCACTGCTGGATATAGGCCTCCTCAAAAAGGGGGGCTTTGCCAATAGTAAAAATGACAGAACGTAGTTTTTGCGACGAGGATGCTGCTGCCCATTCGCGCCTTGTGCATTTCAGCTACAATGTTTCGGATGGATATGCCGCCATCTGTCGGTTCTGGTACCTCATTTGCCACTTACGAAATCCGGTACTGGGGGAGGTACTGTTCGTAACTCGTTGTTACGTAACTCACGGCTAAGATTAATAAGGCTTAATCGCTCATGTGATTTAAGTTGTAAAATAATAATGAATTAAAAAAATACTATTTGCATATTAATCCCTAAATCAGCCTCAACCCTCTAAGCAAAACATCGCAGGCTGTAGGCAGCAACGATAAAATATTTAATTAGAGTTTTAAAGCTCTTAATAGCATTGTTGCCCTCAGCATTCCGCCTGATTGTTGGTAAGCTTAAATTAAAGAGATTGACGCGGATCCAGCCATCGCCGCCGCCATTTGCATTTCGTTCGGAAACCTAAATGCCATCAATTCGATTATGAAAATTTAAACGCGGCTGCCAACTTCGGTGCCATTAATCTTGAACGGGGGGCTCGATTACCTTTGATATTTTAAGATCGTCTTGTTAAGAATTTATTTGTCTTTCGACGGCATCCTGGGGTTATACCCGTGAGTTGTATTTAATTAAATTCACACAACATCTCATACATTGACCTGTCTCCGTGATAAGTCGCTTGAAGCACTTTTGCCACGGACATCAGAAAACAGAGGAATCACAAATATAATTATTGAATACAAATTTTTAATACGCAAACACCGAAGAAATACAGATATCATCATATAAATATTTGTCCTGGGTAGAGATCGAACCCGACCTTTGGCGCACAAGGGCCGTCAAAGTTGGTTGAATATTGTTATGTTTTTAATTTTTATATTAATTATATATGTCATGTTTTTTTAGCGGTCCGCCCGCGACTCCATTTGCATGGACACTATCTATATGTCGGATATTGTGAAAACTATCATTGTACCAGAAGCAGCTCGAACATGTCATATACATTTGTAAAAGGTCAATTTCATCAATCCATCATCGGTACCCGCATTTGCAATGTTTGTGTAAATTAATTACCTAGGAAATTTTGAGTAAATTTTACGTTATAAAATTTTTGACTCAATAGATGGAGCAGGATACAGAAAAACTGTGGGTTGGTGAAATCTCTGCTTTATGTTTTTTTTGTAGAAAATACTTTGGTTAAGTCCCATGACTACAGATTAACCTTAACAAGTAAAATAAAATTTTGGTGATCTGCCTGTTCGTTGAAAATTGTTTAGACGATTATATAATCACTTTCCAACCAACGTTTCGCTAATGACACTAACTTTGACAACTAACGATTTGCAATTTTTTGTATTTTGTTAGCAATTCCATTTGGTACTATTATTTTTAAACTTATTAAAATGACATAGAACGTTCGGGACACTCATTATTTATAATATTTTTGCTACGCAAATATTTAATAAAAAAAATAAAATATAAAAAGGTGACACTATTGAAATAGTGTCACAGTTTATTTTTTATACTTGTTATAATTATAAAAAAATAAACGAATTGTTTTATTATTTTTTTATTTAAGATCCCCAAAAATAATCACTACAATCAAAGTAGATTAGCGTAGGTTGGTGTATACAACGCACGAGCCGAGCGAGCGAAGCGAGCGTGCCTCGGCAACGACCGGTAAAGTGCCAGAAGCGTTTTTGTAAAAGAAACAGTCAGGTTATTCAAGGTTAAATTACAGATTAAATTGTGATGACAAGCGTGCTTGGTTGACTGTGAGCTAACCCGGATCGACATTTTTATTTCAACAGAATAATCTACAAACATAATTTTAGCAAACTCACAGTGGCTAAACCAAACACTACTTAGTACAACATTTGGTGCACGAAAATGAACTAAATGAATATGGAATCATATGAACTAGAACATTTCGCTAGTATTCGGCAAAATAAAATTCAGCAAAATTTTGTTATAAGTGTTACTCGGTCCAACAATTTTAAGCGAAAAGGAAGATAATCCAACATTTTGTAGAATTCAAAAAAAAAAAAAATATTGTATGAGGATTTTTGACAGACTAGAGATTGTCTATTAGGTAAAAACTAAATTTATTAGTGTTCTCCATTTAAACAAGAAAACGTTTTAAATTTTACATAAAGTTATGCGCGTATTACACGTATCTCTTGAGGTAAAACAACATAATGACATCATTTGTCTATTTGATCTTTATTTATATTAAAAATACTTGTAGGAAAAGATAATCTTTGTCTCAAAAAATAATAAAAAGAACTAAAAAGACGAAACAGAAAATAATGTGTGCCACAGTGCGATATATAGGAAATATTTCAGTATGTTGTAGCTCAGGGAGTAGAAGTCTTATATTTTGCTGTTGCCTTGGGAAATGAAACATTTCGGTGGACTACAATAAAAAAAATGTTGCAATAAAATAAAATTTGTTGAGGTTCGCAATAACATTTTACGTGCTTTTTCCAATAATGCGAGATAACATAAAAATTTAATGTTTATAGACCATAATCTTAATAAAATCTTAATAAATAATATAAATAAAGTACCCTGCGTAAACGAAACCCAAAAGAATTCTCACTTATAACATTAACGATACCATAAAGAACGTGGTTTATCTGTGGTTACGTTTGCAAGCAATCCACGTGGAGATCCGGACGGGACAGTTTATGGGGCTATAAGTGAGAGACATGGTGGCAGGGGAAAACTTAAGCGAAATTTGCGAGTTTTATTCTTGGGCTAGGGAAAGTGAGTCACTATTATGAGATCGCTATATGTTTGTACGAAATATCACAAGGATATCACTAGCGCATTGTGACTTGGGTATATTCAACATACCAGCCATTGCAAGTCCACTGCTGGATATAGTCCTCCCCAAGAAAGAGGGCATTTTGCCCATGATTGCCGCGCTGGGCAAGCGTGTTGGCAGGCGCAGGGCGCAGCTTTCACGCCGAGGATGCTGCTGCCCATCCCCGCCCTGTGCATTTGAGCTGCATTGTCACGGACGGATATACCGCCACCTGTCGGTTCTGGTACCTTAATCGCCTCTTACGACACCTGATACAGGGGGAGGTACTATTCTACTCTGCCGGTACTTCACGGCAACAGTATATTATGTCACTCGAAAATTCTGTTATCTGTCGGTCCTGGTACCTCAGTCGCCTTTCATGACATCTGGTGTATAAGGAGGTACTATTCTAAGCTGCTGATACTCAACGACTTGCTTTAATTTTAAAGTATGATACTTATTTGTATTTCGGTATTGTTTTTTCATAGTAGTTATTTTTAATCAAAGTCTTTACGCCCGTATTTCATAATACGCTTTGTCTTAGTATGATTTAATACGTGAAAGATTAAGAGGTGTTTCCGTGGCGAAGTGAACCGCTTTAGTTTGCGATCGAAGTACCGTTTAGGATTTATAGATCGTTCCCCCGCGAGATATATTGACCGGCAATTGTCTATAACTAGTGAACGCGGTTCGGTGCGTGGGTTTGTTGTTCTACGCTGATAAATTGATTGGATACACTGAAAGTGAAGACAACCGAGGATAACAGTGGACATATTGAATTATTACCCTGCTTTTTAGATATTCAAGTACGCTTTTCCGTGTAATTGAGTGTCAGTCAAAGAATGTACGTATTTGTTTTATTCAGCGTTTTTTCTTTAATATACCAGATCGACAAACAAGCACACAGTCCGCGTGAGTAAGCGTCACTGCAGCATATAGACGCGTGTAATATTAGAAGCATATATCGGTTATCCTTTAATTTTAGGTTAAAAATAAACTGATGCGTTGCTTCTGAAAACGAAGAATTAATTTTTTTTTATTATTTTATTATATATTTATATATTAATTAAAAAATTAAAGTCTATTCTTCCACCAATTATTCTTATTTATCTATTTTAATCTAATACAATGCTATTTTTTTCATAACCTCTCAACTGACCATTGACCTCAGACTCTAGCGCTTGTCAGTTGTCAATGTCATTGGTAATGTAGTAAGCGCGGCAAAATTCAAAATTAAAGAAATATTATTTCTTTACAAGCATATGACTTGTGACTTGAATATAATGCCATATTACCCTTTTATTTCACTGTCTCAGTCAGTCATTCATCAAACCGGAACACGGCAATGCGAATACTGCTATAGAAATATGTGAGTGTGAGGTACCTACTAATGCAGGCGGTGTAGGTCTACTTCAATTGTCGGTTTACGTATTAATATGAAGATACAATTTAAAATATAAAAGCATTAAAACTTCTTGGTGAGAACCTATAAATGCTTAAACGTCACTCTGGCCTGTTTCCTTCGCTCACGGCGTCTTCGATCAATTTATCGTACGCCGGGCTACAAATCCAAGCGCCAAACCGCGATCGCCGCTTATAGACAACTGTTGTTCAATATATCTTTCAGAACAATTCTCTGTAAATCCTAAATGGCACTTCCGTGCAGTATATTATTTGTTATAGAAATATCTAGCGACAGTCAGTTTGGACGCTGTTAAATTTAATATGAAGAATAAGTGTTTAAAGCTGATTTTTATACGAATAACATTAATTTATTTAAAATTACTTTATAGCATTACTATATAGCAATATTACTTTTATTATTTTCGGAATTACTATATAGCAATATTAATTACTATATAGCACTTTTGTTTTAATGACACTACATACTTTGAAGTTAACACTAATAAGCTTTAATAATTTCTCTCTGGTCTTAATAACATGGATAATATTGAAACATGAAATATAGTTTCATCTTTAAATGCTATTCATATTCCAGTCCACTGCTGGATAAAAGCATTCCCAATTCTGCCCATAATTGCCGCGCTGCGCAAGTGTGGTAGCAATCGCAGAGCGCAGCTTCGCAACGGGGATGCTACTCCCCATTCCCACCATGTGCTTTTAAGCTACACTGTTTTAGATGGATATACCGCCATCTGACGGTTCCGGTACCTCAGTCGCCTCTTACGACACCTGGAACTTACTCTACCGAATGTAGTAAAACGATGGAGTCGCGAGGTTCTGGAATGGAGACCACGTACGGTCATGTGTAGCTTAGGATATACTCACAAGGTAGAGAGACAATCTAATTAAAACCGCAGTATCGCGCTGGACGCCGGCCGCATACGATCGGTCCTATAAAAAATAATTAGAGAGGCCTATGTCTAGCAGTGGACGTCTTGCGGCTGATATGATGATGATGAAAGTGGGAGAAGTGACTAGGACTTCCCTCTACACCAGGTATCCAGAGACAATTATCCAGTTTTTATTGGACACGCGTGTGCTAGGTAAAGATCTTAAGTTTGCTTGCGAGTTGAGAATACAGAGTATTGAGATTCCTAATTTGAATTTTTAAATTACTGTCAAATTAATCTTATTTGTAATCGCTGCGTGTTTATTTGACAGAGTGCTCTATAGAGAACGTCTTGAATATTAATATTATGTTCTAAATTGTTACATTGACTGAAACTATCTGAGCTGATTGCGTAAATAAACTCATCATATATTTTGTAACTCTCCAAAGAAATACAATCAATAATGAATATAATCTCTGATAATCCATAAAATACAGTTATTTTTTTATTTTAAATTGAAAAGTATTCATTATGACCCCTCTTGAGTGTAGGCCTCTGTGTCCTCCATTTTTTTCTATCGTCAGCGGTTTTCAACCAATCCTGCCCTGACACTTTTGGGGGGAGTGGGCGATATGTCCTGCCCATTTCCATCAGTTGCTGTGCGTGTTTCAGTGTGTTTATTAAATTGGTTTTCGGTCTGATGTTTTGGCTGTTCTATTTGTCCATGATCGTGAAACCAAGGATGCTTCTCTCCATATAGGCTAATATAGGGCTTATTTACACAGTCCAGCGAGCACACTTAGCTGAACAGTTCCTAATGTCCAGAGCCGGAAATAATTCATTTAATATCTCATACATTGACCTGACTCAATGATAAGTAGCTTAAAGCAGCGTGATAATTGTTATAGATACCAGACAACATAAAAACATACTTTTAACACCCAGACACAGAACAAACGTAAATAATCATCACACAAATGTTTATCACTACCAATTGCGCCATCGAGCATATGCATATCACCACATGCATATCAGGAATAACGTGACGCATCACAAAAATCAATTCGCAATAGTTTGATGTGTAAATGTTGAAATGTAGCGCAATCCGCGGCGCATGCTTTCATTTCGATAAAGGCACGAGTATTTTCCGGGACCCTCTAACGCTGTTTTTTTTTAATTTTCGTATCTAACTGCCGCTTACGGTGAAACACGCCAGTTATTCTTTTGTTTACACAAATATTTTGCCCCAAATGGCTTTATTTCTGTGGTGAAATTTTTCCACTTTGTTTTGGCAGCGCGCATCGAACGTTCTTATATCGCAGCGTTAATTATGAAATCTATAACAAGTATGTTGACAAGGAAATTAACTGGAATATTTCAGACAATATTTGTGATTCATCTGTTGTCTGTAACACAAGTGCTTTAAGCGACTTATCATAGAGTAAGATCAATGTATGAGATGTAGCCTAAATTTATTATTATTACTGTTAGATTCAAATATGCAGTACTAAAACAAAAGATGAGATTTGACCTCATTTTATTTTAGCCCGGACTTTTTATATAATAGGATACACTCTAGGTATACTCTAGGAACAAAAGGGGTTCCCTTGTGAGTGCTACATCGATATCCTCATTAACCCTTAAGGGAAATGGTCCATGTAAAATGTTTCTCATACAAACCCTTTCTTTGTTAACAATTTGGGGCGACTCAGGGCCCCACCTCATTGTCCCGATGCGGATCTTGTTCGTGCATGTTTTTCTTGTATTCTTACAATAGCATATATACATAAATATTATTTTGTACATTATTTTAAATTGAAACGCATATTCGTTTGTCAAAAATGTTGATTTGAATAAGCTCTGTGATGAAATTTTAATTCTTCGACGTTTAATATTTTGGTGTCAAATTCGTGCATGAAAATTCTAAAGACTTGGTCGGTCATACATTCATCATCATCATCATAGCAGCCGTATAACGTCCACTGCTAAACAAAGGCCTCTCCAAGGAAGGGGGAATTTTGCCCAAAATTTCCGCAATGGACAGGCGTGGTGGCAGTCGCAGAGCGTAGCTTCGCGACGGGGATGCTGCCGCACATTCCCGCCCTGTTACATTTAGGCTACACCATTTCGAGTGGAAATACCGCTACCTGTCGGTTCCGGTACCTCAGTGGCCACCTGGTACAGCGGAAGGTACTACTCTGCCGGTAGCTTACAGCATTATCGGTCAAACATTGATAGTGCTAAGTATGTCACCTGGGCATCAACGAGGCTGTATTATTTTCCGGTAATTTTTGCCCGGTTACGTTGGGTAGGCACATAGACATAATCGCAGTGCGTAGTTGGGGGCCCATGTGGATATACTGCCATGAGTTCTAGTACCTCAGTCGCCTGTGACGACACCTATTACAAAGGTGTTATTATTTTACTCTTCCAGTACTTCAGGCCACCAGGATTCTATGACGGGTCCGAAGCCGCAGATGGTAGTGATCCTGTCCTGTGCACCAATGGTCATATTTATATTTGTTCTGTATCTGGGTGTTAATTATATGTATTTATTTAGTATATTTGTGACTCCTTTGTTATCTAATGTCCATAATATAAGTGTTTTAAGCGACTTATCACGGAATCAGGTCACTGGATGAGATGTCGTGAGAATTATTTATTATTATTCTGCTAAAATAACTACATTTATCCCTGCATACTGCTTGCTAGCTTTAAATCTCACGCAGACAAAGATCATACTGTATCTCACGCAGATAATAAGTTTTGTGAAAAGCCAAAGGTATCCATAAATGGCTGAGACGATTACCGTTATCGGGGTACGGCACCTGCTATACATCAGATTAGAGGGCCGATACCTCGGTAGGGCATCCCCCAGATAGTCAGGGGAAATGCCCTCTTTTATCCCTCCACAGCTTTGTTGGCGGTGCGTTGATGTAACTCTTTGTACGCCATCTTTTATGATGTGTTGAATGGTATTGAAATACGCCGAATTTGTGTCGCGATAACGTTCGTCAGATGATTTTTTTTTGCTCTCCCTTTGTTTGGTGACTTGTGTTTTGGTGTGTAAGGGATCTTATTTGTCATATTATTTCTCCTCAACAATGTTTTGGTATGTTTACTAAACATATTTATGTTGCTAAGGAACATTATTGTATATTTTTAGTACAGATTTAACCTTTGCTTTCACTTTAATAATACAGTGATGAAACCGACTACGAATATGAAGAAACGGGCATTTACCCTAATGAGTATATTTGACTAGTGCTATTTAACGTAAGTAGCTTATTTCACGGTACATCGTAGAGAAGAAAATTGGAAGACATCTCACCGATTCCTTTGAATTTAAACGATGAGTCAGTTACTCAAAGTAGATGATAGTTGTTTTAAATTGATGAAGTGAATCCGACACATACTGCATTATCTACATTTGTGTCAACATAACGGTAAACAATGGGATGCTTACGACTTCGAATGGCAGGCATTTAATGGTCTAGACTAGTGGAAGCCGGGAATACATAAATCTGCCGCAGCTAGCTTAGCATTTTTATAAAAGCTATCCAAATATTTTAAAGTAGTAAAGGTTTTTGGCGATGGCTTCGATACTCAGCGATTATTTAAAGCTAACAGTGACCGCGACTTCGTCCGCGTAGAATAGTGATTTTGGATATATAGTAACTTTCCGGATTTATTTATTTATTTTAAAACGGACTCCAAACTATTTAAATGTAATTTATAGCCTTTACTAATAAATAAACTATTCAACACTGAAGAAATATTTAAAACGGACTAGCAGTTCTTGAGATTAACGCGTTCAAACAAACTCTATAATGTTATATAGTGTAGACAATCAGTTGCTTACTCTTTTCATAGTTTAGACGTTTGTGATGCCTATATTGTGTTTTATTTTGGATTAAGTTAGAGCTACCGTGGGATACAAGCAAAGAAGAATAGTACTTTATATACCGGAGGTACCAAAGTCGAAAAATAGCGGTATACCCATGTGTAACAGCGTAACCCAAATCGAAGCTACGTTTGGCTTATACCAACATGTTATTGCTATTATTTTTATAGTTCCAAATAAGTAATTATGAGTCATACAAAAGTTTAAAGCAATATTCTCACGTCTATAATGGTGAATCTTTTGACACTACCAGTAATGGGATCTTTATCATCACACATTTTAATTGCACTCATTTTCCAGACGATTACGTAATGAACCTGCAGTAAAATTTGGTTTGACCCAGTCACCAGTTAAAAGTTAATTAATGTTTCATGATTTGTGGCTTTATCATGAGTATTTGGAGTCAAAAAAAGATCCACTGGCTGTTTAAACATATACGGACTTATTTGTAAAAAATAATTTACCTTTATTTAGAATTGAAAACCGGTTACTTGTTTCGAAAGTGACATATCCAAATGGAATGTCTTCAAATTGCCATATTAAAGAATGATCGACCGACACAATTAACCAATATTATAATAGCTAATAATAAACATGGTTTGCCATATTTTTAGAACATTGAAATTTCGTTTGTCCGAAGTATATCTGACAGATTTTAAAAATAGCTCTCGGATTTGGACTCTCTTGAATTTTGCCACATCATTAAGTTCATCAGTAAGATTAGATTAGAGTTGAGACCACACGCAGTTTAGCGATCAGTAAATTAAATTAATTTCTGTAAAAAAAATAAGCTAATTAAACGCCGGTGTGAACCAAAAATCGTAGTGTTGAATAGTACAACAGATATAATATCTTTTTAACCAAGTAAAAATGGAGAAAGATAATAAATAAAATGATTGCAAGCAAATGAAATTAGGACCAAAAAATAATCGAACGTCTCTTTACTTTATAAGGTTTTGAAGTTTTCTACGCTAGGAGAGACTCTCTACGATTGTTTGCTGGACACAACAAAAACAGAAACCTGACTTGACCCGTTAATGAAGCGGCCAAAAAACCACAACGCACCCGCCCGCGGTTTTGTCAATTTTGTAATTATATGGGCTTGGACAAAAAGGGACCGAAATGGCACCAATGAATTAGTTGGCAAACTGTTGCTTGGCTGTAATGGTGACTTGCCGAACGGGCGGCGTTAACGAGGAGCTGGGCCCTAATAACTTCATTGTGGTCTGGAGGGCCTCATACAAATTAATAAAGCGAACTATCGGCTTGAGTGGAAATCTATGTAGGCAAGTGCGTGTTAGAGGGACGTATTATGTTTATGACGTGTTGTAAATTATTAGCTGCTTAAAGTTTGCGCGGTTCAGGTTGGCTTCGATGTGATTAAATTACCTGTTAATTGTATTAATTAATAAATCAAATCATAGCAAAATATTGTTTATTCAAGTAAGCCTTTTCGAATTGTAAAAATAATACGTTTACGCATCGTGGACATGGGAGCATACATATTAAGATTAATGTTTATTTTTATTATAATAATAGTAATAATTTAAGATTACATCTAATATATTGACCTTACACCGTGATAAGTCATATGTGTGTTATGGAGGTCAGATAATATATTACTCAAATATTTGTATTAAACACCCAGATATAGAACAAACGCAAATATCTTAATATAAACATTTGTCCTGGGCGGGGATACAACCCACGAACTATAGCGCATCAGATAGGATCACTAGCATCTCTACCATCGTACCCGTATTGTAGTTTAGAATAACGACCGGGTGACCCACAGTATAGTTACGGTTTAAATGATGGCTGATCGAAAAATATGCGTTACATCAATCAATCACCCGCTGAATATTTGCCTCCTCAATGGATTTCCTACAGGAACAGCTGTTTACGGTTTACATCCAGCGCGATCAAGTGGTTTTAGTCAGATCGCTTGTTCAGCTTGTGGATAATCGTTCTATTTTGCACTTGTAGGTCTTTATTTGTGAACCATATGGCTTCAACAGCCTTGTGTTCTGCGTGCTCACAACATTTTTTTTATATTAGTCCAGGTCGACAAACAAACATACAGTCTGTGTGCGTCACTACAGCCTATCATCAGTATTATCATCATCATACCAGCCATTAAAAGTCCACTGCTGGACATAGGCCTCTCTAAGAAAGGAGGCAGCGAGCGCTGAGCGCAGCTTTAGCGACAAGGGTTCTGCTTTCCATCCCCGCCCTTTGCATTTAAGCTGCACTGATCCGGATGGATATTCCGCCATCTGTTGGTTCTGGTACCTTAGTCGCCTATAACGACACCTGGTGAAGTGGGAGGTACTATTTTACTCTCCTAAAACCTCACGGCAATAGACGCTCGTAATATTACAAGGGTATCACTCGCGCGTTGCTGACTTTGTGACTTGAAGATATTATGTCAGATTACCCAGTATTTGCACTGCTTTTCTCGCCCTACAAACCATAACATAGCAATGCGAACACTGTTTGGCGGTAGAAATACGTGAGAGTGAGATACTAATGCAGACGAAATTTAAATTAGGTCTACCTTATTGAGTTTTTATAAGAATAATGATTATTTCTTAATTGTGCCAAGAGCCCCACGAGACTCTTGCCGACCCTGGCCATGGCCTTCTAAGGCCATCCTGGACAAACAATATGATAAATATTTGTGTTTGTTGTTGGTGTCTGGGTGTCAAATATTTATTTAACCATCATATTTGTGTTTCCTCTATTGTCAGATATCTGTAATACAAATGCTTTAAGCGACTTATCTCGCAATTAGGATGATGTATGAGATGTTGTGTGAATTAGAAATGCCTTTAGAAAATTTCAAGAATTTCATAAAATTTATTTATATACTGATATGACCAATGGGCAACTTGATTATATGTTTAGTCATCAAAACATCTAGGTCATTCAATCAAGTCTAACTTCAGTGAGTCTGCCGTCACTACTAGTAATAAAACTAAGCACTTTATAGCAGTTTTATTGCGCGAGTCACCTAAAAAGAATTTGCAATAAACATTTTTTACTGAACAATGAATAACTGATTTCCAAGAATAAAGTTACAAGTAAAAATAAATCAAACAAAAATAAAACCTATCATTGCTAATGGTTAGAGCTCTAATTAAAAGTTTAGTTATTTCAGACATGTGTTATTGTTCATGCAAACTAAGGATAAAACGATTTTTTTGTAATATATAAATCTCCAGCCATTGAACAGAGTGAGAGAGAGAGTATGAGAGAGATATGTTATTTCAACGCAATTCCGAAGCTTTGATTTTGACCACAAGCCTTTCAAGTTGCGGACACAGCTGGAAATCTGTCGATAGACTGGTCGTCGTTTCAATGGGAAAACAAATTTACATGTGGTATCATTGTGTGTTTGACATGGGTTAAAGTACTCACACTGTTAGTCTCAGGGTAACTTTAGCTTATAAAACGCAAATTAAGTATTTTTCGTATTCAAAATAGAAAAGTTACTCTTGTTTTGATGTAAGTACATCGTTGAATCATAGAAAAAAAATTAACAAGCAAAGAATTGGCTTAAATGCTGGCTTGAATGCTCGTTTATACATAGCAAATCAAGACATGTAATTGCAGTGCATAGCTTTGTGACAGGAACTCAGTTGCCCATTCTCGCTTTGTCACATTTCAACTATGCTGTTGGATACCATACCATAGTCCATACATATCATAGTAACCTCTGATACCTAGAATAGAAGGGACACTATCCAATCTGTCAGTATCCCCCAGATTAAAATAGGCATAGATAACTAATCTTAAAGTTGCTTATATTTGCATACAGAATACAGCGACTTAACGCAGTGAATTCCAGCCGATATTGCTAAATTCATTAAATCAAGACTCACGCGTGCCAAATGTGCCAACGCGATCGGCAATATCGGAGTAGCAATATCCGAGCACGCGTTGCTCGGATCTAATCTCCGGATGGAAATGTAGCTATTAACATTTTTATAGTTTGAGTGATATAGTGACTGTGAAAGGACTTGTCAGTGTATAAAATACAGATATGACCGATTAGTTTCGGTGCTCACTCCACCGTCGGTGTGTGGTGGTGAACTCCACCACACATCATTAATTGCAGAATTTACTTAAAAAGAAGAAAGAAATACTATTAACATTACTTAACCTTATTAATAAAAAAATACGCAATAAATACCTAAACGCATAAAATATTCAAAAGAACAATATAGTTAACAAAAAAGAAAAAATATATATGTTAGACAAGACAGAGAAAGTAGATTACACAGAGTACCATAGACAAAATCAGATAGGCGGGAAGTTCAATCAGGTACCTGTCTCAGAATATGCTACAGCGGCTTTGCGTTTATTGCCATTGCAGCGCTGGTCTTCTGACAGTACTGCATAGTTTAAACTCATTCGATAAATAGCAAACATGCATACGGTTCACGTCTATAGACTATCGTGTCATCGTAAGGATTACTAGCGAGTCTCCAAACTTGTGACTCAAGGTGTCTTATTACACAGCAATTTCCCTCCAGGCCATCATTAAATTGTGCTGTTTGTTGATGGAAATATATGCGACCATGAGCTATGCAGACGCTCTTTTAGATCAACCAAAGGTTGACATACTTTGGGTCTTTTGTACGTAAACTCGTATTACCTGCGCACAGTGATTCGTTTTAACAATAGTTTGGCACTATTTTTTATTGATATTTGTATCTCAATCATTGTCATAATTCTAAACACACACCTCAATATTGAATGTATTTTTGTATAAAGCGACAGACATACCTTAAAAACTCAGCAATAGCTATTAAACTTTTAATGCCAGTAATAAGTACAACATCTATTGTAAATTTTTACAGATCTGTATGTAAAATTCTTACTAAAACTAGTTTTTCTTTTCCGAAGTTTCACCGTTTTGTATTATGTCACTGGAAAAAATCTTTGAAAATAATCAGACACATCAAAACAGGAATGAATCGTGTGATGTTGTTGTTAAAAGCAAGTTTGTATCGAAGTATCGTAGCGGTATTTTATTTTATACCTTCATGTACACGAGAAGCAAAGCCTCCCCGACAAGGCTGTCAGCGCGCGTCCTCCGCTCGCACCCCGCGCTCCCTCACCCCCGCAGCCTTCCACACGTCACCCCCGCTGTCTTTTTTTATTTTCGTTTTACACAGACGAGCAGACGGGGTCAGGTGAATTGGTTTTAAATATTTTAACGTGAATAGAATTTTTTGCATACATTTTCAACTTGTAAAATGTTATGAAAAAGTCTGACATTTGTATCAGTTGTCCTGTTTTCCGTGTATCTGTGTTCTTCTCATGAAATAGGTACGGGCAGAGTAGAATAGCATCTCGCCTTGTAGCAAATGTCATAAGAGGCGTCTAAGGTACCAGAACCGACAGATGGCGGTATATCCATCCATAACTGTGCCCATCGCGAAAGCTGCGCTCTGTGATTGCCAACACGCTTGCCCGGCGCGCCAATTACGGGCTAAATTCCCCATTTTTTGAGGAGGCTTATGTCTAGCAGTAGACTTCTGATGGCTGGTATGATGATGGTGATGATATTTTATCCCACGGGATCAAAAGTAGGCCCTGTAGAAAAAGAGTAATCACACAGGTGTTAAAATTTTCCTTCTAACACACTTTATAAGCGTACGTTCAGTTGTTTTTCGTGAAAACAGTTCAAACATATCAAAATATAATACGGGTACATTGCATTTGTAATACTTTTCGCCCCCGACTTTGTTTAACGTCACCTTATACCGCTTATCAGCCTATGTTCAAGCTACTAACTCGGCAAATTTTAGTAAGATCCGTTTGGGTATATATTCTTGAAGAGACGGACATTATTCGATGCGCTTATATTTTATATGAAATATATATTTACTTTATATCATAATATCATATGTTATTTTTTCTCTATTCAAACCACCACGATGTTTGCCTGGGATGAACTTCTAAACTCTTGAACCGATTTCAATCAATTTTCGCCTGTGTACATTTTAATCTAACTTGAGAGTTGGTTTATATCTCAATTTATAGTCTCAATTCATTCCTGATTAACATTTACAGTTTACTAGTAAAATAAGAGACCCACGCTGAGTTGTAGAACTTTTATATTAACTTTGCCCTTTTACCCACATAAGGGATGAATTGTGAAAAAAATATATTCTCGTGTTTTATGACTTATAATGAAGAACCTTTATACTGAATTTGATTCGAATTACCTTAAAAATTTCCAAAGTTTATAAAATTTCTGCATCCCCTTTTTACCCATTTAGGGGGTAAGTTTATAAAAATCCTTACTGAATGCACCCCTATGTTATAAATAGAACCCTGTGCAATATTTAAATTTTCTTACCCTTATAATTTAGACCCTACATTGATATGTCGGTCAGACAGTCAGCCAGACAGCTTCTCCTTTTATATATATATAAAAGGAGAATAGAAATAAGATATAGGACAACGTCTGTCGGGATAGCGAGTAATGGTATAGAATATGTTAATGCCCCCTATCTTCACCAACAAAATATCACGCTAAACCCTCTTTTCCACTGAAAGGAGGTCATGTTGTCTCCTATTTTAACTGTATAGATTCAACCCATCTTAAGATCCTCATCCTATAAATGCAGCCGAATCCCATAAGGTTAGCGGTCCAATACACTTCAAAAGGAAAAAGGTTATATTATAAACTATGCTATTGGTACGAACGGCAGTTCGTTTATCGCATCGATGGACCGCTCTATGCAATGGTGTTTGTTCAGCATATAGAAAATCGATCTTCGCCTTCGGAATGGCGGTTTCTTGGTCAATGAATAGGATTGGTCGTAGTTAATTTCGAGACCATCTGTATTCAGATTGTTAGACGTTGAAGCCCCAGGGTAATTTTAAGTGGACAGTATAATGACAAATTTAAACAACATCTCATACTGACCTGACTCGGAGATAACTCGTTTAAATCACTTGTGTTATGGATATTAGTCCACAGAGGAATCACAAATATAATACCTTAAATACCCCGGGTACACAAATATAAATATAGGACAAATACAAATATTATATAAATTCAGTGTACCGGCAGAGTAGAATAGTACCTCCTTTTGTACCAGGTGTCGTAAAAGGCGACTGAAGTACCAGAACGGACAGATGGCGGTATTTCCATTCGAGACGGTGTAGCTAAGTAATATAATACGGGTACATTGATATTGATTGATTGATATACGGATACAATAATCAACCGTTATTTCTTATATATTCATTATCATCATTACAGACATTAGATATCCACTGCTGGACATAGGCCTTCATATATATATATATATATATACGGGCTGAAAATCTAGACACGGTTCTAATTAATAACTGCTAATCCTTCTCTCTAATCTCAAATTGATATATATATAACAAATTTAAGGATTCCAATTGTCTGTTGAACAATTGGTGTGTCAACGTTCACCTTCAACAAATGGTAAAATAACCAGCACAAAAGTAAATCCCCCTACAAAAGCATAAAGGCCAATCTCTGGACGCACGAATCGCGCGATTAATAAAACGGTATCTTGTGCAAGGCCGGCCTCGTTTAACGCATCGCCGATCCTTTTCTCGCATTCATAGCTAAAGAAGATTAATGTTGGACAATCTGTCTTACGGATAACAATCTGCATTTATGACGAAGATTGTTCGGAAAGGTATAATGTTGCTACAGATCAGAGGTCATCATTCTGTATTCATTTGTCTATAGGCTTTGGCGTATCTCGGGCTAGTTTTTAAGGGAGGAGGGATTGGCCCCTGACATGATGAGGTCATGCAACGACGCAGTAATTTTATATATTAAGACTAAAAATTTAAAAACCAGTGTTATAGTATTTCTAATCGGTAGCCCGACATTCTGGGGTGGGCACAACCCACTCCGCCCTTCTTTATATACGCCTGTGGGGGTAGGGGTACCTTTTATTAAGGCATGGGTCACACACTCAACTATTTATCACATCGTTTTATTCATATGGTTGAGAGGGGCAGTAAATACAGTGCATTATATAACATCACATGGTGATAATAGTAATTTTGTTATTATTAATAAAAGTTATTTTGTTATAATTCCCCCTTTTGGAGATGGCCTATGTCCAACAGTGGACTTCCCACAGCTAATATGATGTTGATGACTTTCTAGCGGTAAAATAGAGCATATACATTGACTGAGAATTCGAGCCATGTAAATTTGACGACGGGCCCGATGGCGTAGATGGTAGTGATCCTATATTGTGCACCAAAGGTCGAGGGTTTGATTCCTACCGAGAGCAAATATTTATATGATGATATTTGTGTTTTTTCAAATTATGATATTTGTGATTTGGTGTCTGGGTGTTAAATATATGTATTTAAGTAGTATCTTTGTGATTCCTTTGTTGTCTGGCGTCCGTAACACAAGTGCTTTAAACGACTTACTACGGAGTCAGGTTGATGTATAAGATGTTGTATGAATTTATAAAAAAAGAAATATATGGAAACCACACGTTATACGTGTCCAAACATACAATTAGACAAAAGCTATAAAAATGATGTTTCGTTATCTGTAACTTTTACAAACATCAATTGATTAACTGACTGATGGCCTGACTGACTGATGGCCTGACTGACTGACATTAGTGCAGGGATTTTTGCACAGGGGTTCCTGTTCTAACGTAGTAGAAGAGCATTGAAAAAAAGATTTTTTAAAATTTCACCCTCATAAAGGGTAATACGGGGGTGCAAAGTAAGTCTGAAACTTTACTGTTTTTGAAGTCATTTGAACGAATTTTCTGTAAGAGTTCTTTATTGAAAGTCATAAAACCCGTCTAATATATTTCCTCTTTCTCTAAAATCATCTCTTAAGATGGTAAATGGAGGTTACAAATATTGTATGAAAGTTCTAAAACTTAACGCAGGTGAAACCGCGAGGCCTAAGTAGATCTATGTAATAATTCTTCATAATCATACATACATACTACTACATTTATTAATGTTTAATATATCTTATTTTGTTATACACATGGTTCATTTATAATTTTATATTGTATGTTTGATTGGCATCAGCAACCCTTTTGGCGTCTATATCTAAAGAAGATTAATGCTAAGCAATCTGTCTCGAGGGCTGGATAACGATCTGTCTTTATGACAAAGACTGCCAAGCCTCCCGGTAGACTGCTCCGCGATTTATAGTTCTAGACTATTGTGATTATTCTTTGTACAGTATGTTCTGAGCTTGTCTTGTATATTTTTATTGTATTACAGTCTATTACAAATATACATATTTTATCACTAAAAATACAAACTATACGGAATGAGTACTGAAGCTGAGAATAATTAAGTTGTTTGTGTAAAATTTCATCGAGGAGTCGCTGACATTTCGTTATGACTCCGTTTATTATACACATCATCATTTTTGTGCACGTCGGAATAGATTTATATCTATTAAAACATCTGAAGTATAGAATAAAGAAGGAAACTTATTAATCAAAGAGTTAGGAAGGCATTTGGCAGATCGGGGTTTGGACCACCGCTCTGGGGCTTGGTGTGCAGTGTGGAAATACTGCAAGCATTCTGGGAACCCTTGGGTCGGACATGTCTCTTTTTTGGAATGTATATTTTTTGTAATCCCAATGACTTCTTAATTTAAAAATAAACGAGGTCTTTTTTAATTCTTCATTCAGTTATCTGTCACTAAATGTCCCTTTAAAATTTAGCAAAAACTATTTAGAACATTTAAAAAAAAAAAAAATTTAAGTGCTCCCCTACGCTATTAAAGAAAACTGTGTGCTAAATTTCAAATTTTTTACCCTTATAGTTTAGGCCGTGCACTGATATTTCAGTCAACTTCTCCTTTTTTTATTTAGACACACTTTCTAGGGTACAATGTATCCGATGATTGATTGGTACTTATTATTTTTGATTAATCAATCACCTTTTCATACGTCTATTGGCAAATTAGAGAGTCACGTTTGTGAAAACGTTTTGGGTCCTCCCAACAAATAGCTCTTTTTACTTACTCATCGAATGACAATGTTTTATTCAAGTTATTCATGGACCTTCAATATTTCTATAATGAAATCTATATTTCTACGAAAATTATGAATGAATTTATCTAGAAATTATCTTTTTTTTTAAATACACGAATAAACAGCTTTCAGTCGTATTTTTAATACTAAATTTTATTTTAAATGTTTCTCTTAAATGTTAAAAGCGGTAACCAACATATAGACACACACTTTTTGTTGTATATATAGTATACATCATATCAGTCATTGAAAGTCCACTGCTGGACTTAGGCTTTTCAAAGAAAGGGGAAGATATACTTTCGCGACGAGGATACTGCTGCCTATACAAACCCTGAGTCAAATCTCAAATGAGCTACGCTGTTTTGGGTGGGTATACCGCCATCTGCCGGTTCTAGTACCTTACTCACCTATTACGACACCTGGTACAGAGGTACTATTTTACTCTGCCGGTACCTCGCTTCTAATAATATATTAGAATAAATTTGCATTAATATTTTGCTTTAACGTTGATAGGATATAGTTTAGCAAGTTTTTTCATCACCAGCATATGAAGTACCGGACAAAATGATTGTTGATGAGAACCTTCATGCGGATATATACCGTCGACTATCAGTTCTGGTACCTTAGTAATCGACAACACCAACACCTGGGTTCAGTGCCACTCTACTTTGACAGTACATTACGGCACTTTAATTTTTTCAAATAAGACCTGAAAAGAAAATAATATATTTATTTAAAAATAATTATGATTATTATATTCGAGAATAATCGTTTAATAACGACTTTACACGCTCAGAAGTTACTCCTCTCCGATATTGTTATTTTCAATGCCTCCTTTGATCTGTATAGCACTTTGCTCCTGAACATCTTCAAACAAGCCTGATTGCTGGTCATTGAATATTAAAGAGGCGAGGCTCTAGAACCGATACATGGCGTCATATCTATCTTATACACAGAGTAACTTAAATGCAAGATGAAAATTTCTTAAAAATATATAAAACTACTTACTACTACACTTCTACTAGACCCTATCACTAAACTAACTACTACTACTACACTTCTACTAGACCCTATCATCATACCAGACATTATAAGTCCACTGCTAGATCTAGGCCTCCCTAAAAAGAGGGGATTTGCCCATAATTGTCACGCTGGGCAAGCGCATTAGCAATCGCAGAGTGTAGCTTTTGCGACGGGGTTGCTGCTGCCCATCGCCGCCCAATGCATTTGAGTTACAATGTTTCGGATGCATATACCTCCAATCGGTTTTGGTACCTCAGTCGCCTCTTGCGACACCTGGTTTTTACTATTCTACTCTTCTGTATGTATTCATCTGTTTATTAGTGACCTAATTTAGAGTTGTAAAAATGACGAAGAATACATAATTATACTGGATATAGAACAGAATGTTTTTCTTTCATTGAGGTCTACCCCATGTAGGCATCCGCCTACTTGTTAATATATGATTATTAGATTGCCATCTCAAACGGAGTAATTAGTATTTCAGAATATACGCGAGTCACCCTGAGCAGTGCCCGCCAGCAAAGATTCCGCAGTGATTTCTCACGGGAACAAATTCGCGGACTGACTCCGCTTTTGACATAATTATGCAACATTCTCACCTCTCATTACGCGTATGTGCTCCCCTGTGTATACAAATGTTGTTCGCGACGAATTTTACGCTACAGTATACGGACCCCGTTTCAAATTAACTAATGCCCTAGTGGGTTTAATACTATGGCACCGCACCGCGGATTTGTTAATGAAGTACGTATGTACCTCATATAATTGTGTATTAATATACTCCACTGATTATTTGCTCTTTTGATTAACTAGTCTACTAGTGTCGTTAACTAGTGGATTGAATGTTTAAATTTTGGCCTCCTATATGGTTTTAAAATATTCGTATTTGATATTTACCAGGACTTAGTTCAACTGTCCCGTTGATTATTATCAATGCGAAAGTTTGAGAGATTATGAAATAATAATATTTAGTTATAAATATATGTTATAACGAAATGTTTTTTTTATACATACTTAATAAAAACTTATACTAATATCATAAACGCGAAAGTTTATCTGTCCGGTATGTGGTTTGCTTCAACATTAAAAAACGACATAGATGTTTAACACCGGCTAGTTTTCACATGACTGGAAAGGTAGCGTTGATTCCAGTTCTATTCGTACGCCAGTTTAAATTTTTCAATAATATTGCTTTTCGATTTTGTACTTGGTTTTAGTGCCGTTATCGTACAGAGCTTAGCATCTAAGCGCGACCTGTTGCAGAATCCAGGTGCAATTAATACCTAGGGGATGTAGGTAATACAGGTATATCTATTTAATAAACAAGATTGTATTCTTTAACTGAACAATATGCAAACACACTTAATCTTTTAAACTGCGCAACGGATTTTGATATAGTTCTTTTTTTAATGATAAAGCGGTTCGAAAAGAAGGTTTATATGTACAATACATGCATAGTATAGTGGAGAAGCACTGATAATTTTTGAGGTTTCCAATGTGAAGTCGTAAATAAACATTTTCTTTAGTGATTACATTGCAAACACTGGCTGAACCCGATAAGATAGATCAGAATATAGTATTGTACTCCTTAAAAAGTCTGTCTCTTAGAGATAACCCTTAATAACTTTTTTTTTTCTCATTGCACTCGTCTAAGACCGGGGCGGGTTGCAAGTATAAATAGTATTCTCAAACTTCAAATACGAATACGTTTAATCCATTACATTTTGAAACATCGCAATCGTAACAAACAGTGTTTATTGTGTAAAAACATTTTCCTATGAGAGGGCGAAACGATAGACTGCATACTAAGGAGATAAGCGATATGCTAAGCGGCAAGCGAACTCAAAGCTGATAAGATTAAAAATGGCGTGGATTGATGGTGCGGGGCGTTGGGTTATCTCATTGCTTTTCTAACGGACTATCATTGTTACTTGACTTTGTTAAATGGCGGATTGGGCTGGCGAAGTGCGTCCGCAATTAGCTGATTCCAACATGGCCGCTAGTGATTGATTGATGGCAGATCAATCCGTCGTTTTCAAACCCAACATTTGGTTGGTTGGGGTTTATTGTGCATATACATTTATCTGTTTCTTTGCGACCTCATTTAGTGTTGTCAACATATCATATATTGATATGACTACGTGATAAGTCGCTTTAAGCACTTGTGTTACGGACGTCAGACAACAGAGGAATCACGAATTAAAACCAAAACACAAATGTTTAACACCCAGACACAGAACAAACGCACATATCATTATAAAAAAATTTTTCCTAGGTGAGGATCGAATCCACGAACCCAGACGCATAAGATAGGATCACTACCATCTGCCATATCGGGCCCATCAATTATACTGGATATACATAAAACAACTTGTCTTTCTTTCATTGTGATATATTGCCGGAAAGCAGCCGGAACGTTAAATAATATAAGCAAAATAACTGCACTTCTTTCCTTCCTCCTTCCTTTTAACATATTAAATGTACCTGCCTTAACCGATGTTTCATGTTGAATTAAACACACTCGGTTATTGAACTATCTATACGAATCAAACAGTTTTGAACTCAATGTCCAACGTATACAGTACTTTTTCAATTGGAAAACTTATATAGGTGTATCTAGATAAAAGTTACTTCTCAGATATATATCTGTTATCAAAACAACCTGTTTCTACTTTTTTATTTAGCCAGCACAGTACGATATGTTGTTTTTAGTTATTTGTTCTTTTGGGTTTAAGTTCCAATGTATGAGGCTATTGGACTCGAATACCCGAGCATTCCGATAAGAGGCAGCGGGGCCAACCTCACTTCGACTGAGGGCAACCCCAGGGACTTAGAGCAGTATATCTTCCTGGCTTTCTTTGCAAAGTTCAACAGAGAAATCAGTTTTTGGAAAGATATAAAATATACAAATACAAACTTTCACAACGCAGGCAAGCGACCGTTTTTTAGGCTATCTCTTGGGGATCGGAGACGTTTGTTACAATTGACACATATCCAGCAGTGGACATGTGGTGATTTCTATGATGATGGTTACGAGCATACAGTCTGCGTTATAAACAAGCGTCACAGCAGCCTATAGACGCTCGTAATATTACAAGGATATCACTGGCGCGTTAACCTGTGTTTCGAAGAATTGATGTCACATAGCCCAATTGCATGGCCCTTTCACCATTACATCGGGAATAAGCAATGCGAACACTGGTACCTGGCGGTAGAAAGGGGATAGAACGAGGTACTAATGCAGACGACCTTTGTGTGAGGTCTATCTCATATTTTAAATTGATACTGGAAATATTGACTGCCTAAGCACTAAACACGATTTAAACATTAAAATTAGTTGTAGCAAGCGCTCGAAGTGTACCGGTTTTAAAGTGAATATTCGAGTTGCTGGATATTCGGCATTGATTCGGGAACCTTCAATCGTGTGGCACACATTGTCTGTATACAGGCTGTGGGACAAGGCTCGTTGCCGCCGCTCGCCGCACGAATAATAAATGTGCGGTAGTCTATCTAAACCCTAAACGCAACCGTTGTGGTGCATATTAACTGCATAGTATAAAATAAAGTCGCTTTCCGTTTTTTTCTGCTATGACAAAGTTTTCTAATGCGATGTACCACATATATTTCTGTGCTTACATTGCAATCGGCGGCTGAACCCGATGAGATAGATCAAAATAATATAGTATAGAAAAAAGGTTCGCGGTGGCAAATGTCTATCTATTAAGGATAGCAATAACCATTTTTATTCTCATTCCTCCCATGCGAAGCCGGGGTAGAACGCCAGTATTGATATATATCAGGAGCGAACTGAAAAACAATTACTTAATGTATTTTGATCTGTGGTAGGTTTTCACGATAAGTTGATTGTTGTGGTCCAATTAGGTCGGTGGGTGCCTGCTTATGTGTACCTCCGTACGCGTGTTAAAAGGTTCTACTAAATTCAAAATCAAAATACTTTATTCAAGTAGTCCCACACAAGCATTTTTTATTCGAAAAAATTAAATATAAAATACTATAAAATTTCCATAATAAGTAGTACAAAATTCTATTATACTTATAATACTGATGGCCCTGATGACCCTACGGCATCATGAGAGTCATCTAACATATGTAAATTATGCATACCTTAAAGTAGTCAGCGGGCACCAGACGGGTCTTAAAACTAAGCTGGTTCATTAAACCTAAGTACTTTGTAAATGGTCGTGGAACACGGTAGAATAGTACTCACCAAGTGTCCTGGAAGGCTAATGAGGTACCGGGACCGGTAAATAGCGGTAATTCCGCCCAATGAGTATAATTCTTATACAATAGAGTTGGGAGATTACCGTCGCAATGCTAGGTCCTATGATTGCCATCACTCCTGCTCCATATATATATATATATATATATATGGATTATTTATATTTATATTATTATTATTATATATATATAATAATATAAATAAATAAATATTAATAATAACTTTATTCAACAACAAAAGGAATCTTAAACTAAAATACACTTTATATCGGTTTGTCAGTTTCTGTGCCTCGTTCGCCTCTTACGACACCTGGTAAAGAGGGAAGTACTATCTACTATGCTGCCCTCTGTAACCCACGGTCATCATCATCATACCAGCCATTGAAAGTCCACTGCTACACATAGGTCTCCCAAAAAAAGGGGTATGGCAATCGCAGAGGGCAGCTTTCGCGACGAGGATATGCTGCCCATCCCCTCCCAATGCACTTGAGCTGCACAGTTTTGGATGGATATACCGTCATCTGTTGTTGTGATTCTAGTAACTCAGTCACTTCTTACGACACCTGATACAGGGGGAGGTACTATTCTAAAATTGAAAGTAATAAAAGTAAAAGCCATATTAATCCTGAAATTATGTAAAAAAGGGATTTCAACAGGTTGACATCGTCTCTCATATACTATGTATACCTACTTGAAACAGCGTACCAGTTTCCGAGCTGTATCCAGACGCAGTGAAGGTTGACACGACCTTTTTCGCAGTCTTATCTCGTATTAGATTTTACGTTTCTTCGGAGGATCACCGCGTCCTTGTTGCCGGTGGGAATACTATATCATTGGATTTCTCTGAGCTTTCCCTCTATGATTATCTTTAGAGAAATGTTGTTCTGTTTGAAAATAAATAAATATATCTAAAGGAATACATACTTTGTAACAGATTTGAAAAATACAAGGGATATTCTGCTAATGTGGAATTATTAAATATTAATCTTATTTTAATACTACATATTTTGACGGCCCCGATGGCGTAAGTAGTAGTGATTTTTTTTGTGTGCCAACGGTCATCGGATCGATCCCCATCCAGAGCTATTTGTTCTATGTCTGGGTGTTACTTATGAGAAATTAAGTATTATATTTGTAATTACTTTGTTGTCTGATGTCCGTAACACAAGTGCTTTAAGCTAATTATCTCGGATTCAGATCAATATGTGAGATTTGGTATGAATGCAATTCTAATGATATACGCAAGGTGGGGGTGGGAGTGAGGGGAAGGAAAGAGCTGTGGCAGCACGATAGCTTGTCCATCCACCAACGGACAGAAACGCTTGCTTCTGTAAGTTTAGTCTTGTAACATCCTAATACGTTCGAACTAGGTAATAGATGCGGATAAAATTTGGCATATATATATATGTATATACCAAATTCTCCTATATATATATATATATATATATATATATATATATATATATAAAGGATTAGAGACTTTTTAAGTTTATTCCAGAAATAAACCTTTTTTTAAACTTAAATTTTCCATGGGTTTTTTGCTTAGTAGCTTAGAAAATGAGTCTGGTTTTTTTGGACCTTAGAAACAACAAGAGGAAGCAAACAAGAGAAAGGACATAAAGTGAAGAAATGCCAGTATATAATAAATGCGTGTTAATCTTTTAAGGCTAATGACTCGATAATGTACACGAACAAGTACAAGACTTATGTAAATTCTATTAATTAAACAGTATCTTGTAGCTTCTAATATTATCATGTACTATGTACTAGAGAATTAGATCTATAATTCATCGACTCAAATCGCTGTTGACTAGCAGTGAACAATAAGGCACTAACATGATTGTTCAGTACTTAATAAGGCCCAGCGGCAGTATTATTCCTTCTATCTACAGAAGCTTCATTAATTATATCTGTATTGTTGTTCATTTAAGAATGTTCCACTTACATTTATTTAGTGCTTATTATAAACAAATAAATATTGATTTAATCACTACATAGTAAAAGTCTAAATGGAAAAAAAGGGAAATATAAAAGATACCAAAAACGCAAAACATAATTAATTTTAAATTACTCTATATCTTGAGGAAAATACGAAAAAAATATCCGGATTTGTCGAGCCGTTCTCGAATTTCGCGCTTAGAAAAGTATTTATTTTTAAAATCAAATAACTTTCAATACTATGACAGGTTGTATACGGATTACTACAATTTGACGGGTGATGGTAGTGATCCCATGTTATGTAGAATGGGTTGTGAGTTCTATTCCTGCCCAGGACAAATATTTATATGACGACATTGTGACACAAGTGTTAAAATATGTACTATATATGTAATTCCTATATTGTCTGATGTCCGTAACGCAAGTGCTTTAAGCGATCTACCACGGAGTCAGGATAAAGTATGAGATGTGTAAAAAAAAAAGTCGGTATCCGCAACTATACCCGCCTAAAACAAATCGTACCAAAACGTTTATAACTGAGCCAAATTTAATTGAAGAATGTTACTTGAGTCATCGCACAGTGTATCAACATGCATTATGTATGTGAAGCAGGTATTCTCGTAGATCAGGAGTGTCTCTCGCTCGGCTCCCATGGCCCGCTTTCTGTCGGAGCTGGGAATCTGTTTATTCCGTCTGAGCTATTGAACGAGTTTACAACTTGCAGTTGATTTTGTTACAAAGACGTTGCCAGCTTCTGTATTTCGTGTACGCTTGTGTGGTTATTCAAAATGGAGTAAGTTGGATACATTATAGTTTTCTGTGTTGTATGTACCACTTTTGTTCTGTCTCCTATTGTAAGTATTTGGTTCGAACATTTAATAAGTGACGGAGTTTTCCACCCGCTATTTTTCGTCAAAATGAGCAAGTAATATTTTTCTGTGCGAGTCGTCACAGTGCCTTCTAAACAGGTAGTAATATGCATAGTGTTAGTAATATTCTATTATACATAAATATATATTTGTAAGCAAAAATATTTAAATTGTTTTTGTAGTTTTAAAGTTCATCCCGGATACGAAATTTTTATATATTTTACTCGTATATATAAAGACGTAAAAATTGTTCAGTAGCTGAAGGGTGAAACAAGCTTTTATTTTAGAGAACGCATAATTCTCTCTAGATATATGGCAAAATTTTACTAGATTGGTAATAAAGTGATCCTTCGCGCCAAGGGTCGATAGTTTGACTCCCATCCTTGGATGGGGGACAAATATTTGTGTGATGACATTTGTGTTTGTTCTGTGTTATATTGTGTTTTCCTAAAATTATTCCTGGCATTTAAATAAATATTTCGTCATATTAAATTAAAAATGTGTTCAGATATCGAACCGTTTAGATAGAAATTACGTGAGTCAATTTGTGCTGAGCCCAACTTAAGAAGTTTTTTTTAATTAGAATCAATGACGATCTGTGTGAACTTAAAATGTGTTTTAGTTGAGTTTTAAAAGATTTAGATATGTTATTTAGTCACCCATTCTAGAAGTGAATTAAGCTATCGATTTCTCGGGACTTCGTTCCCGTAGTAATTAATAATAATAACTCCACACTACATCTCATATATAAATTTGACGCTGAGATAAGTCCCTTTTGGCACTTGTGTTACGTTTATTAGGCAACGAGGTATCACAAAAATAAATTACATAAATACATAACACCTACACACACACACAGTTATTTAAATATATATATATATACAAAATTTATATGAATATTTGTGTTAGTTCTGTGTCTAGGTGTTATATATTTATATATATAACACCTAGACACAGAACCAACACAAATATTCATATAAATTTTTAAGGTCACTAAAGTCTGCGCCATTGAGTCCGTTCTTTTAATACACCGTGATAATACTCCTTAGTGCCCGGCTCTATCACAAAATATTTTCATGTTTAACCCTCCTGGTTCTTGTTCTGATTTGAAATTTTCCTTCAGTTAGTTTATTTTTCTATATATTAATGAAATATTGTAACGATCTGCCATTACTTTTATTTATTCCTGTTGTTTTACTGTTACGGAGTCAGACCTTTAGCGATATCTTCGCTCTCGTGCAGCGTCGGTAAGAACTTGAATCTTTTGAATAAAACCGATGCTCCGGCTGCATTGAGTTGAATTATTCATTGGAGAGGGGGTAAGATGGGGGGGGGGGTGTTTGCAGCCTGATGATTTATACTTACATACTGTTATTTTTGGTCTTTGCGACTATTTTAAGTGCATGAACGGCGGTATTCGTATACGTATTATTTCAAATGATTCAATCGCGATTTTTATGAGCTTCCCAGAGATTGTTTCGAATTAAATAAATAATAAAATGAGTTCGCATGAGATTCTGTTTAAATAAGTTTCGTTTACATGAGCTCTACTTTATTCCACGACAACCTTTTCGGGACCAAACGTATGTACAAACCTATGTACTAAGGCTCATGATATACACATGTTTAATTTCATAAAACTGGTTAAATAGTCAATATGTATGATGGGATTATGAAAGAGGTGCTATGCAGTTATCCCTAGAAATTTCTTGAGCTGAATTGTACTTGTATGAGTGTGTATAATACTTATATGTTATACAACATAACGTTGGTATGCATTTTAAAATGAATGGAATAATAAGTGTATAAATATACCTTTACAAAAAATTCATATTGAGACAACTTATAGACACCTCTGCTGTAAGCAGAAATGAAACAGAAAATAGAATAACAAAGTAACTAGAAAAACAAGAAGCATTGAAAAAGCAATCTAGCACCATAATGTAAGCTTTTGAAAGATCAAGACTGAGGCTGAAAAGTAGATCAAAAGAAACAACCGCCGCAATGTAGAAAAAAGCCCTTTAAATCCCACCCTGCAAATAACAAAGGCTAACTATCGTGGACGCCCATCCTACTGCGATGTAGCGGTTAAACCAAAAATAATATCAGAATGAAATTTAATGTTAGACAGAGACGGCAGCTGTCTAGAGCGCGTCGGAGAAAGACGAAAAATCATAAAACGGTTACGTTGACAATGATACTCGACGCTCGTAGCACTCGTAGCATATGCTTCGCTTTGCGTAGCAAGTGCTACGAGAATACTAATGACTTTTAGCGTATACCTCGTTATGTTTTCCCCGCATATTTTTACGGTAACGCCAATTTATGTTATAGATAAAACTGTCTAACCATGAACTCGTTCAGCATGAACACGTTTCTGAAAAACATTTTTGAATATCATGCATTCTTCATAAAATTTTATGGTATCATCATTATGAGATGATTTTGTTTAATTGTGAATTAACTCAATTGTTTTTAACAATAGTTTAAGGAAAAATTTCACAAATTTAATATTGAATTCATTAAAGTAAACTTACTGCCGGCTATATAAAGTCCATTATTGAACTTAGCCCTCCCCAAAATAGGGTTTTTTATTCCAAAATTGCCGCGCTGGGCAGAGATAATGTCAATCGCAGAGCACAGCAACCCGACAGGGATGCTGCTGTTCATCCTCACACTATAGTATTTAAGCTGAGCTGTTTCAGATGGATATTCCGCCATCTGTCGGTTCCGGTACCTCAGTAGTCTTTTACGACATTTGATACAGGGGAAGATATTATTTATTCTATACCGCCGGTAACCAATGGCGTTTGGAGCACCCTACTCCCCCACACTAAAAACTACAGCAACACCTCATTAGTTACTAAAATACCTGACAAATAACACATATATTTACAAATTACGTCAATTAACTAAACTAAATGCTGATTAATAATTATTATTGGCCTAGTTATGTGCAGATTAAATAAAGGCTTTGTTTGTCAATGCGTAATTACATATATTATGTACTATTGTGAACATCATGAGTGGCTCTCGCGTGTTCGCAATGCAGCGCAAACTGCGCAGTAAAATAATTAGGTCGTTGGACTTGGAGAGTAACACCCGCTTTTAGTTAGCGAGCGACTTGGAGCTGTTTAATATGTTATTTAGAGTTCACATTTCGCTCTATTAGAATAATAATTCATACCACACTAAATATGAGATGATTCGCTGAAAGCACTTATATTACGAACATGAAACAACAGAGGAATCACAAATGTAATATTTAAATACATATTTTTAACACCCAGATACAGATCAAACTCAAATATCGACATAAAAATATTTGTCCTGGTTGGGGACCTACGACCTTTGGCGCACAAGATAGAATCATCTGCGCCATCATGCTCGTGATGACATTTTCATACTAGTCATTTGCCAAACAAGCAAACGGTGCGCGTCATGTAATCGTCATCATCATGATTATCATTATATAAGCCTTAGGACGTCCACAGCTGTTATCTATGTCATACATCCACCTAAAACCTGAGACCCTAGATCGACTGTCCACGCTGTCAACGTTTTAATGACTTGCGTTAAAATAATGGCTTGAAAGTGTAATGTTTCTTTGTTCAGATTCTAGGTGTTTTGTGTATTCCGTAAGATAATAATAATGTAATGAAAAAAAAATTATATTTGTAATGTCCATGAAATTTTTTAACCGTTCTGAGCTTTCTCATATCGGTTAAAAATTTCATGTTAACTGAACTGAGTTCATATACTTATTACAAGATCAACCAAATTGGTCGCCCTCTGATAAATCGCCCTACAAAAATGTTATGTAGATTTGTTTTATTAAACGGTTTTAAGACGTATTATTTTAACTTCAATTTTGTTTATAAACAGCTGTTAAATCAGTTTTATTATTAATAAAGATCTGATTTCTAAACGCTTGCAACGATACATTAAACTATCTCATAAGCTATCAAATAAAATTACCTTTATTCCAACGAGCTTATAAAAAGGTCATAAAGTTCAACAGGTGCTATAAGTTTAGCATTGCAGCTATAATGGTTTAATTTGCTCCGCGAGAAGTTTTCAGGTATCCCGACGGGGTGGCTGGGATTAGAGCGCTGGAGTCCCGTGGGACCGAGCGTTAAGGTTAAACGATGGAACCTGCTTCTAAGCGTAGCATTTTGTTTTTGCACATCGTGAAAAAAATAACGTGTTCTTATCTTGGTATATGGGTTATATTTCTTATTGAATTAGGTTTTATATCTAATAAATGAATAATATGTAAGTCTTCTCACTCTTGTATGTCATTATTTATCTTAATAATTTAATTTGAATATTATACTGGTTGAATTATGTTTCTAAAAAACTTTTATATATTAAAGGAGAAGCTGACTGATCAACACATCAAAGCAGTTATTAATAAAAATGATAAATTAAACTTTGCTGTTCTTGAAGTTATATAAATGGAATTCAGTATTTAACGATGGATAAAATGATTTTTCGAAAACAACCGTAAACAACCCCTTATTCCGTATAAGGGGTTCATACAGCAGGCTAGTATAATAAATTTTTCACCATACTAATCTTCTAATTTAAATAAATAGCACAACATCTTATTTTTAACTAGACCCGAAATAAGTAGCTTAAAGTAATTGTGTTCCGAATATCAGTTAAAATAATTACAAACATTCTTTCATTCAAACTCCGTTCTTCTAATACTCTTTCGCTCTTAACTCCTTCTCATCACTCTAGTTTTTTGACAAACTCTTTTACAGTGACAGCTATACGACTCTGGAACGGGCTTCCGTTGAATATTAAGCAATCCCCAAACAAATTTATCCTGAAACGCTGTCTCCGTACTTTATTTACTGATGCTACTTCTCTAACTTTATAACCCTATTTCTGATGTACGTTATTTTATGTATATATATACATATATATTTTTTTATGTCATATGCATTTATTGTGTTTATTTATACAAATATGTATGCCACGTTTATTTATTTTGTATATATATTGCCTGCACCACTATATATATATTTTTTTCAGTTTTGTGTAATGGTTGACTGGGAGATAATGCCATCTGGCATTAAGTCCGTCATTTATACATTTTGTAACATTTTGTGCAATATCGTTAAATAAATAAAAAAAAATAAAACATCGGTTAGCTTTAATTTAATCCCAAATACAGAAGCTAAATATAGGGACATTTAAATCGGGCTCCATTAAGTTAAACTAGTAAACCTGCATACGTTACTTATAAGTTTGTGCGTAGGCTACAGGCGCTTGTATAATCAATAATTTGACGGGCTCGATGGCGCAGATGGTAGTCCTATCCTATCTTATGCTCCAGGGGTCGTGGGTTCGATCCCCAACTAGGAAAAATATTTACATGATGATATTTGAGTTTGTCCTGTGTCTGGGGGTAAAAGAATGTATTTAAGTGTTATATTTGTGATTCTTCTGTTGTCTTTTGTTTGTAACACAAGTGCGACTTACCACGGAATCACGTAATGTATGACATGATGGGTGAATATTAAAAAAAAGCAAAATAAAAAAAAATAATAATACCAAATAACTAGTACGCCACCAACCTTGTAATCTTAAAATATTATATCACACTACGTTTTAATTACACTTCTTCTTGAAATTCTCAGCATTTTATAGGCATGCGGCCAATATGGACAATACGCATATCCAGCGCGGCAATCATGGATAAAATTTTCCCTTTCTTGGGGTAGCCTATGTCCAACAGTGGACTTCCAATGACTGATAAGATAATGATGATGACTTTTATGAGGAAATTGTAATATTATATAATAGAAAAGTAGTATATATTTATTTACTTACTCTACCTCTACTTCTCTTTGAACACTTAGTATATATTCACTCAGCTTAATGGGACGCATTTACTACAAACTATAGACGTATACAACATCGACACATCAGTCACGCGTTGTCGACCATGTGAAAACATTCCTTCTCCCTATTTAAAGTACCTACTATCCTCTTAGAATACTTCCATACTAAGTTCATTCAATAACCTTTATAAACTGTTGGCTGCGCGACCATTAAAGTTTTAAGGTAGTGCGATGATACAAAAACTTTTTGTGATATAAATAGGTGAGAGTGAGATACCAACACCAATGCAGACGACCTTAACTAAAGATTTACAGAGAATATCGGCGTTTCAGTTATGGCCTGACACACATTATGTCCGTGAAGTTGACGACTTACCGACGTTTTTGGGTGCGCATAATAGACGCCCCAATGGTGGGGTAATTTATTCGGTAAGTAATTTTGTATGCGTAAGTATATGTACGATCCATGAATACACGAACGATAATTAGAATCGTGTCGTATACATGTGAGAGGGATGTATGTATGTTACGTGATCTATATTGCTGATATGTTGTCTCTAGAAAGTTACTACTGTTACGTACTGTGTATCTGTGTGAGGGTGATAACCGTAAAAATATTTTACTAATAAATGAAATATTTTGAGAGGAATATTTGAGTGTAAATGTTAATGTTTAGCCGTGAAGTATCGGCAGGGTAGATTAGTACCACCCAGTTGTCCAGTTGTCATAATAGGTGACTAAGGTACTAGAACCGACAGATGGCGGTATATCTAAAACAGTGTAGCTTAAATGCACTGGATGGGGGTGGGCAGCAGAATCCCCGTTGCGAAAGCTACGCTTTGCAATTGCTAACACGCTTGCCAATGCGGCAAATATGGGCAACATTTTCCCTTTCTTGAAGAGGCTTATGTATAGCAGTAGACTTCAAATGATATGATGATGATGATTTTTTGAGTGAATCGATCATAATATTGTATAATAGAATAATAGGGGATGAAATGGTTTTTTTTATAAATTTAAATCCTGAGAAAACTTGACATAAAATCAAGAAGTAATGAGGTACATTAGAATTAAATAAAATTATGTATGGTAGGATTAAAGAATTGTAGTTTGGTGGTAGTAAAGGTTGCTAGTAATATTATAATTATTATATACCATGATTTATGTAAATTTTATTTGTAATACAGAAAATAAAAATGGGTTCGATTCCCACACAGAGAAAATATTTATATGACGGTATTTGTGTTTGTTCTATGTCTCGGTGTTAGATATATGTATTTAAGTATTATAATTGTGATTCCTCTGTTGCCTGGTGTCCTTAACACAAGTGCTTTAAGTGACTTAAAACGAAGTCAGGTCAATGTAAGGGTTGTTGCGGATATTTAAATTATTTTACATGTATGTGTTATAGTTGGCTGCAATCTCTTACAGACTCATCTTTATGGTTAAGAAACTAGTATAAACGATAGGAGAAGTTAATACTTCTAAAGAAGAGAGAGAAGTAAATAATGTAAAACAAAAATTTTGATAAGAAATTGCATATATTCACATACGGATGATCTGTTCGATGTTTCATCTAAATCAGTAAACGTGAGGGCCTAAAAATATGGCCTACTATCGAAGAAAAACATACCGATTTTAATTAATAAATTGACCGATAACCCCGTTGACTTTTTATGGGTCACAAATTTAACGAGAGTCACAAATCCTATATCATTGACACAATATAAAATAAATAAATACGTGCGAATTTACTCGCACACGTCTATAAAAAAGAAATAAAAAACACACGCAATACATTTGATTTCGCAATTCGCATTTTCGAATGATCTCATAAATTACGAAACAATAGCCAAAAAGCGTTTTACAAATGTTTCTATTCGGGTGCGATTCGGCATGAGTGACTCCGCGACTCGCTCGTCAGCATACAAAGAATATTTTATTTGACATTTATCCTGGCCGTTCCAATTCGACTACTGTTAACGCCAATCCTGAATCCAATCCAAAAGAATGTTTCAGTACTAAATTCAAAATTTTAGTGATTTTTTCTACGAAGGTTTACAACTCAAAATGTTATGTTTCAATAAAATCTGATCTTATTCGGAACATTAATAATTTTGCAAATCGATTTTAACAGAAGATGTTCAGGAATGTTTTATAGGTAAGCAGATCAGGGGTTTCTATACTAGTTTTCATCTCTGTATTTTCTGACGTTAATTCCAGCGCCAACAGCAGATTTAGAACACGTTCATTTATTGAGTTTTTTTTTATTAGTCTAGGTCGACAAATACGCGTAAAGCTCACATGATAGTAAGAATCACTGAAGTCTATAGAAGTTCGTATTATCACATAGATATCACTGGCGCGTTGTCAACCACTTGAAGTTGTGACTTGATGATATTATGTCACATTATCCAGGAATTTCATTGCCTCTGTCACCCTTTAAGCTGCGACACAGCTTTGGAAACACTGCTATTTGGCGTTAGAACCAGGTGAGAGTTACTAATGCAGACAACCTTTGTATGAGGTCTACCTCATATAAAAAAATATATCTACTTTTGGATAGACCAGGGACGCATCCACATAGAGCATTGAGCCTCCTGGATAAAAAAATCTGGACTAAACGGATAACCAAGCCAATAACTTTACATAACATCTCATACATTGACCTGACTCTAAGATAAGTCGTTTTAAGCACTTGTGTTACGAACATCGGACAACAGAGGAATCACAAGTATACTTAAATACATATTTTACATCCACAGAATAAACACAAATATTCATCATATAAATATTTGCTTTGGGTGGGGATCGTACCTACGACCCTTGGTACACAAGATAGAAAGACTACTATATCCGCCTCCGGGCCCGTCATTGATTGCCCTACAACGTCAAAAGTGGATTGCGCCCGGCCGTTCTGTGTTGCATGCGAACCGACTGCACGCAAGAAACTCATCGGCTAGTGCAACCGCACGCCGCGATTGCACGACTAGTGCAGTTGTTAGTAAAGTAATAGTAGGGAGGGCTTCAGCCGTTTGTCTATTGTACCGTTTTTGTTGATCGGGATACTATTTGAGAATTATATTTTTTTCTGAATGAAACTAACATACTAATTTATTCCAATATACTTTATACCTTCAGATACCTTCAGTTTAACGATGTCTAGCTTCCATTTATACAATTATAATTATTTTATTTTATGATATCAGTTAAAAAAACAAGCATAAAGACTCCTTGATAGTAAATGTCATCGCCTATAGACGCTCGTAATAACAAAGGATATTACTAGCGCGTTGCTAAACTTGTGGCCTAAAGATATTACGACACATTACCCAGTAATTTTACTGCCTCTCTTATTCTCTCTCTGCATCTCTAGAAATAAGTAAGAATGAGGAATGCAGACGACCAACTGTACGTGGTCTTTTATGTGAAATTCATATTTTCATGGAAATGTACACCAATTTTATTGACATCAACTGTAAGGCTCCACTCTGCGAATACAAAATTGAACATATCAAAAACTTCATTGCCGATTGTGGAGGCAGTGAAAGTAATTAACAGTCATGAGTGAAGTGAAAATCCGGCGATAGTCGGTTGTAATAAAAATCTCGTTAACCTTTCTCGTCCGTCGGCGCCGATGTTCGCGGAAGGGTCAAATAAAACCCATCATTGGTTCCAGTTTATCAAAGAGCTAGAGAACCTTTCATTACACGCCGTGACTTTTAGAAATATGATGCGGTAAGCATATTCATATGTGGAACTCGTCATTTCTGTTTTGCCAAGAACTGGTTCGCGGTGACAGTTGGGATTGGATTTTATTCTAGGGATCGATTAACGGATATACGAGGCAGCCAGGCGGCCATTTTTCTTTTTCTAAATCACGAATAGAAACTCGTTTTAGAATAATTTGTAATGCTTATGGCGCCTAGTTAAACTTTGTATGAGTGTCATCTATATAAATAAATAAAATTTAAGGATATCAGAGTAGAATAGTACCTCCCCCTGTAACAGGTGTCGTAAAATGCGACTAAGAAAACCAAAACTAAAAACTATTATTGGGTCATTCATGCAACAACCAATATCCTTATGACCTAAGCATGATACTATAATCTTTAGCTATATGCTTCTTCTGATGTCGTCCATTTATTATGACGGAGGCCGTGTGCCAAATAATATTAAAACAATATACTATATTTAATTTATTTTCACTATGCTTGAATATTTCTATCGTTTATATATGCATTAATATATATCATCATATCAGCAAGTGAATGTCCGTTGCTGAACACGAGCCTTCCCAAAAAAGTATGAGATGTTTGCACATTATCTCCGCGCTGGGCAGGCACAGTGGCAATTACGTCAGCTTCACCATGAAAGTTCTGCTGCCAACCTATTTCGAGTGGATTTACCGCCATCTGTCGGTTTTTAACACTTCTATCGCCTCTGATTGGTTTGAGTCGAATATGCAAACATTATTGTACCTATTTCGAAATTCATTCGCAGTAGTCATATACAAAATTTAGAATGAACGAATGTTAGGCAAAGGTTAAGCAACCCAATTGAGGAGACTAGTGATATAGACAGTAGCGGCGAAAGACAGCACTATTCGGCATTATATTCAAACTATAGATACGTTTATATTAATCGATTATTTCTAAAAGCCTCATATACTAGGTGTATAGGAGCAGATATTATTCTACGCGGTTGTATCTCACGGTAAAACATGCACTATACCGAAATATGCAAATTTAAATCAAAGCTTAGTACAACAAGACGATAAAGAACAAAAACAATTGAAATTTATATTGTCTTTCGAATAAAATTCAAATGTAAAAAAGTAGACTGATATATCCTATCTTTACACTCACAGCAACTTACTTCAAAATACACAAGTGTCAGCTCGATAAAAACGGCAAAACAGAAAAACATACAATAAGAAAAGTCAGGGAATCCGTTGAACAGAACGGACAATGATTGGTTTCGTCATGAGCGCTGATCAAAGAAACAAAATTAATGTAGGGTCGCTTTTACGTCCGCGACTTCTGTTGCCCGGTGATTGCTCGCAAGTTTCATTTTCAATTCTTAAGCTTAGTTCCACATTACTGGTTTAT
The DNA here is from genome assembly GCA_020976665.1 of Heortia vitessoides. Lineage (NCBI taxonomy): Eukaryota > Metazoa > Arthropoda > Insecta > Lepidoptera > Crambidae > Heortia > Heortia vitessoides. Next base: position 2,914,462 of record JACJUM010000202.1, read on the forward strand.
ATTTATTGGAACTGCGGTTGGTCTGATTGTTTTTTATTTTTGTTGAACTTTCGTTTTTTGACCGGTACAATGGTAGTGATCTTATATGTGCGTCAAGACACATGGATGTGTGTGTGTGTGTGTTGAAGTGTTATAATTGTGATTCCTCTGTTGTCTGATGTTCTAAACACAAGTGCTTTAAGCGACTTATCTCGGAGTCAGGTCAGTCATGAAAAGTTGCGTGAATTAAATTATGCTGTGAGGTACCGGCAGAGTAGAATGGTATCTTCCTCTGTACCAGGCGTTAGGAACACAGCAATGCGAACTCTGCTTTTTGGTGAGAGTGAGATACCAACGCATTTGTACAAATAATTCTCTGAAATTCTCGGAATTTCGGATTTAGAATTAACCAAGTTTATAGCTGGTTCATTATTCGTTACCTAAAAGAAACTGCAAGAAAAACTTATTGTAAAAAAGACTTAATTAACTCCAAACAGATTCAATATTTTATGAATACTAAAATTAAAGAAATAAATTAAAAAAACTTGCAATATTACTTTCAATTCAGCGCTTTTGCGCCGTGTTTAAAAGCCAAAAGATGAATTCAATTTTAAACTTGTTATCCAAGTTAGGGAGGTAAAGATAGCGGTTTAGAGATGTCGAAGCGGAGTATTGATTGAGAGACCAGACGATGGGTCGGCTCAGGCACGTGGTTACGTCACCGCTATGTCAGCCTATTTTTTTTAAATGTCGCCTTTCTTAAGTAGACTATAAGTTGCTATTATTATTTTGTATTTATCTGTACTATATACTTGCTTACTTTTCAACATATTATTTTAAGGGTTTGTACGCCGAAAGATGCGTTAAATTAGTATCTTATAATATTTTTCTTTTTGTACTTCTAGGATTACGCAATAGATTGTAATATCGCCGGTATATTACTACCCAACATTGCTCTGTTTCAACACTGGAATACGAAATAAAATAAATTCAAATTCAAATACAAAATTTTTAATTGCTAGTTGTTAGTATTCTTTTTTAACTTTGGTTCGGAAATCATAAACCATATTATGGCTCCATAGACAACACATATAGCTTTGGTATTGGTGGGAGAAATGAGTTTGCGTTTTATTCTTCACCACAATGTAAACGTGTCAGACGACTTCTGTGTAGTTTTTAAACAAGTCCATTTATCTAATATTTATTATCCACGTGAGTAAATGTAAACTACAAGCACGATTATTATTAATAATAAATGTTTATTATATATATTGACTTTTCGAAACCTAATAAACTTATTTTTTCCTTTTATGTTAGACGGTTCTGTTATGTTTGACGTTATCAAATACCGCGGGATATATACCAATCACCCTCCTGGGAAATTGGGGGGTGTATTATGAAAAAACAAATGGCTGGCGAATCATATTACCTTTTGATAATTTGTATTAGCTTTTACGTAATTATTTTCATGACGTCGATAACGTAGAGAGATGGCCTCGACCAATACATGTATTGTATATACATATATTACTGATTTGTGTTATATACATACAACATATATTAAATTGATCTGACTCTAAGATGAAGCAATTTTGTTTCGGATATCAGAAAACAGTAAAATTATAATGTATATATGTAAAAAGAGAAGCTAATGGGCTGACATCTTAACGCATAGCCTAAATAAAATTTTGCACAGGGTTTCCTTTTATAACGTAGGAAAGTATTAAGAAAGATTGTTTGGAAATTATATGCATTAGCATCCTATATATGCAACTCTAGAAAACGCTATTTTTACAGCGTTATTTTATATTTTAGTACCTTTTTTTTGACAGGGGTTATTTATAGACCGATATTGTACGACAACTTGGTTTATAAATTCCATATGTTGATATCATAGGAGGAAGATCTCATACAAAGTTCGACTGCATTGGTACCTTATTCTAACCTATTTCTACCGCCAATTAGCATATTTTTTCCGTGGAAAGTATCCATGCTCATAAATAAGCGGCACTGTAGCTGCGTTTTTTCGCACCCTCTGCGTGGGCGGCTGTCACACTTGATAATTGGCGGAACGAGACTGACGGCAATCACTCAAGGGCGCCTCTAAAGCATGGACCACAGCTTGAGTGGCCATCGTGTCCAGCCCCACCAATAGCCAATATGCGCTATCTGGGAGGGGATAATATGCACTTGCCAGCGAGTGCTAAGCCTATATTAGTGTGCTCAATTAGTAGTGTTGGCGTTGCTACGATACGGTTTAAAGGGTCTCACCCTTTGAACCGTATCGTTACGAAATTATTGGGCAATGTGACATAATATCTTCAAGTCACAAGGTTGCCAATGCGCTAGTGATTTCCTTGTGATATTAAGAACCTTTATAGGCTGCGGTGACGCTTATCACGCGGTTTATATGCTTGTTTGTCGACCTGGTTAAATATTAAACAAACAAATAAAAATAGATTTCATTAAATTTCTATTTCTCAATTCCTCTAAGGACGAGGAAAAATGTGCTTATATCCTTGATGATGCGCCTTATATGGACTTGTCAAACTTAAAAATATGTTACTCAAATATGATTTCCATTACATGACTATATCAGCACGGAAAATACCATTATGAGAAAATAAATGGTATATAAATAAAAAAATAAAAATCATAAGCATAATCATAACAGCCGTAAAACGTGCACTGCTGGATCTATGTCTTTGTTTTATGTCCCTCCCTAAAAAAGGGGGAATTTACCAAAATTTGCCGCGCTGGCGTGGTGGCAATCGCAAAGCGTAGCTTCACGATAGAAATTCTGACGCCCAAGCCCACCGTTTTGCATTTGAGCTTCACCGCCTCGGGTGAATATACCGCCATCCGTCTGTTCTACCTTAGTCACCTATTACGGCATCTGGTATAGGGGAAGGTACTTATTCTACTCTGCCGGTACTTCACGCCCAAAAATAAAAATATATTGAAAATAAACGTAAAGGTATAAATCAGGTAGATTAACACGTATTCGTGAAAAATATTTAATAAATTAAAAATTTCGAACAAAATATGTATTCTGGGTTCCTTTTGATTTCATATGCCCTGTTTTTTACATAATTGCACGTTCTTATATAATTGAGGTTTGAACCTGAGATTTGTGGACTCACAGACTGATTTAGAGTAGATTAAGATTTGGTAGAGTTTAAATTTCAGAACACAACAAATGGATATTTCAACTTTTCAACATCATTATGAAAGTACTTCATCTACATCCTTGGCGAAATGTTAGGGTATTTAAATATACTGTTTTAAGTTAAGTTAACGGGTCAAATTTGTTACTCGACCCTTCGAGTTAGTCGTTTCGGTGCTTCGTTTACAATGGGCGGATTTTGTTGGATATATTAGTAATATATCCAACAATATCCGCACACACATATATATATATATATATATATTATATATATATATAATATCCGCACACATGTATAATATATATCTTTAAATATGTTACAATTGACGGCCTTATCGCTTTGAGCTATTTCTATTGTATTATTTTATTAATTAGGAAAATACTAAATGTTGGACGAGTACTAAATTTAAACATAATATGTAATTTAAAAATAGAACAGACACGAAATCGTTTCTGACTCAAATGAACCAGGTACAATATTTTTATTTTTGAACATGGTTCAACTCATTATATTTACTATACATGTATGTGTAAGTTAAATGTAATTATTTAATACACATTTATTTTATTTGATATCATTTAATAAATATTGCGATGTTACAAGTAATAAAAAATTTAAGAGTGCTTTTACAAAAGGGTGATATTAGTTTTTAATTTTGATATGAAATAAACGATACATGCTTCATAACTTCAAATACGTATGCATTTGAAGTTATGAACCGTGTATCGTAAATAAATTACGGACAAATGAAACAAAGAATACACAAGCGTACCAGTGTCGACAAGAAGTACATATTAATTAAATCAATTATTATTCAACAATTAAATTGATCCATGCGTTAATACAATGAGAATGAAGCCTAGCTTCTAACTAGGGCAAAAATGGAGGTGGCCCCCGTTGCCATGGCAACCCCCCGGAGGCTGTTGCGTCGCCCGCCAGATATCTCGAATAGGTGGCTCCATTAATTGAATGGCTGATTTAATATTCTACAGAAGGGCATTCTCTCACTTTGGAGGCAAGTCAGAGTTGTGCTATTTGAACTATGGCATAGAACCATGGGGTAACTTCGCACAAACAGAGCGATATTATTGATATTGGAAGACAAAACTTATTCAGGATTACGGTTGTATTTTTTTGGATTAAATTATCGTTGGGTTACTCTAGCATTTTTTCCAGCACCGCTAAAGAAGTAAGCCAGGTCAATATAATATACTTATCCCACGAGATCCTACTCTACCGCTAAATAGTAGTGGTCGCATTACTGTTCCGGTTTGAAGGACACTGAACATACTGGGTAATGTGATATCATATTTTCAAGTAACAAGGCTGGCAATGCGCTAGTGATGTACTTATTATAAGACGAACGTGACAATGATCACGCGGACCATATGCTTGTTTGTCGGCTTAATCAAATAAAAAAGGTTTCAACCTAAAGCTATGGAATCGATCCCGGCGATCACACATAGTCCTTACATAGGACAGAAGTCTCTTTGAAAAATTGCTATAACCACCACAGTTTTTTGACACTAGTATACTGTCTACCTAGTAAGCGGATACCACAGATTATGGGCGTCGGTATTATCAGGGGTTTTCAAGCTCGTTGCCGACCCTTTAATAACCTATTTACTGGTTAACCTCCCTAAGGCTAACAATCTGTACCTATGTCACAAACTGATAAAACAAGACAAAACTCGATAAATACTTTAACTATTACTATAACAGAAACAAATAAGTTTTCAAAAACAAGGATCTATAACGGTTACGTTTTGGTTAAAACTCACAATATTTTCTAACATTTTTGCGTTAATTCATTAAAAAGTAGTTTTATTATGAGTAGTGACTCATAATAACATACTCAACTCATAATAAAACTACTTTTTAACCAATTTAAACGTCTTGTATCAAAATTAAAAACGGCTTCCGCAAAGTAACCGAAACGTTGAACTAAAAATTAAATAGTTTTTAAATAACAATAATGATTAATGTTTAAAACAATAACTATTCCATTTTATAACGTATTTATTATTATTTTTTGTATATATTCAATTGTTTTTACCCAGCTTATGCTATTTCTATATCAAGAAACTGCATAGTAAGTTATTGTTTAAGGGTTATCAAGTTGTAATATCATTTAAGGCAAGATAGTTTGGGATTCATAATAATCAATGAGAAAAGACGACAGGTTTGGATGCAGATTTTAAATCAATTGTGATGGGTAATATTGTTTTCCGACAGCGCCAAAAGCGAGCAAATAAATTGCACAGCTATAGTATCCTTGGCATCTAAATGAATTTTTGCAATTTTTTCATAGAATTAGGCGCAGTAACCTGTGTAATTTTCAAAGTAAATTAAACTATGGTTCGATTACATATCTATTTATCGTAGAAAAAATTTACTTAATATTTTCACCACTGGCGCCAACTTCAAATTTTTGGATTATATGTACAAATAAAAAATAAATAAATAAAATATTTAGACATAAGCGAATCCATTAACCCTCGCACGCTTGTCAGAAATCATCAACCCAAACATTACTCAGAGGTACATTAACTGCGATGCCTAATTCGCGTATGTAAACAGTCACTGGGTCATTAAAATACACCCATTAAAAATAAAACGGGTAGCAGTGCGGGACATGAAAGCCACGTGGTGGAGATCGGCCATTCATGCCCCCCCCCCCCCTCTTTGCCCCTTAACCCCCGCACAAACCTCCACCTTGGGACCTCCCTACGACCCGACGCTCCAATTCACGTGAGTTTCGTGTAGCGTTGAGGCTGAAAAAGAAAAATGTGAAAATAACGTTCAGAAACAGTTTTCTGTCTGACCGAAGAAATTTAATATCTTTTACTTTATTTAATAGAATTCTTTTTTATTTCGAATAATGTGTGCTATCGTCTCGTTACATTTGAAACAATTCTTACATTTCTTCATTAAAAAAACTATTAATATAAAATATTAAATTATTAATTTTTGGTATGCTGACAGATTATTTATAGTCAGTACAACAGTTAGTTTTAAGACTCGTCTGGTGCCGGCAGACTAGTTTAAGGTAAACTTAATGAAATTATCTGTGTAGATGAAATTTTGGATCCTGTGGGTCATCAGGAGCGTCTGCATTGCATATAAATATGCTTAAAACCACTTCCTTAATGAAAATATTAATGTTATTATTGTTACATATTTTATGATTATTTTATTAAAGTATATTTGACTTTGACAACCACACAATCTATAAAACGCTTTATCAAAAAACATATAATAATTTAAATACAATGTACACAGCATGCAAATAGATCAATATTTTTTTAATTTAGTCAGAGATAACATATTAGTCCGTAAATAATTATTGTTACATCGAATAGTGAGGTTTACACTAAACTTGCCGTGAGGTACCGGCAGAGAAGAATAGTACCTCCCCCTATACCAGGTGTCGTAAAAAGCGAATAAGGTATCAGAACTGACAGATGGCGGTATATCCATCCAAAACAATGCAGCTCCAATGCACAGGGCGAGGATGGGCAGCAGTCCCCGTCACAAAAACTGCGCTCTGCGATTGCCAACACGCTTGCCCAGCGCAGCAATTATGAGAAAAAAATCCCTTTTCTTGGGGAGGCCTATGTCCAGCAGTGGACTTGTACGATGACACTAAACTTACAGCTTTCAAAAACATTTGACCTTAATTACAATACTAGTATACTAACAGTATTAAGAATTTCATAGCAATAGTAACATTTCCAATTAAATAGCAAATTTAATGCATTATTTCCTAAATAAGGATAAGTCAGAAAAGGAAGAAAATAAATTTATAACAAAAGGAAATTAAGCAATTCTGTTCCATAAATTGCAGGATTTATAAAATTCAAGAATAAATAAATGCGTCAGGGAGATGGAATGACAACATATACGTAAACGTAATGGGTTTTTGAGTAACTCCTGACACGGTCACCGTATCGCCCCCTTCGGATTTCGGATACTGTTAGACAACTGACAGCTGTCAACATCTCCCGCATTGGGGACAATGAGGTACACAACTGTACCTATGTACGCGTTATATAAGGGAACAAAAGACTTTGTAAGGCTTCAGCACTTTGATGCCGTTTTTTAACAAAAGCCTTGATTGTCATCATAATGGCAAGGTCTCACTTGCGCTCTGCACTTTAAAAACAAAGCGTTCTCACTGTTTCCATTTTTCAATTTAAAATGTTTTGTACGCAATCTCCTCGGTTGGCTTGGTTAGGTTCTATATCTACATTCGTTTTGGTCGAGCGGATAACTGTATTTTCTTTTACTATTATTTTTTTTATTATTGGATCACATTATTGGAACTGTTTATTCAACTAGTCATTTTCTAATATTTCTGAATTAAAATTGTTACATTTATTATTGTTAAAAATTCGCAAGTGCTTGTAATGGGCTTACTTGTCAAATCAAAGCAAAATATTTAATTTGATTTGATTTCCTTAAGGCAACGATTTTCAAGGCTAGTCTACTTGTCACTTGCAGCTTGTGTAAGTTTACTTGTACCTTGAGTAACTAAGACTTTTATTTTACATAATACATTAAATATATATATGAATACATACCTTAAATAACATTGTGTTCATTTTCCAATTTAAACAAAGTGACAGGCCTCAGTTAGTCATTTCATAAAGCCCACAAATGTGCAGTGAAGTTCGTTACAAAGTTCTCAACGTTTGGAATTAAAGTCAAGAGAACAGTAACACGAAGCAGAACTCAACAGTTCCCGGACTAACAACGTATCCTTAGTGACGAGCTCAAATATTTTAATGCACACTTAAACACAACTTGATTTTGCCAATTTCCCGTATATTGCTAAGTATGCGTATATTTCAATAGTGATCAGATAAGATATTTATGTGTAACTTTATCTGTATGTTCTGTACGGGCATCAATTTATACATATGAGATACCGTGGCGGAATAGAGTATAAATGAAGGAGACCTCATACAAAGGTCGTCTGCTTTGGTACCTCACTCTCACCTATTTCTACCGCCAAATAGCAGTGTTCACATTGCTGTGTTCCGGTTTGAAGGGTGAGAAAGGCTGTGAAATTTCTGGGTAATGTGACGTAATGTCTTTAAGTCATTAGATTGACAACGCGCTAGTGATATTCTTTTGATACATATTACGAGCGTCTATTATGGTTTAAGCAACGCTTACTATCACGCGAACTGTATGCATGTATAATATAATATGATAAGCCCAATGGCGCAGATGGTAGTGATCCTATCTAGTGCGCCAAGGGTCATGGGTTCGATTCCCACCTGAAGCAAATTTATTTGATGATATTTGTGTTTGCTCTTTGTCTGGGTGTTAAATATATGTATTTAAGTAGTATATTTATGATTCCTCTGTTGAATGGCGTCCGTAACACAAGTGCTTTAAGCGACTTACCATGGAGTCAGGTCAGATATGAGATTTTGTGGGAATTTATAGCGAAATAAGCTATCCACATGCTGAATTTCCTAAGAAAATATTTTTTTTGTCAAGGTATGAATGTATAACAATCAGGTTGACAGATAGTAAGGACGACCTTTGTACAAAGTAGACCTTATACAACGATTGTCGTCATACAAATGCGTTGCTATCTCATGCTCACCTATTTCTACTGCCCAATTGTAGGGTGAGAGAGGTAGTAGATATTACTAGGTAATGTGAGTTCAAGCTTCAAGGTTGGTAACGCGCTAATGGTATCCTTGTGATATTACAAGCGTTTATAGGCTGCGGTAACGCTTACTATCATCGGACTGTATGCTAGTTTGGCGGCCGGGTTGAACAAAAAAAGACAAAAATTGTAGGATTTGTATAAAATTTTAAAAACAAAAATTTTATACATAATCTTCTGCGATCCTTATTCCTTAACTTGAATCAGCAACTCTTTATTTACATTGAAGTATATAAGAAAGCTTTTCTATTTTAGTTTATCCAGTTAATTAGAATCAACCCTAAACACGACAACGCTTTAATTATCTCCAGTTGGCGAGTCTGTAATAAGTCGTTCGGTCAAAAACTACCTGCAAGTTGTGATTCTCTATCTATTTTTTCCTCGGGCTACGGTTTTATCGCGACCTGTGAAAATTGAACGTAGCATTTCATTTCAAAGTCGGAAATTTTTTGAAACAATTCTCACTGGAACGAGTTTTGTGTAGTATTTCGTGTTTGTTTTTTTATTTCCCATTACTATTGTTTTAAAACTTTTTACTTGAATCAAACATGTATCAAACAAAAATATAATTCGATGATTTTTATAAACTTTATTTTTTATGTAAGATACCCATAAATTATTATTATAAACATGAAAATATTATTAAATATATAAAAAAAACTTGACCATAGGCTAAAAGAATGGTATGCGGCTTATCTTCAGCTCCTATACCAGGATACTATACGGTCTAGAAAAGGCTCCGATGGTCTCGCTTTTATTACACCTTAGGCAATTATTAATACTTTTGATTATATATTTTTAACGAGATTGTAAATATGATTGTAAATCCTTTGATCGTTGATTGATTTAGTTCACCTTGATATTGCCACAAATTGTATTTAGTTTAAAATTAGTTAAAAATAGAATAAACGGAACCTCACATAAGTTTAAAAAACGGGGCCTCACTCAAGCTTAAAAATCGGTACCTCACTTAAGCTTAAAAAACAAATATTTTGCAGCAACTCTTTATATTATTATTATTACTAATGTTAAATAGCTTCAATGTTATGGTCATCGCAATTATGATGACAATATATCCTATATTCATAGGTAGGAAAACAAATACGTTGTACTGTTACTTTGAGCAGCATTTCTCGCCAAATTTTAATTAATTGGCTCGCTTTAACATGTCAACTTGTTCATTGTCCTTTGTGATCGAGTGCGGTGGTTTACCTCACTCGAGGTCGGCCCTCAAAAATAGCTAGTTAGTAGTTAATGTTAGTTAGTCTGTAAATGTTGTTCACAGGTTTGTACGTTTTAATTTAATGTATTTTAGTGAGCCCAAACATTTTGAGACATTTATTTTTTAATTTAGAGAAATAATATTGAGGATAATATGGTTCGATATAATATTTTCAAATTCTTACGCGTTCATGACTTCATTTTAAGAACGGTTGGAGCAAAGTAACCGAAAAGATTTTAAAATAAACCTCGTTTTTCGCGCGTAGGGTTTCAGGTTCAAGTTCTGTTCAATGTTACTAAAAATATGGGATATGTGAGAAATATGCCTATGCCTATACTGCTACTAGGTCTATCTCCACTGCTGGACATAGGCCCCAAGTAAACACCAGCGCGAACCTGTTGTTTAAATGAACCTGCGGTAGATCGTCTGTCCATCTTGCGGATGGACGCCCTACGCTGCGCTTGCCGTCACTTGGTCTCAATTCCAAAACCTTACGACTCTATCGGCCATTTGTTCTGCGTACCAAATGCTCTGCCCACTGTCACTTCAACTTAATAATCCGAGAAAAACTTATTATTGCTCTACATTTAAACTGTTAAAAAGTGAGAATTGCCAACGATAAAAATAGCAAGTGTAACGAAGACTGCACCGCATTCACTAATATTGTGCGCCTAGTAGATTAGCCGCTATGATGAGACATTATTGCGCGCGGATCGCGGTAAGCGCGGCCATATTGTGCTTTTTGAACTTCGAATGTTCTAATTACTGGTTTGTTAGCGCAAAGACTTTTAATTGGAAACTTTTTTATGATTAGATTAGAGGGCCGTGAGGTACCGGTAGAGTAAAATAGTACCTCTCTCTGTACCAGGTGTCATAAGAGGCCAGTGAGGAGGCCAGAAACAAAAGATGGCGGTACACCCATCAGAACAGTGTAGTTCATGACAGGGTGGGCGGCAGCAATACCCTTGCGAAAGCTACACTCTGCGATTGCCAACACGTTTTCAAGCACGACAAATATGGGCAATATTCCTCCTTTCTCGGGGAGGCCTATCTCCAACCGTAAACTTCTCATGTGATAGGTGATATGATGATGAGATGATTACGATTCAGTTTTATTTTTCATAAAATATTATAATTTAATTCCCAATTTTACAAGGAACTAGAATTAATAAATTTTTTGTGGAACATATTGTCTGATTTTAGATTATGGTTTATCCGAACTATATATTACCTACCTTTATACTTTTTTTTATTTACTTTCACTATACTTTTTAATACGCTTTTCAGACACTATTTACGTTTGTATATATGTTTGAAATCTAGCCTGCATCTTCCATGCTCTGTGAGCTCTTGCTACATCGCTAAGTATATTACATAAAACATTATACATTAAATTGTGTTGTAATACTCCCAAGAATATTGTTGATGTGGCAGTGGGCAGGGCACTTGGTACGCCAAACCGATGGCCGATGTAGTCATAGAGTTCTGGAATGGAGACCACGTACCGGCAAGCGCAGGGTAGGGCGTCCACCCGCAAGGTGGACTGACGACCTGACTAAAACCGTAGGTTCGCGCAGTACACAGGCCGCGTACAACCGGTCTTATTAGGATTACTTGGAGAGGCTTATGTCCAGTTTGGACGTCTTATGGCTGGATATGATGATGAGTATTTTTATTGAGGATCTTCTAACGAAAGTTAAGCGAAATAAAATTTCAAAACATATCATATTTTGAACTGACTCCGAGATAAGTTCCGTTTAACGCAGATGTATTTTGTTCATAACAAATATTAATTATATACATTATTATCCTGTAGGTGGGGATTCGAATCCACGACTCTTGTCTCACAAGATAGGAAAGCTTTTCCGATTGCGCCCGAATCGGAGCCTTATGTAGAGTACGAGAAAACTCTCCAAAACCCAATTCACGTAACTGTAATAACTACCATTAGCATAAGACACATCATGGAAAAGCTTTTAATATCCTGAGTCGGGTTAGATAAGGCTCATTCTCAGTCTCAACCAGACGAAACGTTCGAGCTTATTACAATTTTAGTACCAATGAAAGAGTGGAATAGCCCGTTAGACCTTATTAGGCGGTGCCAGTTCTGGCGCGAATCGACCTGTTTGCTAAACTAAAGCTGTTCAATGTACATATTGAGAATGTTATCTAATTATTAGCTTTGAAAGTTCTCAAAGTTTACGCTAAGGTACCCCGAGGAGCATTGGGAAAATTTCTCCTTTTTTCTGTCTTATGTTAGTGTAAATGAATATATTTTTGTTAGAAGATAAAATAAAAACAAAGAGATAATCATTTCAGATGTAGATGATAGTAAGTCCACTGTTCGACATCGGCCTTTCTAATAAGATAGGAGATCATTCGAGATAAGTAGCTTAAATCACTTGTGTTACGGATATCAGACAATATCTTGGCGGCCTTTTCTGAGTTCATTCAGTATATGTAATCATCAAGAAAAAATAAAGAGATGATTTCATCAGCCATAGAAAGTCCACTGTTGAACACAGGCTTTTATTAGAAAGGGAGATTTTTGCCCATAATTGCCGTGCTGGACAGGCGTAGTGGCAATCACAAAGTGCTCCTTGCATTTAAGCTGCCCTGTTCCAGATGGATTTACCGTATCAGTCAGTTCCAGTGCCTCGTATTGTACCGAGAGAGGTACAATTCTACTCCGCCGGTATCGTGAGAAAGGTGGTGCTTTCGCTACAATGTATATTTTCGTCGCTCAGTTTATTCGTGTAAAGGACTAAACCATTGCATCTAAATAATACAACTTCTCAACAGCCTAATAACATCATTTGTCAATCTAGAAACTTCGAAATAAAATTCTAGAAGTTACCGCGTTTTACATACATATCGCCATTGTCCCACTGATGATGATAGTGATCCCCACCTGCTACGACCACCTCTCTATTTTCTCTAACATGCATTAGTCCTTTCATACATACTCGTTTATTCTTTGATATCTCTTCTACCTGGTATGTTTACCTAGGTCGTTCTGTGCCAACTTTTCCATTTACTTCCACTCTACATATTTGTGCTGTCATTCTGCTTATCTATCCATCCTTACTGAACGTCTAAACCGAGATTTAAATCCGTCAAATAGTACGTTTGAGCACTCAATTCCTGAATGTTAAAAAATATCGAATGGAACTTTATAAAATGTATCATCTATATAACTTACAGGAAGTGTAGCCCTTTTTTAATATCTGGAAAGTAAAGTTCCCGACGTGATTTACGTTGTGCACTTACGGTGCGTATTCACGTTCCAAAGGCTAATTGTTAGTAAACATATAGAAATATTTTATTTACATTATTGTACTATTACTGTGAAGTAAGGTGAGGTACCGGCAGCGCCGTGAGGTACCGGCAGAATGGAAGAGTTCCTCCCACTGCACTAGGTGTCGTAAGAGGTGACTGAGGTACTAGGACCAACAGATGGCGGTATATCTATTCGAAACAGTGCAGCTCAAATGCACAGAGCGGGGATAGGCAGCAGCATCCCCGTCACGATAGCTCCGCTCTGCGATTGCCAACACGCTTGCCAGCGCGGCAATTATAGGCATAAGCCTCCTTTCTTGGAGATGCTTTTGTCCAGCAGTAGACTGTCAATAACTGGTATGATGTTGATGAACGTAACTGAAATGTGAAATGTAAAAAAGAAAATGTTAAATTAACCACGACTTGAAGCCCTTAGAAAGTAATTTTAAGTAAGATGTAAAAATACGAGAGCAGTTTTAATTACGATGTAAAAAATAAGGCTCTGAACCTTAATTACAGTCTACTATGAAATGGGTATTAATACAAATGTATTTATCTGACACTAAATGTATACTAAATATTCCAATTCTACGATAAAATATTTTGAATGTAGTACAGGTGCGATGACCTGGCTCACCGCAAAACTGATTTTAATCTCTAACGCGTAGAAACTGAACTAGAATATTTCTAGCCAACATTTAAAGCGACCTGCGCACCTGTACGAAAAACCTCAAAACCCTAAAACCCATAGTGGGCACCAACTTTGATCCCGGCGAGGGCTCTGCGGTTGCGCTTTGGACCTCCAACTAATCCGGCTGGAAATATAGGAACATATTTATATCAGTAACATTTATCTAAGTTTTGTTGTTGCTGTAAAGGTACCTTAGTTTATCTATTCATAATATCAGCCTTTGAACCTCCACTGCTGGACGGGAATACTGTTTTGGTCCCGCGCCGTGAATTTGAGATACACTGATTCGGATGGATATACCGCCATCTGTCGGTTAGGACACCTGATTTGCAAAGAGGAACTATTCTACTCTGCCGATACCCCACAGGTATTGACGTGTGGTATAATGTCTTTAAGATCGAAGCGCTAGTGATCGTCTATGGGCTGACAATACAATATAAAGGTTCTTTATTGAAAGTCATGAAACACGTGTAAAATGGTTTTTCAAAAATCATCTCTTGAGGGCATAAAAGCGGATGCAAACTTAGTATGAAAATTCTATAACTAAACGCCGGTTAGTATAAATATATAAGTTAATACGCAATACAAACTTCGGACTTCTTTTGGGGAATACTAAGATTATTTAAAAAATAGGTAAAAAGTAAGCTTATTTCTAAAGCAAATTATAGTGTTAAATATTATATTAATGATAAAACTACCTGGGATGGAATCTTTTTAATCTAGCATTAAGACAACGGCTTGTTAGCGCTGACGCCATTAGGGGTTTCATTAACACTAATTATTTAATATTGATGGAATCTTCACCACCAGATTTTCTTATCGGTTCTTTTCTGGTGTCTCGTGTGAACCTGCATTAAACTTAGTTTTAACCCCCGTCTGGTGCCGGCAGCCTAGTATAATGTAGGCCTAATTTTAATGATTATGATCCTGGAGTTATCAGTATTATGAATATAATACAATTTAGTCCATCCTATTTCTGAATTTAATTTATTCTATTTATTATTTTTGACGTGACAAAAGTGCTTGTGATGGGCCTATTTGAATAAATAATGTTTTGGTTTGACTTGATTTAACTTAAAAGTGTGCATATTTGAGCAGTTTCAATATGGAATAAACAGATTTCTTCATAACTATACTTAAAGACGGAACATAAAGCTCTCAACGGAGGCGTAAACATGCAGCAGTTCTAAGATACGTTGAATATTAAAATTTTCTTACGTCATTACAGCGAACGCTTTCTCAGATTTATGTTTATGTGAAAATAACCGTATCGCCTAAACACTAGAGCTGCATCTCCCTCTAACCACATTGCGGTGTTACGATCTTTTTGTTGCTCGTAAAAGCAACAGGTGACGCCGCGTTCGCAAATCTTTATTAACTGAAATACTGGTCTCCTCAGAAATCCTGAATTAGAGTTACCGCACATAATTTATAAAGTCAAGATGCAAGATTATTTGGTAGTGCTTTGGTGGGTCTAGTTAACAATGAGATGTTGTATTTTGTTCATAGTCAGGCAAATCGTAAGATACTCCTTAAACTGATGCCACGTACTTAGATTCTGAATATAGTGAGCTTGTACCAAATTTTTGTTATTCGATGTTTAATTGTTAAATTTGATGAGGCCGCTTCTTGTTCTATTACAAGTTTTTGTGATGTTCTTGTACTGTTTTATTGGTGTACAACAAAGAGTTAATAATTGTTATGTCCCTATGGACATAACAATTATTAACTCTTCATACTGGTTGTGTTTCTGGGTAAAGTCTGAATATATGAAGAAAACATAACTTTCACATAACAGAAGGATGTTTCTTGACCAGTGAAGCACTTAATTCAGCTTATATTGTATTTACACTTACGAAAGCGAGAAGTAGAAGTGGTTGAAATACAATAGAAAGTATGTTTATGATGGTGACCGTAGAGAATAGATCGTCAATTTTCTTTTATATGATTAAGTCGGCAAACATGTATGCGGTCCGCGTGATAGCACGCATCACCGCAGACTATTACGCACATATCACAAGGACATCACTAGGGCATTCTCAACATTGACACTTAAAGATATAATGTCACATTACCCAATAATTTCCGTGCCTCTATCACCCTTGAAACCTGAATACAACAATGCGAACACTGCTGTTTAATGGTAGAAATAGTTGAGAGCGAGGTAGCAATGAAGAAGACTTTAATATGAGATCTAACTTATGTAATTGCATCTTCTTTGCTACTTAAAATACTATATGTCATATGCTAATTACATAAAAAAAATATTCAATTCGTTTATGCTACATATTGTTTATTTCATATTAAAATAAATATGCGCCCATGCAGCTAAACCTTAAGCTTTATAGCGAAAGAATGAAACATAAAACGGCCTTCGTTTAATTGGAATAAGTGCGGAAAGCACTCGAATCGACTCAGTAACCGAAGATTGATGAACATGGATTTTCAATAAACGGCTAGAGGATACTTCCCCCGTCTTTATCACAATTTATTCCTCGCAAGAAACTATTACGAATAAAGGGATCAGAATAACTTTTCGAAATAAATTACCCACCTTTGGATGGAATAGCACTTTCTCTTTCACCCATTCTAATCCAGAGAATACGGATATTATATCCGTCACATTTTAACCTCCATATATCACCTGCATAAGAGCAGAGTAAGCCTGTAAAATGAGTGTTTATTACTGACCCTTCGAGTCGGACTCCAGCGAATTCGGAGGGAACAGCCGGAAAATGAACCGTATTGCGTTTGTATTAGGGCGACGCGGCCGTGCTCAGGTGTTCGGATCAAGGTGTTGTTATCCTCGAGTTTCTATCGGTGCAAATGTGTCGTTTGCAAGACGTTGAACTATGAGGACTTAGCCGATCCAGGTTGGAGTGTACGTAATTAATGTCTATCCGAATTCGGTCTGAAGTGTATTGTAGGTATTACTGTGTTTTGTTTCGGGAGAAATGGCGGTTTCGGATACCTTAATGCCTCGCATAAATAAAGCTGCATTGGTTTGTGTTCAATGCTTTTGTATTTTCTGAGTTGTCTTCATGGTCCATTTCATAGTATCGGCTTTGTTTCTTTTATCCAAACGATATATCATATAGATTTGTGTTAAAAACGAGTACTATTTGTTGGAATGTTGTTGCTTTGTATAAATCCGTTTGTTCGTTGTGACAAGGTTGCAATTTATCTGGCATTTCCTGTGGCTGTTCTGTTGTGTCGGTTGGTTGACAGTTAAAAGTTGCTTTCAGTTGCAAACGTGTTAGGAAAATACATTTCTGTTACAGGAAGTATTTCGTGTGGTATTGAACATAACACTTCAGCTCTTGTAGATCATCGACGCCATCATGATACGTATTAACCTTTTTTGTGATGAAAATTTGTGTAATGTGCATTTGTGACTAATTTTGTGCTGTCTTTTTTTGTGACAGTATCGGAGCAAGGTCCCCACGAGAAGCGGCTGCTAAATGCGCTGCTCGCGTCGTACAATACGCTAGAGCGGCCGGTGGCGAACGAGAGCGAGGCGTTGGAGGTGAAGTTTGGATTGACGTTGCAGCAGATCATTGACGTGGTGAGTACACGGCCGAAGACCAGAGCGGATACAGGGGGATGATACTGTGTTATCAGCGTTTGTGTACCTTACTTCTGACATGATCATTATCATGTATGTAGAAGGTCCATACTTTCAATTAGTTTTTAAATAAAAGTGCTAATTAACATAAGCGATAGTAATTCTAAATTATTTTCCGAAAGTGATTTCTTAGAAAGAATTATAACAGCATATTCATTAGATCTATTGTATAACGTGAAGCTTATAGAATTCAAAACAGTTGATTTGGTAACGGAAACTAATTCATAAATTAATACTTCCCGTTTCACCTTGCCGGCGTAGTAAAGTTGTTGATCAAATAACCGATTATTGCCTCTCCAAGCTGTCGTGTAACATTTCAAAGGGTGATGCCCTTGTAATCAGGCGTGGCTCGGCTCGGTTTGATGAAGTAATGTGCTGACGGTACACAAACGCTGGTCTATACGGGTTGAGGGTGAAGGAGAGGTGCGGGGGGTTGATAACGAGTGCTATTGACAAACAAGTGGATTTGATACTTGTTTCATTCACAAGATATTGTGAATAACGTTAATAAAGTATCGATATCAGTGAAATAATCATACTTTACCTTTGTTTTCGCACCGAAATATTTCGAAACAAATTCACTTTCTTGTCAGTGAATCAATTATTTGTGGTGAATATTTATTTGTGTTTATTTGTAAGTAACGAAATACAATTTCATTACGATCTTTCAAAACTTTGGGACTTTTATGAAGTTTGTAGACCTCTAATTTATTTGACATTGTTGTGGTTTATATAAGAGATGTGATATAAATATGAGTTTGGAGCTAAGCGATGAGCCTTTGCAATGCCCAGAAATTTTATTAAATAAACGTAATGCCTGTAATGTGATAGATTGCATACATGCATATATTATTTTGGGATCTATGCAATAAGACTCTACTAGATTTAATTGGCATATATCTACGCTTGCGTAGATACCACGACGAATGTTTTGCGTCAGTGGCAAGGAACTTAAAAGTGACAAATGCACTTGAAAGTGACAAAGGCACTAAAAGTGAAAAATGCACTTGTAAATGATAAATGCACTTGTAATTGACAAAGGCATTAAAAGTGATAAATGCATTTGAAAGTTTGAAAGGTTTTGGTGCCTTGTGACAATGACCTTAAAAGTAACTATGATACTAAGGGTAGACTTATCTTAGGGGTATCTTTTAAAACTTGTCTACATACAAACGCTTAAAATTAATTGAACCGTACGTTTATTGTTCATATAAATAATATTTAAAAATTGATATTTCTTGTTACATACATTCGGGTAAAATTTATACGTAATAATTAAAGTTATATTTTTTGTAGATATTTTTTTCAAAAATCGGAGTGAAAGGCACTTGGTTTATATAAAACCAATAAATATCTATAAATTTCATTTAATGTATGAATAGATATAAGAATATCAGATTGTCTAAGAAGAAGTGACTATAAATTCCGGTGCTATATGCTTGTCAGAATTGAGTACCTAGCGGTATTAGTCTGAAACAATAGTAGAAACGCGGCGTTCACTAAATTACTAATACTGTGAATGTGTTCCCTTGCTCCGAACTTCACTTTATATTTTTGTTTATTTTTTAATCCATATACAATACTTAATATTTTCTTAGCAAAGTTTTGGAAGTGTAATGATTTGAACTAATATTGGTGTGCTACAAGTTTTAGCTGACATAATGGAATTGTGTAAGGAATAGTCTATATATAAGTTTTGCACGAGTTTCACGGGCACGAAATGTCGTTAAGGGAAGATTTTAAACAAGATTAAAAATAAATTACGCAATGAAACAGAGCTATACGCTGGTATTATTTCTCAAATAATTTACTGTTCTAACCGTTATTACAGATTTGTTTGCATTGCCTTTTTATATAAATATAACAGTTATAATTGTTGCCGTATGGTACCGGCAGAGTAAAATAGTACCTCCCTATGTACTAGGTGTCGTAATAGGCGACTAAGGTACCAAAACCGTCAGATGGTGGGGATAGGCAGCAACATGCTCGTCGTGAAAGCTGAACTCAGCGATTGCCAACACGCTTTCCCAGCGCAGCAATTATGGGTAAAATAATGATGATATTAGGATGAATTGTAATACAGCAGAGTTCAAAGCTTTGTAAGAAGATAAAATCTCACAGATGCCAAGCAATCTATGTGGGTGCCACACAGATTGCAGCAACAGAAGGTTCATTCTAAGATATTAATTTGGTTTACCTTTAAGTTGAGAGAGAGAACAATAAAACTTTTCACTCCTATGTTAGCGAGAAAGTGGTGCGCCGTTTGATATAATTGAGATGCGGACTGTTCGACAAAGGTAAAATTTAATCGAGTCTTTGAAAGTTTGGTTGAGTTGTGTGCAAGCTCTCTTTTAAACGAGCAGAGTTAATTAACGAAGGAAAATTTCATTTGCATCAGTTATGGCTGACATGTGGATTGTGGATAACAAGTTTAATGTTTAGAAACTCCCGCATAATTAAATCCAACAATTATGAATATCCGTTTTGATCTTCTTAAGGGTTGACAAATCGAGTTTAGGCAACAGATTGAATAGACCCAGTAGGTACCTACAAATATTTCAATAAAAGGCGCACTCTACACAAAAATAAAAGAATATTCACCAAATTACATTCAATCAAAATAAAAGCCCGCAAACCCGTCATGTTATTCGGCAAACACATAACAAACACTAGCAACAAACCAATTTCCAACTTGCCATATCTCCCATCGTCTCCGAAAACATGTCCCAACCAGAGCAGGTATAAACAATGTCACAAAAACTTCCTTTCCCATAAAAGCATTAAACTCAGTTGTTACACATCGGAACGTGACGGTAAATAGAGAAGTGGGACGGAACAGAATTCGGACTCCAATCGGGATACGCCGTTATTAAACCGCATCACGCGTCGATCGGAACGCCGGATCCGCACGTTCGCTCGCGAAACGTTCACCGAAAAATGTTTACGAGAGCTGCCTCTAACATCGAAATGTTGAAAGGATTGTAAAATAATGGCTTTATTCACTTTTTTTTTATTGCTTCATTGAGTAACTTTGGGTTTGGATTAGATTATTGTGTAGTTCATTAAGAGTAAGCTCTAGAAGCTAATATATCCAGGATTCAGTCAAGCTTGATACTGTATAGGCTATAAAAAACTTCTAAAGAACGGCAGACCGAAAATAAAGCTCGAGAGCTGCCCATCCCCACCCTTTAGTATTTGAGCTACGCTGTTTCGGATGGATCCGACAGATGGTGGTATCCATGTGTCGGGTACCGTATCCAGTAAACCTGGATTCCGTATCCGACGATACAGATCCATTACACCTGGTAGGTTTCTAACATAGTACAAGAGAAATTCGAAGTTTGATACAAATATATACCTATGTAATGTCGGGTTTCATTTCGTTTTGAATAAATATTAGTAAAACACCTAGTAACAATATCTTCTTCTAATATGATGTATTAAAATAATGTGCATCCCGTATGAGGTGAGGAAACAAAGTTTCACAACTAAAATGCTTACCAGACTGTGCAAATTCGCGGCACTGTTTCACTTTAAGAAACCTAGTTGCTAGAAACTGCGCGGGAATTCAGTTAGTGGAACATAAGTGTGGCGATGGAGGCACGGAACAAAAGTTTGGAAAATGGAACAAAAATGGGACGCGGTGGGACGGGAGTGCAAGGAACGCCCGCAGTCGAACTCGCGTGCTTCGTGAGACTTAAACACGCTCCCGAGTCTCATATTGAGTAGGACCCACTTTAAGAAGTGTGTCGAACATATTTTATTATAGTCTTTAATCCTCTAAGGGATGTTTCCCCCATTTTTAGCGGAATAATATGCGGTCGCGGAATTATATTAAATTCCGCATGATTTAGGACAGGCGATGTAATATAATTAAGAAAGCTTACTTCAACGGATTTTATGAAATCGTTTTATTTGCTTAAATAATATGTTAGATAACAAAACATAATTGGATATAGTAAAATCTATGCCGTGAGATATCGGCAGAGTAGAATAGTACCTCCCACTGCACCAGGTGTCGTAAGAGGTGGCTAAGGTACTAGAGCCGACAGATGACAGCCCTGCCAACTCACTTGCTCAGCGCGGCAATTATAGGCAAAATTCCCCCTTTCTTGGAGATGCCTATGACCAGCAGTGGACTTTCAATGGCTGTTATGATGATAATGATGATGATGAAATTGATATTGTAATGATTTGTCAATGTTTTTAATATTAATTAGTATTCTTGTTAGAAATAAAGTGACTAATTAGAATAAATGGACAAAGGAGTACGGAATGAGAAAACTATGACGCCCATACAATAATAATTTCGAAAAGTGGTTTCGTTTTTATAGTATCATATTCCCTTTACATTAATAAATAATTCTAATGGACCGTTACCAGCTATAGTTTCGAGAACACGATTTAAAAAAAGCATTCTCGTTAAAAATTATTACATTGAAATAAAACCGGCCAGCAAATGTTTTTATCCAAAGCTATAGAGTATAAAAACAAAAATGTTTTGTGCATGAACTACGGCTATACGTTTTAATACCAACTGACAAATATTTTCATTTCGAGGATACCCATTGGAAAAACGGGCGCATATCACGTTTATGAACGTAGCAAAAAATAATGCCGATAAATAAATGCGAAAGTATAACTGCCTATTTGTTACGATATCAGGGCTTAATCAAACAATCGGCTACGATAAAGTTAAGCCTGTAAATGGCTTGAGCTCCAAAAAAAGACAAAGCATATTTGTGGTATCAGAATAATAGTGTGTAGTTAACGACTCGCCCCTGCTTGTCACGGGTGAAATGAGAATAAAAAAAAATGGTTGTGGGTTATCCCTTAGAGAAGGACCACCGTGAATTTTTAGTTTAGAACGTTTAATTTTCACGTCACGATCTCTCTAATCACAAAAAATGTGTTCATTTACGACATCACATTAGAAACTTCTAAAATATGCACGTATTATATATTTAAACCTTCCTCTTGAATCACTGTATCTTTAAAAAAACCGCAATAAAATCCGTTGCACAGGTTTAAAGATCTAAGCACACATAGAGACAGATAGCGTAGATTTCTATGTAGTGACGTTGCCGTCCACCGGACCGAACGAAGTCGCGGGCGGTTAGCTAATCATCATCAAAATAGCAGATACGTCCACTGATGGACGAAGGTGGCAATCGCACAGAGCAGCTTTGCGGCAGAAATGCTGCTATATCTTTATATATAGATACTAGCTGACCTGATAGAAGTTGTCCTGTCCTACATTGATATATAGAATAGGAAGATCTCATACAAAGGTCGTCTGCATTGGTACCTCCCCTATTTCTATCACCATATAGCAGTGTTCGCATTGGTATGTTTCGGTTTGAAGGGTAAGAAGGGCAGTGAAATTACCGGGTAATGTGACATTTTATCTTCAAGTCACAAGGTTAGCAAGTTGCTTGTGATATCCTTGTGATATTACAAGCGTCTTAAAGCTGCAGGGGCGCTTACTATCACGCGGACTGTATGTTTGTCTTTCGACCTCGTGTATAAAGAAGTAAGCAAAAACAACATCACTGTGACATGTAATTTTTAAAGGAAAGGAAGGGTTAGTTAGGATCAAAATAAAATATTTTGTTTTAATTTGAATCATATATATTCAAAATGGTTGCCTTGATAGACAAGATAAATTAACTTCGACATAACCTGGTTGATAAATGT
>JACJUM010000202.1:2938207-3063636 GCA_020976665.1 Heortia vitessoides
CGTCTGTCATCTTCAGAATTAGCCCAATCTGCGTCACAGTAGGCGTGGACTATATCTTCATCTTCATCTTGCTTAAACATCAAACAAATGTTTTCAGTTCCTTTTAGATATCTCAATACACGTTTCAATGTTACCCAATGTTTCATTTCTGGTTTAATATTATATTTACTTAGGTAATTCACAACATAGTTAATGTCCGGTCCTGTGCCTTGAGATAAATATAACAGACATCCAATTATTTCCTGATAAGGAATGTTTTTTAATATTGCCTCTTCTTGGCCAGTTGAATGTAGTTTTGCCTGAGGATCTATAGGTGTCTTGACAGGTTTACAGTCTGACATGCCATATTTATGTAAAATTTCTTATCATCAGAGAGTACACGATTGGGCACCCGCCTTCTCAGGGTGACATTAGAATAACATTGTTTATTAATGCTGTCATCGGTTAATTCACTGCTGCTTGGAATGTAAGTCCTGTCATTTGCATCTTTTTCCAACGTTAATGAAGCAGTTTGAGACTTTTGTTGTGTCATAGTTTGAGTTGAATTTGAATCTTCAATGAATAAAACATCTCTGCTTTTCACAATGGTTTTTTTCTTCTTATCCAGTAATCTGTAGCCCTTTGTATTTTGACAGTAGCCAACAAATGTCATTTCTGTAGATTTGGCATCCCATTTCTGTCTTTGTTGTTTCGGTACATGAACCATGGCCTTACACCCAAATATTTTCATGTGACTAATATTAGGTTTCTTTCCGGACCACTTCTCTTCTGGTGTCATGTCATTGAGTACTCGAGATGGACATCTGTTTAAAATATAGGCGGCTGTGGATACAGCCTCAGCCCAATAGATCTTTGGTAGATTGGCATCACTAAGCATGCACCTGCCACGTTCTACGAGTGTTCTGTTCTTTCTCTCACTCAGGCCGTTCTGCTGCGGAGTGTAGGGTGTGGTTGTTTGGTGCTTGATGCCACTGTCTGTAAGATATTTTGAAAATTCTTTATTGCAATACTCGGTGCCGTTATCTGTGCGTATTACTTTTATTTTCTTTCCAAATTCATTTTCAACTTCACATCTAAATTCATGAAAAACTTTTGTTATGTCCAATTTGCTTTTCAGAAAATATACATACACTTTTCTTGAATAATCATCAATGAATGTTATGATATATTTAGCCCCTCCCATTGATGTGCACTCCATTGGACCACAGAGATCTGAGTGAATAACCTCTAGTTGTGAAGTTGATCTTGAACCTTCATTTTTAAAAGGTAGCCGTGTCTGCTTTCCTTCTAAACACGGTACACAAGTTTTATTCTCACTTTTTGTTATCTTTACCCCTTCTACACAATTTTCTAGTTTTTTAACATCATCGTAATTGAGGTGACCCATTCTACGGTGCCAAACATCGAATGTTTCAGAGCTATCGGTGGCAGAAATATAGGCGTCCCCTCCAACAGTATTCAGTTTGTACATG
This sequence comes from Heortia vitessoides, assembly GCA_020976665.1. NCBI lineage: Eukaryota > Metazoa > Arthropoda > Insecta > Lepidoptera > Crambidae > Heortia > Heortia vitessoides. The sequence goes on from JACJUM010000202.1 coordinate 2,939,680, forward strand.
TTGTTTGTTAGTCTTGCCGTTGCTACTAATTGTTTCTCTTTATTATAAATATTACAGCCAGTATTGTGAAAAGTAACTTGACAGCCATTCTTCACTAATTGACTAACAGACAGCAAGTTAGTACTGAGTTCCGGAATGAATAAAATGTCTCTCACCTGAACTGTGTTTACTTTACCGTCATTACACCGGAGACTGAGATCCAAATTTCCCATCTGCTGTGCAGTAACTGAAGAATTATTGGCCACCTTTATATTATGTAACGGAGGTGTCTTGATATCATATAACCAATCAGATCTTCGAGTCATGTGCATGGATGCACCAGAATCCACATACCAGTCCAAGTCTTCTGTGGTAGAATAGGCTGAAAAAACGGCAGCATAATTTTTATTAGTATTAGAGTCCTTTTTATTAAAGAAACAATTTTTGCTCAAATGTCCGTGACGGTTACAATTGTAGCAACGGGGACCTCGGGGTTTATTTTTATTATTCGGAGGGTAGTTATTCTTCTTTTGATGGAACTTGTGCTTTGTGTACAATGCGGTAGTATCAGATTCCTTTTTGACCTCTTGTAACAATTTAGTTTTAATTGAATCTGCACTAATTTTGACACCAGAGCTTTCCAAACCCATAATCATCGGCTTATATTGGTCGGGCAATCCCGCCAACATTAGGGTTCCTAGCCATTCGTCATCCACTTTGAAACCAATGTTTCTCAATTTGTGCGAAGTTGTTACTATTTTATTTACGTATTCCTCAATATCGGTACAATTTTCTAAATTTGTATTAATGAGATCACGTAAAAGCGCCACTCTCCTTTGTAATCCGGAGTCTTCGAACGCAGACTGAAGTTTGACCCACACCTCTTTTGCACTCTGGGCATCTTCTATGTGGTGATAATTACAGGGGTCAACGAGGAGAATGATTTTGCTCTTGGCCTTGACATCTTTCTTCGTATCAGCGGTTTCCTCTCTGGTTGGATCCACACATGACCACAATTCCTCGTGCTCCAAATATGACTTCACGGCAAATTTCCAGCTATTGTAATTGTCCCTCCCGGTCAGTTTATCAATATGCACGGTGTTCATCGACATTGCTTCGGAAACTGAATGGAAATAAGCTGAAATAAAACCTAGCCGGCGACCTAACCTTAAACTTTTTTTAACTCGCGATACTTTTCGGAATAAACTGAAATATTTCTAAATTTTACTGTCAAGGGCTGGGCCCATAACCTGTTGTTAAAATAAAAGGTAGAAACATTAATTATGAAATAACAGTTTATTGATATTTAAGGATATTATAATTTGCCGATCGCACTTGAGAGAAAAAATATGGCAGAGAGAGTAGTGAGGGGCACAACATTACTCTTTACAATTAGTAGGGATGGGACATCATAGGTGGCGCTGATGTTCAATTACAACAAGAATAGTATCTCCCTTTGCACCAGGTGTCGTAAGAGGCGACTAATGTACCAGAACCGACAGACGGCTATCAATCCATGGATATTCATGCGAAACAGTGTAGGTTAAATAAATAGGGTGGGGATGGGTAGCATTCTTGCCGCGAAAGCAGGCTCTGCGATTACAAACACGCTTACCGATGATACTATACCTATGACCAGCTTCCAAAGGCTGTTGGCAACTACAGGTATTTGCAAATGGCCGTAAACCACGTTTGATGATTTACGCGAGGGTGGAAGTCAAACCCATTATTTAGCCGAAATCGTCGATACAATAACTATTTGCGGTTAGACCGTTCAAATTGTGCCAATAAATAATTTGTTTATATTTGAACATATTGCTTTATTGACAAAAGATTTACTAACTATTGGAAACCCTTCAAGTAGATTTTCTGAGCGTTATTATAATACAGTAATCTTGTTTTATTTAATTCATGTCCAATTTTATTCTTAGACAATATGGTATATTGTCTAAGAATAAAATAATATTATTCTTTTACAATATAGTAGTGAGGATCACTACCATATTGTAAAAAAAGGTCGTGGTTTCGATTCCCATCCAGAGCTGATATTATTGTTTTTTTTATTTGATCATATTTGTGTTTATTTTGTGTATGTATGTCAAGTATATATATTTAAGTATTATATTTGTGATTCCTCTGTTGTCTGATGTCCGTAACACAAGTGCTGAAAGCGACTTATTACGGAAACAGGTCAATAATATGAGATGTTGTGGAAATTTTTTACAAATATTTATTCTGCGAAAGTAGTTACATCTTTAAACTACTCACTTATTGGGGTAAATTTCATTGGAATTATGTTCAGTTTTACAATGGAAAAAACAATATATGTCTGGTAATAATCGTAATTTATGAACTTTGGCACTTTAATGAATCGATTTAGAATTTTTATACAGACTGCTTTTAATTTTGAAAAATACGTTAAAAAATAATAGGTTTTGCGACAAAATGGATCATTAGTTTAGCCTATTCTCTCTCTCTCTATCAGTTCTTGTCTCACTCATCCATATCAGGTACAAGTGTATTGTATTGTTAGCCTTTTTCACATATATCATCCTCTTTTCTTTTGTGCTCTTTAGTTGACTGGTAGACAAAGGCATTTGGCGTTAATTTCGTCATATGTACATTGCTGCTACAACTGAAGACTGTAATTTTATGTAGACCTTTCATAATTGATGTTAATGATTGCGTTAGAGTTCAGATCACAGATATTTATTTGTAAAGAAAACTTGCCTGGACTTGTTGTCTATTGATATCATCTTGAAGGAATTCGTCATGTTTAGATTAGAAAAACAATACTAATGTATCTAGAATTGTGGGAAATAGATTAAAAATATAGCAAAAAGTTTAATATAAAGTAATTATCATCATCATCATACCAGCCATTGGAAATCCACTGCTGGACGTAGTAAGCCTCTTCAAGGAAGAAGGTTTTTTGCCCATAATTGCCGCACTGGGCAAGCGTGTAGGCAATCGCAGAGCGTAGCTATTGCGACGGGAATGCTCCTGCCCATCCCCATCTGGTACCGGGTACCTCAGGGCGCGAAAATGAAATATCTTGTGAAAAAGATCTAACATATAAATAATATCTTGTGAAAAATTATACAAAAATTCCAAAAGGTTTTATAGGCTATATACATTATATAATCAGAATAAACTCTAAATTCGACGATTGGAAAACACAAAGTTTACTTCTTTTATTATTTGTAAATACAAATAGAAGTAGTAACAAACTTCACTCGACACGTTCTCGCATCCAAGTTTGAACGATTCAATCTTCATAAATCGATCATTTTCATACACTCGAGCGGCGTGTCCGGGCGCGCGCGATGTAAGCACTCCAGCTTTACGATGATTCTCTGATGACGAAGGTCTTTCACGGCCATTCAATGTGATAGATCAATCATTCTTAAGAATTTTTCTATATTGCACGAAACCACTTTAGAATTTGTCGCATAGAATAAGGAAAATAGTAAGTGAATGAGAAATAACGTTCAAATAGTTTTTGCTCCAGACTAAATATTTACTCATAAATCTGAGACAGCATTACTTAAATATTACATTATATATATACTATATAGTACATTTATAGCAGTTTTATGTGAATAAGAACCGATAATAGTATCACAAAGAACCTATCTTGGATTCATAGTGAGTTCTTTAAACAAAAGACGTGAAACAAACGAAATATTCCAAAAATCAGAGATGACGAGCGCTTTGGTGCATTCGGTGGTGGCTCTATCTTAAGCGCTAAGAGTCGTGGGTTGTGGCATTTTTCTTTTAATTGCCGCGCGCAAACATATTGCAATACACAATGAATCTGTTCGGGCATGAAGCACACGCTCATCTCGTAGCTGAACAAAATTAATACATTCCGAAATTAATATCGACAGTTAATCACGAACATTTTACACAATTTTATTTTGAGTAATTCGGCCGAATGCTCGTTTCATTTCGGTGGTAAAATATTGAAGTATTAAAGTGGTAAACCACTCATTATTAAATGAACTCATTTATTTTGCCTGCAGAAAATACTGAATTCAACTGGAATTTGCCGAATAACTGATATTGTTTTAACGATTGTGCAGGTTGTAATTGAAATCGGTGGTCACTTTTGAAGTGGTTAAAAAACTTATAATGTTTATTAATTAAAACTTATGGAAGGTACGCGTTGAGAGTGAAGGTTGGGTGCGAAAGATCCAAGTTCGTGTTTAAAACGAAAAGTTTTTTTACTTTAAATAAATATTCTACATTTCACAGGTTAAACATTTGTTAAAATGATAAAGTTTGTTAGATTTACATGAATAATATCGAATAATAAATAATAAAAAAACCGATTTCATTATTTATTTGCTACGATTAAATAAAAAAACTCAATTATTTTTTTTATTCTTTCACTATTTAATAGGTACGATTTCTTTATTAAGTTATTATTAAGTAGGAAATTTAACAGTTAAAACGTTTTTATACTTAGTTAACACTGTTTGCTTGAGAAATAGTTACCACGAGAAGCAAAATTTAATATATTCATTATCTAATGATTTGCAGCTGCTATGATGATCAATAGCAGATTCAAAACGTCTAAAGCTAGACGTAAGCCTCCCCGAGAAAGAGGGAATTTGCCCATAAATAACTGCTGCGCTGGGCAAGCGTGGTGACAACCGCAGACTGTAACTTCACGACTGAAATGTTGCTGCCCATTCAGACATACCGCTATCTGTCGGTTACGGACCCCAGTCGCCTATAACGACACCGAGAGTAGGGGGAGATACTATTCTACTCTGCCGGTAGCACACGGCTCTACTAATACTCCGTATGGTATACCCTCATAAATTACTTTTTCAATATTATTTTAGTCAAAAGTTTAATCGTCTATATTAAAACTTTCTTCAAGAAATACACTTAAGGACGTTGGTAAAGAATGCTGTTATTTCTACGATATTATGAGTAAAATATAACGTCTGAGAACACAGAATTCTTCGAACACAAATACTTTTTTCCTCCTGTGTCTCTCTAAGTTTATGAGATTCGCGCAAACAATTGTCTGTGTATCTAGACGTCTTCCTCGAATAGCGGGTTCGTACTGAGTTTCAAAAAGATAATTGCGAACGTTTCTGCCACACTCTATTTGCCGGCACTAGAATTAACCACTTCTATTCCATTTACACAAACGCTATATCTAAACCGACGTGACCTCTCGTCTGTGTTAATATTGCAAACCGCAGCCACGCCACGTGCCACTAATGTGGTCCGCGTTTATTGTACAAACCCACCACCCCTACGCCCCCTCCCACTCCTCCTATCCAACGACATCCTCCAGTACAATAACATCACCAAACACTATCACGGCACTCAACTTGACCAGCAGGAACAAGCTTGTAAATCACAAATAAACCTACTTTCCGGACTCTAGTCGTAAAAAACATTAGTCATCGCGAAGCTCTGTTATTCTCCGGAATATCTGTTTAATTGCTCTCCCTTAACGACATTTCGGTATAAAGCGGATTATTGCCCCGTCAGTGAAATTATCGGGGCGAGAGATTAAAATTACTTTGTGGCTCCACCCGCCTCTGTTATGTACATTAACCAAATGAAACTGTTCACCATTTTTATGTTTTAAAGCTCAGCCTTATTCACTTTAATCTAAAGTCGGGTTCGATCCCCGCAAAGGAAAAAAAAGCGGCAAATCTATCCCAGTTAACGAGGGATAAAGTAGCTTCGATGGGCCTGGAGTGCCTCGATGAAACTCGAGTGTCACTTAGGAGTGCGTTTTGATGTTCATTATGTTTTTTCGTTCCTTTCTTGCGTCGCCGTGCGTTCATTTGTCAAATAAGGATGAGAAAAATCAAATCCTGACCACGAACGTCTGGCTCAATTTGGTAAGTGGTAGGACCGGGCCTGGCGCCTTCGCCTTCCCGCCTCCGGGCCGCTCTATCATCTGGAATGCGTTGGTACTCGATTACTTTTTACATCGAGCACAACACTTTGTATGATTTTTCAAAGTTGGAACACTTTCTTTCGTTTTCACCTCTCATTCGTACAAATGTTATGTGTCAAGATGTTACGTTCAATTTATTTATACTTGTTAGAATAAACGTACATAAGACTGGCAACATGCAATGTGGAGATAGATTTAAGCATTTACTGATACTGAGCATTCTAGCGATGGTAGCTTCATGAGGGAAAGCTCATAGGATTAAGCATTAGGTCGTGAGGGATTTCTGGGCGAAAATTTTCTATCAACATTTTGCAGAGCAGAATTGTCAAATTAATTCCATAAAAATCCTCGTTCGATAAGAAACTTTAAATGCACTCGTGTGAAAATTCGTCCCGATGTCCAAACGACGAATGCTCTTCGATGTTGTATGTGTGACATAATAATGCTCAAGTCTATTTTCACCATTTCCTAACACATGTGCCATGCGAGGCGAATGCGAAATAAGTGAAGTGCCGACTTGAATAATCGGCAAAGATGCGATGACGTTTCTGGATTACCTTGCGCATCGAGCACAAAGCACTTTGGATCAGCATTCGCTTGAAGCACGCAGGCGGGGGTCGGAGCGCGCTGCCATAGCGGCAGATCTGTCGCATGGACAGTCGGTGTTAACTTGTTGTTTACACATACGCATAATATTAATATTAGATTGTGACGGAGCGGCGCGCGGTCACTCCTGCGCATGTTGGAGGCCCGCGCCGCTTCCCCTCGTCTTGTGTGTCCAGCTGTCGATCAGAGTGTTAGACATATACTGACTGCGCCCTTTCTTTCTGTTTTTGTTGACACCGTCTAACCCAATAGGACGAGAAGAATCAGCTACTTATAACCAATATATGGCTGTCATTGGTAAGTGTGATTAAAATGAAGAATCTAAATTAACACTTAATAAAAATTCTGATGTTAAGTTTATACTGTTTACTTTCCGTTTTCAGTTGTACAATCTTTCCATATTTTCTTTGTCTGTCCGATTGCGTTCTCTTCTACTGTGACTGTTATTTTTGAAAATTGCATAGCGTTGTGGAGTATGCGGCAGTTTTTGATCTATCTGTCATGTGACTAAAGTTGTTTAGTGAACTTCCTAACTTGATTGCGCTGACTCTCGGCTCGTTAAGTAGACGTAGACCCTCATGCATCCTATCATAATGTTCATCTGTTAGATTAGTGGATCCTGGTTAGAACCACTGTAGTTCAATACACTTTTAACTCCTGATCAATATTTGAGGTAAGTGTTCGTATGTGAGAGACGTGTCGTCACTTCCAATGCGACTGGAACATAAAGTGTTGGTGGGGATTACAACTGCCGTGTACGCCGCAATGCGATTAACAATATGTACTAATGGTTGACAATAATCGATATGCTATAAGTTAAATAAAAACATTTAAACATATAACATTGAGCCAACAATTTGGCTTGTAATTAAACAAAGTTTTACCATCGTTTTGGGTATCGGACTTAGGTTGGTCAATTGAGAGTATCATATTGGATGGTATACAGTATATACCTTGTTATGTCATGCACTAATGTTCTCAAGCGTGTTACGTACACTGTACATTGATTATGCACTTCCTGGGAACCCGCTGTATATTTTGTTTTGTTTGGCTACAAACGGATAAACGTAGTATTTTGACTATGCATGGCCATGGAATGCGAAGTTTCTCTTTTGGGAAGTTTCTTTGTTATGTCGAGGCGGATACCGTCTACCATGGTTTGTGTAGTTGCCTGCGGATATGAAACCTCATTGGGACGAAATCCTTCTTTTAAAAGAGACCGTAAAAAGTGTTTATTTAAATATTTTGTCTATTGTTTAGAAATATTTTTTTTCTGTGGTATATACATCTTTTAAAAAATAAGAGGTTTGACATTTTTTAAACATTCCAACGTTTAGGGAATTACTCATACAATTTAAATGTTTAAAAGATTTATTTTTAAATCATGTAGATGTTCATTTTAAAATTTGTTTCAATTAAGTTGTTTGCTTTTATTATCCATGATAGACTTTTATGTTCCGTTTTACTTTTAAAATAAAAAGAGATTAAAAACAAAAAAAAAAGCTTAATGCACATACTTTTCATGTTGGCTGTAAATAAAATGTGTTGGCTTGTTTGAGATTCCGCGTTGAATGAATGAATGACTCCGTATATTTTCTCTTCCAGCACCAAAGGTATGTTTGTTAAGCTAATTAAAATATAATTATTTTAGCATTTACCAATACGGCAGCTTAGTTACGGAAATGGTAGTACCCTGAAAGTCCTGGTTTTGTTTGAAATAACAAAGAATGTTGCAATCCACAAGTTGGTATTGATACCTGCGAGATCTTGAAGCTTAAGCTGATGAGCCCTTTATTATTATTTGTATTTGAAAAATAGGAACATTATGTATTTATTGTATTTATTGTGTGCATGTTTATTCTTCAGCATGGTTATTGGCTTCTATGTCTATTTCAAAGTATTTAATCTATGCCTCTTAAAGAATACTTGTATCTATGTATTCTATATATCGCTATATTGTGATGTTTGTATTCTGTAGATGTAAAGTGTGTGCTTTTGTTGTGTGATGTTTTATTTCAGATATTAAATGAACCGTAAGTTAAAATTCAGTTGTAGTATCACAATGGTTTATTATATTATGTACTTCATTTCATTCAATATTCCGGTGCTCATTATTCAAATTGTGCTGTATCGAAATAATTTATATTTAAGCCTTTGTGATTTACTGCACACGGTATCCGACGAATAATTAAGTTGGTAAGCGGCCGCGACCGCGGGGGTCCAGGTTCGATTCTCGGCATGCCCGCGGTCGACCCATTCCTGAATAGTGGAGTTCATACATGAATTGTTCACGCTTTGTTCAATTTGCCGCTATTGTTCTCTCTTGAAGGTTTGTAAATGTTGTGGCGGTTCATTGGTCGTGGATTGTAATGTCTGAGGATTCATGTGGTTATTATGGCCTACATCAACAGTAATTTTTCAATACCGAAAATGTATCAGTAGTTAATAAGGTTCAAAATTCTGCATATTAAATCGAATATTTCTCTTAATTTACAACCGCTACTTTCGCGGTATTGAACTATCACTGGCGGTATGTTCTTATTTTAATGAATAATACATAATCGACAATGACTAATATATAGGATACTATTAGACAGTGTAAGTAATCTCCACATACTAATAATCTAAATTTATTAAAGATAGGAAAAAGCAGCTTGTCAAGATGCAGCCCCTTTTATTTATAAAGAATATGCGAAATGTAAAAAATCATTGAATAATACAGATTAAATTCATAATATACAAAATTTATTTATTTATTAATAACATATTTAAATGAATTATCCCAATTACACAATTATATATAATATAAATTGAATTTTTGCAAAATGTAATCTGCTTATTGATCGTGAAAGTTATAAGAGAAGAGACAATAAATTGTGCTTTATATATAAAAACAAAAAATAAAATGGACAAAATAATTGTTATTCTGTTAATTATCTTTCGATAAAGTGCTGCTAGATTAGTGGTTATATATAATTCTACATTTTATTATATAAATAAGGCCATTTACAAATTGCAAGGCGTTACGCATATACTCTTTAAAGCGATGTTAGAGTCATATTTAATGAAGAGGCGAGACAATTTATATACAGGCATTTTATACACAGACTGTATGTACCGAATCTCGACTTTCTTTTGTATTTCCGAACTTTCCCAGTATAAAACTGTTAGTTAGAGAACTATTTGAATACATTAAAAAAACCGTAACACACTAAAGAAAGAAAAACTAAGTTCGTGCATGCACGTTTGTTATATCCATTTTCAGATGTTAAATTATATAACGATTAAACCAAACCCTATTTAAAGGGGGATAAAGTTTAATTTTAAACTATGCTTATTTGTTGACTGCCGTCGTTGAAGAAGTATTTGTTAATAATGAAATGTAACATTGACTTAATAGAAAGAACGACAACATAAAGTATAATGGGTCATAGAAATTAGTCAATTGTTACTAATTATTTGTAAAATTTCAATAGCAATCAGAATAATGTACTATACCACCAGAGAAATATGATTTCATCAAGAAACGAAAAACAAAAGAAAGTTTTAAAAACATTCACGATAAATGAGACGGATAAGTAGAAGTCATATGCATTATAATTTAGAATTCAGATTTTGTACAGTTTTTACATATAAAATTGCGCAAATTTTAAGAATACCGTGCAAATCATTTTTTTAAACTGTTCGTAAAACCTCGTAGAGACGACATCATAGAGCTCAAAATATTTAGAGTTCCACACACCTTAGAATTCTTGTCTATACCTAAATTAACGATTAAATAATTCACGCGATCAGATAAACTTAACAATCCCTATTGATTAAGAGATTTCAATTGCAAATTCAACGGGAACACCGCAATGATAATCACTCCTTCAGGAGAGAACATAATCCGGGAGAAGACCAAATATACCCGTCCTTCTCCCGCGTAATACCACGTCGGCTACTGGAGATTATAATTTGTAATGCTGTGTACACTGTCTGTATCTGTGTGTATTTAATTCTATATTTACTTATGAAAATGCACTATTTTAATCTAATTCAATAAATAAGATAGTCAATAAGTAAGATAGTTAGATACAACTAAGTGCACATTTTAAGCAGCGGTAAAATTACAAATGTTCTTGTCATTACAGTTTATTCAAATTTCATACTGACTGCTAAGCATTTAATGTAAAAATCCTTATTTAACCCTGAATTTTCAAGCATTTTTCATTTATGTTTTATGTTTTTAAAAGTAAATATAATTGTTTACTTTCAATTTGCAAACATAGGAACGAAAGGAAAGTACCAGAGAACAAATCAATTTTCATATTAAAAAAAATACGATGTTTAGCAAACACATGGTTTTTATTGACATTTGACTCGTAATTTTCGAAGTATGTAAATTGTATAGATAATATAGATAATTAAATAGTGAAAGCTAGCCCTAACAGAATGCATGCATTGTACACCCAGCCTTACAACATCTCGAGACAAGCGTCGTATAAGCGTAAGCGCTTACTGGGCCCAAACTTCTGTAATATTAGGCTCCAACTTAGCAAGTTGTCTTTGTTTCAACAACAGTATTTACTTACATAGCCGGCGTGGCAACTCATTTCGAGTCTTAACCCTCCAACTTAAAGGTTCAGAATGCTAAATCACTATTATGGTAACGACATTCAAGTTTCAAGTTGCCAGTTACAACCTATTTGTCACTAATTCGAATTGAATGTTGGTACTTTATGCTTTTAAATTCGATTCTCACAATTTTATACTTCACCTTTTCTTTTTTGATGGCCATTTTGAACATGTTTTTTTTTTAAACTTTAAATTACGATATCTTTTGTCATAAAATCAGTAGAACCAAAAAATCTATGGCATGGTTACGTTCTCAAACTGAAAAAGCCAATAAAAATATATAACAATATCTTTGTAAATAGTTCAGTGATATACATTACCCAATTATTATCTATATTAGATATTGAATTATGGGAATCGACAGATCAAGGTTTAATTAACCGTTTTTCAAATAAATCATTTTTAGTCGCGTATTTACTTATTTATTTAGAACCCAAAGTTGTGCACAAGACCACCAAACAAAATATTACTAATTATATTAACTTGTATAATAGAGTCAGAAACTTTGACACTTGTTTTTATATTAATTACTTAGAGAAATAAAATATTACAGTGATAAACTGTAATAATTGTTGTATATTTCTCATGATGCACATACCTTTTTATCTGATTTCTTGAAAGATAAAAAACTATTTATTGATGGGAAATACCGCCCTCTCTCATCAAAGTATCACAAAGCCTACACTTTAAGTGGATGCCATTTTGAATGAATAAAATCTCAAATACAGGTGACGTTATTTAGAACATTTTATTATGTTAAAAAAAATATTGACTTTCCCGAAATAAAGTTTTAACTAAATATCTCATGAATAATTCGATAGTGTTTTGATATTAGCACACATCGAATTATTACAAATCAAATTAAAACAAATCAAATTAAATTCTCGCACCGAACAACCGAATATCAGACTGGCAAAGAAGGTAACTATTGTGTCAACTGTGTTTAAACACAGTGGATTAAGTTATCATACAGTTATTCTCAAAGAGGCTATTACGCGATAGGGCCTATCTTGTCTCCCATCCATTCGTTTTCACGATCGCGTCTACACATCACGACAATATGGCGAACTGAGACATCAACGCCATTTCGGCTTAATTCACGAACGGCATTAACCCCCAAGGGCTGTTAGGGCTACATGGAATTATGACAAAAGATATTAGAGTTAGACTAACAGAACGCCACAGAGATGCGACCGGCGGGGCATAGTGTGTTTTGTATAAATTATTAAAATATATAAACAATGAAATAGAATTATTTTGTTACATAAATAACATTTTTTGCAATTAATAAAATTGAAGCGTTGAATACACAGTCTAAAATGTTAATTGTGGGAGACTGGTGCCTATGTATGTGCCTGGTGTGTGTATTAGGTCTTGTAGGTCTGCAGGCTCCTCTACGTCCCAGAGTTCTCTATCTGTAATGTGTTTATTTTTAAACACGAGAACTGTACTATATCTTTACTGTTATTGTCAATATCTACTTGAACATAGAATTTCTGTTTAAAAATGTTTGTTTTTTCCAAGGAATTACGAGTTACTTACTTAATTACACAAACGATGAAGTTTAATCGTAACAAAGGTTTGCTTTTTTCGTAATATGAGTCTGTAGTATACACAGCAACACGGCAACCAACTCAAAACTGTCAAAATTTCGTAATCGATATTAATCTTTAAAAGTGAGCTATTAAGTTCAAAATTGACTGTAACAATTTGACAGATTTAGGTAGCTTATCGCACGTCTAACGTTTGCCGATATAACTCAATAATATTCAGAGTTCATCATTATTAAAAAAAAGGTTGATTTTTTAATTGTATACAAGTATTTGAAGACAAATTGACTAAACACACTAATGAAGTCGCAAATCGCATTTCTACAGCGTCTATGAACAAATATTCGTATCTCACATTTTACTGCAGTTGAAAATGGCCATACACGCACAAATTGTCACGCCCTATCTCTATCACCCGTTGACTAATCCCGTATGTGTGACAGGAATGGACCGACTACAACCTCAGATGGAACGACAGCGAGTTCGGAGGAGTAAAGGACCTCCGAATCACTCCGAACAAGCTGTGGAAACCCGACGTACTAATGTATAATAGGTGAGAATGAAAAATAGGAGGGATGGGGGCTAATGTTTTGAAAAAGGACAATGGGATGGCGGGGTGATTTATTTTTATGCATGTGCGTGAATAACGAGGGTGGCGAGATTAAAAATGGTCACTTCGCCATTGCGTATTCTTATAGATATACGTAAGTTATTTTACAAAAATTTAATAAAAAAAAAGAATGTATGCATATACAGTTAAAACGCAATTATCGTTAGAACTCGTTTTTACACTATGCCTTTGTCAAAACTAGGAATACCCAGTTAAAACTAGAATTCACCACTTATACAATATATTTTTTAGATAAAACCAGTCACATCGAGCTGTTGTAATATTTCTCGCTTCGCTCGCTCGGCTCGTGCGCTATCGCCACAGTTCTAAATACCTAACTTCTATTTAATTTTAGTTGACACTACACATTATTCGATTCGAATATAATTTAATTCTAGTATTAACAAAGGCATACATTAAAAACTAGTTCTAACTAGGAAAAACGTGTTCTAAATAGTTGTATTAACCGGAACATGTATATTTAATCTAGGATGGATTGAGTAAGTCATCCGTTATTATTATTTTTGTATTTATGAATGTTTCGTAAGAGTGACAGAATTCCAAGAGAACACTTGCTTCTTACCAATTTCACCCGACAGCCAGTGATCAACTGCAGCGTTCCAGTTTGGGTAAGAGGCAGTGAAGTTACTTGGTAATGTTGTCTTATAATACAAGTCGCAGACGTCTAAAAGCTGAGTTAATGCAAGCCGTATGCTTGCATGTATGTGTATGTGTATATAAACATGCCAGTGAGTGAGTCACCCGAGTGCGATATACACTTAAAACTCAATAACATCGATAAAAAGGTTTTACTTAAAGCCAAAATAACATCAAGCGACTTGGCACGATACAATAAGTGAATTCATTGTATATGGCGCCAATATAATTTCTTACATGAGTTCGTTAGGCCAGCAAGCGTACGCGTGTTAATATATACGTATGTATGTGTGCGTGAATTGTATTACGCACGAGAGTGTAAAAGGTTGTATTAGGTTATAAGGGTAAACGTGTGTGCCATGTCAAATATCAAAGTGAGAGAGCAGCCATATTGTTAGTCTGGCTGCGAGATAGAAAACGACGAAATCACTCACTCATGCAAGTAATGCAAGCGTTCGTGCAATAATTCAAAAACTAATCGATGCATGAAGGTTGAATTACATGTCATTACAAATTTAAACTTATAATAGAAATGCCAGTCATTATCTCACACATTCATGCAAGCGATGCAAGCGTGAGTGCGATAAATGCAAGCCAGTCACGGAAACAAATGATAATAGTTTAAAACCATTTAAGCCGTTCTGAAGTGCTATTCATGGCCTAATCGCCACAGTCGGGGCTTCTTGCTTTTATTGCTCGGCCATTATTTACGGTTCAAACTTCATAATCTCGTTAGATGCACGTGGCTCGACTAAAAGCTGTTTGTCAAATGTTTTTGAGATGAAACTTTTAACAAGTCAGTTGTAGGATTGAAGCAATGTATACTGTCTAAATATATTGCATTGAAATACTTTATACTGTTTGTGTTGGAATATAATATTTTATGATTGACTAAAGAGTTATTTCATTAACTTACAGTATATGGCTTCAGAGACTATTGATAATAAGAAAATTATATTAAATCCCAATGATATTTCAACGGTCAGAAATTCAATTGGCGTAAGAGACACACGGGCAAAACTTTTTGAATTTATTTCGGAATTTTGTTAATAGTATCAAGTCAAAGAGGATTTATTTCAAAAATATTTGTTAAAAAAGCTGAAACATATAAAAAAATTATTTTCAGAAAATAAAATTAAAAGCCAAGTCTTTTTCTTTTTTTTCTCCCTGTAAATCTGTAGATTGTCCCTTGCGACTTTGATTTCACCTTGTCGATTTGTGTAAGCAATATTATATAATAAGATTCGTTTTTAAACAGAAATACAAAAACATATAAAACAGAGCTGCCCGCCCCAGTTTCATCTAAAAAATCTTCTTTGATTTTAACTCTTGTCTCTAATCTATAAACTACTGATTTACATACAAACATTCGATAACATAATGTTTCCATATCAAATCACCGATGGTACAAACGTGGTTAGTCGGTCAGTTGTATTAAAAATATGCGTGTACAAATACATGGACAATTATAGAGATATATTTTTTTGTTTTATAGGATTTACGCAAATACATGTATTTGTATTATTAAAGTATGTAAATTTATTAAGAATTTTTTACCGTTTTTTCCATTTGTCTTATTCGACGTTCGAGAAACTTAATTACATCTTAGTTAGTCAATACACGTATTATGAACATTCTGCATTATTACAATTCGTCTTGCCTTTGAATGTATGAGCCAAATCATCTTATTACAATTTCGCTCAGCAAATTACTGAGAGAACACTTCAATTTGAACTCCCGAGCTCGCATAATAGAATGCTACAGGAAACGTGACTACATAATTGTAGTATTAAAATTGGCACAAGCGACAAAGTATTATTTATTCGATATCACGGCCGGCAATAAATTAATGAAATGGATGCAGATTGTAAATTTGAGGAAATTAAAAGCACAACGGTTCCGACGGTCATTTAATTCGGGACGTAAATATTCCGAAGCAATTTGCGGGAATGGGTATATTTTTAATATAATTTTTTTTTTAATGTTCGGAAACAGATGCGTACTTCTTTCGATATTTTGTTAAATCAATTGAAAGTTTAATGTGTCGCCGTTAAAGGGTATGTTTTGTCAAGAATATTGTGAAATTTTTTTATCAAAGCTGTTTAGTGTTCTTCAAATCTAATTAATCAACATTGCTAATAAATTATGCTGACATCTCATACGTTGTCGTATTTAACTGTAAAATGCTATCTTACGGGCTAGGTGGCGCAGATGGTAGTGATCCTATCTTGTGCGCCAAGGGCCGTGGGTTCGATTCCCACTGAGAGCAAACATTTATATGATGATATTTGCGTTTGTTCTGTGCCTGGGTGTTGAATGTATGGATTTAAGTATTATATTTGTAATTCCTCTGTTGTCTGGCGTCCGTAATACAAATGCTTTAAAGCGACTTATTACCACGGAGTCAGGTCAATGTATGAGTTGTTGTGGGAATTCATAATTTATTTTATATTAATTAACATTTTGTTTTACTAATTGTGACATTTTAAATTTAATAAACTGCTGAGTATAAGAAAAGTTCTATTACTATTCCAGGTTGTTTTTTTAAATACTTAATTCTTGTAACTTTTGTATTCAGTTAAGCGGTCACCCATCCAAAGTCAGGCAGTATTTACAATTGCTTAGCTTAAATAATCGATACTAATCTATAATTACGATGAAGTTATAACTGAGTATGTGGGACTTGTTGAATTGAGGAATATTTTTCAATGCTTTTTGCTCCAAACATCTAGATGTCGGCATTTGGCGTCTTGCCAGTTCACCACATTAGGATTCTTCGCTGGGAATCTGGCTAAAAGCAAATTTGGGCATAACGACGACTAAACGACTAAACTCGAGGCACTCTTGGCTCCAGTTAATACGTGATATCCTATTTCTCAAATGTTTTGCCGTCTCAATAAAGTGTTTATAAAAACCAAATCTAAATGGTCTATTTTCACTTCACTTCACCCTTCTAGATTTATTCGTCGATATATTTTATTTGCATTATCGTATCCGCATTTGCATATCGACAGCTGGAAATAACCCTGTCAGAGAAAAGTCCCCAGAATTGCCACATTTGCAGGCCTATTTTTTATATTTGAATAATTGTTTCTATTGACTGGATATACCGCTATCTGTGGGTTCAGTCGCGTCTTACGACGTCTATTATATAGGAAGGTATTATTATACTATGTCTGTACTTTTAAAGTATAAGTAAATATTATTGCTAACATTTGCATATTTGAAATTTCCGACGAAATTTCTACTAGGGATGTCGAAAGGAAAATAAGTGAGATCGATAAAAATAAAATTATTTAACGTGATTAAATGCCGCACAACTTTATTCACAGGTACTCCACTTTATGTTGCATCCAGCGGAACTTCGGGGTAGAATCAAGGGATACTTTTGCATATACCCCTAACTACAAATGATATGTGATCAGTATTAGATTGTCTTTTCAATAAATCTAACTTAACCCTCCGTTATAACCACCTACACGGCTAAAGGTATACGCGTGTGTCCAAAACAAAACCGCAGCGTTCAAAGTCCGTAGCAGTTAATGGGTGGAAATTTCCGGAACTGCGTTTCAGTAATTTGTTCGGGTCAGGCCTAAAAACGAGTATCGCGTATCAGGTGGAAGGGACGTGGATATAAAACTTTAATTCTGGTTTTAGTATCATCATCATCATACTAGCTATTGAAAAGTCCACTGCTGGGCATAGGCCTCTCCAAGAAAGGTGCTATGCCCATAGTTACCACGCTGGGCAAGCATGTTGGCAATCGCAAAGCGCAGTATTTGAGCTAAATTGTTTTGGATGGATATGCCGCCATCCGTCGGTTCTGGTACTTTAGTCGCCCCTTACAATACCTGGTGCAGCGGGAGGTACTATTCTACTCTGTCGGTACCTTATAACGGTCTTTTTATGGACATGAATCTTTTTATTTGAAAATCCTTTGTCCAGCTGTGGTTTTCTCACGGCTGGTATGATTATGATCAGGCAGTAATGAGTGTTAATACAAAAATATTTTAGTATACTTAAATAATTTGAAGAATTTCAAAAGAAGAAGAAGGAGGTGCGTGTTTCTATTGTATCCATTGTCCGTTCACCATCGACACGATGTCCGCGCCTGTGTGGGTGATCTATGCGTAGAATATCGCTTAGTACGGGCAGGTCTTCGCGATTAATGTATGGGCCTTTTTGCGAGGGCCATGGGGAGCCGGTAGGGTAGAATAGTACCATCCATGTACCAGGTGTCTTCATAGGCGACTAAAGTACCAGAACCGACAGATGGCAGTATATCCATTTGAACGGTGTAGCTTAAATACGGGACGGGGATGGGCAGCAGCATCCCCGTCGCGATAGCTGCGCTCTGCGATTGCCAACACGCTTGGCCAGAGCGGCAATTATGTGGAAATTTCCCCCTTTCTTGGGGAGGCCGGTGTCCAGCAGTAGATTTCTAATGAATGGCTGATAAAATATGACGATGATAATGACAACCACGTGGGTTGTGTATTATTTTTCATATGGCTAAATAAACCAATTAGAAATCGGTTTGGGTAATAGTAAACGTCACCGCAGCCATGATAGCTGTGCAAGATTTTATCCGTGTAAATCTGAAAAACATAAGTACCTTGAAATAACTCTTCACAACATCAGCTATCAGCAAGGAAAAGTCCCGTTTAAATCGGTCAAGCCATTTCAGAGATAAGCTGAAATAACAGACAGGCTTGAAGTGATTTTTTTTGAAAGTGTTGGAATTACAAACAGTCATTTTAGTTGTATTTATTTCTGTGTATCTAGACAAAGCAGTATACATTTAAAATTCTATGAATTTGTAAGCGTTTATTAAAAGATATAACAAACAGACGGATATAAGAATATTGTCATAAAATTCGCAACAACTATGCAACGTTATCGGCAAACAATTAACTGCAGAGCGCAGTTCATAGCAGTCAATAGGTGGGAATACTGGCGCCGTGCTTTGACAATTTGCAGTCGGGCCGGGCCTAAAAACTAGCACGGTTAACATGTCCACTTGTCCATAAATGGAACAGCGTTGCTCACTCGAATACCTGATCAACGGGACCAAATTTCAAATTCACATGAGCTCGTACAAAGGTCGTTTGCATTGGTAACTTACACTCACCTATTTCTGTCGTCGAATAGCAGTATTTGCATTGGTGTGTTCCAGTTTAAAAGGCGAAAGAATCAGTCAAATTACTGGATAATATGAGATAATATCTTCAAGTCACAAGGTTGGCAATGCACTAGTGATATTATTGATTTTATGAGCGTCTATAGGCTGCGGGGACGCTTACTATCACGCGCACTATATGCTTGTCTGTCCACATGGTATAATCAAAAACGGTAAATAAAAAAAAAATTATATACCATATTCAACTCAGCCCGTTATACATTCTTTAATATATCGATCATCATTAAAAAATTATAAAATTAGATTAATATTTATAATAGAGACGACATTATGACCCAAGGGATTATAAGAGTCAACTACCGTATAAGTCATCGTATGGTCCCGAATATATAGGCCAGATAGCGCATTCTGTGATGATCCTATTTGGTCAAGTGTCTGCGCTTTTCGCTGCGAGGTCTCCATTCTAATACTCTACGTCTCTATCAACCGTCACTTCTGCATGCTATATCCACCACTTCAATTTAATAATTCTATGGGCTATATCGATTTCTTTGATTGTTGTAGGGATCTCCTCTTTCGATCGCGAAAGTAACTATACTATACATAAAATTAAATCACTTGACGAAATATTTTGTAACATTTTCGTCGGTGTTCTCTGTACAAATTGCAAAAGAAAATGTGACGTTCAATTTTAATGGCCACATGCAAAAATGAATAGGCAACATTCCGGACATTGTTTCATCTCATTAATGTTTACTGCCGCGATGTGCGAACATTCGCGAAAACTCTCAACATTAACTAAATAAAATACATTTGCGGGAACTTTACCTTGGTGCAAATTAATGTCCAACTAACTACAGTTACCCTTAATGTTCCACAGTTTATAACTGCTTACACTTTAAGTTTAAGCATTTTTTTATGACTCTTAAAACTACACGGTGACTGGAACTGCTAGTATTATTATTTGTATATTATATATTAATCTTTATTGAAAAAATATCATCAATTTGAATTTAGTAGAAACATAAATGTAAAAAAAAAACTATTAAACAAGATGCGACCTGAATTGAAGCTATTTAAGACTGTACAAAAACTCTAAATATATGTTAGTGCTTATTGTAATCGATATATCAATAGAACATCCACCTTCCAAGAGATTTCCTATAGAATGAATTGCGGTCTGCTTCTTGATGCTGCGTTAATAACTCACCAT
Source organism: Heortia vitessoides (assembly GCA_020976665.1). Lineage (NCBI taxonomy): Eukaryota > Metazoa > Arthropoda > Insecta > Lepidoptera > Crambidae > Heortia > Heortia vitessoides. The sequence continues at coordinate 2,959,987 of JACJUM010000202.1, forward strand.
CTGTCAATCTTATATCTGGACGTCGTAATGTTAGTGCTAGTAATGCTAGTGTTTTGGCACAGTTACAGAAATTTCGGCCTTTATCTTCTAGCCAATCGAACTATGGAAAGGGCAATCCTTGGAGTTTCGATACGCGATCGAATCAGTAATGAGGAGTTTCTTAAAAGAAACAAAGTTAATAGATTCCAGCGAATTGGGAAGTAGAAATGGCAGTGGGCAGGATATTTAAAACGCAGAACGGATGGATATAAAGTCCTGATATAGAGACTATAGGATGGACACCCCCGGCAGTGTAGGGTTAAAGTGGTTAGACGAACTTACTAGACCGCAGGATCGGACTAGTCTGATTAAAAATCACTTGGTCCGACGTCCGAAAACTGATATGCAGTCATCTGCAATGTTAATTATTTAAATCTTGTTAAAAACGCGCGTTTAGTTATTCTCATAGAGCTACGATATCAATACGCAAATTTAACAAACAGTTAAAGCGAACACATATCATAGATAAGTGATAACATTTTAAAGTTTAACGTTTCGTGCATGATATAACGTTTAATACCGTCGCTGCCAGTTTCTGGACGGAAGCCAAACGTTCAGAAATACGAGAGCTCTTGAGGAGCGTTTTAGTAACAAACTTGAAATGATCTTGTATGCTGTAAGAGAATTTTGTGGATGGAAAAATGTTTGAGCTCTTGAGTAAGCAAAGAGTTAGCGTGTCTTTCTAGATGATGCATGTGTGCAAAGTCGATATGGAGTTCGCATACTTACCCGTACATTATTATTGTTAATATTTTACTTCATTACTGCGACAAGGTTACATTACTCCAATATGTAAAACTGAAAACGTCACTTTGTCGTAGCAAGAGAGTCTATTTTTAAATTTATTTTCGATCATGTGTAAATACTGTTATAACAGTATACATATCGAGAACGCCTGGTTGTATTTGTAAATTTAACAAGTTTATTCATTTATTCTAATTTATAATAATTTTGAATGATTCATTATATTTCATAGATGTAACTAATAATGATTAATTATTAAACCAAGTAATATTCCGTAGAAAAGTCCACTCATTGGCAAATAATAATATTGCAATAGGTAGCAATATTAAAAAAATAAGAAAAAGAATTATTATACTCACTCATGGTATATTTTCTTCATTACATTGTTCACAATAAAAATTATAAACGATGAAACCTAGGAAATGTAATATGTCTTTATTTGAACGCAGCGGTCCGCGGTATAATAATGCCCACATAAATTATGCAACAGTTATTTAATTTCCATTTCAAAATCATTTATAAAATACATATTGTTTAGCGCATTATGACGAAGCACGCGCTTTTATGAGAATACCTAATTGTATTAATACAATTTAAATCACAAAATTTCAAACCACAAAACACACCTGATCGCCGCTAATTATGAAACTTTAATGAACATTTAGTTTTATACATTTCAAATAGCGCATACAATGTGCTAAAAATAAACTCAGTTTCGATTAAATGAGTGCATTTAATTGTTCAAGAATACAAGCGGAAAACAAATGAGTCCATTACGGTGAGTGCTCAAAAAGTTGTTTTCGTTGCGATCATCCGACTACAAATCGCCAAGCGAAATGTTTATAGTGCATTTAAGTATTGGCAGTTTTCCAAACAGTTGTTTTGGACACCGGCTGACAACCTGACTTAAACAAAACACAGTCAATTTATATCACGTGCGCCGGAACTTTGACTGGAAATGATGCAAGTGTGGAAAAGTTTCTGGAAAATGTATGACGTGTCATACGTTACAAATAAACATGGCGGAGTTTACGAATTCAGAATCCCGTCTACATTCCGATTACTCCAAAGTATTAATTAGCGAGATTTCGGATGGAAACAATGCGCTGAATTTATGCAAAAAGTTTACTTTGAGAATTGTTGGAAAATGTACAAGGGCCAATTTAAAACTCTGGAGCGTTTTCGAGTTTAATTATGGATATAGTTTAACTAAACGTTGGTATCGGATCCGTTCGCGAAAAGGCAATATATCTGGGTTTCTTTTTGACAATTACCCGCTCATTTGAGCTTCGTGATTTTCGTAGATATGCACAAAGATAACAATAAATATTTATTTTTCTCTCTACAAACATTACGTTGTTTTAATGCTAATACAATAAACCAAGATTTATAATTTGTGGAAGACTGGAGTCTAAACCAGGCAGCGATCTGCCTGTATTTTAAAGTACCAGGCCTCCAACCCTTTTATTTGTTACATGACATTAGATTTAATTATATTTACATTTAATATTTATTACATTACATTTAAATCTTATTATACAAATATTAAAAACTTGTGTGTGTAAAAATACAATCGATATATATAAATAAAATTAGAGTGTCTGTTTGCAATATTAAACCGCTTTATACTACATGAATATAAACGTATATATGGTACACATGCCATAATATATATTTTTTAATTTTCGTCTGTCTGTGTATCTGTCTGTCTGTTTGTTCCGGCTAATCTCTCAAACGGCTATAACAATTTGGACGGGACTCTTTCTGGCAGTTAGTTTACCTAATAAGTAGTAATTTAAGCTATACCACATTACGCTACGCCCAAAAGGAGCGTAGCATTGATTAAATATGTGGCAAAAACGGGCGAAAAATGTACGTTCGTTGCGCTGTGTGGAAGTTTGCAGTTTAAAAAGAAAATAATGTCCAAAGTTACAATTCCACGCGGACAAAGACAAACACATACACAGCACACGCACAGCAAGTGAAAAATATATTTTTAATAGGATTAACAGTTTTGTTGGCCTCATACAATATAAATTACAATTTGCTTAAAGAAACGAATCCCATCGGAGAAGAAATACTATCAATGTTTATCTTCGTATATTATCTCCGAAAGAGTAATAAAGCAAAAAAATGATGATAAATAAAAACATTTAAGAGGGAAATTCTAAGAAAGCTAAGAAGTTTAAGCAGATGCGTGTACGAGATATAAACTCCGTGAGTCAGCGGAGAAAATGAAAAACAAATATTGTAACACTCATTCCAGCTTGTTCCTGTTCGTGGGCAGGATATCGAGTTACTTTCATGTATTCTATGCGGCTCAAATTACAATTTGGAATACATTAGAATTAATAAATTGTTTATAAGACAGAATGTTACATTAAATAGCTGGTGCTGCCGATTTTTCCGAGTGTTTATTTTTTTTTTGGTTACTATTGTACGACCCTGACCACGTGATCTTTCGTATTACTTTCTAGAATTTTTGATCGAACCCTTTTTTATGTTTTTATAAATATTATCTACTCAGTTCAATAATATTAATTATTTACATGTAAAAAATCATAAACATGAAGTCAGTCGAACAATTCTGAAATTGATTTTCCATTACCCGTTTTTATATGAATTTGAAAGTTTTTTTAATTTGACTGTAAAGTAAACAGTAAATAGACATTAATTTATATATGTGTATAGATTCCGTTTAGTATAAATGGTAATATGAATGATAGGTATTCCGTTCCGTTTAATATGAATAATAATGGTGTCAAATGTTTAAATTAAGATTGTTATTATTTCAATATCATTTACATATAAAAGAAATTCGTCATAATATCCGTTGTTATTTCATATCACAAGAAAAACCCAATGATGAAGTTAATATATTAGAATACATCGTGTATTTACATCTAAATAATAAACTTGTACAAAATAAATCAAATTAAAAACAATTTGTAATGTAGTTTATCATGTATAAAATGTATAAAAGAAAATACAGCCAAAACATTATAAATCGGTTTTTTAGAAACTAACAATCAACTTTAGGAAAATAACAAACATCTTTAGGAAACTAACTTAAAACTTTAGAAAATATATCACGTAAGCACTTAATGTTAGACAAATGTTGTTGATAAGTGCCCAGTGTTCACCTGTCCGATACACAAATTCTGAATATATCGCCCAACCCGCAAACTCTGGGACGAAAACACGGCTCAACTTGAAACAATCAATCCCTTGTAAGGTATTATAGCCAGTGCTAAAATTGTTTACATCCATTTAGGAGATTGCCAATGTTGGCGCGAACATTGGCCAAACGTTGGCCGGCTGCCAAGGCGTGCGAGCAACATTCGATTATGAAGGCTTTTAAATCACTTACAATTCGGTACAAAGGTACGTTGTTTGCTGTCTCCGCGGCGCTTAGCTGTCGTTGGGTTGAAGTGAATCTGTTACACAGAGGCGAGCGTTTGTTTTTATTATATCATCATCATATCAGCTATAAGTCGTCCACTGCTGGACATAGGCCTCCCCAAGTAGTATTTTATTATATAAACGAACCTTTTTTTGGTTTAGACTTTTTAATATTTATAATCAGTCCGACATATTACACTTGTAGTGGTTGCAGACCAATTTCCAACTTATTTGATTTCATTTGACGAGATAAATTTTAAATTCTACTTTCAAAAATATAATATTATAGCTTAAATTAATTATTTAATCAATTATGTCTTATTTCCAATGTAAATGTCTATGACGATATAGATATAGGAAGAAGCTAGAGACATTTTTTTTATAAAACAGCTTAGAGTAATTATTTTATATTTTAATAAAAGCAACAATTAGTCTTCTTTAAATCTTTCTAATTTTGTTTAATCCACGTACAATAAATATATTCAAAACTATCTTGCAAAAGTGTGTCAAAGAAAATTAATACATTAACCGTGTTGGGTCGTTTCGATAGAGAAGATTTTATTACACTCGATAAAGAGATGATAAATTTGAAGTTAAGTTGTAAGTTGTTAATTACCAGCACACTAAAGCTCGGATTATTTGGCAGACCGCCAAAGGAGATAACTTAATAAGCGATGTTGAATGCTGTACTAAATTTTTCGCCTATTTGCGAGCTATTGCTCTTATTCTGATCATGATAAGGTTCCACCTCGCTTGAATAAGAGAGGCCCACCTCGGACTTGTTGGCAACCTGCCAGAGGTACACAGTACACGTCTCTATACTGACCCAAGACTTGTCACCAGTTCTGTACCCCGGTATGATCCGGTTTTAAGGTATGCCGTTACAAGTGGGTGTAAGTGAGGTCCATCTTAACACGGATTTGTTGGCGGCCCGCCAGATACAGGGTTGTTACACACAGCTCGTGCTTGCTATGAATACTGCATGGGTTACGGAACACGTGGAAATTGTAGGGCTTCGGACGACGATGTGTTAAGGACACTAGCACAATATGGCACTGAATTTGACAAGTAAAAGAAACACGTGTTCTACATGTTGTCTGCATAAGTACCTCACCTTCAGTTCCGCTGCATAGCAGTGTTTGCATTGCTATGGTCTTCCTTAATTGGTAATATGATGTGATTTCTTTATGTTACCAAGTGATTAACGCGTTAGTGATATCTTTGCGTTGTCACGAGCATTTGTGAGCTACGCTGCAACTGTCACAGCATTATTGTATGTTTGTTTATCACTAGAAACACAAAAAAAATAAGATAAATAAATCGAATTAATTTACTCGAATTAATCCTCACTAGTTTTCGGTCAGAGGTCAAAGATGTGGGATTAAGTGTACGTTGATTTTTCATTTCGTCTTAAGAAGGCTGGAAGAATGTAAATTTTTAAGTACATTAACATTTACCGACTAATACAAATGTCAATGTCTCAAACAATTTTGATTTTAATTACCTTGCTAATATAGTTCACAATTCTGTCGTGTATGTGTCTTGTAACAGAGGGGACATTACTAAGTAGAGTTAGAAGCGCGACTGATGTGAACTTTATATATTTTTAACTATGTTACAGGTTCAAGTACTAATTCCGTCATCGGTTCATAAAATAAATGACTAACTAAGGATGTTACGAGTTTATACGAGTTCACAGAAATCATTCATATATTTATACCCAACTTGCTCTATGTAGGAAAGTTATCAAATAAAATTCACACACCTCGAATGTAGAAGACTTGAGATATTGTGACGTCTGAAAGTAACGAATGTTTGTGAATTAAAATATATAATGCATGATTGCTAGCTTATCTACTTAATGAAATGGTAGCAATTAAATAAGTAATTCAACTTAAACAGCTAGAATCTAGACTGTTCCAAACAAATCTTAAGAGCACTAAATAGTTTTAGCTAAGTGCTAGGTCGATTTAAATACTTGTAGATTTAATAATCTCTATGTAAATTTCAGGCTTCGGGCGACGCGGGCGAATTGCAGTTTACTTTCTCTATTTCAGTTTACTGGCGGCGGTCGAAGATGTTTTCTCTTATAAGTCTGTTGCAGCACTATTTTACGACTATACCAAACTTGCTAGACGACTTACAGTTTTATTTGAGTCGCAAAAACTTCTTAATGTCTCTGCTGAAACATTTGTAATGCTCAACGCGAGTAAAAAGCATAAGTCAAGTGTTATTTTAACTAGCATTCGAATTTAAAAAGATATATCCTAAAATATACTGCATTTTAAAATCATAAATACTGCTGTAACATATTTAATACATCACTAGTAGTTTTGAATATAAACATGTTTATAATAATACATTGATGTTTTTAGCACTATATTCACTTATATATAAATAGCATTAAGCGTAAAAATAATCAAATGTTTTTGGCGTAAAAACACATTTGTTTTATATATTAAATAAAATTATAACAATAATAAAACGCATTATTTCAGCAAGCGACAACACAGTAGGAGAATATCCGAATGTGACGATCGTTACTTGCGTAATATATTTTTTGTTTATCTTTTTGAAGTTACAATCGTCCGCGTGCTTTATACATCTCCTACTCAGTGTTGCCGCTTTTAAAATTTAAATTATCGTACATGGCATACTAGTCGCTGATTTGAGATACCACGAACATCGTCCCGTTTTCCAGACAATGTTTTTTGAAATATCTTTTATTGGAACGCAGCGGTTAATGTGTATTGCTACTGCTTTATCTGCGTCTTAACGCGTTAATTAATGCATTAAAACAAACAAAGCAACTAACTTTAAAACGTGCTAATTTGCTAACGGCATTCAGCGTTACGCTATAGCTGTGTTGTCGAATTTAGTGCGTAGTTTAATGTATTAAGCGATTCAGCGACATTATCGCCTTGGAGGCACATGCGTACAACACAAATGTATGTAGGTATTTTATTTTCAAAGAGGAACTGCATTATATTAAACTGCGTAAATTAATAGATATAACAATTATATTACACACATTTCTGTCAATAATGCTGCTGCGTTAACCGCAACAGTTGTGTTCGTTTTTATAGGAGTTAGTAAAAGGGAAACAAGTAATGACGTCATTATAATTAAATAACGCCGACGTGTAACTTTAATTAGCGTGTAGTTAGACGTCGTTATAATTAACGCAAAGCAAATACTAGAATAAATAGCTGATATTTTTTATGTTCTACAACATATTAGGTACATATGAAATTAGCGTTTTGTCGTACTGTGGTCAGGACAGTTTGTTCTGATATATCTACCTCATTTTTACTTAAGAATTCCAAATTCAAATTTATAAACTCATTTAGCTGGAACATTTGAGTTTTGAAAACAGTAATTGATTTGTTTTTATCCTCATTTATTTTTGGCGTCGCTTATAACTGCGCAACGGAAAACATGAAATATTGGTATATTTATGAGTATGAGTTCTGCAGTGGCACCAGTGCTGCAGAAACGGCTAGAAGGATTCACGATGTGTACAGCGATGGTGTTGCAAAAGAAAACACGGTGCATTTTTGGTGTTAACGTTTTCGTTCTCGAAATTTGAACATTTAGAACCAACCCAGTGGACGGCCGGAAACAAAAGTGTAAAATGAAGAATCAAAGGCCATTTCATCAAGTGTAAGCGGATCCATCACAAAATACTTCAGAGATAGCTGCACGCATCGGGGTAAGTGATAAAACTGTATTAATTCACTTGGAGCGAAATCGGGAAAATAAAAACCTTGGACGATGAATTGAGTGAATCGAACTTGTAAACACGCGTCAACTGTTGTGTTCCTTTGCTCGACCGACAAATGGTAAAGATATTTTAAATCGAATTATTAATTGTGATGAAAAGTGAATAATATACCAAAATCAGAAGCGCTCTTTGCAATTGCTGATCCCTGGAGAACCAACCAAAACCTGCCCTAAACGAAAAATAACTTAGAAAAAGTTACTTGAATTTGGTATAATAAAGCCGGTGCCGAACAGCTTTTTGCAATCTGGCTAAACTTGTATTGTATATTATTAAACATATCCACAGTCGAGATTGGTCAATCGCTCTATGCGACTGCTGCTTTACGACAACGCAAGACTATATACAGCACAACAAACAACCACTAAGTTAGATGAGCTACAATTAGAATCTCTTCGCACCTCGCTCCAACAGATTACCATTATTTCGGAGTATGGACTACTTTTTACAAGGAAATAAATTCAAACCGCCTAACCAGCTTCAAAAAGTTTATTGATTCTCGCCCCGATAGTGTTTTTGTAAAAAGATCAATGAAATGAGATGGTAAAAGTGCATAGATAACAACGGTGCATACTTAGGTGAAATATATTTATAATACAAAAAAATGACTTTATATTATATACGTACCAAACGCCAATTTCATATGTAAAGACCTAATACTAACACTATTTAATCAAAATGTCATATTAATTTATCCATGTCATTACAAGATGTCGTTACTTGCATTTAATGACGTAACATGTTACTGCAATATCAAAGTTTTTGTGTTCCATTAAACGATAAAGAACTTTTACTTATAAATCAATTCTTTCAGAACGCTTTAATTGGCGTCACTAGATTTGGCGATTCGATCTGTCACTTAATAGAGTTAAGTGACACATTAGACGTCCAATTTACGTGCTAAAGTGAAAGATTGATTTATTTATTTGTTTAGGTAAACGAGACGATGGGTCCTGTAGTGGTTACAGATAAAACAAACGATAACTGAATGCATTACGCAAGCACTGCAGCGTTAAAACGTCCCAGATCAATCCGAAGCACTATAAAATAATTGTACGACTAAAAACTGTTATTGTTTCTTCTTATGCAACAAAAACTTTCACTGCTTTAAAACAAAATTTTCCTCTTTTAATATGATTATTTATGCGTCACATTTTAAAGTATACAAATTCACGTATTTACAGTATTGGCACCAAATAAATTGAATGATATCCCTCACAAAACTCTAAAATAAATATACAATTAGTTTAAAGTAACACTTTCTGATTAAGGTTCGGCTGATTGTCCCAATTCAGAACGTAAACTTTTTAATGAAATTTTAAAAGGCTTTCATTCTTCGAGATACTTTTAGATAACATTTGTTTGACATTACGGCGGCCTTGATGAGGGTTACTGGATTTAACGAAATTCTGTGAATTTCGCCAAAACGTTTGTTTCATTGTAGCGCCCATTTCTATCTAAATAGTACTGGGAGCAGATAAAAGTCCATAACAGACAATTGTATATAGTTTTATTGTTTCTTTTATATAATAGAAACAGTTTATCTGAAATAATTCAGTGCCCTTTGGCTCGCCTAAAATGACTATTACTCATTTTATATAGCTGTACTGTATGTATATAAATACTATATAGCCTAATAGTTTTCACAATATAATTCAATATTGAAATTGAAAGCCTTAATGTTAGAATCTCTAGTTTACATCTTTGATTTTTGAAATGGTCTTTGCTTTACGTAATTTGTGATGTCTGGTTAGTTAATTTATATAATTAATTTATTCAATATTAGTTACAAACAATTTAATAACATATTAAACAATTAAATAATAATAAAACTCTAATAAAATACACACTTGTATATTTACACAAACTTGTTACATGTCTAAAGATGCCAATTCTGAAATACTAATTTAGGTTTCTTTAGAACTGCAGCGGCTCTTGTTAAGAGCAGTAAGTGATCTTTCAAATTGATTTGTTTATTAATTTGAGAGAGATGAGATCAAGTTATCGTTTTATCAAAAGAATACTATGTGAATTATTCTATATTATAAAGTTATAAAAAGTGTAGATATTTACACTTCTTATAACTTTTACACTAAAAGAATATATATAAAAAATGGGTGAATAATAAAATTGGTTCATAATTAAAAGCAAAAAGGTCTAATTTTATTTGAGCTGACTGAAAATGAACATACATAAAATGGGCGATTCAATATACATATAAGAGGTTAAATTTACTGGCTGACAAATCATTATCAGCTATAAGTCACTCGATGAGAAATAAAAGAATGACGTGTTTCTGATTGGTGATAGTGCTGACGAGGGTTTTGACGGGACATACCAGACCAACGTGGTGGTCAGAAACAACGGCAGTTGCCTGTATGTGCCCCCGGGCATTTTCAAGAGCACATGCAAGATAGACATCACGTGGTTCCCCTTCGATGACCAACACTGTGACATGAAGTTCGGTAGCTGGACCTACGATGGCAACCAGGTATAACGACTGGCAGAAACGCTTCGCTAACTGCTTATATGTACCTCGGTTTCTTTAACCTGAATCTCTTTGGGTGACTCTAATCACGCTTATTTCTGGAGTATTGCCAAACTTAGTGTTATGCTCGCCAGAAATACTAGTATCCTTCGTGTTAGTAAATGTATCATTAACAATTAGAAAACTTTATATACCCAGTTTGCTTGGTATCAAAAGGAAGGAAACCTCGTACATATGAAAGCAGTCATAGTGAAATGCATTAGGACCGAAATAAGGTATAAAGTAATTGTGAGAATAGGGATATTAGGGAGAATAAAGGGAACCATGTGAGAAACCAAAGGATTTACGTCCTAAAAGTTTTGTATGTACTATTTTGCATGATGCAAAAAATATGTCTTCTTCACGAAGCACAGTGAAATATAATTATAAATCACAAATCACCGATCACAAATCATCACACAGATGGAAGATAGAAAGATAGAATCATCAATTTCAGCTATACGGGCAAATTGTTTCTTCTTTATAGAACAACAGAAAGCACAAAATCTTGATACATTCACCACTACACCAACGTTTTAGTATGATTAAATAAAACCGTGTGGTTTTATAATGCCTCATCTACTCAACTTTTACAATGTAATTAAGATTCTGTGCTTTGAATTGTTTCTCGGCTTCATAATAACTTTTATAATATGTATGGACTGCTTGCTTTTTTGTACTGATAAGTTCTAGATTGTGTCGTGTAATTTCCCTTGGCTCTATTGTCTCAAGAGCCGTTACGTCTCATTTACCCTCCTCTCCGCCACTCTGCTTAATCCCGCTTTTAGTCCTTCAAATTTAATCTTTCCCATGCTGTCTTTTATTAAGCTAACAACGACAAAGTCTGCAAGATCTAATTTAGTTCCAGAGTTAATGGAGTTATGTCTCGTGCACTTTAAATTTGCAGCATATGTTGTAGATTGCACAAGTTTTATCTCTGTTAATATTGTAAGATGCATTGTCCTAACATAAAAGAAGCTATGATTTTTTTAATAGCTCTTTAGTAATTATTTATACTTAAGTTTACTAAATGTTCTGCAAAAAATATCCTATCGTCCATATGGCGTTATTCCTTATTTATCCAGCATGCATTAGAAAACATTATTAGTCTTTCTTTGTTTTACATTCTTTAACTTGTTATTTTCAGGTTACCACGTTTTATTTTCCTCACATATTTGATTATCATACCTAATAAACCTTGTCACATTGGCATTCTTATATTTTAATTGTATTGTTAAAAACAGTATTATTATCAATTTGAAAACGTTATTTATTCATTTCACTGAGTTTTGCATGGACCCTTGATTGAGCATAGGAATGCAATTTAACCTAACGCTGTCCATGAGACTTCATAGTGTTTTGCCCTGACAGTTGGATCTGGTGCTCAAAGATGAAGCAGGAGGTGATCTGTCAGATTTCATCACAAATGGAGAATGGTATTTAATAGGTAAGATCAAATATTCAATGTTAAATGGCAATGCTAATTAAAAAAAATCAATAGATTTTGTGGCATTCATTAAATTTTTTGGTTGTTATTTTTTATGTTATTATACATAATGAAGTTGCTGTCCACAGGCATGCCAGGCAAGAAGAACACTATTACCTATGCGTGTTGCCCCGAGCCTTACGTGGATGTGACTTTCACCATCATGATCAGAAGGCGGACTTTGTACTACTTCTTCAACCTGATTGTACCCTGCGTCTTAATTTCTTCTATGGCTCTCTTAGGATTCACCCTACCTCCTGACTCTGGAGAGAAACTAACACTCGGTAATTATTTTTTATATTAAACAATGGGATTTTATTACATATTTTATTTGGGAATATCACTGTATGTAACTATATATATATTTTCAAGTTCTAATTCTTCTAAACCTGTTTATTGACAAGTTAGATTGTAGATTATATTTTGAATAATAACTGTATTTGCGTTAGTCTATTGGTTACAATACATTCCATTGTACAATTAGAAAATTCAGTATTAAGTTAAAATCTTATATTAAATATACTGTATTATTAAACTCATAGAGTGAACATTAGATTAAAATAATTATCAAAAATCTAGTTTCATATGTATTATAAGAACGAGTTGGTATCGTATTGATTTACAATGAAATTAATGTGATTAAAATTAATTAAACAAATGTAGCTTAAGTGGCTGTTGCTGTCTACAGTTGTGACAATGCTAAAAAGATACCATCCACGTTCGAGCAGTACCTCTGATTGGCATTGCATTGTAAGACACGACAGTTACGCTACACGCACGATATTTCTTCTGCGGAGTCCCATAAGGGCGTATATTGGAGCCGATATCGTTATTAGTGTATGAAGAATAAAGGTTAAAAAATCGCAACCAATTAATATTTCACTCACTCATGAATTAGTAATGACGCAACGTCTTATTGGACGATTGAAAATAGATTAATATTTCTGAACGTAGAATTTTTGAGCAGTCAAAACTAGAACGTTAGCATAATAAAGTTTGCTATTGCTTTTTGAGCTAACTAGATTATATTTCCGCCAAATATTATGCTGAGACTAAGCTAAATACACTGAGCTTCGTATACACTTATAAAGTAAATAGGTACGTGGCTTTTTGAGTGAGTCGGCGGGCGATAAAACTTTTAAAGGAAGGTCGGAAGCAACGTGAGCATTACATAAATATTAGATCATCTCTAGACTGTGGTATGACTGTTCGTGTTTGTGATAGCGTACCCTCGCGTTTCACAAACTACCCGTTTGGTAAGTATATATCGGTGTAGATATCACTAAAGCCCACTCGTTTTCAGCGCCATCATTTTTTCAAGCGCACTAGAGGAGCAGGAAACTATTACAATGATTACATGTTGCGAAAATCTATGAAGCGGTCCGACAAAGGAATTGGAGAATTGTGGTCGATTATGTCGAGTGTCATCCACGTGATTGGGCTCGAAAGGAGCTCCGGTGGGGCGTTAACGATGTGTTTGATTACAGGAGTCACTATTCTTCTCTCGCTGACGGTGTTCCTCAACCTGGTAGCTGAGACTCTGCCGCAGGTCTCCGACGCAATCCCCCTGTTAGGTACACTACCCAAACCTATCCTCGGTTTTGATTCCGTCCTCTAGTCCCGTTTTACTTTATTCTTCACAACCATACCCTCCATCTTGTTTCATTTCACATTTCTACTATCTCTTATTTTGTTATTTTTTAAGCTGTTATTATTATTTTCATAAATGCAACTTTAAATTAAGAATTATTTTAAAAACATTACAAGGAGTAAATTGTTTACTATAAACGCCATTTAAAACGTTGTTAGCTTAATGTTGCTCGGTAAAGTAAATGTTTAGCTTTTATTTTGGAAAGTGTCGTATCGAACAAATTGGTTTACCAACATATTTTTATGTGTGTTGTAAGGAATCATGCTTCGCTTTTTGGGATCAAATTTATTTTTCCGCGAATCAAGTACTTTATATTTATGGAAAGGGACCAAAGTCATATGGTGCGTTTTATTTTCTTTTCAATTAGTTATATAAGGTATATTGGAATCGATTTCGTGATTCTCCGCTTCTAAACCTTATTATCAATTTCCATTACTTTTCTTTGTTTGGGTAAAACATCTTAAAAAAAACCAGTAGCATGGCATGTTACTTTACCTAACTTTCAACATAATTATTGTCGATGTTTTGGATCCACAAGGTAAGTCGAGCTTTCAATTTCTCAATGTTACTCAATTCAGTTTCAGTGTTTTACAATCAAACTTCGACTCTACAAATTGGTTGTGTGATTTTCTACGCGTAATCGATTCCATGTTGTTTTTAAATTTTGATGTACGTATTGTATGTTGTTACTAAAACTTTATGGTTGTTGTTTGTCACCTGAACTAAGAAGCTGTGATACCGAAAACTTCGTGGCCATCTTGATACTTGGAGGGTGGTGATGTTTAATATTTTCCTATATGGCAAGCCCTTCCACTAAACTGTTACACATAAAACTTTCTTAAAAACAACGTATAACATAAAAACTAAAACTTTCTCTAAATAGAATTTGCATGATTACTTTATTTTGTTTTGTTTATGATTTCACTTGAGCTCCTAATACCGACTCAGCACACAAACAAGAAATGCGACCTTAATACTTACTGGATAAGTGTTAAAACTGGATGGATCACATTCTAACCCCCTAAGTTCACCCTATTTCTGTAAATAGAACATTTTGTTTTTCATAGAATATTATATTGATCTTTGCAGGTGTTACAATTCTTCTGTCGCAAACAGTTTTCTCTTTATTGGTGGGGCATGTTATCACAAAAACCTCAGAGGCGATCCCCCTAATAGGTGAGAAAATTCCACGCGTTTGCTATCAAAAACCTCCAATTAATATAAAATACAATAAAAAATAAACTATGAATTTGATCTTGTCAATAGATCTTTTTAAAAATTTAAATCAGGGAATGCGTAGCGAGGAATATTTTGTTGTTCATATCAAAATAAATGACATTAAATATCAAATAAAAAAGATAATGACACCTGAAAATATGTTGTACACCTTGTAGTTATATCACCCATATTTTATCAGAATAAAACCTTTAAATGGTCCACTTTGCCTTTTAAAGTTAAAGAAACTACTAAATAAAATCTGTAAATATGTTTAATAATATTTATTTCTAAACTTATCACTTAATAATAAATATTCCTCTACACATTCTTGGTACACCAAACTAACAAAGATCTAAATAGAATGCAGAAATTTGCTTGACTGAAACTTAACCAAAAGGAGAGCATCCTTTCTCTTTTCTGTTTCCAACTTGCATTTTAGAGTCTCGAGATCCCTGAAGACTTGTCTATGCTTTTACAGCGTTCTTGCAAGCTCTCTCAACACTTCAAATAGAGTTATTGCACTTTCCGTTCGCGCTAGACCGAAAAGTAGTTGTATTGAAACGTGAAGTTTTTATACAATCAAAAATACATTTTATCTATCAATCAAGGCTAGTATTTGAGTTCATCCTCTTGTAATGTAATAAAATGATTTGAAATGTCTGACAATCCACCTTACTCATTAAAACTTCCTTCTTCTTCTCGTTTTACATTTCTAATTCTGATTCATTCTTTTCCGAATGGAAGTAGATGTCCAGATTTTTTACTTCTGACGTCTTTGGCATGTAGTTATGCTGAACGGCAATATAAAGCACACCTCTCCTGACTGAATCTTATGTAAATGAGCTTATTAATATGTAGGTTCGGTTTGCTTGTAGTTTAAAAGCAGGATATAAAGTTAAACGGCGGTATAAAGCAACAAAGTGGATGCGGGTAGCGAGGGACACCCTCCAAGTATCTGCGAAACATCGACTCGTGCAACTTGTCTGGTCTGTTTCTGTCATACTGACTTTGATTGTAAACTGCTACGAGATTGATAAAGGATCTGCGGATAAGACATTGTTTAGCGGGCAAGTCCTTTATTAAGTTTCGAAGCATCGATCTCTAGTGAATCTTTGGTTTCAAATACTCCAATCTTGTTTTGTTTATGAGATAATCTTTGTCCCTGGCAACGGATATAATCATATTTGTCAGTGAAATTGATATTTTTATTTTAACAGTGTAATTTTATGACTTCTGTTGCACTTTATTTGTTGCGTTTATTAAAACTTATAACAGAGTGCTTTTGCATATATTGATAATAATCTGTAGACATATACTTTTAAAATAATAAACGCGATAAATAAAAACACATTTATCAATCAATTCAGTAATTAGTCAATCATCTAAAAGTTATATTAGTGTTAAACGCTGCATGCTTGTTTAAATTGCATGAACTGCTTTCAGTGTCAACGCAATGAAAATATGTTGTTTAATCGACGCTTTACGACACTGTCGCTTAAAAAACCAAAAAAGTAAAATTTAAAATACAAAATATATAGTACCTAATTTCCTCCTTACATTCTATTTATTTTTAAAAACCCATAATTAATGTTATAGATGATATTAAACATTAAAAAGCACGTGTTTATTTAATAATGTGTATTAATCTTGGAAAATATGTTGAATTTGGTGATATTAATTGGAAAGGTGATGATTATAGAATAAAGTGTTGTGTTCTGGATGGCAGGAACGTACTTCAATTGCATCATGTTTATGGTGGCGTCGTCGGTGGTTCTGACGGTGGTTGTGTTGAACTATCACCATCGGACAGCGGATATACATGAGATGCCTCAATGGGTAAGTATTAGCCACTATTTTATTGATGCTATTTAAGGTTTAGGTACTAAAGATAGTAGTTTATGATGATTTAAATTGGTACTACTAGTAGGACATAAAAACAATGCAAGTTATAGTTAGAAAATAAAGTTTAAAGGCCATTTAATAAAGTCTAAATTTCTTGTGAAGTTATTATAAAATGTAGAAATTTTGGAACCAATACAACAAGCAACTTTTCTTTAGGAATTTAGGAACTTTAGTGAAGATCATTTCTTGAAAAATATTTCATGAATACATTTTTTAGAATTCATTGGACGGATGTTTTGGGCACGATATACTAATGTTATTTTTTCTAATAAAGATTAAGTCGGTGTTTCTACAATGGTTGCCGTGGATCTTGAGGATGTCGAGGCCCGGAAAGAAGATAACAAGAAAGACGATAATGATGAACACAAGAATGAGAGAATTGGAGCTTAAGGAGCGATCATCAAAATCATTGCTGGCAAACGTGCTGGATATAGACGATGACTTCAGACACGCACCGCCGCCACCAAACAGTACAGCGTCCACGGGGAACCTTGGACCTGGGTAAGACACTATAGCATATTTGTGGAATGGCATGTCCGAGCATTTATATAAGCGAAGACTGCTATATCAAAATGTTATTGTAACAGTGATTTTTCAGAATGAAGTATATGCTAGAAATCTTCAAGTGGACAATGAATCTCCGTAATACCATTATTTAGTTGAAATTGTCATTTCAATATTATATGAACCACTAATATATATACTAGCAAGGCGTATCCATTGATTAGTATAGGCATAAGTTTCTATTACTTTTGTTTAAAATAATATATGACCAAAGTAAAACCTACCCTGTAATGTGACTATACAGATTATTCTTCTTTGTCTGCATCTTTTGGCATATCCATGAGGATACGTCTTCCAAGCATGTCTCCTAATATTGTTTGCAGGTATTGTTTGTGACCATTGTAACAATACGAATGAAGATCACCCAATGTTTCTAATGTTTATTTGTTTGTAGATCCGAGTAGATGCGAATGTACCTACCGCTTCAGTAGCATGGTTTGAATTTCTCAATATGATCTCTCAGGATTCCTGATCCACACAGGTGTTCGATATTCCGCACGGATTTCCGGCGGTCCTTCGTCCGCCCCTCCACAATGGAGGACGTGGGCGGAGGGCTGGGCAGCCACCACCGGGAGCTGCACCTTATCCTACGGGAGCTTCAGTTCATCACTGCCAGGATGAAAAAGGCTGACGAGGAAGCCGAGTTAATAAGCGACTGGAAATTCGCTGCGATGGTTGTTGACAGGTATGGAATTGACTCTTTTTTTTGTTTAGAATAAGGTAAAAAAATCAAAGCCAATATTGACAATATCAATTGTACTCAATGGAATAATATTAGAAGTTAGAATCCTTTTATGATATATATTTTTCAATTCAATAGTTGCTAATAACTATAAATGTACTCATCTGCTATAGGAATGCAAAGTTGTGACGCCATTAAGTTTGGAGTGCAAAATTCAAAGATATTTGAAATTTCCATTAATGGATTATAATTCCTATTAAAGTTAATCAATCACAGTTTGGGAACTTCGGGAGCTTTAATGAAAGCTTGATGATTAATTAATTATCAAAAGTCATGTTGGTTCAAGTTGGGGTTAATTGATGTAGTTTAACGATAGCATTCCCCTCAGGTTTTGCCTCTTCGTGTTCACTCTATTCACAATCATCGCCACCGTGGCAGTGTTGCTGTCGGCGCCGCACATCATTGTGCAGTAAGCGCTGAGGTTCCGGGTTTGAATCCCGACGCACTACGAGAGAACTAATCTTAGATTTCGCCGAACGATGTAATTATAATTATGTATAATACGATATCTTAATACGTGGATAAACGCACACGTTTCCATTAACTAAGTCGAAAGACGGTAAATATAAATAACTCGATACGTTAAATAGCGTAGTTAAGTCCAACATATTTTAAAACAATTGTGATGTTGACTAGAATGTTATACAGATAAATGTTGATGAGTATAATTTGTTAAAATATAATTATATTGATAATTGATACGGTTAAAGAAGTTATTAATAAAGCTTTCGTTAAAATACTCGTAACGTGAGATGGTAATACTGATATTGAAAGAAATACGTTTTGAATTGACGTGACTTGGGGTTTGATCAATGTTCGTGTTGGGATAACAAGTTTGGGCAGGGCTTTGATAATATTGACTAATGCGTTCGGAATGGATGAAGGAAGTTCAATGCTTCCCATAAGATATATTTACCGACTTGTAATAGTATCCTTTATAGAAGAAAATGAGGGATCACAAACGATAACATTACCTTAGGGCATTAAGTAATGTACATAACGGATCAATAATTGGTATAGTCAAGTCAAAGTAGCTAACACTAGGTTACGATGTAAAGCGATAATTTCGAAATAACAATTGATGTCGAACGGGAGACAATCAATTGGTATAATGATAAATGAAGCGTGGAATTGTTAACAGTTGTGGAATTGATAAAATCAACAATTAAAGTAATGGAACCAAGGTAATGGTAGATTAAGGTCGTGTAGCAAACGAAGATAAAGAGATTTATGAAATAAATTAGATTGAAAAAGATAAAAACGAATTACAATTTAACTTAATATCATCGTAACAAAGTAGTCTGTTTTAAGTTTCAAATAGAGCGTGGTGGAAATCATTTACGCGAAATCAATATAAAAAAAATGCTATGGAATTTAGGTAATTGCAATATGATACGGTTAAGAAGCAAAAATATCAATATTCAAGTAGCATTTATATTTTACGGGATTAATTTTGGCTACATTTAGGTGACAGATAGCCAATACGATTCTGCTACAATATGCATATACGTTACTCATCACATAGATATGATACAAATGACATGTATATAAACAGCGGATGTCGCAATGTGTAATTTGTATATAAATAAGAAAAGCGGAAAAAAGACTAATGTAATTTCTTCTCTGATTAGAAAATATAACAATCTTTTTGAGCTTGAGCAAAATTTGCAATGGAGGTCATGTAAAACAAACTGCTATCCCATTATATGAATGTTGGCGTCGCACCCGCTATATTGCAGTGGGTTCAATTGTTTAACTTCTATTGAATTTGTAATGCTATTATTTCGATTAGTCTTCACCTCTAAACTAAACTCGTTTCTGAATAACAAACTGGCTCAAAAAGATTTCTTGCGTTGCTGCTATGTGGATTGTTGCAAAGAAAGTGTTCTCTAATGCATTTGATTTTAAGAACTTATATGACTTGTCATAATTTGGATCTACACTTGAGAGCGATAAAGTTATTATTACACCTATCATTAAAATAATGGTAATGTTACATCTGGTTGCATCTTAAGAACATGTCAGATGCAACCTTTTTGTTTCTTAGCCTAGGTGTGATAAATGTTTCAGAATAAACGAAACGCCAATGACGGAGCATTGAAAATTGTACCCGTTTTGATAAATTATCTTTATTATTATAAAGAATTACAAATGTACAGCAATGCGCATAGCAACAACAAATCACTAGATCCCTTAGCACATTAGATACTATTGTAACATACATATTCATACTATTTAATGAGAGTAAAGTTAGAGTCACTTATCTATGTCCGTTCCTCAATTTCACTCTCTAGTTGTCGTGATAGCATAGTGAATGTTGTGTCCCTTTAGGCTATGGTTATAAAGAAATTACTATAAGAAAGCTCATTAATTATAGTATTAAATAGTTACAAGTCTTGGTGTGTTCTTTCTAATCAATTTTTTAATATCGATAAGTGTTTTAGTTATCATCGAAGTGTTTTCGTGGAAACGATGTGCAATTTTATCGATTCTTTATCGGTTATTTTATTACGTGACAATTGTAACCTGCGATGTTACAAAGTGAATGTCTTAAAAATGATATGGAACGTGTGTTACTTTTTATGTATTTTATGAATATTATATATCAAATTGCAAAACTTATTATTAATAATATATATTATATATTATAAAGAATTGATTTTTCCTATTGTTGAAATTATGTACGTATGGTGCTCGAAGATATATCAAGTTGGTTTTATTAATTTTTTTAGTTATCATTAATAAATGAGTTGCCAGTGTTTGTACCCTATTCACAATAATAATTTACTATAATAAAATTTGCATTTGAATTCTTATGTATATTCATTTAGTCGTGAAAATGAAATTGTAAAATTAATTGATACATTTAATTAGATTTGTTAGTGCCAAAAATAGGGTTTAAAAATATTGATATTAAGTTGGATTATAGGGGTATAAATAATGGATAAATTTGAGAATTTTATTGTAAAAAATAAAAACGAACTAGGGTGTTTGTTAACATATAATTTTAATGTTAATGTTGGTGGGGAGGGCGGGGTGTCGGCGCGCGCCGGCCAGCCAATTTTAAAACTTATTTTGTTTAAAAAAATAATTGAGAGGTTGTGAATCGATTGTATGGCGCGCGGAGGCAGCTCGGCTTTCATTTAAATTATACATATAAAATGCGTAGAACGATCTACATTTTAAATGATATGGACTAACAAAACGCCTGCCTGGGACCGGGTTACATATAAACGTACAAAGGAACTGACGCATCTTTACTACTTCACAGAGCATTTATTTACATACGTTCGTTGCCGGCGGTTGCAGTTGACATCAATGTTTGCTGTGACTTTTTAAAACATTTTTTTTTCGATAGAAAAGCTTAAGCTATAGAGATATAAAAACTGGTTTGGTTTTGGGAGAAAAAACAAATGCCAATCGCTAATGCTGTCAAAAGGTTCGAAAGTTCCAAGCTGGTTCACTTTTATCAATGATATGTCGAAATCTGCTATAAGTAATTTAAAGGATTGTTTTGCAGACATTGAAAGTCAGATACACACTGTTATCGCTGGCAACGTAACTTCTTTTCAGAATCACTCATATTTTCTACTTCTCGACTCGTACACAGAAGGTTTTTATTTTGATAAACGTTTTAGGAAGTAAGCGGCGAACACATGGGCCTCATTACCATCCAAATGGCTGCCGAGCTGTTTGACGCGCGCTGCGCTCTCATAGTATTTTAACATTTGCATACAGTTACAGTTTGCATTCGGCAAACAGATGTTTTCTATTTGCGATTTAAATTTTATTTGCTTTCACTAACTAATTAGATTTCACTTTAAATTAAATTATGCTTTTATTCTTGCAATCATTTGCATATTATCTTCACCTGTGCGCATTCCACTCAACTAATTAATGTATCCATTTGAGTACCTCAAGTAGTTGAGTTGAGTATTTATCCGGAGCGTACTACGTTGAACTTGTTTGTTACAAACGGTATAATAATGCACAGTAAAAAAAAAATTGTTTCGGTCCTTGTTTCATTTCGTTTCGATATATTGAAATTACTAAACATTTTTGAAGGTTTCACTTGTGTCACAAGCTACACTTTCTACAATAACTGAATCTTTAAGAGGCTCATGTGTTTGTTCGAATCTGCACGTATTTATTAGCTGTAACCTCTTTCCGAATTTCACTTTCTACACTAAAGAAACATTTTATACTGTCAAATATTTCTATACTATACACTTATGATTTTTATGTTTGTGTGGCGCAGTGACATGTTCGAAGGAATTTTTCGCTTAGATTTTAAATTTTCAATTAATATTACATATATTTCCGAAACTCGTTCCTTTTTGTCATTTGGAAAAAAGAAAAGAAAAAAACTCAAGGAATTAACAAAACGAAAGTAATACAAAAAGTATTTATTTATTTAACAAATAACAATGTGACGTCAAAGAATAACTTTACAATTTCCTACTTATTACTGAACTGAACTTACATTTGACAAATAATTTTATTGACTATACATATAAATCTTCTGTAATAGTCTCATGGAAATATTTCATGGATTGCTGAAATAAGTCCGATGTCTCCAACCTCTTTTCATTTTCCATTCTTATATCGACAGATTTCACATTGGCACACGTATATTTAAAGGATTTTAAAAAACGTAGGTTATTTTGGACCTCTATCATTATATGAAAAAAAACAAAAGAAGAAAAGATCGTTTTTTAAATTTATGATTATTGAAGTTTTGATCTATGATCTAAGCGATCGTTACTCGTACTTCACAATGTAACTTGGGAATATTTTAAAGTCCTGCGTCATACAAACCATACAGCATACTGCACAACAGCAACAAAATGCTTTAATCGTAAAACAGGTATTTTCGAAATTCATGTACATCTGACGCTGTAAATTAAGATTTCAATTTTATCCTTCGACCCTCAATTTGTATAATTTTTTATAGTATTTTTAAACTAGTCTCGACCACAGCCGCGCGTTTTATATTTATACATACACCTTGACATTTCTCTCGCTATTTTCCGTAACCAAGGTTGGAAGATATGATTTATTTAGATCAATCAACTTTTTACGCTTGTTGTTTAAACAAATTTTACTAAGTCTAACTCAAAATGTTAAAAACAAAATATCACGTATTGAGATCGCGTCATCGTATTGAACCCATACGTTTCAAAATCAATCTATTTTTTGTTTTGTTTTTATATTAGAAGAGCAATATGTTCGCTTTACACTCTGTTAGAAAACTTACAATCTTTTGACTTAATGCATCACAAGAATCAGTCAAGCCTGATGTAGAGGCGAAGTGTGCTCGTATGAAAATAGAGTTCACGGTAATTTTCCAAATTGGCAGTTTTGAAGGATCAAAGGCACCTGCATGCGAGCTACGCAGAAACGGCATGATATGATTTATGAAGCAACCGGGAGAACTATATTCTACTCGTTCACTTGGTCGGAAATATACACAATTTGTATGCCTGTCTCTGTTACAATTACCAAACGATTACACTTTCGGTTTGTATCAAAGGTCCGATATTTATAGCATTCCACATAAACTGATATAATGTAAACTTCAACCTTGGTCACTGAAGGTCGCAAAATCATTTTTAACTATCACTTATCTTTACAAACGTAAGGTACACTGGCTGCCGTTTAAGTTGTCTGTTGTTTAGGCGCCTCAAAAGATTTGTACGTCGAAACAATGCTAACTAACGATTTTTACTTCTATAAATATCACATTGTTACGGGTTTTTGAGGTATTGGAATGCCAACTTAAACTGTGCCATCTATAATACAAATGTGTAGAAAATTTACATTAAAACATTGCTTTTATTCATTATACCATCATAGCATCGAATCTTCACTGATCGTAGGGTAGTAGCACTTTTGCATTACACCAGTTGTTCAAGCTTACTTGTCGCTATTGTTCACACAAAGGAAACTTCTCATTTACTTTCAATACGACTTCAATAACCTTTGCATATGGAATTTCCAATCTCGTAAACGTCCGACAGTTTTCATAAACAAGACCAAGTTCCATACAAACGCATCTCATTCTTTAATTACTCATGTAAAAATGTCATATTGTGTTCCTGTGGCTTAACCATACTTGGAATAATTAATTAACGTTAAATAAATATATACGACTGCAGTAAGTTGATAAACACAACCGTGTGTAATGTAAGTTTGTAATGTAAAACCCCTATGGAGGTTTTTGTAAAACACAAAATAAATAAATAAATACAAAGGTAAATTTGTAAAATAAAATTCGACGGGTAAAATGATTATTCGTTAAAATTGACTATCGTAAGTAGTATTCGATTTGTATAAAACTAAAATAAATTAAAGCAATCTGATTTATACTATGGCCTTGTTTTATTTCTAAGTCCCTTAGTTTCGAGCAATCTATTAGGTATATAGAAAATGACTACTTATGAGAACATATTTGTTTCGATAACAATAACAAAATAATGAAATTTTTAAGTCTGTCTAACAAAGTATTTAATCAAATTCTACAGAAATATAATTAAAATTGGAAAAACCTTCTATTTTGAAAGATATAAACACCTTTAATATTTCTTTTTCAAGTTTTGGTTTAATAATAACATACTCTACCTTGTACAGCAATAATAACAAAAAATATTTGCAGAATAAAATGAAATAGTACAAGAGACAGCCGTTTGTTGGAAAGAGTTAAGCTGATGGTAGTTTAAGGTGTACTTTGACGGGCCCAATGGTGCAGATGGTAGCGAGCCTATCTTGTGCTCTGATTGGCACCATGCTTGATGGGTGCACCAATTATGGGCAATATTCCCTTTCTCTTGGGGAAACTTACTGGGAGATAATGCCATCTGGCATTAAGTCCGCCATTTGTACATTTTGTAACATTTTGTGCAATAAAGTTAAATAAAAAAATAAAAAAATAAATATATTGCGTTTAATTATACAAATACGTATTTAACGTTTATCTATTTTATATTTATACATTGTCTGCACCATTATATTTTTATGATTTGTATTACACAAATTAGGTTGACTAGGAGATAATGATAACTGGCATTAAGTCTGTTATTTGTACATTTTGCTATATTTAGTGCAATAAAGTTAAATACATAAATAAATAATGTTTTAACTATGCATTAACGTTAACAATGCAGTGGTTGATCTCTTCGTCTACGAACTGAACAAAAAAACAGATGACAACAGCATAAGTCCCTCTAATACTTGTGAATCGATGAAATCACTCATAAATCTCCTTAGAAAGTATTTGCCGACGGAATCCACCATCTTAAGATCGAATGAGGATCTAAAAAGGCGCGTTTCGCATATAAATTAGACGTAGAATTTAATGTTTCCAGAGATGCGGAGATATGCTGATAAATGGTAGAGGGTGGCGACTAAAGGGTGCCTCTAGCGATTGGTTCTCGTTCAGTTTGTAAATCGATTGATTCAAATCTGCCTTATGAATTAGGAGACGAAATATATTGAGCAGTCAGTATTCTTGTCACTCAGCGACTCAGGACAAATCTATATATGTTTGTTCTGTGTCTGGGTGTTAAATATGAATTTAGATATTATATTTGTAATTGCTCTGTTAGCTGATATATGTTAAACAAATGTTATATACGATTTTCTCCGTTTTAGGTCAATGTATAGGATGTTGGTGTCGATTAACAAGCATACAGCCCACGTGATCACTCGCGTCACTGCAGCCTATAGATGCTCGTAATATCACAAAGATATCACTAGCGCGTTGCCAAACTTGTAACTTGAAAATATTATATCTGATGACCCAGTAGTTTTACTACCACTCTTACTAATAACTTGTTTCTACCGCCAAATAGTAGTGTTAATATTGCTGTGGTCTGATTTGACAGGTGAGAGAGGCAGTGAAATGACTGGACAATGTGACATAATATCTTCAGGTTACATCACAAGGTTGGCAACGTGGTAATCACATACATTACGTACGTTTATTGGCTGCGGTGAGGTACCGGCAGAGTAGAATAGTACCTCCCACCGCACCAGGTGTCGTAAGAGGCGACTAAGGTGCCAGAACCGACAGATGGCGGTATATCCACTCGGAACAGTGTACAGGGTGGGAATGGGTAGCAGAACTCCCGTCGCGAAAGCTACGCTTTGCGATCGCAAACACGCTTGCCCAGCGCGGCAAATACGGGCAAAAAACCTGTGAAAAAAGGTCTGTGTCCAGCAGTAGACTTTCAATGGCTGGTATTATGATAATAGGCTGCGGTGACGCTTACTTTTACTTAGACTGTATATTGGTTTGTGGATCTGGTTTAGTAAAAAAAAACATTGTACAATAAAATGTGTCAATTGAAAACTTGTTTTTACTGGACGGAATAGACTGTATTTATTATGTTAGTTTGATTAACTGACTTAAATGATTGTCAAAAGAAATAAGTTTCCAAGACAATTATAAAACATAAAAAAAAACTCCAAACAGGGCTCTATTAAAGGCTTTAACTTTGACAATAAAGGCAGAAACGAACTCCGCTCCGCTTCGTTGTAATTATCTAGATAAAACTTGAGGAGGGCAACGTTCAAAAGGTCAGTATATTAAATTTGTCTTTGCGATTTTTTTACAGTGACACTAAACGAGCGATCTGCATTTATTTAAAGGTTAAAAACAATCTGTTTAAACAAGGCCTAAATCAACACCTTTTCGAATTTAAAATTACGTATTTAACGTTCCGGGCTGAGGAATATGGTCACTGGGTTCTGAATCTATTATCTATTGTCTTTTATAATCCATGTTGATCAGTGCAAATACGTGTTCACTGCTCGAGCAAAACATCAATTTCTAAATGACTGGTCACTCTTAAATACAGTTGCCGTAAGGTAACCGAAACGTCTGACATAAAATAAATAGTATTTTATGAGGTACACCTCACAAAAGGTCGTCTGCATTGGTACCTCACTCTCACCTATTATACCGCGAAACATCAGTGTTCCCATTACTGGATATTATAGTTTTAAGCACAAGGTTGGGAATGCGCTAGTGATATCCTTGTAATATTACAATTACCTCATCTACAATAATATTATCAACCAACTAAGCAATAAATAAATAATGATTAAAAAAATATTATTTGAAAAAATTTTTATTAAAATTTTAAAATTTTTATTATGTGAAATACATATTTTTTAATTTTAAACCGACTTCATAAAAGGAACAGTTTTCCAATTCAATGGATTTTTTGTCTTTGTTAACTCATACCCCAGAACTCATGTCATTTGGAGTTCGAATTCGATTTTTTTAAATGGATTTATTCTCGAGTAGTTTTCATACTGGGACTCCTTCCACGTGGAATATTTACTAAAAAAAAAACAACAACTTGTCTCTGGTCTGGCGGGACTCAAAGCTGCATCTTTACCAAGCCGGGGGACTGCACTAACCGAAATCTTGTAAGAGATGTAAAATGTTTCCTAGTGTTCTTTTTGTGCTGAGAAATCGTTCGTTATAAATTGTTCATTCATACTTTTATATGGACATTCATTCATTAATCCATTGGAGACGCCTATGATGCGTCGAGCAGTGGACGTTTTGCAGCTGATATGATGATGATGATAGACGTTAATTTATGTTAAACGACGAAAGACGAGAAAGTTTATGTTATACTTATATTACGGAATAACTCATGATGCCTCCAGTATTCTAATAACTCTACACGTATAGCCCCTAGTTATATTTTTTATAATTGAATAATGAATATGGCCATGCCAAGCAAGTTATTTAGCGAAGTAGATTGCCTAACCGAGAAAATTCAGTATTACGCAGTGGCACACCTGCGCCTGTCATACATTACGGCTGGCAAGACCCCGGATTGCCGGGAATTACTCCCTATATTCCTGTTTGACAGCAGAGTGTTATGATCTATATTGTATCGACTGTCTGGTACATGTGAATATTTATAATCACTTTTTTGTTTTTGTTTACTCATAGGACGGGTCCGATGGCTTATCCTAACTTGTACGCTAAAGGTCGTCTGCTAGATTCCCAACCAGAGCAGATATTTGTATGATGAATATTTCTATTTGTTCTGTGTCTGGGTATTATTTATCTACTTAAGTATTATAATAATATAATATTTATACAACAACTCATATATTTACCTGATTCCGAAGTAACTCTCTTAAAGTACTTGTGTTTCGGACATTAGACAACAGAGAAATCACAAATAGAATACTAACATACATATTTTTAACACCCAGACATAAGACAAACATAAATACCCTTGACGCATAACATAGGATCACTGCCATCTGCGTCATCGGGCTCATCAAATGGATGGATACAAAAGCAATAATAAACATTCAGGAGTAATTTTAAGAATAGTTATAAAAATAAGTATTATAGTTGTAGTTTCTCTGTTGTCTGAATCCCTGACATACCTTATATACATAACCTTGTGATATAAAGATCTTTTATTACATTAGCTGCCTCTCTCACTCTTCAAACTGGAGCCCAGCAACGCGAACACTGCTGTGTGACGGTAGAAATAGGTGAGTGTGGTACGAATGCCGACGGCCTTTGTTTGAGGTCTACATCTATTGTTACTTTAACATTACAAACTATGCGATGGTTCAGAGTTTAGTAGACAACATACTGTTTTTTAACATAATATTTACTAACTTAACCGACAGACACTGTCCTGTCTTAACTGTATGTAGGTTTGCAGGAAGGACAAAAAAGAAAATATAAACAATAAGTTTATTATTTGAAAAGCAATCTCTAATTATTTTTGAACTGTTTTAAACCAATATTATTGAAATTGATTCCTGTTTTACTAGAAATTATTAATAAAAGTCAGAAATAAACATGTACAATTTTCTTTTTCCTCTACCTATATCTCGACAATCGAATTTCAGACCGTCGTTATATTTACCGTGAAAAATAATGTGCGATTATAAGTTAAGATATCAACCATTCTATCTCTCAAGTTGGAATAAACACAGGAAGCAAATATGTATATATATATATCAATACATTAGGAATTATATATATATATATATATATATATATATATATATATATATATATATATATATACATATATATATAACTCAATATATATATATTGGGAATTATATAATATTTAAGTTGCAAATTATTTATATGCATTGAAAATAGTAGATTACCCAAAAAGGCAGAACTGAATCCTTTTCGATCTTTAGATCACATTATTCCGATGATATTACACGATATTTTATGAATTGGACTTGCAATAAAACGTCTTGATGCGTCATATATATAATATATTTTTAAAACTTGGAGTATTATTTAGTATAAATACGAAACTATATCATAAGATATCTCAAACAATGCTTCAATAGCCTTAACCCTACCTTAAATTGTAGCGAAAACGAAAATGCTCTCCCCCATCGCCTAACTCTTAGATTTTATCGTTCCTGTGAACTTTGATGTGACAGGCGGCAGGTGCGAAGATATTGGTTATCTGACAGGCGAGATGGGTGGCAAGGGGGGGGGGGGGCCCGCTATGGATCCATGGGGGGGGGGGGGATAAATGACACGCCGTTTTTTTCGGAATTTCGCCTGCAAACGGATTTAGCATTATCAAAGGTGTTTAAGACTGTTATTGTGCCCTCAATTTTCTTTCATTATATTTTCTCCGCTCGGCAAACTCGCTCTCTCCTAATTCGAATAATCCGATCGTTGTGACATATAAATTACTTAGACTCGATTTTTATAAATCGACAGAGCCGGTTTTTTTCTCGAGATTTTTTGCGCGCTTTTCTTGGAGGCTGAATATTGAATCCTTCAATCTGAAAATTTCTGAATAGTTCTCTGAAATCTTTATGTATTTTTTTGATGCTTATGAATGTGATTGCTTAATATTCCTTTGAAACGTAAAAACTGTTGAACCGTAACCGAAAGGTAACGTAAAGTAAGATAAAGGTTTTAGTTACGTTGTGTAATTTCTTCATCTGTAGGGATTCAAATATGATTGGAATCAATGTGATTTTAAATTTACATTTTGTAAAAGAAAAACAAGCAACAATTTATAGTGCTTTCTAAATAGTAAATTTGAAAATAGATTTAATTTCATGTTTACGTTACAACAGCGTTTGAAAGTCACATAAAAACATTGCATATATATATAAAAAATACAGGTCATTGTTAATATAAGATATCCTAATTATCTTGATCACTAACTACTATTGATACTTTTATCTAATAGAAAAAATATTCCATTTTCTTCTGTACGAGGTGTCGTAAGAGGCTAAGGCAACAGAACCGACAGATGGCGGTATATCCATCCGAAACAGTGTAGCTCAAATGCACAGGGCGGGGATGGGCAGCAGTGTCCCCTTAG
Source organism: Heortia vitessoides (assembly GCA_020976665.1). Taxonomy (NCBI): domain Eukaryota; kingdom Metazoa; phylum Arthropoda; class Insecta; order Lepidoptera; family Crambidae; genus Heortia; species Heortia vitessoides. Next base: position 2,990,408 of record JACJUM010000202.1, read on the forward strand.
CGAAGGCTGCGCTCTTGCTCTGCGGTGCGCCAACACGATTACCGAGTGCGGCATTGTTGAGCGAAAATCCCCATTTCTCAGGGTGGCAGTCCACTTGTGGACTTCCAATGACGAATATGATCCTAATGTACTAATGTCCTAAGTCTACTAAAATCTTGGCTGGCACCCGTCACAGCACACTTTATAGCAGATACCTTCATGTACTCATTTTCACATTTCTCCTGTGTTTTTGATTTATTTGGATCTGTATATTTTTAACGTTATAAGGAATGTAGAATCCATTTATTTTCGTTCCCTATTGAAGTTGTTAAGATACTGAAGGACGAGCAAGGGCTCGCGAGCGCGCCAACGACTCCGGAACAAGGACGTCAAAATGTATTCGAAACAGACTGGCGTTTTGAAACTCCCTTTTATCACTTTGAACTGGTGTTTCACTTTTATATACTAGAGGAGCAAACGAGTGGGTCACCTTACAAAAACTGGTGGCTACTAATTTAAAATTCTCTTACTGCTTCTGCTATCTGCGTTGTTACCATACCTCCACCTATTTCTACCGCTCCATAATGGGTTGTTAAGTCGCCATACCAAAGAGCAGTAAATTTCACCGGATATTTGTATAATAAGGCCGGACAATTCAGATGATTGACAAAATAATATATGTAAAATCACTCTTAAAACGCTAATAACATTTATATTGGCCAGACACGCATTTAAAAAGCCTAACTGTCTGACTTTATACGAACGCCTGGCAACGCAAGACACATAGCAGTGTTTAAGTTTAAAGAGTTTGGCATATATATATATATAAGAATATAAGAATTTGGGGATATATTAGCTTTTGTTACTTGTTCATAAAAATTTGGAGATATATTAGCTTTTGTTACTCGTACAAAAATAAGAATCTTGCTTGTTATCTTTTTTGTTAGAGATCTTATTTTTTTTCAAATATAATGTAGTATATAATTGATTTTTAGTAATGAAGTATGTAAACAAATTCTTCCTCTTTATAATCATAGTATACAGTAAAGATACTCATAAAAAATAATAATCTCTTACATTTTCGGTTTTTAAAAACCGTTCATATAATTTTCTATATTTTTTCCAACGTTTCGCTTCCCTAACAACCACTGTGGTTATTAGATCTGTTAATAGATGGACAAATAATGTTTTAAAAAGCTTATCAATTGTCTCAAAATACAGAACAAACCCGAAACCAACGTGACTGAAGTTCACGAAACAAAATCCACTCTGAATCGAAGTGGTTGGAGTTGACAGGATTAGGTAGTCCTTTGCTCTTAGCGTGTCGTGACGTACAAAATGTGACATCTCTATGTATCCTACCGAATGGTACACATTACATTTTATCAGTGAGTAGAGCATATACAAGCATAATTAATAAATTGGTCCAAATATTTAAACTGATTCAACACTTGAAAATTGGTACATATTGTGAGTGTTGCCATTTTAATTGTAGATTGTACCCACTTATATGTTTAATAGCAGTGCTCTTGACTTTGTCCGCGTAAAATAGTAACTTTGAGGAATATGATGAGTGTTAAAAAATACACCAAAAGTTTAGAACCGCTTCTGACCGGGGACATTACGCGGGCGGGGAGTGAGGTAGGGACGCGGGACGTACGTATTGTTTTAGACACATTGCAGACTATGTTAATATTTGTTAATGCGGTTTCTGGTTGATTCTTTAATCTGAGTTAATTCAAATGTGAAAAGATAAATAAATCGTATTTTAAATCAGTTTCAAACTAGTTTGAATGTTGGAAAATATAATTTAGTCAAGTGTGCCGATAGACGGACCATAAACATTTTTTACTCTAGGTTCATTACGCAAGCCACCAGAAACGTGCTTGCAAGAGAAACTGGCGGTGATAAAGGCTCTATTAACACCTAATGGGTGATGTTAATGAAATCCCAACCCGGGCGTGAGCGCAAACAAACCATTGTATTGCAGCTGGTGTAGAACTCTATTCATGTTTTTCATAAACATTAACAAGTTAAGAGTATGTTTGGAAGAAATCTTCTTATTACCATCTTTTTAAGCTCATTAATTGGCAATAGACAGGCTGATCCCCACCTGGGACTTATATTTATTTATATAAGATGATATTTAAGATTATATTGTATAACACAATTGCCTATTGATGAATTATTTTTTTGGTGCCTATTTGTAGGCATAGAGAGATGATTGATGCTTATTTCTAGTTTAAATTTATCTCGTGAAATTCCTTCTTATATATTAAATGTAGAAGTATGTTTGGTTGTATAACTCTTTCACGTCATAACGGCTAAACGTATTTTAATGAAGTATATCTCAAAGAAAGTTTACAATCATATACTTGCGAGATTCGAAATTTGTTGTACTTTTTTCACTTGGAAACTGCATGAATTTTTCAAACTAGGTTTGTTCATCTTAAGAACGACATATGTAACTATTTTTACTTTCCCATATCATATTTAATGTATCTTATCAATTGTATGCGCACATCGCGTAACAGGGTAAAAGGGAATGAAAAATAAGAATAAAATATATAGAGTTCCTAATTACCATTGTACAATACAATCAAATTTATGACTTCACTGTATTCGGATTACTATGGCTCGGAGGGGTAACTTTAGCCTACTTAATACATTACGATCATAACAGATAATATATCTAGTTTTCGATACATATTGTCAGTTTACTAACGTTCAATAATATTTTATAGTAAATAGTCAAAGTTACCCGAGTTAAAATAGTCTGCACCACAGCCTCTCCTGCAGTCAAGTGTCGATAACTCCTTGAGATTACCAAAGTCATTGTACCATTTTTCCAGCCCGCTCCTAAGAGGCAACACTTGTTCCAGATCTCGTGCCGATAAATAATTCACCCGGGCTTCACCGGGACGGTTCAACCCACTTCGGTGTTGGGCAATCGATAGGTATTTCTCATTGCACGCTCTTTGCTACTAGATTGATAGTTGGAGTCAATGGTGAATGAAATGTTTGGTTATATATCACGATGTCTGTTACGTGAGGTACGTACCCGCGTATTCTAAAATCAGAAACATCCGATAATATAAGTTCTATATTATTTTTGTATTTTGACGGGAACTATGTGTTTAAAACCAAAGAGCATTGCTATTTAATAACAACTCAGGTATGAAAAGTAAAAGAAGTAAGCACTTCTGTTTATCGAGTGATGTCTTTATTCTCATTATTAACTTTTAACGTTGAATTAATATGATCCACGGTTATTCTTTAGTAGTATTGCAACATTTTGTATTATATATATTATATGTTGTTGCCAAAGAAAATCAGCATAGATTCTATGTACGAGGAACAAGGAACATTTGCTTAACATGGTCTGCTTAAAGAATTTTTGTCCTCGCATTAGCGAGTTGAAACTGTTTTATATTCATACTTATATGTCATATCATTGGAACTTTTATTAAATACCAGTAATCAGATGGATATTAAGTTTCCATCTGATTACTGGTAAATGATAATGAATAACTGGTGAATGAATGATTAATGAATATATTCACACAAAATCTCTTACTGGCTCCAAAATAATTTGCATTTATCACAAAGGATTATCAGAGAACAAAGGATTATTAAATGTAAAACTTTAATACAATAAAACATTAAAACACAGAACAAACACCTACCACATTAATGAAAATGTATCTAATTCTTCAAAGCAGTGGTAAACCGTGCACAGCTCGACATAGAAGCAAGGAATTTGCAAGCATGGTAACAATCGCAGAGTATAGCTTCGCAACGGTCATGCTGCTGCACATCCTCGCCCTGTTGAATTTAACCTAAACTGCTTCGGGTGAATAAGCCGCCATCACTCCGTTACGGTATTCAGACGCCTCTTACGACACTATTCTACTCTACTGGTACCACACGGCTAAGTGTCCACAACATATTAAATTTAAATTACGAATTCGAAAAGATTCTTAGTGCCCGTTAATAAATAAATTAAAAACTACTTCACACATGTGAACATACATTATAATCTATACACGTGTAATATGTTTGTATTTTTGTGAAAAAAGTTGGAATAATTAAATTCACAAACAAGATTTTATACGCCGATCTGACACCGAAATAAGTCGTTACACAAATGTAATAGTTAAATACATATTTTACTCCCAAACCCAGAACAGATACAAAGATTCATCAAATAAATATTTATCTAGAGTGGAGATCGAACCCACGACCATTTGCGTACAAGATAGGATCACTACCATCTGCGCCTCGTTTAGACGTCTTGTGTCCACTTCACTAAACGAGTCTCCAAGACCCGATCATATCTACTTACCTGAATTAAGTTTACGACTTGCATCGTAAATATACGAATATGCCGATGACATATCTTATGTAAACTACGTATTAAGGATGCCCATAACAAAATTGTTTACTCCATTCAACGTGCCGACGCCATACAGGCGACATCCAGTTTTTAGGGCTGTTACCAAGGGCCCGACGAGTTGCGTGATTTTGACCGTGAAATTGCGATCCGTTTCTAGGAATAATATATTGTGGCGTGGGCGATGACATGGGCGAGATGTGATACCGATTCGTAAATACATTTTAGAGTAAGGGTTCGACTCCCACCCAGGATAAATATTTATATGGTGATAATTGTATTTGTACTGTGTCTGTGTGTTAAATATATGTATTTAAGTAGTATATTTGTGATTCCTCAGTTGTCTCATAACCGTAACACAAGCGTTTTAAGCGATTTATCAGGAAATCAGGTCAATATATGTTGTGGGAATTATTTATCATTATTGTATTTACCGTAGGATAACCATTGCTTGGTTCTAACGCGATCAGATCGTGTGTCTGCCGAGTGAACACAGTACATGCTGACGCGTGGTGTCGCAGAACTTTATGCCCCCACACCTGGAGGCTGGTTCGAAGCATCCAGTTGGTAGCGATCAGCTCTGCGCCAGCAACCAATTTGTATGTCTGATTATCCATTAATTATTAGTTTTAAGTACAAATAAATGCTGCGTCATATACTGTTTCTTTACAAAATATAATTTTTTTCTTAAGAAATAAAATACAAACTAAGTACATTCATTTGTCGGCAATATTCACTTGAAAGGTGAAAAACTATGATATAATTTTAAATGGATCAATGAAAATTGAATGAAACTTTTCTTACTCAGTTACATTTTTTTGCTGCGCGCTTGTGTATAGTAAAAGTTGGGCAAATTTATTATATATAATACTTATACATACATTTTAAACTGATTTAATGCTCGATTCGTATTTTTATTTACTTGATTTCTATATTTATTACTTCGATACTCAGAACTTAAAACTCCTTTAAAAAGAAAAAAAAACAATTAATAGAACAAGTTGCCGCAAAGTAGCCGAAAAGCCGAACATAAAATGTAAAAAGTATATAAACCACGTTTTAAAGCCGTTAAATATCCGTCCGTAAAATTAATATATCCGTCCGAAGCTGTGTAGCTCAAATGCACAGTAGGGCGATGGGCAGCAGCGTTACTGTCGCAAAAGCTAAGCTCTGTTATTGTTAACAAGCAAAATCCCCTTTTCCAGGGAGGGCCTATGTCCATCAGTGGCCTTCCAATGGCTGTTATGACGATTAAATTGTCAGCTTGCTTTTTACTGCATTATAATAATAGACTCCGAAGAGAAAGTGTTTTGGTTCGTGCAAAAAAGACGTAGTAACTGTTATGAATTGTCATTATTTAATATAAATAAGTACAATTACAAAAAAGTTTTCAATCTGATGGATGTGGTCGTTGGATACCATCAAGCGAAATTAAACATAATTATTATTTTACATGTATATAATATTGTACTTTATAGTATATTATTATATTTGTCCGTGTATACCATTAAGTAGTTATAATAATCGGTAAGCTCATTCAGAAGACTTGGACTTTATTATTTAACAATTCTTGAATACGAATACAGTTGTTAAACAATTGTTTGTTGAGTGTTGAAAATATATATTTAATTATTATATTTGTAATTCCTCTATTGTCTGATGTCCGTAACACAAGTGCTTTAAGCGACTTACTACGGAGTCAGGTCAATATATGAGATTTTGTCAAAACATTATTGTTATTATTTTACTATTCTTTTTCGAATCTCAGCATAGTGCTAGAGATGTGAACCTATCACGAGCCCACGCTTAGTGGGTCGGTTTATTGTGTAATGCTTTACATGGTGGATGTGAGAAATTGCTGAACTACGAATACACGTATCGATAATAATAACTGATTTTTGTAATTGAACGTATAAACTTTTGTGTAAGTTTATTTCTTTGATTGATGTGCGTAGTAGGTTTGGGTTGAGCCCTGTTGATGAAAAGAGAGTGAGTTTGACAGTCCTTTGATGTCACATTTGGCGAATTTTACCTGCAAGTGGAATATATTATTGTATTTTATATTTCTGATATTTTTGAATCAGGTATGAGATAAATGTATGGAGTGTAATAATGTATGAGGTAAACATAATATTCGGTCTATTGTTTGAAGTAGTTTTGTTGGTATAATATTGCAGTTCGAGTACAGTTTATTATTATTATTATTACTATTATTGAAATTTATTTTAAAATAATTGCGTTTTAAAAAAAATTATCATATTAGTATTATACAGCTTGACTTAATATCAATAGTAGAAGTCGAATTTATACCACCTGCCGACCACTAATTTGATTAAATATCATTCGAAAGATGGTTCTTATGTAATAGGATTTTACTTCGAGTCTTGATAAATAGAATACAGATTGGTTTACAGCGCGCTACAGATCGCGGTATCAGATCGGGTGTCAGGGAAAAGACTCGCGTCGCAAGTATTCCCGTCTGCGTGATCGATAAAATTGCTAATACGTTTTTTTATGTTATTAATTCAACAAATTACTCGCCGTAGCCTAATAATATATACTAGATACTAGATAATCTATACTTACAGCGATATCACAAGAGCGTTTCCCTCCTTTTGACCTGAAGTCATTATGTTACGATAAACTGTTATCTCAGTGACTCTTTCACCCTTCAAACCGGAACACATCAATTTGAACACAGTTTTTTGGTGGTAAAAGTGAGGTATCAATTCAGACATTCTTTGTATGAGGTCAACCTCATGGGTAGTAGTAGGTGTTATTTTTATATCGTCACTGAAAATTACATACGTCGTCAACAAATTGGATGCACAAAGTATTCTCACATTTTCTATATAATTCGTACTTATAAAATAAATATAATAGTCATATAAAAAAACATGTTTCAAAGTGGTTAAAACAGTAGCTTCTTGTAATAGAAGGTATGTTAACCCTCTAAGTTTAATTGTCATGCCATGGGTTACCGGCAGAGTTGAAAAGCACCTCCCCGTGTAACAGTTGTCGTAACAGGTGACTAAGGTACCAGAACCGACAGATGGCGGTATATCCATCCAAGATAGTGTAGCTCAAATGCGACGGGGATGGGCAGCAGTGTCCTCGTGTCCAAGACTATGCTCTGCGATTGCCAACACGCTTGCTCAGCGCCGCAATAATGGCCAAAGTTTCCCTTTTCTTGGGGAGGCCTATGTCCATCCAGCACGATCGTGCTGTTATAGACAGATCGTATGACCACTTTGTGGGTGTTTGATAACCGTTGTACTTGCTAGTGTGTGGTCTCTAGTAACTTTCTTACATTTAAAATTATTACTTTTCCATCATTCCTGATTTTATAAGAATAAACAGAGATTTAATTGGTGTCTCTTTAGTTCGTTGTACTTATTTGTATGTATCTGTTATCAGATATTCGTAGGTCTTTTTGTTATATACATGGAGTAAATTAATATTTATTTATTAAAATAGCTATTTAATAAAATATTTATATTGTTGGATAAAAAAAAATATTTTAGTTTTAGATAGCCTATTTATAAAGGATTGGTATAGGCCATTGACTATTAAGAGCGGAGCATAAATTATGCTAGGCTTATTTTTCAATTCACGCGGGTGAAACCGCAGGAACAGCATATATTAAATTTGATTAAACAAATTGACACCACGTATCATACATACTTTGACGTGTTTCTGTGATAATTCGGATAAAGTATTGTATTATGGACATCAGATAATATATGGATCACAAATATAATACCAATAAACATACATTCAACACCCAGACACAGAACAAACACAAATATTATCAATATTATTCCAGGGGGGAATCGAAACCACGACCTTTGGCGCACTGCCATCTGGGCCATCGCACCGCTTAAATAATTGAAGAAGGAATAAATGTTTTAGTATATTATATATATTTAACAGATATATTTCACGATCATCAAATGATTTCTAATAGGAGCAGTTTTATGCTGCCTTGATCTAGCGCGATTCTTCGTTTTTAGCCATATATCTTAGCTATTTTTTCAATATAGCTTATCCATTATCTTCGATGTTTGTTAGCACTTTTTGCGCTAGATAGTTCGTGAAAGCAATAGTCGATACAGACCATTTATCCCGTCGAACAAGGTCCCGTGGGAGATCGTATTTCACGGGCCCATCGGGACAAAGCTATAGGTGTACTAAATCTTCTATCTCGCACCATTTAAGCTCGCTGCTCGGAGATTTCACAAATTTTAATAAGAAAAATTCAAAAAAATGTGCTTGAGGTACCGGCAGTGCCATGAGTAGAATTGTACCTCCCCCTGTACCAAGTGTCATAAGAGGTGACTAAGGTACCACAACCGACAGGTGGCGGTATATCCATTCAATAGCTATATAGCTCAAACGTACAGGGCGGGGATGAACAGTAGCTTCACTGTCACGAAAGCTGCGCTCTGCAATTACCGATGCGCTTGCCCAGCGCGGAAATTATGGACAACACACCCCCTTTCTTGGGGTGGCATATGTCCAACAGTGGACTTTTAATGGCTGGTATGATGAATAAGGAAAATTCGCAATACTTATATAAACATTTTATTGATATGTAATATTAGATCCTTACATATAAAAATTTTAGCTTTTTGTCGTACTGAACTGAAATATCTCCACTTTGATCTAAAATATCTCTGTGCTAGTTGGTTGAGAATCACAAATTCAAATTTATGAATTTATTTAGCTGATACATTTGTATGTAGAAAACGGTCATTAATTTGTTTTTTCCCTAATTATATTTTTCTTGTCGTCGCTTATTACCGCACCACAGAAAACATGAAATATTGGTACAGGTATACGTTTTTAGTTTGGCAATGCGTTTGCACAGCGCGGAAATTATGGGTAAAATTTCCAGATTCTTAGGGAGGCACATAAACCTCAGCAGTAGACTTCTAATGATGATACTTAGACCTAGTATTTGTCAACTTATCATCATCACATAAGACGACCATTTCTGGGTTTAGGTCACCCAAAATTTTCTCCAATTGGATCTATCATCATGGGTTTTAGCTCATAATTACCGTGCTGGGCAGGTATGATACCAATCACAAATCGTAGTTTGGCAACGAGGATGCTGCTGCTCATCCTTGATCTAGCGAAGAAATGATTTTTGAAAAAAAAAATTAGACGTGTTTTATGATTTTCAATGAAGAACTATTATTCGGAATTCCATTTGAACAGCACAGTTTCATACTAAATTTGCAAGCCCATTTTACCCTCTAAGGGAGTGTATTTTTATAAATATTTTCATAGCTCTTCTCTACGTTATAAAAAAATCCCTTTGAACAATTTCAAGATTCTAACCCTTATAGTTTAGGCCCTGCTTTTAAATGTCGTTTAGTCAGTCATTCAGTTTCTTCTTTTATTTTAATTTTTTACTCACAGAAGTGTGACTGCACAAAAAGTGCGATCCTCAACCATTGTTTGCTAACTCACAGCTCAATATTAAGTATCGAAGCGTCCACGTCCCAGCTCTGAGCCAACAATTTGCAAGCCCGAAACTTTAGCAGTTTGTTATGACTGTAACTTTTTCCATTTTCTCGCTTCAAAAGTGAATTCAGATTTTGTCAGGCCGACATCTTTTAAATCTTCACAGTTTTCTAAGACAAACTTTTGGATTACAACACGTAATTTCAAGTTTGTCAAAGTGAGTTAAGTGCTTTTTTTTATATGTCACGTCAGGCACGTGACAACGAAAGGTGTAGTCTGGTGTGATATTGGTTGATATTGCGTCTATAGTTACAATAATTTCAACTGGTTCACATTTTAACTCGTAATACTTACGTTGATTTATTGCTTTCAAGTCATCATCAAGGAGAATAGTATCTCCCCCTATACCAGATTGCAGAGATAAGTGACTGAAGTATCAGAACTGACAGATGGCGCTATAACCAGCCAAAACAGTCAAGTTCAAATGCACAGGGCGGGGATAGGCAGCAGCATTCCCCGTCGCGAAAGCTACACTTTGCGGTTGCAACACGCTTGCTCAGCGAGTTAATAATGGGTAAAGTTCCCCTTTCATCTTGAGGAGGCTTATGTCAGCAGTGGACTTCCAATGGCTGATGTTGATGATGAAGATGTTAGAAAGTGCTTTTACTTACTTAACTTACCAGGTATAACAATATTTCATCTTGCCGCAGAGCGTATGGCTTGCGCTCCTTGAAACAAAATACATTGGATTCATTTCTAAATATTTTATGTTAAATACTTCATTATAAAATCAATAACTAGTATATTGGCTCGAACCTTTTGGGTTGAGGAGACGCTTTGAGGTCCAAGAAACTAACATTTTTATCAAAGATATATAAATAAAGACATCGCTGCAACTCTTATCAAGATGCAGTTCCGGATTAAGCTGAACTCATTTAATAATTCAATCAAAAACTTAAAGTATTGTTTAAATAAATTTAAAAAGTAAAGTAAATGATAGTGCGATGATTATCCAGTTGGTATTCATAAAGTTGTAGGGTCGTAAAATATTACTTATAGACATTGTCATGGCAAAATCAATTAACAATTAATGGCAGATGAGAATAATAACACATTGCCAGAGAATTTATCCAACAATTCCGCAGTATGTGGCCTCAGGATTGGCGCAGTTCAGCCAACCTATTATGTAGTTCGGTCCAATTACTGAACAATTAATACACTCTCTCCATTAATCTACCTTAACTTTGCTCTAACGGAACTTCATAGTAAACCCTTCACAAATTTATTTAAGTGTAAACATTTTACCTTTGTGCATTTTAAGCCTTTTATGTTTTGACGAGCATACTGGTAAATTACACAGATATCAATTTGATTATCACCGGAATAATAAAAAAATCATATTTACTCGACATTACATACGTTAAGCTGACTTTGAAAGCACTTGTGTTACGGATACGAGACAACAAAGAAATTACAAATATCATACTTAAATGCATTTAATTAACACCTGGTCACAGAACAAATACAAATTATCATCATATACCACACCTTTGGCACACAAGATAGACTCAGTACCATCTGCGCCATCGGGCCCATTAAATAAGTCTATGGCTCAATAAATGATTTTTTTTACGTAAACGTTTTTGTCTGAGTAGAAACAATTTGAATCACAAAGAACTTTTCTAGTTTCAACCCGTGTGCTACATTTCCAGCTGTCAATTTAGCAACATAACAGCCGGCATCGTGGAGAACAAACAGAAATTCGTGTTTAAATTACAATTTAATTATAAAGGTAATCACAAAGGCGCTAAAGGATACACTAAACAAATAGTAAATGCTGTTTTTTGTATAAGTTAAGTTTTAGTATATACATACATACATCACGCCCGTTTCCCATCGGGGTGAAGATCCATTGTCTTACAATGCATATCAATTTGCAAAATCAATTGTACCCTTGAGATATTATCATTTGTCGTAAAGTAGCTTCACCTTTTAATGACTATAAAACTCTTGCTGGTTGATTAAATTTTAATAATTTAATTAGGGTGTTTAGGTAGACTTCATTTGAAATAACTCTCAAAAGATGTTGCTATATGGTAACTGTAAGATAAAACAAAAAGAATTAAAGATAATCTTCTTTATAAATTGTGTGGTATTTGTAGAATTATTATTTTGTTATGTATAGATTAGTAATTAAAATTATAGATTTCGCTGGCCTTCAGATTACATCATATTTTTTCATGAAGCTTTATGAAAAATTTCTTATGCTCATGAAAAAGTTTCTTTTTTCATGAAGGTTCATGAAAAATACATAGGTACAAGTATATATAAACAGATAAATTTATTAAAAACACACTGACAACAAATAGATACTGAAAAAATATATACAGCGGAAGAGAATAGAGCAACGCAGGAAAACATACCTTAACTAGGTAGAAGAAAGGATAGGTCAGAAATACTAAAATAAACAAGCGTGTATGAAAGGACTGATGTAGTAAAGGAAGCGAGATATAAATGCTAAGATCGTAGCAAGTGGAGATCCATAGTCTCTGCCTACCACTACGGGACAAAGGCGTGATGTATGTATGTATACATGTGTGTATGTTAAAAACATTATGAATTTACTTATATTCAAATATTACTACAAAATAATTTCTGTGTTGAAATGTGTGACTTCTTTGAAATACTATTATAATCATCAATTCCTACAACATCTTATACATTGACCTCACTCCGTAGTAAGTCGCTGAAAGCACTTGTGTTACGGACGCCAGACAACAGAGGAATCACAAATATAATAATTAAATACATATATTTAACAACGAGACATACACAAATATCATTATCCAAATATTTGCTCTGGGCGCTTAGCGCAAGAAATTGGATTAGTACCATCTGCAGCATCGGACCTTTCATTGTGCCAAATAATTGCTTTTACCCTTAAATGGACATTGTTTGACCATGAAGATGTGATTTTTACGACAACATAATAAACTTTTTACGAAAAAGACTATATTTTGTTTAAAAAATAGAGATTATAGGAAAATAGTGTATCTTTTCAGACTAATAAAAACGCGGTTTTCAGTCCCGCTGGTCACTTGGGATAAGTAATTCAATTAATCTCAAAATTAAATAAATAATATAACAAGTAATCCCTATAAAACGCAAATGAATTGTGTTTCTTTAACGTGTATACTCCCCCTTTACTTGGGGAGGCTTATGTCCAGCAGTGGACTTTCAATGGCTTATGTGATGATAATGATATTTTGGCTACCTTTTGAGAACTGTTTCTTACAAATAAAAATTTTGCTGGAAAATTGGCATTTGAGTTACTAGTTAGTTCAGAGATAGATAGATGTATATATATATGTATATATAGATATAGATTTCTAGATATATGTATATATATTTATATATATACAATAAACAACTAAAGAATCACAAATGTAATATTTAACAACACAGAACAAACACAAATATCTTCAAATAAATGTTTCTCCTGGGCGAGAGGTTAAAAGAATCAAACCCACAGCCACGGCCTTGCAGTGTCAAATAAAAATAGTTAGCGTTTATATTATTCCAGAAAAAATTAGCTTTCTATGCGTAAGTCACCAAAATTGGTTAAGCAGTTATTGAGGTTAAACTTTGAAAAACAAAATATATACAAACATTTTACTTTTGGCAGAGTAAAGTAGTACCTTCCCCTGTACCAGGTATCTTAAGAAGCGACTAAGGTACCAAAATCGACAGATGGCGGTGTATCCATCCAAAACATTACAGCTCAAATGCACAGGGCGGGGATGGGCAGCAGCATCCCCGTTGCAATAGCTACGCTCTGCAATTGCCAACACGCTTGCCTAGCGCGGCAATTATTATAGGCAACATTCTCTATTTCTTGGAGAGATCTATGTTCAGCAGTGGACTTTTAATGGCTGTAATGATCATTTAAATAAGCTGATATTAATTCATTTAAATAATTAAAACAATATAATAAATTAACTACCCACATGTCACTTCGTCCCGCAAACACCGCAGGATTGCGCTGGACACAGGTCGCATACAATAGGTTCAATTGGATATCACATGGAGCCTATGTTATGATGATATGTCTTCGTCCGCCTAAAGTTTTATGTTGCGTCCCTCGGAAGCTCTTATTTTCCCGGGATCAAAATTAGACTATATCGTTATCTGTCCCTTAAACTCCCAAGTAAGAAATCATTGCGATCCTTTTGTAAAAATAAAACAAATCTATCACATAGGAACCGAATTATTTTTTTGGAATAACGTACCTTCTACCTACTCATATGACAAATTATATGATTGCTATATTTAACTCCTTGTATATCTTCGTAAATTAAATTAAAATCAACTTACTATTATAATTAGAAAAAACAAAAGTTTAAGTATTTCCACACATTATATATACTATTCTAGAATAAATTTTATTCCTTCTGATCTGTTTAGCAGTGTTTCGTTTATAAGTGTGGTACCGGCAAAGTAGAATAGTACCTCCCCTGTATCAGGTGTCGTAAGAGTATCGGTCGGAGTATCGGCGGTGTATCCATTCAAAAAAATGTAGCTTAAGTGCTACAGGGCGGGAATTGGCAGTAACATTTCCTCCTTGCCTAGCGCGGTAGGTATGGGCAAACTCCCTCTTTTTTGATACTATAATCAGCAGTAGTCGTTTTACGGATGCTATGATGGATAAAATAACTAAAATTCTCAGAGGAAAACTAGGTCTTAGTTGAAAGCTGGTTCGAAAAGAAACTGGAAGGACCACTATTGGTAACATATTCGGCCAGCTGTGATAAGTTCCGAATGTGAGCAAATTAGTGCGTTGTAGAATTTAATTAACTAAGGCAATGACAAATAACAGTTTAACAAAGAGACAATGACAGAAAAACCATTTACGAAGTTGCGCTGATAAAAATAATAATGACGCATGTCAATAAACCAAACGCCAAAATTAGTCTAGAATTACTAAATTTTTGTGTTAATGTTTTAGTCTTTGCCTCTTTAGGATAATATCGGTGAAAACTAGCACTATATAATATGTCATTTTTTACACTTTTATATGATATCAAAGTAGTTGAGTATTTAAATGCAAAAGCTTTTACATCACTTTTGCAAACACATTTCAAGCAAAATATTGTTTATAACAAGTTTCACCGAATGATAAATAAATTAGTATGTACTCGTAGTTTGATGGATTCTTATTTTGAATAAAGCCTGTAGCATTCATTATTTATTTGTCTAAATATTTCTGGAAGATAACAAAATACTCACAAGTTGCAAACACTTTAAATTTGAATCCAATTTTGTGTATTAATTATCTGACAAATTTTTAAGCGTTCGGTACACGGCAACATATATCCTTGTCCGACATACCTGTCATTAGTCTAAAGTCTTCGATGTTTTTTTTCTTCTACCCTCAAATGGTGGAACATTTTAAATCTATTCTTATTTTCTAGATATTATCTGTCTCTTCTTCCCCCGTGGCGTCTATTTTCCTTGTACATTCTTCATCATATAACCAGTTCTCGCGCTTATCACTCTCGTAAGTTTATCTATATTTTCTTTTATTATTGCATTCCAATAATACTTTGTTTATCTAAGTCTATTTAATACAATCAAGAGAAGAGGGATGGATGTTATTTTTTAATAATTACAATTTATCTTATTTCTATTCTTACACATAATTTTAAGCTTAGACATTAAAGTTCTTATGCAATAAACTATATGCTACATACACTATTGTCATTTACTTTTATTATATGCGATGACTTAAAGTAATGAAAAGAGGTTTTACATTAGGTAGAACTCATATAAAGGTCTGCATTTGTTTTTCACTCTCACCTATTTCTTCCGCCAAATAGCATTCGTATTTCTGTATTCTGGTTTGAAGAGTAAGAGAGACAGTGAAATTACTGGGTTATGTGGCATAATATTTTTGGTCACTTGGTTGGTAATGCGCTTGTGTTATGGATAACAGAAGATTTACGAATATAATAAATACAAATACCCATCATAAAAAAAATATCTCGTAGTATCGAACCCATGATTGACACCTGGCGCACTAATAGGAACAGTGCTGAATACGCCATTAGGGCCGTCATAAATAATCCATGCAATGCATTTCCACCTGTCAATTTGGCAACAAAACAAATTTCTTGTTTTGCGGCGGGCGGCGCACCGGCGCCATAACTGTTGCGGCTGACTGGAAGCATTGACAAACGCGAACTGAAATGTTGCATCCCAATGTTTTAATTAAATCAGACAACGATGTCGCGCTAGTGTACATGAAATTAACGCTTACACTCTCTGTGCGGTAAACAGACGAGTGTACATTTCAAAATATTAAAATAATGTGTATTCTGTATCTCAACATGTTCACGGTCTAATAAAAAATTAAACAAGAAAAAAATCGTGATCTTGAAGGCCTGACAAAAATTGATACAAGAAATAACAAACATGGTCCTCTGCATTATATGCTATATATATCACTTGCACATATTTCCACCGCCAAACAGCAATGTTCCAATTGCTTTGATTTTATTACTCTTGGTTACGGTTTGAGGGATCAGAGACTCTGAAATTATTTAGTTAAGAGACGAGCGTCTATACGCTGCGGTAAGTATCACGCGGACGGATCAATTATCAACTTAGTATATCTCTATATAAAAGAAGAAGTTGACTGACTGACTTACTGAATTCTTGACTGCCTTGAAATTTTGAACAGGGGCATCTTTTATATAATAGAAGAGCAAATAAGAAAGGATTTTTGAAATTAATCCCCTAAGAAGGTAAACCGGTGCAAAGTTAGTATGAAATTGTTCTGCTTTTAAGTTATTCGAATGAAATTCAGTATTTAAGTTTTTTAATTAAACGTTATGTAACACGTGTAGAATATTGTTACCGAGTTCATCTTTTTACGAGGTAAAACGGGGTGCAAATCTATTTTGAAAGTTCGACAATATAACGCGGGTGAAACAGCGGCGCATAGCTAGTACATATATAAAAAAGCAACTTGTGAATTTTAAAAAAATTCATTCAAATGTCAAAATTCAATTAAACATGTTACTTTATTTAGTTCTTGACACAAATGCGATTGGATACGCTGCTGCATATTGCGAGCTAACTTTCTTCTTTTTTCTCCGAAATCAGAAAGCATAGAGACCTTTGAAAAGCAATAGACCTTAAATTTTTTTTTTATTGAATGGCGGCCGAAAAAATTACAAAGAACTAGTTTCAGTCAGTGCACTATATTACATACGATTTGTATTACATGCGATACTCTGTAAAATATTTCCGATTACAGGTTTGCGTTTAAAAAAAAGGTCATAGATAATACAAAAGTCGTAGTGATTTCTAAAAGTCAAAGAAAATCATAGGATTTTTGAAATCATAAAAAATCTAAGGTCTCGGTAGCACAACGGTTGTATAGTCCACAGGTATGGGTAGGATGCAGGTTCGAGTCCCGATGAATACATGTTTTTCTTTCTAGTAAATATAACATCATAGAAAATTCAAAACCCGTAGAAAATGCTAAAATCATATGGAATTCAAATATAATAGAGAATTCTAATATCGAAGGGAAAGCTAAAATCATAGAGAATTCTAAAACCAAATAATTAAGTCTACAAAATGATTCCCATGATATCAAGGCGTCCATGGGTTACGAAAACCGCTTACTAACAATCGGACAGTATGCTAATTTGACAGCATCGTATAAAAAAAATTGATTCAGACACCGTACTTTTCCAGCTGTCAATTTAGCAACAAAACTAGCCAGTTCCTCGTCGGGCGACGGTATGCAAATCTGACGGGCGACACAGAGTTTCTGTTCATAGTTTTAAAAACTGAACCCTGCAATATTCCAATACTAGAATTTCTCAACTGCATCTATAACAATTGTCTGACTGAATGAAACTGAGGGGCAGAGTGTTTTGATTTGAGAAATAACACAATTATTTTTTTAAACTTACATAAGGTTTCACAACAAATATCCTCAAACACATTTGATTTAAGAAAGCGAGAATAATACAAATAGAAATACATAAAAGCGATGTAAACTCTTATCAAATATGCCAGTTACCTAAATGAACCGATATCAAACTAGTCTGCTGTTACTTAAGGGGTGCCATAAGATTCGTTATAATGAATTTGTTCATTATGAATAACACCATTCTATTTTTTATTAGACCAGGTCAAGCAACAAGCTCACAGTCTGCGTGATAGTAAGCGTCATTGCAGCCTATAGGCGCTCGTAATATCACAAAAATCACGAACGCGTTACTCACCTTGTGACTTGAGGGTATTATGTCACATTATCGAGTAAATTCACTGCCTCTCTCACCCTTCAGACCAGAATACAGCAATGCGAATACTGCTATTTGGCGGTAGAAATAGGTAAGAGTGAGGTACCAATGCAGACGACCTTTTGTATGGGGTCTACCTCAAGTGTACCTCATTTCCATTGTAAGAATAGCGGAATTTTGCCTGTAACTGGGCATGCTTGTTCATGCATGAGAGCGCAGCTTTTCCGACAGGGGTGCTGCTACCCATCCCCGCCCTGAGCATTTCAGCTACAGTGATTTGGATGGATATACCGCCATCTGTCTGTTCTTGTACCTTAGTCGCCTGTGTCATTGGATCGAACTCCACCCAGGACAAGCATCGATGTGGTGAACATCATTATTTTATTCTGTGTCTTGCTGTTATTTAAATATACTTATTTGAGTATTATATTGGCACAAGTGCTTTATGCTACTTTTCTAGGATATTACTGCATTTGCATTAGTACCTCACTATCATCTTACCTGCCATTGAAAGTCCGCTGCTGGACATAGGCTTCTCCTAGAAAGAGGGAAATTTTCCCATAATTACCGTGCTGTGTAAAAGGGGAGGTATTATTAATACACTCTGCCGGTATCTCACGCATATTGTGCCAATTGTCACTATGTATACAGCCAAACCGCAGTTCTTATATTTCTGTGTTTTGGTTTGAAGGGTGACAGGGGCAGTGAAATTCCGGGGTAATATAATGTAATATTTCCAAGATACAAGGTTGGAAACGCGCTTGTGATACAATGAGCATCTATAGGCTACACGGACTATATTCTTTTACAGCAGATTCTCAGCAGATTATATTTCGCATTCATTTTTAGTACTAAGGTGAAAAACTTTTTATGCAACTTAAAAACAAAAGTGTCCGAGAGAACCAATGCTATATTCAAGTAACCTGCGCAAACAGGCATTGCCACTTTTCTCATTTTATCCTTCTGCATAGAAAATACGAACTTTTCGATACGCTTTTTGTTGCTTTTATTCCACATACGGCTGCATTTGAAACGGAAATATCCGCAGCGTGGTCAAAACTACGTACGTAGCTTTTTCTATGCATATTTTTAGATTTTTTTCTAAATCTCTTTTTTAAGGCTCTGTTCAGTACTGTCCCAAAAATGGAACTATGATACATGTCTATATTTGTTATGATAAAGCTTTATTTAATTTCATACAAATTGCATAGTATTTGCACATACAGATATTAATAAGATAATTAATTTTTTAGGCATAATTTTTGTATGAAGATCATTATTTTATTAATTGTTTATTTAAATTCTTTTTTGATTGATTGAACTCCATTTGAGCTGGATATATTTATTCATTTAAATGTGACTTATATATATCTGTTTTTCTTGTATTAATTAATGTAAGGTCAACAAACTCCAAGTAATTGAGTTATCCGAAATAAAATAAAAAACAAAGAGATTCACAAAGTCCGGCTTAATAATGTTAATTCACACCACATTTTAAATACCTGACTCCGAGACAAGTAACTTAAAGCACCTGTGTTACGGACAAAAGAGGTATTACAAATATCATACTTATATACCTTTTTAACTTTCAGACCCAAAACAAACATCGAACAGGATCGAACCCACGACCTTTAGCACACCAGATTGGAACACGACCGATACCAGAGATTCAAATTCAGTTTTTATATTACTTGGATGGCAAACAAGAATACGGCACGATAGAATACGGTACGATAGAATACGTGTCACCATATTCTATAGACGCTCGTGTTAACACTAGAATATCGAATGCGGGTCGACAACCTTGTGACCTGACGATACAATACCTTAACTAGCTTTACGCCCGCAACTCTGCCCGTGAGGTCTATATCGTATCTCTTAGGAACTCTTGTTATTGCAGAAGAATCTCTGATAGCTCTCTTCTAGAATCTTTTATAGGTTTACAAACACATCATGATCATCATTACAACCATTGGATGTCCACTGCTTGATATAGTCCTCCACAAGAAACAGAGGAATTTTACCCATAATTGCCGCGCTGAGCAATTGCAGAGTGCTGCTTTTGCAACGGGAAAGTTGCTACCCACCCCCTTTTTCAGTACCTCAGTCGCCTCTTATGACACCCGGTACAGGGTACCGATACAATTCTACTCTGCCAGTAATACACGGTCATAAAATGATATCAGTTTCTTAAAAGTTCACTCTGGACACGTAATATTATATGCAAAATTTTGTATATAATATATACAAAATCTATAATATATCTATAATATCAATATATATACAAAATAGCATATATACAGATATATATATAATATATATATAGTATAGTGACGTCTTAATGAGTAATTTGACAGGCCAGATGGCGCAGATGGTAGTTATCCTATCTCGTGTGCCAAAAATCGTGGGTTAGAACCCCACCCAGGACAAATATTAATATGATGATATTTGTCTATGTTCTGTGTCTGGATGTTGAATATAAAGTATTTAAAATTTATATTGTGATTCCTTTGTTGTCTGGTTTTCGAAAAAGTGGGTGAAATCGATCATAGCACTTTTTAAGCGACTTATTACGAAGTCTGGTCAATATCCCCTTGAGAAATTGTGTAAATTATTATTGTTCGTATAATAAACCTGCAATTTATTTAGTGATGCCGGCAAGCTAGTTTAAGGCTTCCGAAGTCCTACTTATATAGAATTTTTCAGGGTATCAAATTTTTAGGTATAAAGTGTTTCCTATTTTGGAAATAATAAAGTTTTTATTTATTTTATTAACGCCTCGAAAGTGTTTCGATTCGAAGTAGGTTTTGATACTATAATTTAAAAATTTATCGCCGAAATTTATGTACGCGCATAATTCTGAAACTATAAACTATATTCGAGAGTTATTTATCTTGTGTTTTATCAGCACTAGGTTTGTATACGAATATATAATCCTGGTAAACGATATGAAGCGAGTTTTAGGATAACCGACATCGGAAGTTCAAATAAACAAATATCTATGAACAGTATTAAAAATCCAACGGTAATGAGATCAACGGTATAAAAAGATACTCAGACGAATTCAGAGGCATTGCTAGTAAAGGATTTTTATTAGATTTATTAGACTACCTACCTTTACTTTCGCCTATTTCTCCCGCCAAATAGCAGCGTTCGCATGTGTTCCGGTAAAGGATGAAAGAAGCAGTAAATATATTGGGTAATAAGGCACAATATCCTCAAGTCACAAGGTTGGCAACGCGTTAGTGATATCCTTGTGATATTACGAGCATCTATAGACTGCTGTGACGCTTTTCATGTTGTTTGTCGACCTGGTCTAATAAAAAATATAAGAAACAGTATAGGATATATTCACTTTGACATTCTTCAATGTGTTTATTGATGTAGACTGTCAACCGAAAATGAATCATGATCAAATGTCAATTTGATTCACTTCTACTTTTTGGGTCAAACTGAATGTTGACTGATTCCGACGTTTTGTTCAGCGGGACGGTGTAATAAGACACGGGGTGATATTAAATGACCGTCCACATTGCTTGACCGCCCTGTTGGCATTTGTGTGAAGGGATGGCGTCTTCTCAGGAATCACTGGGCTGGAACGAGCCAGACAGGGATCAAATGCGCCTTTAAGGCATCTTGTATAGTAATCGCAGGATAATTTTTGGTTACTCATTACTTTTAGAGTGTTCATGAAAAGGAGCTATTTCAAGTTATTATAAATTATAAATTCATACGTTGACCTGGCTCCAAAATAAGTAGCGTAAAGCACTAATGTTATTGATATTAAACAATAGAGTAATTACAAATATAACACATAAACATAGAAAAAATATTAATATTTGCTTTGGGTGGTGATCGAACCCACGACCTTTGGTGCGCAAGATAGAATCACTACCATCTGAGCCATAGGCATGTAATCAAATTTGATGACACGACTGGTACAACTGTTATTAAACAGTCAATAAGATATATGGGAAGGAAAGATATAGATACATATATATATATATATCTATATCTATCTATATCTTTATGTTTAACACATATATGTATGTGTGTGTGTACATATATATATATTACTGTGTAATATACAATACTGTAATTCAGATTTATTCACATGAATTGATTTTAAAGAAAACTGATGCCCGTTTGATTTAGCTTTTTTACCGAACATACCCAGTTACCGAGAAAATTAAAAATATCGGATCCAATAAAACAAAATATTCTCTTTGCATGCCAATTTCTAAAACTCATGCAATTTTATTTCAAAATAACGAAAAATAAAAGACATAAGCCAAATAGGTCCTATAATTTATTGAACTGGTCTATTTTGTTTGATAAATATACAACAGCAGACTAGACAAATATTATCCAGTTTAAAACTAATCATAAAAAAATATGGCAACTATAAATTAAGATATACTAGTATTTATTTACTTGATGGAAAATCAACAGCTACACACAATTCAAAGAGAGACTGTTTAAGATATATTAAGCCAACAGGTTTTCATGAATAGAAATAGATTAATATAAAATTATTATCGAACATAAACAGGGGTTCCTTTTATAACGTAGGGGAGGACTAAAAAAGTCTTTTGTAAATTCACAGTCTAAATGAGTAAAACGGGGGTGTAATGTTAGAATGAAACTTTGCTGTTTTTGAAGTTGTTCAAAATAAATTAAGCATAAAGATTCTTTATTGAAAGTCATAAAACACCTATAAATTATTTTCTCGTTAATTATCCTATTCGGGGTTAAAAGAGTGTCTAAATTTAGTATGAAAGTAACTCAACGCGGGTAAATCCGCAGGACACTGCTAGTTTTTCGTATGCGTAGTTGTCTGAATTCGTTCGTTTCAATACAGTTCTAAGCAAAATTGATATTTGCTTTTTAAATTCGCGCTGTTTAAGCATGCAACTCAGCTTTGCAAATGTCTGGCTTAGTGCCCATAATTCTTCTCACGTACCTTTGCTTAATAAACCAGATTCAATAAAATAGAAAAAAAACAACCCATACTAAACATTCCAAAGCATTCTTGAATATATTAATAATAAATAAAATAAATAAATTCCCACATCTCATATATCTAATACTCACAAAATATCCTACTTATATATTTAACTCTCAGTAAAAATGTAAAATTATGAATCCAATGACTTATATCATGCCTATTATATGGGTGGGCCCAATAGGACTGATGGTAGTGTTACTATATTATAAGCCAAAGGTTCGACAGAACAAATATTTATGTGACGATATCTGTGTTTGTTCTGTGTCTGGGTGTTAAAAATATGTACTTGAGTAGTATATTTGTGATCCCTTTGTTATCTGATGTCCCACAAGTGTTTTAAGCGACTGGTCATAAAATATGGTTATTGTATAAGATGTTGTTGGAATAAAAAAATTGGAATACGACTCTCAAATATTCACAAACATTTACTATTACGATGTTAGTAGCTTATATATATTCAATGCTATATTAAACTTAACAATTTTCTAAATAACTATACTAAGTTTTACAGAAGTAGTCATAATGACCTATTGTATATATGAAGTACTAGCCTCGTGTAGCTCTTGACGAGTAGTATGACCTCAACCAGGTGTCGTAAGAGGCGACTGAGGAACCGGAACCGACAGATGGTGGTTTATCTTGGTGAAGCTTAAATGCAACGAAGTGAGGATATTACGCACTGCGATTGCCACTACGCTAGCCCAGCGTGGCGAAGATGGCAATTTCCTCCTTTATCGGAGAGGTCTATCTCCCTACTATACCTAAACATGATGAGTTATGCCTTTATTTAGCCGCGAGGTACCAGGTGTGGTAAGAGACGACTAAGGTACCAGAACTTACAGATGGCGGTATACCCATCCAAAACAGTGCAACTCAAATGCACAGAGCGGGGATAGGCAGCAGCATCCCCGTCGCAAAATCTGCGCTCTACGATTGCCAACACTCTTGACCAGCGCGGCGATTATGGGCAAATTCCTTCTTAGTTGGGGAGGCCTATGTTCAGTAGTGGAGTGTCAGTGGCTGATATGATGATGACTTTATTAGAAAAGGTGCTATAAAGAATGCACCTTACCTTCATACCTTTGCGTCAACCATTCTCAAGGTATTATGTAAAAACTTCATGGTCTCAAGAAAAGCCGTCAAAAAATACTTCTTTTATAAGAACGCCTAAATGTTAGGAAATATTTTGCAATAAGTTGACAAAAGGCGGTTTATTTAATATAACTTTTTACTTATGTCTTTTTACTTGTGTCTTTTTACGTCTAAAAGTTTGTATATTTGAAATGATTGGATAAATCGTGACATACTCTTTGTAGAGCGCACACGTTTAGCCATGCAACTCATGCGAGGCTTGCAGGTTTCAGCCAGCGTGTATTTCTGCTCACGTCCCAGCGGTAATGTAGCCGGATTCAATAACAAGCCGCTGCCAAACCGACTATCTCCACTTGTTCTATTACATATTAGATTTGAACTGAGCGCGTCCCTGATTTACTACTGTCTCAGTTTAACTGTGTCTATTGTTAACAGTTTGCTTTGTGAATTGGAAATTGAGTTCAGATCTCGAAGACTGTCCTATATTAAATTATACATTCTATTAGTTTTCTTTTCGTTCAATGATTGAGATTTTCAAGATCTTGAGAATAGTTGCTGCAAGATAACTGAAACGCCGAACAAAACATTATTCAAAATAATAATTGTTTAATATGTATTGAACGCGTAAATATGAGAAAATATAATCTAAATATCCATCAGTCTGTATTTTTATTTTTTGTTTGCTCCAGATTCTTACCACAATACATCCAATGCAGTTTTAAGAGTTGACCGATCAGCGGAGCGCGTCAGGTAATGGGGAAGCCACATTATTTTTATCAAATATTATTATTTGATAAAAATAGATTTTAAATTACTTTGTAAGTAGTTACCTACAAAGTAATTTAAAATATATATAAAACTAATACATAAATCAATAGCATAATTATAAGTATTACAACCCTATTTTTTTCTTATATTATAGTCGCTTTTAACTTGAAAAAATATATAAATAGTTTCAAAGTTAAATTTTGTAAATACATAACACGTGCCTCATTCCCATAAGTATCATCATAATAGCATCGGCAAGACGATTGCTGGACTTCTTATTATTATCACAAATATCATTATATATCTATTTATGATTATATAGCAGGGTTTTCCCCAATAATTGCACTGCTGGGCAGGCTTGACGGCAATTGTAGAGCGTAGATTTTTCGAGAAGATCGCTGCTTACTATCTCCGCCCTATTGTATTTGAGTTACGCCTGTAAGGATGTCATTAAGAGGCTGTCCAGTCTGTTGGTTCCGGTATTTCAGTCGTCTTTTACGACACTTGATACAGAGGGAGGTGCCATTCCACTTTGCCGGAGTGCACAATTAATTAAGAACTGTGTATGCTCTTTGTAACATTTTGTGATAGACCATCATTTAAAAAATAAATTCCACATAAATGTTATCTGTGTAAAAAGAACACAAAAATACTTCACTGGCACTTTTTCACATATGTTACCCCGTTGGGCATTCATCTTTGCCCTACAATCACGACACTGCATCTAAAGGCCAAGGAGCTGGCATAACATGCCCCCTAGTTAAATTCCGTTCGCTTTAAGCACAACAAAAATACAGTAGTCTTAGTGCAAAACTATGTAACAAAATATACAATTTACTCTTCAATTAAATATCAAGCAAAAAAAAGGAATTGAAAAGTTCATATTTATTGTAGAGTACAATAAAATGGAAGATATCATCATTATTATCATATCAGCCATAAAACGTCCACTGCTGGACATAGGCCTCCCCAAGTAATCTCCAATTGGACCGGTTGTGTGCGGCCTGTGCCCAGCGCATACCTGCGGTTTTAGTCAGATCGTCTATCCATCTTGCGGGTTGACGTCCCACGCTGCGCTTATCCGTATGTGGTATTCTTTCTATAACCATATGAGTAGTCATATGGTTCTGGAATGGATACCACCTATGTTCTGGACATTTACCGTACACCACATTACCGTAATATATTACAGTAATTTCATTGCTGATGTCAAGTATCGAAGTTACTCTTATATACTTTGAAAATGAAATCAACTTGATTGTACTGAATGTAATTCGAATCGAGAAGTTGCAATATATATCCATTTCTAAAACATAAACAAAACGTTTCATTCAGCGCGGATAAAAACGGAATCGGCAACTTAGTAAAATTAGAAATCGATATGGTCCGAAGCTGTTACTAAATAAAAGGAATATAAAGGGAACGGCTGGTCCAATTCAAAGACAAATCTATGGGCTCTAACGCATTACGGGGCCCGGGCAGCCAAAATGATCCACTCCTAATGCCGGACTAAGCGAGCGATTTGTAGAGAATATTGTTTGGTGGACGTAGAGAAACGTATTTATTATATAAGGTATGTTATTGAGGATTTTTCAAAAGAAACCACAATTTGTTTCGATGAAAATACAAAAAAAACGAACGACGTTTTTCTGTTTAATCATCATCATATAATCCATTGGAAGTTCACAGCTGGACATAATTGCCGCACTGGGCAAGCGTGTTGGCAATCGCAGAGCGTAGCTTTCGCAACGGGAATGTTGCTGCCTCTCCCCACCCTGCGCATTTGAGCTACACCGTTTCAGATAGACATACCACCATTTGTCGTCAGTTACCTCTTACGACACCTGGTACAGGAGAGGTACTATTCTTATCTGCTGATACCTCAGAGCGCTTCACGTATACCACATATTCACCACTTCAATTATATCCTTTATTTCAAGATTCCACAATATTGAAATACTCAAATGAATCGTATGAATAATAAATACACAAATGAAAACCTCAATCCGATTTTAAATCACGTGATGCTCTTTGATGCACCCTCTATTGACTTCTATTCAAAATAATTGATATTAACAAATATATGATATCTTTTTCGTACATACTAAGGTGTGGGGTACCAGAAGTGTAAGTACATTCCTCTATACTGTTAGAGGCGACCGTGGTGCCGGAACCGTCCAATGGCGTAGCCTTATGGCAACAGACTGAAGCCCTCTGCAACCCACCATACGTACCCATTAAGGGACAAAAGTACTTATGAATGGTCCCTTTGGACATCTATTAAGCTACATATTGACAGGCATTGATTAAGCTATATATACCATGAGTGATAGTGATCATATCTTGCCAAAGGTCGAGGGTAAGATAAATATTTATATGGTGAATAAATGAATTTATATTTGTTCTGTAACTTAGTAAAAATGAGATGTCGTGTGAATTTCATTTATTATGTATATATCTCAAACAGCTAAAATAATAATATATGTACATACAACTGCACCATGCTTAGAAACTGGTTTACTCTAAAAACTTAAAAAATATAATATATGTTCTACCAGTTTTCAAGTCTCTATGCATCCTTGGCCAAATTCTCGGTCCACCTTAAAGGATTTCCTCCGAAGTTGCATGGCTGCGAACGAGTCTGAATCGATAACTTTCCACCTACATGACCATTGACTCTCTATAATATGTTAAAGTCAAAGTCAGCGTCGGTCATTGACTTTCTTACTATGGTACTACTAAGACATAGTTGTCTAAGGACCTAAAGATGATAAGTACACTTTATTCTGCAGTAAACCTAATATAATATATTTTTATTTAAGGCAAAGATTAACGGTAAAAAACTTTAGACAAAAATATAACAGACAATAAGACAGGGTCAGTTTATAGTCAGAAATACAACAGACTCTAAGACAGGGTACAGTTATAGTCAGAAATATATCAAAAATACAATTTATAATATGACAGGGCAAGTTTCTATTTAGAAATAGAACGCAACGTTTATTTATTTTGTATATATATTGCCTGCACCACTATATATATATATATATATATATATATATATATATATATATATTTTTTAGTTTTGTGTAATGGTTGACTGGGAGATAATGCCATTTGGCATTAAGTCCGCCATTTGTACATTTTGTAACATTTTGTGCAATAAAGTTAAATAAATAAATTAAAAAAAATACACTAACACAGGGTAACTTTGTAGTCAAAAATACTACAGACAATAATACAGGGTAAGTTTATAGTCACAAATACAACAGACTATAAGACAGGGTACAGTTATAGTCAGAAATATATCAGAAATACAATTTATAATATGACAGGGCAAGTTTCTATTTAGAAATAGAACGCAAAATACGGACTTTATACTTATAACATACTCTAGTTAAAAAGGTCGAATATTTATTTTACTTATGGTCTTGTAAAAACCTCTTCCCACTAAGACGCAAGCGTAAACGTGTAAACATAACATCCAACAAAAGAACCAAATAAACAAGTCGGTGCCTTATTTCTAAGCATCTGTCAGGTTAGCCGGCGCTCCATTCTGATCCGGCGGGTGCACACAATGAGGCATTCCTCGACGTCCATACAATACGCTGTTTGTTCAAGAACGCGTGTAAACTTATTCACTTTGTAAGTTTAACTGCTTAGAGGCTTGGTCCGTTTGTAACTTCCCCCTTGCTATAACTCAGCTTGTCAGTCCGGGAACGCGTGATTTTTTAACTCGTGTCAGCGCTGATTTATTAGACGTGAGGCCGGTGTGAGTCAATAAATAAAAAATGGTAAGTTGGTAATTTTAATCATCATATCAGCCATTGGAAGCCCGCTGTTGGAGCTAGGCCTCTTAAGAAAGGGGGAATTTCGCCCATAATTTCTTCGATGGGCAAGTTGAGTCCAATTGTCCCCTTGTTGAATGTATATACCGACATCTGTTTTTTTCGTTCTGGTACGTAGTGGCCTTAAACAACACCAGGTGCAGGTGGAGGTACTATTCTACTCTGCTGGTATCACAAGGTAAATGTGGTGGTAAAATAAAAGATTATGCGTAAGGAGAAATATTTTAACATTTTTTTGTACCACAGATGCTTTAAGCGACTTATTACGAAGTCAAATCAAAAATTATTAGTATTTATTATTATTATTCGAAAGTCTAAAATGTAAAAAATATAAATAAATATTCAAAACTTACATATAGTTTCTCGCTAAACAAATTTGCAGGATGTTATAGGAAAAGGTTTTCAATAGATCACGGGTTTGTAAAAAAATATATTTTTTTAAATTCAATTTTTGAAAAAACATGGATATAAAATTGAATTAAGAGTAATAATTGCGGATAAGTAGGTTTTACGAGGTTATGACTTATAGTTCCCTACTTTTAAAATTCTATATTCTAGTATATAGAAAAGCCTTCGATCAATCACCATAGAGTTCACACAGACATCACCGCGCTATAATACGCTTACAGTAAATCACGCCGGACTTTTAGATCAACGAAACATCGAGAATATTGATGATTTAGCCCGCATTAGTTCCAAAGTTATCTATGGAGCGTCATAAGTTTCAAGAATGTATGTCAGAATGGGGGGTAAAACATCGCGCCCTTAACCGGCCGCGTTCAATTTTCATCACTCATACGGATTGGCTGTTTGACAAATGGAGACGGTATTTCTTGTGGCCCCCGATCTCCGGTTACTATGACAGACTATTTCGGAGTTATTTGATTGACATCTTAAGCTTGGGGTTGTATGAATATGAAATGAGTTTATTGCTTAATACTGATGTACGTTTTCTTTCCTTATCCTGTTAGGGTCTTTTGACGGGCACGATGGAGCAGATGTAGTGATACTATCTACTAATCTAGATATATTTCTGTTAGTCTAGTGTCTATGTGTAAAAATATGTATTTAAATATTATTTTTGTGATTTCAGTTTAAAACAGGTGATTTACTTAACTACGATTATTATTATTATCTATATTTTTAAAAAAATAGAAGGATAGATTCTTTTATTTGTCCTTTTTAAAATTTAAGTAAATTCAGGTGCTTTATTAAATCGTTTTAGTTTAAAGTTGTATAACATTTTTTTTGTCGATCAAGAATTGTTCGCCCGAAGTGTCGGCATCTCTGACGGTTGAATAACGCAATTGTAAGTTTACAGTTTCTCTACTCAACTCCGAGCATCACGATCGAAGTTTATTCGCTACTTGTACCTTTTTTGTTAAATGTTGGCTAAACATTTTATTAGTGCAATTTTATAAAGTGTTTTCCAAGTTTGCCTTTACTTGTTTATGAGGGCAAATATCAGCTGTGTGACTTTGCCTAGGTTAAACAATTCTCCCATTTTTTTTGTACTTCACATTGCAATAAAAAAACTTACATTTTATTTATGTATACAGATTATAGTAACGATCTAATAGACGAAATTTAATCTGATAACATTCTAAGCACATCATTCATAAGGTCCGATTTGACACTAGACAATGCTTTACGAAATCCGATGATCGTATGTTTTTAAAAATTGATATTCACTAATAGTAAAAATTAATTAGGTTTGCATGATTATTGAAAAGAAAACCTATATAATACTTAGTTGAATTATCTGTTCCGAATAGCCATACAATCGCATTATTGTACCTGTATTGAAACTATTTGAAATTCAAATAAATATTATTGCTTTTTTTACCAACAATTAATAATATTAAATTCCCACAACATCTCATACATTGACCTGACTCCGTGGTAAGTCGCTTAAAGCACCTGTGTTAAAAATGCCAGTCAACAGAGGGATCACAAAATTTAATACCTAAATACAAATATTTAACACCTGGACACAGAACAAACACAAATGTCATCATATAAATATTTGCTCTGGGTGGGAATCAAACTCACGTCCCCTGGCGTACAAGATCCATCAGGTGCACTATCAGGCCCATCAATTGGTTGTAAAAAAATAAATGTTTACTATTTCTGTTGAAAGGGAGATGAAAATATTACTATTAGTTTAGACAAGTTCGGTGAATTAAATTTGAGGAACTCTGATTTAAAGTATGATAAACATTCGTTTAGCTCCAGTCTTATTATTTAGGTTCGGGTACTTAGCACTTGGAGGTGGAATCTATCACAGTTGTTCAACGGTGCGGCTGTGCTCACCCACCCGGGATTCAAGTCGACATGTTAATGTCGCGACGTAGTGACTTACTCCAGGCAGGGTAGCTCGTTAAGCCGCAGACTTCGTTAGATGCCTGGAGTTGGGTGTTGGAGTGTGGTGCGAGGCACAAAGTTGTTACGACTATGATAGTATAAGTGACGAATTTGGTACAAAGAACAATATTTATTGATCCCAAAGTAATGGATAAAAATCTTTTTATTTCACTCGTATGGACTTATGTTTATATTGTGTCCTGGAGGAACAATTTCCGGGTTTAAACGTCTCTGTTCGTTTTTCCCTGGTTTATGATGGTTCCATTTGAGCCAAGAGTCATGGATCCGATCTCCATGCAGGATATTTATGTAATGAACATTTTTCTTTGTTTCGGGTCTGGTAGTTATATACGTATATGTATTTAAACGTAAGCCGTTAGGTCCTGTAGAGTAAAAAATACCTCCCTCTGTATCAGGTTTCGCAAAAGGCAACTAAGGTGCCAAAACTGTAATATGGCGGTATATCCATCTAAATTAGTGTAGCTTAAATGCACAGGGCGGGGATGGGCAGCAGTATCCTCGCTCCCAGCGACAATTATGGGGGAAATTCCGCCTTTTATGGGAAGGAAGGATATGACGATGATAATTTAAATGTTATATTTGTGATTCCTCTGTTATCTGTTTAACTATGCTTGAACCAACCTATCTCCGAGTCAGACACAAAGAATGAGACGTTTTATGCATATTTCTTAGTATAGTTCAAAATATTCATTTGTCATATACCATTATGAGGCCGCTGGCTAAGCCACTAAGCCCACCAACCACATACAACTAGCACTATCGGAAATCTCTTGCCTCCTGCCTTAATAACTTAGTTAGTATGAAGTTCTGACTGATAGTGTGTAATTGTCTGTTTAAAGACCACACATTTTTATGAGGTCTTATATAAAGGTCGTCTGCATTTACCCCACTCACATCTATTTCTATTGTCAAATAGCAGTGTTCCGGATTGGAAGATTCGAGAGGCAGTAAAATTACTGGGTAATTCAAGTTAGAAGGTTTGCGCTATACGGTGCTAATAAAAAAAACAATCAGTTTTTTAAATTCCCACATACGGATTTATATGTATATTGATGATGTATGTATATTTTATAAGAAGTTCATAATAGTGTTCTTGGAACCTGTACGGTCTAATGAGAGTCAGTGACCCTCTAATGAGTGTAGTAAAGAAACTCATTAGCGGTTTACGAAATAACCAACCGATATAAACACTGCAGCACACGGAATCACGCTTTCTTTTCAACCTTAATATTTAAAGAGTTTAACTTGTACGGGCCCGATGGCGCAGATGGTAGTGAACCGGTTCTGTGCGCCAAAGGTCGTGGGTTGGATCCCCGCCCAGGTCAAATATTGATATGATGATATTTGTGTTTGCCCTGTGTCTGAGTGTTAAATATATGTATTTAAGTAATATATTTGTGATTATTTTGGTGTCTGATGTTCAATATGTGAGGTCAATAGATGATATGTTGAGGTAATTGATTTACTTATTTGCATATTCTAATTGTGTTAACAAGCTTAGAATACTTAGATTTTTTAAACATGTTTGTATTGTTTTAAATTTTAAGTCAAGTAAGAAATAATTATTATTTTAGATACAATTTGAAGGGAAAGTTTTGCTTGAAAAAATCCAATTGTCCACAATTTTAAGCGGGCTTGTAATCCGCAGCCTTTGTCTTACCGAGTGAATGCGCCGTTGTTTAAATTTTTTGATGCAACATTCTATAAACTTGACATTATATTTGACAAAATATCTAAACATATATAGACTCACGCCTATTTCCTATCGAGGTAATTAAATAGATTATATAATATACAAATTGACAGTTTAACATTGTTCTCGTCATACAAACGTAGGCTTAAAATAGTTTGGTCTAGAACTTTTTTAGACACCTTTTATTTATATAGTAAATAGTAGTCAAAGTCAAATATATCTTTATTTAAGTAAGCCTAAGATCTGCTAATAACAATTTCACTCAAATGACCGATGACTGACAACCTTATGGTGTTATGAGTCATTTAAACTAATAGATCACTGATTGCCTAACTTTAATACTAATCTGTTGGCACCTAACGGGTCTTGTAATTAAGTGTGTAGCAGGTTCATTACGCGAGACACCAGAATAGAAACTAAAAGAAAAACTTATGGTGATGTAGGTTTCAATAACACCAAATAATAGGTATTATTGGAACCCATGCACGCGCCGGCGCTAACAAGCCATTGTCTTAATAGTAGATGTTAGAACATATTATCCCAAGCAGTTAAATCATTAATATAATCTTTCAAACAATAATAAGCCTTAGCAATAAGTTTATCATTTACACAATTCTTGAATTTATTTAAAGGCATATTTATAATTCTACTTGGGATGTTATTATAAAATCTTACACCATTACGTAAACGAATTATTTATTTTTTGAAGACTAGCAATAGGCACTGCAAGCTTTTACTTATTTCTAGTATTGATATTGTGTATGTCAGTATTTTTCTAAGAAACATTATATTTTTGTACAACATAACATAACATAACATAACATAACATAACATTAACATAAATAAAATTTCCATAGAAATGTTGGCTGTGCCCAGTCATTATTTTAATTTCTTCGAATTTTCGTCGTAAAGATTCCTGCTGAGTCATTTTATAAATCGCTCGAATAGCACTTTTAAAGTAAATTATTAAGTTTTATTTACTTATTCATTATAATGACGTCTTGTAGGCTAACAGTGAGCTCACCCAAATCGCCTACAAGACTAAGTCTTAAGCAAAATTTGAATTATAATATTAAATAAAAAATTAACACTAACAATAAACAAAACATTAAATATTAAACAGATCATTAAAGATTAAACTTGCGCAACTATGTTCTTTTATCGTCATAATTCTCTGAAGCGTCCGCGTCTACACTCGTTTGAAAACAGATCTTCATTTATTTGGACGAGTTCGTTCACGTCAGAACTCGCATCCGTATTAACCGAAGCCTGGTAGCTTCGCAACTATTGTCACCATGAATTCCAATGCACGCTAACTGAATTCACGCGTGAGCGCGCGGGACGAGCCGAAGCGGTCGCCCGCTTCTTTATGACGACATGTATAACCCGCAGTGGAGCAGCCGAACTGGAAATGGGAATACCTTGGAAATATCGCGAGGCTGTAAATCGCCGGGCGTGATTCTGTGCGGGATCCGAACGGATTCAATGTCTTGTTTAAAAAGTATAGTAGTGATTCTAAATAGTGTTCTAATTTTAAATCGGCAGTATAAAACTGACGTTCGAAAATGTAGCGTAATGTTTCCTACAACTTTTAGTGAAAGGTTTTATAAGAGCAGCTCACATGATTTCGTGATAAATTATAGAATATATGTTAATCTGAAGTATCTAGCGAAGTAAACCTCACACAAAGGTCGTCTATATATATATATACCTCACTCCCACCTATACTGCCAAATAGTAGTGTTCGTATTGCTTTGTTCCAGTTTGAAGAATAATTGAGGCAGTGAATTTACTGGGTTATCATCATCATCATCATTACAGCCATTGGAAGTCCACTGCTGGGCAAATGCTTTCCCAAGAAAGGGGGAATTTTGCTTATCATTACCGTGCTGGGCAACCAAGTTAGCAGCGCAGCTTTCACGACGGAGATGCTGCTGTCCATCCCCACCCTGTGCATTTATCTCCTCTGTCACGGATGGATATACCGCTATCTGTCGGTTCTGGTACCTTAGTCACATCTTACGACACCTGGTACTTAGGGAGGTACTATTCTAATCTGCCGGTAGCTCACAGCAATTTAATATCTTCAAGTCACAAGGTTGGCAACGCGGTAGTGATATAACAAGCGTCTATAGACTGCAGTGACGCTTACTATTACGAGAACTGTATGCTTGTTTGTCAACCTGGTTGAATAAAACATTTATATTTTTGTTAAGTTTCATTATATTTACTTCTTAAGTAAAAAAGAAATAAAAAGGTGCCTTGAGGTTACTGCGTAGTAAAATAGTAGATATTTCTGTAACACGTATCGTAAGACTAAGGTCTCGGAACAGCTGATGGTATATCTAAAACAGCGTATCGAAATTGCTATGTAAGGCACAGATAGGCAGCATTATCTTTTTTGAAAAGCTATGTATAGCGCGACAATTATGTGAAAAATACTTTCTAACCTTTCCTTGTAAACGTTTTTTTCCAGCGATCCAAATAAACTAACATAAATTCATATAAGATTACTTGGATAGGATATCCTTAAATTTGGGAGTTCACGGCTGACATGAGGTGTTTCGGTGATACTTCGACAAGGCACCTTATCACTCGAACCTACTCATATTTCACGTCTCGGAAACGTTGAACAAAATGTTAATGCTCGTATGTGTAGGCCGAGATATTTTTCGTCGACTCCCCCTATGCCACCACGGTCTATCTCTCTCAAACAGCCTGGCCCTGGCCTGGCATACAACCTCTGCTTTGCAATCCACCTCAAAAACGGCTACTCAAGCCGTCTTCAGTGATCGCAATCAATCTTGGTCCGATCTCGCTCACTATGAGCTTTACCCTTGCCGGGTAAGCGAGCCTGTCCTATTTCCCCCGGTGACACTGGAACTGTCGTTAGAGTCATTCATCATTAAGCTCGTTAAGAAAACAAAGATGTATTGCCATGAACTGCACAGCGAGCAGGTGGCTATGCATGTGCTATGAAATAAATGCGACAATAGAGTTCAGTCTCATGTTAAAGCTGCTTGAAATGCAGGCTAAGCGAATTCACGTGTAGGACGACTCGAGATCGCTTGTTTCTTTATGCTGACGAGTATAACGTTCGGCGAAGTAAGCAGCCAAATTAGAAATGAGGGTATTGCATGACCAAACCGTTAAACGAGATTCTGGGCGAGAGCTCAGTGTATTCATTGTTTTGTTTGAAAAAAAGTTTGGTCACGATACCTTTGTTAGAATTCAAGATTTGATTTAAATTTCATGTGAAATATTTAATTATATTTATTAAATATTTTTTTTATTTGTAAAATGTGAGAGATTTGGACAAACTTGTTAAATTATATTTTCATTGTTGTTTATAGGGTGAGAGTATAGAGGGTTAATAGGGTTTAGGGGGAGAGGGCAGACGCAACGCGTTAGTGATATCCTTTTAATATAACGAGCCTCTGTAGTATGCTTATTATCATGCGGACTGTATGTTTTTTTGTCGAACTAGTGTAAAATAAAATGGTCACAAAATTTTGGTTATATTTCTGAAGATCTAGTTTGAATTTGATGCGAAAGATCATTATTTCTTTGAACATCCTTTGCTGATCTTAGGCTTCTCTGAGCAGGGCTGAGAAGGTGTGTTGCTAATCTTAGGTCGTAGTTTCTTAACGGAAATACCACTGCCTATCCACTTTTTGTTGCATTTGAGCTGTGTTGTTATGGGTGGATATACTGGCATCTGTCGGTCCAGATAGATACCTCAGTCGCCTCTTGCGGTACCTGGTACAAGGAAATGATGTACTACATTTTCGGTACTCCAAGTCACATACACAACTGTGAGGTGTACTTATTATTTTTGTAACTAGTAAGTCAGTTATCCAATAATAGATAAACTGACCGACAAGACTATTACTGCATATATGTGCTACTTATTGTTAAACTGCTCCGTTTTATAGCTCTTAAAAATATGTAAAAATGTTATGTGAATAGTCAAAATGAACCTTAGAGAAAGGATAAAGGCTATGCTTAGAAAGTTTCCTCAATTCAAAGCTAAAAGCTAGTTATAAAAACTCTATAAGCAAGCTTAGAAATGTGTAATCATCCTCATATAGGTACAAAAGAAAAGTTTACTTAAGTTCAGTAACTACAGGTCTAACTGGTACTAACTGGTACCAAGACGAGTCTTCAACCTCTAAGGAGGAATAAAGGAGTGGCAAAGTTTGTATGAAACTTCTTTTTCAATTTTAATAATAGAGTTTCTAAATACTTTTCATTAAAATTTGCCTACCATTTTTTCGTGCTAAGATAGATAAGGCCTTTAAAACTTTATATTTCTATTCATACACAACATCTTATACATTGACCCGACTCCATGAAAAGTCACTTAAAGCACTGGTGTTGCGGATATCCGACTACAGACAGATCACAAGTATGATGCTTAAATACATATATTTAATACCCATATGTATTTGTTCTGGTTGGGTATCGAATCCACGACTTTTAGTGCACAAAAATTCCACTGCCATCTGCGCCAGGATATTGTTTTAGGATTTACGTAATTTTTCTACTTTTTAGTACATTGACCCCTGATTTAATATTCATGCGTTATTTGACGGTAAAAACACTTAAAAAGATCTAATAAATATAATAGTTTTTAAATTATATAGTTATTATTTACAATGTTGGTAAATACATAAAAATATATATTCATTAATTTTTTCAACAACCCTTACAATAGGGGAAAATTAGGATTTTATGAAATATTTTTAGTATAAAATATTATTGACTAAAATCTCATAAACATGATTATACTCTTTACTCTGATTTTTTTAACCTACCCTAATGAAATCGGGCTAACTAGTACGTCCTGAGGCAGTAGACAAGGGGTTCTGCATAAATCCTTATTGCATCAATGGTAGTAATATTTTATCCTTATCCCTTTGTACCGGCGGTGCCGCAAGAGGTGATTATGGGTACCGTAACCGTCAGATGGCGGTATGTCCATGTTCAAACAGGAATAGGCAACAGCAATTCAGTCACGAAGCTGCGCTCTGCTATTGTCACCTCGTTTGCCCAATGCGGTAATTATAGGCAACATTCCTTCTTTCTTAGGATGGCTTATGTTTAACAGTGGATATGCAACGGCTGATATGATGATGACGACGTAGGTGATTTATTATTTTTGTAGGTATATTTGATGTATACGTCAAATGCATATATCCTATCTACTATGGATTATATATCTCTCATTACTTTACTCGCATTAGTTCTTTCCTATACGCTCGTTTATTCTTGGTACTTCTGCTCTGGCCCTTCTTTAATTTTATTTATTTATTTCTTTATTTATTGAACTTTATTGCACAAAATATTACAAAATGTACAAATGGCGGAACTAATGCCAGTTGGCATTCTTCATTATCTCTTAGTCAACTATCTTTAATCTACCGAATAAAAGTATGTCCGCCTATACCTACTCTTTCATTCTCTTCCGTACATATTGTTGCAGTCATTCTACTTCCATCTATCCTTTTTACATGTCCAAACTATCAAAACATTCTCTATTGTTGTCACACTTTTATATTTTACATTACATTGATCCCTTTACACACTATTCTTTAATCTATCCCTCAAACTCTTACCGTATAGTTAACATACAAAGTGATCTAATTTCAACAGCAAATCTACTCGACTATCTACTTTATGTCAGTGTTGGAACCAACTCACCAGTCGTGCCCTTTTCGACACGTTTTGGCTGCCCAGTGTCCATTGACACAATTTTTTTTGTATTTATATTTATTTCTAGTTAATCAAATTTCGTATTGTTAATAATATTCGCTGCCTCCTTTGATAGTTTTTGCTTAAAAAAATGCATTGATTTATTCCTGAAAATGCCTAGCGACCTGTAGCTACAAGCGTATTTTTTTTCCTAATTTAGGCACTTTTTCATACACATAGGTTAAATTTGATCGATGTGTGTTATGAAACATTTTTTAAGTTTTAATAATTAATTTGATTATTATTATACTTAATGATATTAACTATAATTAAAAACTGACAATGTCATGACAATACAATACTTAAACTTCTTCCTTTATCCAGGTGTTATCAATTTATAATTAAATTTGTCAAGAAAAATTTAGTAATTTATTATTATTATTATTATTATAATGTGCAACAAGCCTAGCTAATTTTATGGACACATAAACTTAATACTAGACGTAAGATATCTATTCTTGACAATAAGTCTTATGTTAGGTGTAGCCAGGCGAGGGTTTTTTTAATAAACTTAATGTTAAAATACTTAGACGTCAATTGCAGCACCTAACGAGACGAGGTTAACAATGCCTGCAAGGTTTCCGTAATTGGAACTGTTCTCCATCTTTATCCTGTTTTCCTTTGACGGGCTTGATAGCGCAGATGGTAGTGATCCTATCTTGTGCGCCAAAGGTCGTGGGTTCGATTTCCACCCAGAGCAAATATTTATATGATATTTTTCGTATTTGTTCTGTGTCTTTGTGTTATTTATATGTGTTTAATAATCGTATTTGAATTTCTCCGTTGATATCCGAAACACAAGTGCTATAGAAGTGTACTTTTGTTAATGAAAGTACTTAATCAAAATTAATTTTTAATGCTGCTGGACTAAAATTATTAATGATTGAAATTCGTCCTTACTTAGATAATTGGTCGGTTTACCGTATGTAGATCTTGTAAGCATTTAGTTAGTAAATAAAAGCCTTTTATTCTTGCTGAAAAATCATATGTTATTGTTGATAACAATACAAAAAGATCATCACATCACAATCATAGCAGTCTTAAAAAAGACTACTGCTGAAAGTGGCTCCTCCATGTAAACGGGAATTTGCCCATAATTGCCGCGCTGGGCAAGCGTGGTGGCAATAGCAGTGCGTAGCTTCTAGACGGAGATGCTGCTGCCCCTGACCCTGTTGCATTGGAACTACTTTATTTCCGGTGGATATATCGTCACCACTGTCGGTTTGCCTTAGTCGCCTCTTACGACACCTAGAACATGGGGAGGTACTTCTACTCTGCCGGTACCTCACGGCAAAATACAAAGATAATGTTAGTTTATTTATGGTAAGTTTTTGTTTTGTTAGTACTTTATTTGTTAATTAATGTAATCTAGTCAGTTAACAGTAAGAATCACCATGGGTACATATGCCTTGTACAATGATATTCAGTTGTCTCTATCTTGTTCCATAAATGTCCAGCTGTTCGTTTAATCCTTCGAAAGAGTCATATGTCCCCCTTTATTTGTTTTGCCTCGTGGACATTTCAAAATCACCTGATTAGTCTATATCCAGACTATTAGTCGCGAATTATTTCCGCGTAACTTCCAATTTCTTTACCTTGAACATCCTTCGCTTCAAACCTCTTTGAAAGGTAATAATTGTATTTGCGTTTGTAGTAACTTGACGTAAACTGTGAGCACACAAACGATCGTCAAGCCCTGACACGCCTGGCCGAGTTGCACAACTCCCAACTTTCCACACTTAAAAACAAAAGAAGAATTTAAACTCTCCCCCAACGAGTAATACATTTTTCATGTCGCAAGATCAAAGTTTCCAAAAACGCGCGCGACTTTCGCATCGTTCTTCCGAAGTGGCAAATTAGCGTTTTACTTATTAAAGTAGAAATCCGTCCAGTGGCCGTGGGCTGGTGACAAAAGGGATCATTAAATTTAATATTTAAGTCTACCGTTAGTTCGTACTCGACCTCATAACCCCGTGGTTCAAGCCGGCACACAAATGGACTTTTTATTAAACCAGGTCGACAAACAAACATACAATCCGTTGATATTAAGCGTCACTGCAGCATATAGAGACTGGTAATATCACAAGGATATCACTAACGCATCGCCAACCTTATGACTTGAGGATTCTATTAGATATTCTTGTTAGACTGGAACACAGCAATGCGAACACTACCTATTATTTGGCGGTAGAAATAGGGGAGAGTGAGTTACCAATGCAGACGACCTTCTATATGAGGTCTACCTCATGTCACGCTTCGTTATTTTTACCTTCATTAAAATAATATTCTGTCATCTTAAGCATATATTACTATAGAATAATTAATGGTAAAGTTTCAATTTCTAGAACAGATTTGGTGAGTATACAATTGACCATTTTTTATCTGTAATTAAAAAAAAATTTCGTAACTTTAAACGAAACAAATTGCAACAGATGGCAATAAACAATGAAATATCTTTAATAATTTCTTTTGAAAGAAGCTTATTTAAAGTAAAATAAGTTCATTAATAGTAAAATAAATAGTGATCGCGCAAGTGTAGAGAAAAATATATGTTTTTGTTAGACTTTATTACGTTAAACTTTGTTAGGATTATTTATTATTTTATTTATATCTTAGTATAGCCATGGGATTTCGGCTAAAGAATATATTATCTTCCTTTATGGAAATGCAAGCTTTCCGGGAACCGATAGAACCGGAAGATACCGGAACCAACATATAGTATGTCCATCCGCAACCAAACAGCGTAACTAATGCAATTGGGCAGAGATGGGCAGCGAAACTTACATGTAAAGCAGGGATGTCTTTAATAATAGGGCACTTAAGGCAATGGGGGACTAAATAGCATCAATAACGACAAAAAATCACCTTAAAAAAAATCTGTTTCTGGGCACCAGGTCTCCGCCGAGTTAAATGTCAACGTATAACTACAATTTCATTAACTTGCAGTTTCTTAAAAAAGGAAATAAAAGTGGGTAAATATAATATAGGTCAAATTTTAAGTTGCAAATCGAACAATTTTTAATTAAGTTTTACATACATGAAACCTAAGATGAGAAGGCTAGTTGTCGTTGATTTATACTGTTTAGCCAAAGTTACCAAAGTTAGTTATTTAGTTATAAGTTAGTTAGTTTACTAGAGTCAAAGTATTCCACTTATATATTAAATCACAGTGCAAAGTATAGAAGAGCGTGCGTATTTAGTAAACTTCCTTTCAACCTACTTATTATAACTATACACCAAAATATGAACACAATATTATTAGCGAACAGTATTTGTGAACCGTGTTATACGAGATTTTAGCTTTTCAGTAGCTTAGCCATAATTTTTCGCGCACAAATCTGGATTAATTTAACACCAGCC
Source organism: Heortia vitessoides (assembly GCA_020976665.1). NCBI lineage: Eukaryota > Metazoa > Arthropoda > Insecta > Lepidoptera > Crambidae > Heortia > Heortia vitessoides. The sequence goes on from JACJUM010000202.1 coordinate 3,032,478, forward strand.
ATAACTTAAATTACTGCGTATAGTTAGTTATTTGTGAAATTGCATAGCAGCGGTTTATTGCTTGTTTTCATTACACTGAAGACATAAACTTTATTTTTGTAGAAAATTTAGTATTGCACCAAAATACGTCTACAGACATGAGAAATCTATAGTTAAAAGCATATCGTTTTCAAAATCTTTCGCCGGACCACTCTGTCGTCAATTTCAATGCCACAGAATAAAAAGTCACACCGCTTAATAATGAGCGACATTCTGCATGCGAACTCTTTGCTCTCTTTATAAGGTATCCTCTTTTTTTTTAATGGTCCTTATCCTGGACTAAGTTGAAGAGCAACAAGCTGATAGAACGTAGAGCGACCCTACATTTGAGCACTGCTTCTAGTGAGAAAGGGCTCAAGAGGTCAGAACACAGATGAGGCATCCACATGACGCAAATAAGCCTGCTAATGATCACGAGATTAACAGAATGAAAGTAATATTAAGTTTTAATGATATTGCATGTGTCCTTGTCATCTTCAAATTGATGAAAAGGATATATTTAAGGCTAGGGCTTTTTTATTTTAAACCGTAAATTGGAATCTTATTACACAAACAAACACAAATGCAAAGCAACAGGGAATGGCTCTTAACATTAGACTTTAGGGAATAAGTCAGAAGAATTGCTAACAATATTATGCTAGGCTGGTCTATATTTATTATTAATGTTATTATTTTTTATATAATTATTATATTATAGCATTACATACACAGTAGAGCTTTAAATTGTATGTATTCTAGAGATACATATATTTATTTACGTAATATATATGTAAATAGTATGTAAACCTTGTATTATATTGGACCACATATACACACATTTATTTACACCTACATGCACATTACAGAGCATAAGTGCCTGTAAGAATAGGCTAGAATAGTTAAGGGACTTAGCATCAAAGATTCCTTTTGTTGAATAAAGTTATTATTATTTAAAATATTATATTCTGAATTATTAAGCAGCATACCTGGAGCATTTCTTCAGTAACAAGCAATCCAAGGCATTTATAGTTCAAAGATCTTTACATAAATACATATATGGTTGTGTCTATGTCTTGCGAATGTTTTTACGTGAGCTGGACCTCATTCAAAGGTCGTTTGCTTGAGTACCTTACTATTTCTACTGCCAAATCGCATTGCTATGTTCTGGTTTGAAGCGTCTCTCATACTTCAAAACAGTAGCAAGCAGTAAAATTACTGGATAATGTGACATAATATCTTTAAAACACGTTATAAGGTTGGCAACGCGCTAGTGATATGCTTGTGATATAAAGAGCGTCTCTAAGCTACAGTGACGCTTATTATCACGCATGGTCTAATAATAAAAAAATAATCTATACAAGTCTTTAAATATCATCCATTTCTGCCTCTGAGCTAGTAAATGGGTGATAAATATAAAAATGATTTGGTTAATGTAACCTATTATTCTTTTTTCGCAAAGTAGCGCTAGGGATATCTTTTCTATAACATCGATTACAATTTATAGGTGGACCGAATGATGGTGTAACATCCTAGCGGTACAAAAATAGTTTAGAAAAAAACACGTTGAAGTATTTAAAACCGTCAACAAGTATTGATAGAATTCAGATATAAAGTACAATGCAGAATGATACAAAAAATTAAACAAACTAAACTAAGAAGAAAAACTAAGAAGATAAATAACATTAAGGATTTCTTCGTATTGACATCTCAAAGAATTATTTATCTCAACATTCCAAAAGCGCAGCATTTTTCCAAGAATCTTTTGCTACAGTCGAGTTCATTTAAAATTCGAAGGAACGTCCGACTTGATCTCACTGAAGTTTCTGCAAGCATTTTAACACTGGAGAGTTTTGAGAAATGGAATGTATATAAATTTACTGTCAATTTTGTCTGTATTTATGGAAATATTATATACTAGATGAAAATCCGGCTTCGCTCAGGTGAAATTTGACTCATAATACTCATACTAGGTGCAAAATGTAGATACATATTTCTGTAGTCATCGGTTCTCAAAGAATATTAAATATAGATTCGTATATCTTCGTTCGTTGTATTTAATAAATATAGCAAATAAAAACTGCAAAAGATTCTACACAAATTATTTTTATTTTAAATCAACATTTAAAATAAACTAAGACAAATTAACAAAATATATAAATTATTAAATTAACAAATCTCTTTGTGTTAAGTACTTGGTCTTCTTCTCTTCTTTGGCACGTAGATAAGTACCTACTTACTAATTTTAAAAATAAAAAAATAAATTGTGCCTCTTTATTCAAATCGGCTAAATCAAAAATAATATAGGAAGTATTTAAATTGTAATTTTACAATAAGTACTTATGCGAGAATTTGGCAAATTTAATAACAATTAATTTAATAATTTTTTGGCGCGACGCACGCAATGTACTGATTGGCGAGGCGTATCTAAGAGCTAGTATAAAACGGAACGTACTTTACATCAAAGATGGCGACAGCTGTTTGTTTGTCGGTGTCATCGGAATTTAACGGAATTCTCCACAATTGGAATGTTGTGGATGTATGTTGTCGACTCAAAATCAATATTTTTTTATGTTTTGTTATTCATATAAGGTTTCGATCGAGTCTACCGTACCCCTTGATGGAATTATTAACATAGAAAAGCAATGACTGTCGCCAATTTTATTATTTATATAATTAATATGTGCAGCGAAAAATGTGTACCTCTATCTGAAGAAATTAGGTAGACCTCTAACAAAGGGCGCCTGCATTAGTACCTCACTCTTACCTATTTCTACCGCCAAATAGTAGTTTTCTTATTATTGAAGGAAGAGAAGCAGTGACATTATTGGGTAAATGTGTCATTGTCTCAAGATACAAATTCAAGCAATTCATAAGGTTGGACACACTAGTGATATCTCTACGATGACACGAATGTCTTCAGGCTGCGGTTACGTTTATCTTCAAGCGGACTGACTTTATAACATTACAAAAAATAATAAGAAGAATTATACGTATATTTATCACAGTTAAAATAAATGTAGACATGTAATTGTTTCTTTTATACAAAATGCACAAAAATACATTAGTTAATTAAAAACCAATACACACGCATCCACATTGCATTGCATTACACATTAATTAACATGGGAAAAGGACAGGGAATCATTAATTAGCTGTTGAATGTTAAGTAGAAGATAAAAAAGATTTTTACAATGTCATGATTATAGTCAATTAACGACCAGTAGGTATAAATAGTCTTCAGAAATGTACATGATATAATAACATTCTTACTTTGTTTAGAATGAACTACCTTGTAAATAGAAGATACATCGAATAGTCAACATTTTACACAGCGGTTATATAATAATTACATACATACTACGCTTGTGTCCCATTAAGGTAGACAGAAACTCGCATTAGTCCTTTTATACACGCACGTTTATCCTTGGTACATCTGAATTACCCAAGACCGACGTCATATAAAAATGTTTTTGTTACGCGTTTAGATTGAAAAAAAATATAGATAGATTTTTTAAAACGTAAAATTATATTTTTTTACTTTAAACTATTAGATACACTATAAAATGCTTTACATTAACTCTGAGAGCTTTAATACGCGAATTAGAGTATGAACTTACATTATTAGAATAAACCGCAATTAAAACTGTTCAACTATATATTATGTCTTCTCAACGTAAAAACATAAATATATATATTTTCCGATTATTTACTAGACAATACAGATATAAAGAAAACATTCTTTTTATTCTTATTACTTCTATTAAAAATATAACATAGACAATCTAATAAGCTCTAGGTTGTTGACTTATCGCCCAAAGCGGAGCTTTTGCCAGTGAGACTAACACTGACAATAATAAAAAACTTAAATATATTACCATAAGTTTTATTAAACTATCCGACTCTACCAGTAGCGCACGGCAAGATCTCATAAATTTAATTCAAGACCTAAATTGGACTAAAGTTTAAACAGTATTACCTTAAATATTCATAAAAGTTGTTTTGACAAGTGAATTCGGATAAGCGGTGCTTGTTACGTTGTCGGTATATTTTTAAGATGAACTCCGATGAATCCTATTACGAATTCTACAAAATACCTCGTCACAGAACTTCTTACATTCCAAGTTTGTGTTTAGTTACAAGAAGCTAGCTCATTAAACTTGGAAAGGGGTAGATTGTTAAAGTATCCTCATCTGTGGTGGGGGACAGATGTTTACACTAACGTATTACATTTAGAGCTGGTGATTTTTTAAATAGGCAAGACGAAAAAAGGGGTTTTTCAGAGAAGAGTTTTTATGAAGCCTGCGTCCAGCGCGTTCTTGCGTTCTAGCCAAGTCGTCTGTCCATCTTGTGGGTGGACACCTTACACTTTGCGGTACGCGATCTCAATTCTAGAACCTTACAAGTCCATCGTTTATCGGGAAGATTGGTACTTTTACGGATCTCCAGAGAGATTCCGAGCATGACCTTTTTTATAGCTCGATGAACTATTTTCAATTGGCTAATAAGGTAGAGATCACGTTTCGCTGCCATAAATCATCACTGGTAACACACATTGGTCGAAAACTTTCGATTTGAAAAACTGAGGTATGCCGGATTATAAGATTTCCCGCAGTTTTTCGAACGCTGCCTGAATTGGATTCAGCAATTGACCTCTTTCTTCAAGTTAGACTTACCTAACTGGCTATTTGTCCTAGTTATACGTACGAATCGATTTCAAGCAGTCGAGTTTTTAACTGAACTGTATTCTAGATTAAAAAAATAGTCGAAATTACACGTTTCTACAATTAGCGGTAACGACTGTGCGTTCGTCTGTATGTCAGTTCATTTCAGTTAAGGAACTTCTCCTTCTATAAAAATATATATTTAAATATACAAATATATCCTAATTCACTTACAATTTACATATATGTATATCTTTATATATTATTTTATATTACAATTTTAAATATCATGCTACAGTTTTTTTTAAATATTCGTTGATCATTTCCATTATATCTTTTATTACGTGTAATTTAATTAAAAGTATTATTATGTGGTTTCCTTGATAAAAGGGGAATCATGCCCTTAATTGCCACCCTGAGCAAATATTACGTTAAAGCGCAGTTTCAGGATGAGGATGCTGTTTCCCATTCCATACTTGAGCTATGTTGTTCCGGATAGATATACCGCCATCTGTCGGGTCATTTACCTCAGTCATTGAGTACGACACATTTATTAATTGATTAAATCTGAGTAGTTTCAGTATCGCTTATTTGCTTACCTTTCTCCTAGTTAAATATTTATTTACTTAAGAGCCCATCAAACTTGGGTTATTTATATACGTAAATCAAGATTAGTGTTAAAACCAAAATGGTAGTTTCATCTTCACATTAGTCCAGCACTTTCAATCCGATCTTAATATATACACATTAATATAAATGAAGTAGGTGTCTATATGTTCTGTCTAAATAACAGCTTTTTACTTATTCTGTATACAAGTAATCTCTACAAAGTATAAAACAAGGTCATTTCCTGCTGTCCATTTGTCCCTATGTATGCATAGATCTTTAATAGAACGCAACGGATTTGATGACATCTCACTATCGATAAATAGATATAGTAATTCAAGAAAAAGGTTTTTATAATATAGTAGGAAAACTATAATAATGATAATTGTATAGTTTTATTAAACTCTATCTAATACTATAAAAGTAGCCGCGGGATACCGACGGAGTAGAATAGTACCTCTCTCTGTACCAGGTGTCGTAAGAAGCAACTGTGGTACCGTAACCGACAGATGGCGGTATATCCATTCGAAACAACGCAGCTTAAATACTACAGGGCGGAAATGGGCAGCAGCATCCTCGATGCTAAGTTGCAATCTGCGATTGCCACCGAGCCTGCTCAGAGCGGCAATTATGGCCAAACATCCCTCTGTCAGCCATTCCAGCCATAAAATCCGCCACAAAATAATTTATAAATATACCGTAAATGAAAACATTATCATCATCAGATGATGATAATATTTTCGAAATTCGAATATTTTGAACACAATATGTATTTTATTAGGTATAAAAAAACCATCATCATCATCATATCAGCCATAGGACGTCCACTGCTAGACATAGGCCTCCTCAAGTAATCTCCAATAGGACCGACTATATGCGGCCTGTCTCCAGCGCGATAGAGTCGTAAGGGTCTGGAATGGAGGCTACGTACCGACAAGTGAAGCGTAAGGTGGACAGACAATCTGACTAAAACCGCAGAATATAAGAATGAAATTAAAATATGTTCGGATAAAGTCACGGGTACCAGTTAGTATATTAATAGGCTTTAAATACAATGTGCATATTTAACAAGGCTCGTTAATAATTCAGAATTAAGGTACCCCTTATTGTCGGTGATTTAGACTTGGCGAGAAATTAAAAATTCTGTTCACGCTTCAATGGGTTTTTACTGAAACATACATTTGAATTCAGTCCAAAAATCTAGGGATTCTGTTATTTATAAAAAAAATAATATAGCGAAAGTTTGTAGATACTTTTTACTTTATGTATTTAATATACATAAAAGAATAAATTTTCAGACTAAAGCCATTTAAAAAAAAACCATTTCGTGGTAGTTAGTTGAAAGTATGTGGAGGAATTAATTGCAATTTCATTGAGAACATTGATTTTTATTAAGATCTGCTTTTACGTGTAATGCCAACATATCATCATTAAATAATATACGAAGGTATATAGTTAAGACAGCATAACGTCTGTGAGGTCAGCTAGTAATAAATAGAAATACATCCTTTTACAGCCTATATACTTCGCAGTATGTAATATTATTAAATAATTTATCTTAGAAAATATTTTTAATACGGCATAAAATCTCCAAGTCGTAAGGTTGGTAATACGCTAGTGATATCTTTTATTGTAAGCGTCTATATTATAAGAAAACCTCGTCAAGTATTGAGTTATTTGGTATAAGAAAAAATAATTCATTTAAGACGCGACTATGAGCAGCGTAGCTATATCAATGCGGTCATATGAAGAGACTCTTGGATTATGGTAAATTATTTGTTCATTCTTTTTAATTTAAATGATTTTATTGTTGTTAAATTATTTTAATTATTGAAAATGAGAATATAAACGCAATAGTTTTTGTTGTTTTCCCTATATCATTTAATTTTAAACACTAAAACTAAGAAATAGATTGTCATAGCTCAATGAGTGTAGTGGTTTTAGAGGAAGGTTTAGTTGTATAAGAAATTTATGTTTCGCGTATAGAAGTTGATTACTTAACATGTTAGTAAATCATGCTTAAACCTCGAATTTTATCCAAAGCAAAGTGGGTCACATGGTTTTATACTAAGTTAAATTACTCTTTGATTGGATGAAAATTTTTGAGAGAAATATGCACCGAGTAAAAAAAAACAGTTATTTTCTTCAAATAAACGCAAAGAAAATGATTTATTTCTGTTTAAGAGCTAAAAAATATAGGGTATATTTATATTTGCATTTTTGTATTATTTGTATGACTACCCTTCTTCACATTAGGCGTTTATAATAAACTAAAAATATGATATTTTTTATCTGTGACATTTCCGTTTATGTAAGAAAATTTTAATTTTATAGATTTAAACAAAAAGAATTTTTTCTTACCTGTTTTGCATGTAGACTTTTAACTAGTATTGAAAATCAGACATCAGAGGAATCGCAAATACACTATTTAAACACAAATATTTAGCACAACAGACACAGAACAAACACAAATATCATCGTATAAATAGTGGTCCTGGGATCACTACCATTTGCGCCATCGAGCCCATTAAATAATATTTATAAGATGATATTAAATTAGTCCGTTCTTTGTTATCTGATGACTTTAAAATAATTTTACACAAACTTCTAGTCAGCTCAATATATGAGATTTAAATAAATTAAATCTATACACACGTTTTACAAGTAAGCGACATTACATATATATATATATATATGTAATGTGGCTTATATATATATTGTAATTTAAAAAGTTTATATATCATAGAATGAGTTCTTAGATACTCCATAAGTCCAGTTGCAGTTATTACCAATAGCAAGGGAAACGAAAATCGACTCATTTCACGCAGCAACAGCAGATGTCATTTACGTCGGCCGCTATAATGAGTTTGAGGCGAGTCAGTATTGTGTGTGGGCAACTGTGTTACATCGCAACTGTGTTATTGTAGTGCCGGCGGGAAATATGCTCATGACTGCTATAAAATACGTCACTGGTGATTTTTATGTAAAAATTTTTGTCACTGTATAAATTAATCAGAGTAGAATAGTACCTCCCCTTGTTCCAGGTGCTCAACGCGGCAATTATGGGCTAAATTCCCCGTGTCTTAGGGAAAACTATGTTCAGCAGTGGCCTCACAATTTCTGATATGATAAAAATGAATCGTTGAAATGTATATATAAGCAAATCTTAGGCTTGTTGTATCCCATAACAATACCAAATATGGTTTCAAATTAAAGGTTAATTGCAAGCCATTTTTAATAATAATAAACTCACACAAAATCTCATACAATGACTCCGAGATACATAAATCTCTTGTGTTACGGATGTCAAACTATAGAGGAATCACAAATACATGTATTTATCACCTAATAATAGATAAATTGGAATGTTCTAAATTATAGTTAGGGAAGTATAGAAATGTTTCAATAAGAATATAAGAACAACAGATATATAAAAATAATACGTAGAAATAAATAAATTTGACTTGAAACAAGTTAATCTGTAATTGGCGTTGGAGACAAATAGAACACATCTTTGACACATCCGCTGAGCTCTCGGTAGGAGAGCGGTAAAGCGGTATGGAAATGATGCAGTCCCCCGGTATGGAAATGATGCAGTGCCCCGGTATGGAAATGATGCAGGTTCAAGTCCCGCCTAATACCTGAGACAAGATGATTTTATTTTCTCGTAAATATCACTTTTAATATAACTCATTTTCTATTAATAGAACCTCGAAAAGTAAATGTAAATTTTTAAGATTATATTTAAATGGTACATTAACGATTATTATATCCCAAAGAATAAATGTATATATACTGCATGTTTATTCAGTTTAAAGCCTTTCGATTCGACGCTTTTCAGACAGTTTCAAAGGGAAACTAACTTAGTCCACTCCACGTGCAAGAGGTATTAGAATTGAGTTAATTCGTGCGAGAGTCGGCATTGTATGCCTCTAGACCCCTGTGTTCCGACGCAACTGTGTTATTATGTTGCCGCATCGTAATATGCTCTCATGACTGCGACAAAATATTCAGTTTCGTGACACTTTACGGCTATGAAGGTGTTTCTAGAAGTTTTACTATATTTTAAAAAAACTTTATAATGGATTTAAATAGCATGTGATGTCATACACATAGTGTATAGTGACGTCACTAATTTTCCACGAGGATAGAACATATGAATGGCGCAGATGGTAGAGTTCCCGTAGTAGTGCTGATATCCGTTACACAAGTTCTTTAAGCTATTTATCTTGGAGTCAGGTTTACGTATGAGATGTTGTGTGAATATTTAAAAAATAATAAAAAATCCTAATTTGTTGTGTGTCTTATTGTGCAACAAAAGTCGTGATTTCGATCCCCACATTGGATTTCACTCATTTATATGTACTTAAGTATAACATTTGAAATACCTTTGTTATCTGTTTTTATCCATTGCACAAGTATTGTAAGCTATTTATGTAGCAATGTTAAAGGTTGATTTGAAAAGAAACAGGACTATTGCAGGTAAGCAATACGTAATCAAATATGCGTGTTGTATGCATAATTAAAACATAAAACATGAGTATATTTTTGCACAATAAATTGGGCCCAAGAATAATACATGATATTGTTTTAGTACCAAAGTAAGAATACCATAGAAACTAGTGGGTCTAATCTTTTACATCGATACCTTTTACATTTGAAAAATGGTGTTTGGTATTTCGGTAGCCAAACTACAAAATATAGGTGAAACTTGGCCCGATGGTGTGTTCGGTAAGGTTATGTAATGTAATTAACTTCTCTATCACCATCCAGGATAAGAATTTAGGTGATGAATATTTGTGTCTTCTTGTTAAATATGTACTATATACTTGTATCTTCTCCGTCTAATATCCATACCGTAAATACTTACGTCACTGCTGTTAATTTACTTACTATTATAAAAGAAAAGAAACGATAAATCAAATCGCTGCCTTAAACATCATTGTTTATACATATAAACAATGATGGTTAAGGCAGCGAAGGAAACAACGAACCCACACCCAATAATTATCCATCCCACAGGGTTGGGTAATTATTGGATTTAATGATATTGATGCTAATTAGTTAGACATCAATAATGCTGCAGATATCGCACAAAAGCATTTATATAAATGACTAAAAAGTAATTTAATTGTGTAAACATAGTGAACATGTAAACTGACGTGCAAAGAGAATATTATATAATAAAAATTCAAAATTAAAGTACTAAAACTAGAAAGTATTTCAAGATTAAAGTGAAACATATTCCGGTTAGACCGGTTAAAATGAAATAACAGACGAACACTCGACCCCAGAATTCCTGGGTATTCCGAGGAAGCTTTGCAGTTTGTCTTGAATATGAGGATGTATTTCATAAGTGCACACCTGCTTGCTCGGCAAAGGAACGAGCGAACTCGTTTCACGATTGTGAAGACACATTGACTTGTAGTCATAAGTTTTGCAATTCCGTGGAAATTATGCGTGGAGAGATATTGTGAGCAGGGTATGTGGTTATTTACCTAATAACGATTAGCTAAGAAACTGTGTTTTATCTGTATATGTCATTTTGCTATCACTACATTAATTTTATTCAATTTATTTATTGTAATTTGTAGATTTCATCTTAGTCTTAACTCACGTTTTTTTTGCTTTTCCTTTTTTCTCTCTCTGTATTATTATATTTATATTTTGTGCGGTCAATAAATGTTTTCCTGCTTTCCTTTATTTCACTTTCTATCTCTTATTGATGGTTTGTAAAAGGTTCATCTTTTAAACCAGGAGTAGCATGAATTACCGGCAATGTAGAATAGAGTCTGCCTCTGCATCAGGTCTCGGATCAGAAAGTATAAAAAAATTGATTTAATATTTTATTGATTTTTTTCAACAGTTTTGCAAATTATTATTAGAAATATTTTTAATGGCTTTTTTTTCTTTAATTTGCATAGTTTTTTCTATAATAAAAAAAAACAATAACAGCTGTATGGTACCGGCAGAGTAGAATAGTACTTCTCCCTGTACCAGGTATCGTAAGGAGGGTCTAAGGTACTAGAACAGAGAGATAGCGGTAAATCCATCCGTGAGTGTAGCTCAAATGCACAAAGCGGGAATGGGTAACAGCACCGCCATCGCGAAGCTACACTCTGTCACTGCCAACACGCTTGCTCACCAGCAATTGTGGGCAAAATTCCTCCTTTTTAGGGGAGGTCAATAACTAACAGTAGACTTTAATGGCTGATATGATAAAGATGATTTTACTAAAAATATACTTCTTTATTTTAACTGTATAAAACTATTCTTTCATAAGAGTTAATTTCAAAGCAGTGGTGATAATTTTAATATATTTATTTGTTAAAAAATACAAGTTAGTACTAGAGTAACAACTTATAGAAGCTAATACATTAACAACATTGTCCCAGTGCATTCCCGTTAAGGCAATAAGGACATCTTTGCGAGGTAAGAAAAATATATGCAACAATATTATTATACCTATATTGAGTTTCAAAATAAATGTAGCGCCATCTGACAGCCGCGATACTCCAATGGCCTCTTACGATACTATTCTACTCAACCCCCGGCTGGCAGCGTATGTAGTACTTTAAAACAAAAGACGGTGACTAAAAACAATACTAACTGTATGTTCATGCCGATTAGTTCAACTTACCCAAACAAATACAAAGCCATCAGCAAACAAATTTAGAAGGAGGTAGATAATAAATAATAGGAGGCGAACGAAACAAAATCAACATATTCAGAAAACGGTACCCACGTCCTTTGCCGACTCTGGGAAATAGAATAGTCCCATTTCATCCCTCATTATCTTCAACGAGTGACATAAAGTCACGGTTGTAGGTCAATGCGGGGCGTAATTTAAGCCTATTAAATTTAATTAATTCGAAACAGGGAGCGCTAACGGTTGGAGTATCAAAATCATATTTTGTTTCGGAATCTTGTGTGAGTAACGAATTCAGATTTCATCTGTTTAACCAAGCCTGCATAGTTTGTTGATGTATTTTTATGTGGCTGTGTATGTGTTTTAATGTACGTCTGTCATTTAATTAAATTGATCTAAAACATTTTATTGGCATATTTTTATCTACACAACACGACTAATTAAACTTAGAAAAATTAACGAGCAATTTAATTCATTATTATAGATAAGTACTTTAGGAATACAACAATACTGTTTTACACATTGATATTATTAAATTAAATAATAATAAAAATGTCATACATTTACTCAACTCCGAGATAACACAATAAAAAGCCTACTTGTGTTACGCATATAAGAAAACAGAATATTACAAATATAATATTAAATACATATAAATAACGCCCATACACCGAATAATCATAATCATTCATGTTACAGACACCAGAAAGAAGATGAATCAGAAATATAATACTTAAAAAACATATATATAACACCCATACACCAAACAAATACAAATATTCATCATATAAATATTTTTACAGGGTGAGGACGAAATTATATTTGCGCCAGCGGGCCCGTCAAATATATCTATGCTAATAATATTTTAATGAAGATTTTGTTTGTTTGCGTAAACGTGCTATTCTCAGAAACCGCTTGTTGAACCGTTGGATAGTCCGTTTCTCGAGGAAGGCTATTATATCTCTAAAGTCACTATTCCACGCGGACGAAGTCACGGGCACTGCTAGTATAATAATAAACATGAATTATCCATTGAATGAAGAGCAAACCATGAATAAGTTTTAACAACATTACCAAATATTGGACCTGTTAATGTACTTATCTATTATGATGCTGTGATTCAATTGTTTTAAATATCGTGCATGAAAGAATAAATATTTCTCTTGAAAACAACCCCACCAAGGCTGTAAACCTCGAATAACAAAGGGTGGCTTAACCGGTAAACTGATTTAGTTATTGTAATTAAAGCTGTGGAGTACTGGAAGAATAGAGTAGTACCTCCCTCTGTATAAGATATCGTAAGAGGCGACTGAGTTACCGGAACCGAGAAATAAATTCCCACGATATCTCACACATTGACTTAAATCCGTGATAAGTCGCTAAGAGCACTTGTGTTGCGGACGTTTGACAACAGATAAATCATACAAATATAATATATAACATAATACAAATATGATACATAAACACATGTATTCAACACCCAGACACAGAACGAACGTGAATATAATTTTATAAATATTTGTTCTGGGTACGGTCGAACCCGTGGTTTTTGATCCAGGATAGGGGATCACTACGATCTGCTCCAACGGGCCCGTCAAATTGACAAACTTTGCGTAAATCTAATACAAACATGAGGTAGAATTCATAAAAAAGTCGTCTGCATTTCTATCTTACTTTCACCTATTTCTACTACCAAATAGCAGTGTTCGCATTGTCGTGTTTCGGTTTGAAGGGAGGGAAAATAAGTGAAATCACTGGGTAATGTGACATAATACCTTCAAGTCATGCGCTAGTAATATTCTATAGGTTGCGGAGACGGTTACTGTCACGTGGACTCTATGATAGCTTGACTACAAACTCTTGATGTAGTCTAATTAAAATAACCAGAGGTAGAAGCTTTAATACAAATTTGCAGACCTCTACAACAGATTCTACACACAAATTTGATAGAGTTTTTTCATTTATATTATTGGATTCCAATATCATTAGTGGCTTAAAGGTGTGCCAACGTAAACAGTGGAGCGCAGTGCAGTATAATTCAATCAGGCCGAAAAAGCTATGGATCAGGCCTTGGGTATCAATTAGCCTAATATCCAATATTTTAGAGTACCTTTACAACTAAAGGCGGGTCCACACTCATTCACTTGTATACAAATGCTACGTGATATTTAGGTGCGTTAGAAATGTTGTTTTGAAATAATACATAGTTCATCAATGATTTAAAAAACAAGCACAGCTTTTTACATAACATAGATTTTTAATAATACATAAATTTACGCAACATCTTATACACCGACCTGACTTCGTGATAAGTCACTTAAATCACTTGTGTAACAGACGTCAAAAAACAGAGGAATCACAAATATAATACTTAAATACATATATTCAACACCCAGACACAGAAAAAACAAAAATATCATCATATAAATATTTGTTCTGGGTGGAGATCGAACCTACGACCTTGGGCGCACAAGATAGGATCACTACCAACTGCGCCATCGGCTTGTCAGTGGTTTGTACTATAGTAAGTACGACGTAGTACAATTTTAATCCCGTTGATTCCTTTATTTTTAGTAATGATTAATTAAAATCGAGCGATTAGACTAAAACGACACATTAAAAACTTATCACAACAATAATAACTATGAATTGAGATCAAGCAGTACAATCTTGTTTTGTGAATAATCAAAAAATGATACAATCATTTTATCTAATCATAAACTAATTAGCCGTAAAGTACCGGCCAAGCAGAATACTACCTCTTTCTGTACCAGTTGTCGTAAGCGAGGACTATAAGCCAGAACTGACAGATGGCGGTATGTCCATCCGTACAACAGAGTAGCTCGAATGCACAGAGCGGGCATTCCAGTCGCAAAACCTGCGCCTGTCGCAAAAACAATATGTTATGTGTTTAAATAGATAAATATATAACGTAGTATAAAAATACATATAAATATAACAAGTAGTTATATAAAAAAATAATATTGTAGGTTTTGGGTATGTGTAGGTTAGTATTTTGTTACTGTAGCAATAGTAAATAAAATTAGAAACAGAAAACAAGGGTACCAGAGCAGTATAATACCTACTCCTGTACCAGGTGTCGTTAGAGGCTAATATTGTACCGGCGCTGATAGATGTCTGTATACCTACACAAAACAGCGTTACTCAAAGGTAAACTATTAAAAAGAATAAATAAGTTTAATAATATAAATAAATTTAATTTTATGTAAGGATCATTCATTTTTATACACTCTTATTAAAATGAATGAATTGAAAATGTACTGCGTTTAAAAAAAAATTATTGCCTTAAATATTGCTCCTTTCAGCACAAAGAAACCGCAAAGGAACCGCATGCTTACTCAACGAGAAGCAGCCATTTTTAAAACTAGTTGCGAATGAAGATTTAGGTCAACTATTTTACATTCAGGTTGCTTATTAGATTTTCTTGTACGGGAAAAAAATAAAGAAGTAAACATTGCTGCGCTTAAAATAAATGTTTATGCTATATTTCCTTCGTGCAATTAGATATTTTCATTTCCTAAACTTACCTCGTAAATGGGAAATTCCTCGTATTAAGGATAACGCAGTGTTGTGGTTTGCTTCGCTTTTGTATAAAAACAGTCCAAAATATACATATAATTTGGTCGATTCCATTAACGGAGGCGTGTAATTGAACCATAACGAAATATGAGATTGCAGATATGTAGAAATGCGAATGGGCCTCTCATGTTTTCATGCCGGAAACACTTATCTTTTTGCTTCCGAATTTTGTATATCGCTCCAATTACACTTTCATCTTTCTCATTCATACAATTTAGCTTGTCGAATTGCTTCTGTTGATTGTGTTTTTTTATTCGTTTCCATGTTAACTTCTCCGTATAACTGCGGTAGCTTCATATTACAGCGACATACAGGAAGTTGTAAAAACTACATATTATATAACTACAAGTAATATTTCCAAATAAATGAGTGAATGAGTGAGGAACGAATATTATAGTTTTGAATCGAACTGCGCCTTAGCATTTGAATTTAAATTGATTTTTTTTATTTGACCAGGTCGATTAACAACCACGTCACACCAGCCTATAGTCGCTCGTAATATCACTATCAATTGTGATTTCAAGATATTATATCGCATTAACCAATAATTTCACTGCCTTTCTTATACTTTAACCCAAAACACAAATAATACAAATATTTCTGTTTGGCGGTAAAAATAGGTGAAAGTTAATTACCAATGCAGACAACGTTTTATATGTAACCTACCTCATGTCAAAGACCTCAGGTTTTTGCAAAATATGTTTCGCGCTCTTTACCTTTCATTCCATTCTGCAACGAATTTTCTGTAGCGATTAGTAGGGCGAGAGGAGTTCTCTCTATAAATGCGGCTAGAAGAGGATTGCTGCTGCCCACCCGAAACGATGAAAGTGTAGTAGATAAGTAAGAATAAAAACGAGCTTATAGGATATCTTTCACGAATCATTTTGATATAAATAAACACCATTAAAATAATTGTAAGAGAATAATTCTTTTAAAAGCGATTTATTTAACGCGTTTTAAAGTCATTAAAATAATAAATTTGTTATGAGTCCTGACCGCAAAAATATAAGATAGTATTACAAATTTACCCCTTAAAACGTGGTTTATTTAACTTTTTTGTTCAACGTTTTGGTTACCTTGCGGCAACCGTCAATATTATTGTATTCTTTATGTTCGCTTTGAATAGTGAGAGACGAATAACGCTGCTGGATTAGGCGACCCCGTATCCTAAGGTCACAATGTCCGTATCAAGCCAGTGCCAATTGTCACATTTGAAATGTCATGATATCTATAGACTATATGGATCTCTTTGCCAACTATTAATACAAAAAAAAAATTAACATAGATTGCCTTCGAAATATAAAACACAATTTATTTTAAATCTCTTCTAAATGATAACCAAATTATGCACGGTTTTATAAGTAAATATTTTCCAGAGTGCTGTTTGTATCTTGTCATTTATTTTTCATTTCGTACGCAATGTTGTTATGAGCGCGAGACGTTCGCGTATTACCGCTTAAATGTTCATATCTTAAATGACCCAATCTTCTTTACACGGTGTGTCTGTCCGTAATCATAATTTAAGTGGGCTCATGTATGTGAAAGTACATAAAAAGGAATGTTCGCTATAAAAGCATGACCTCTCCTTTTAAGCCGCGAATATTTCACTAAGCACATCTGAATAAGGTTCATATTTGCTTACCAAAATATCTTACGTGCTCCCTCTGATATTAACCAAATTCAGTAGCTTGGTATGCCTAATATAAAAATATTCTTTTGTCTACGGCTCGGCACTCCGTATTTCATTATGTATTCACTGAATAAATGTAAATGCTAGTCGCCGACCACTTGTAGGTGTGCTGCCCTTCATGCTAATCTGAACTTAAATCACTACCTTTCAAAGTTCAGTTTCCTGTCCGAGAATTTGGGATAGGTGTTGGTTAAGTGGAGACTTCTGTTTTTCTCTTTTTCGTCTTAAGTATTTTGCAATTGTCGGAAATTAAAATTTCATCACAAGGGCTGTGTGGCTTAACATATTATTTTTTTAATTTTGCTCAAGCTACCAAGAAACCTCTTGAAACAGAACTTTCAATTTATTTTTTTTTATGAATGCGAACGATGTCTAATATTTTCACTATCTTGTCTTCATGTAAAGTTCTAAGTCCTATTGTTTAGTAATAAATATATAAGGACTAGTAAGAATACTGTGCTAAGTCCCATAAAAATACATTGACCTAAGTAGGTATATAGTGTGTTGAAATATTCTCATATCACGTTTTTAAACAACACGCAAGAGATGTATAAGATATACATTCACATATTATTATAAATTAATCAATTAATTGAGTTATTAATTAATCGAATGATTGATCTATCAAATAATTTGATGATACTATTGACATACATTCAGAATTGAATTGCCATAGTTCTAAGAGGAAGTAGAATGGGAGTAAATTGATTAATTACAAAAAAAAAATTACCAAAATAATAAACCTAAGCATAAAATTTAATATAACGGTAATAATATTGCCGCCTCGGATTAAATATTAATCTCACAAACTTTTTCAGTGGTATGATTAGTAAAGATGTGAAGCATTAAGCCAACCGAAACTTACTAACTTCATGAATGAACCAAGTAATAAAGGCGGCGACGATAACTTTGGGATTATTTTTTAATACCCACCAACGGTTTTTGGAATATCAGGCTGGTATTACAAGCACGCAGAAGTTTTAAATAGTCATTAAATAAAATGAGGACTGGTGATTTTTTTATGGAATCTTAAAAAATTTAAAGGAGTATCGTAAAATGAGTATTAATTATTCTGAACGTGTTCTATAATAAATATAGTTTGGTAGAAAAATTACTTATAAATATGGAAAATAATTAGCCCCTACCCATGCCTATGTCTGCTTTCACTTCATTTTAAGACTGCGTCTCGCGAGATCAATCCCTGGTAAAAATATCCAACTAATATACGATGAAAACCTTACCGAGACTTCAAATTATTAATATACATATTATAATAATATATTATACATTCTTGACAAACAAATAAACGCGTTGTTTAATATTTCAAACAATTATGGATTTTTGAATGGTTTTATTTATTGATTCGAAAACTTAGAGGTAGGTAAATACAGTTTGATCTCATTTTCTCTTTTCGCAAAACTAATGAAGTTAAGTTAACTTTTTTATATATATATTTATAGTATATATGTATAAGTATAAATATATATACATATACATACTTTTCTTATTTATACTTTTTTATATATATAATTAACTATTATTATCTGTTTTTTGCTAAATATTATGTGTTTGAATAGAGACTTGTATCTCGTGAATGACATTTATCATTATGAGTTAAATAATAAAAATGGATAAACAAGTACAAAGGCTGCGAAATGAAAAATGTAATATCAGGAATATACATTAAAAGTCGCTTGTAAATGCCTTGGTAATAATATCTTCAAGACACAAGGTTGCCAACCAACGCGCTATCACAATCCTTGTAATATTACGAGCATCTATAGGTGCAGCCTGTTAGTGACGTTAACTATCACGTGGACTGAATGCTTGTTTGTCAACCTACCAACCTGTAATAAAAAAAAATCTTTTATACAAAAACACTTGGCTACACTCGTGGATTTTTCGGTGAGTTACGTTTATTTTTCATAGGTTAAATATGTTAAAAAAGTGCAGAAAATTTTTAATTTACTTAGTGCCGGCAGAATAACTTAAAGGTTTGAATAGGGTCATTCAATGTAATCAGGATCAGTACAATCAATTCGGATTACATAAGCCTTAATTATAATGTTAATCTAAACTATAACTTTTGGAGTTTTGTTATTATTTTTTCATTTAATTTTAATTTATTTGAACAAGCAACACCATGTTAGAAGTTTCTTTGCAAATGCTCCAAATCTATTCAATAACTGTCAGCTGTTATATTTTAGACATCATTCATTCATTTCTAATAAGTTAATGTCGCGGTTTGTACGAGAGCTTTAAATCTATTCTTGTTGTGTTTCTGTTTGATGATGACATTATACTAAATTGTTATCTATTGCATTGGGCCGTACATCTAATGGTAGATATGTGAGTTTATATTAGCTTTATTAAATAACTCCAAAAAATACGTAAAAATGGCTTACAATTGTGACCTGGGCTATTCCCAGCCTAACACATAATATAACTTTAACCCGCCAATCAAATGGTATTTTATTGTTTTTTCTAGAACATCATACGAAATTAATTGTATTTTCTAAAATCGATCGTTGTATTATACTTACAATATAAAGTTTGGTCTTACTTTATATTTCTTTTCCTACGAAATTTTTAACTTCTTAACTTAAAGTGGGTTTAAGTTGGACGGATAGACTGTACGTATTATTCTTTCAAGACATTTTGTCAAAAAATTAAACATGTTTGTGATAAATCTACTAGCGCTAAAGATATTTAGAGTTGTATGATATTTTGACATTTTGTAATGGGACAACTTCAGTTTATTAATCTTTTTCCGTAAGTACCGTAAAAAATCATCTAATATTTTATCATCGTATAACATTTTGTTATTTTTATGTTATATGTATTTTCGTTAATGTATATTATATATCTAGTAAAAATCGGTATTTTGATATAGCAAATAAACACTTTTGTTTTATCTATATAAACTTAATTATGTTTAAGATATCGTTTCTATCTTGAACCATATATGGTTTAAGATAGAAACGAGAACGTCAATACTTGGGCATGTCGACATGCTAGCTATATTTATTCACCTGATTTGTATTCAGGATAATCAGTACACTCCCGAGAAGATTACAAATTTAAATAATACTATTATATTGAGGTTTGTAATTGTAAAAGATTTTGTTTACGTGATGTGTGCGATTATTTATTTGGTAAAGAACATGGTAAAGAATATAAATCAGTAGTAGCATACAATTAGAACCGTATGTAATGTATATAACTGTTATCGATATCGAAACCTAGAAGACACGTAAATTATTCCCAGCATTACTTTTTGCGAATTACAAGTGCATTAATAAAGAATTAATAAAGAAGATTATACATACAATTATTTCTTAAAAAATAACACTTTAAATATTTATCCATTACATAAGTAAACCAATGTCATTAAATGAAATATTTTTTCTCACAATTTCAATTTAATTAATAAACGAAACGGTAGAAACTTATTTCGTCTATTATTAAAAATATACGCGATATTATGGGTACCTAAATGTGCGCAACATTTCGCGGGTACGTGAGTGTAATTATATGACATTTTCTTCAATTCATTTTCGTGGTATCTGATTAAAGTTTCAATTATTTAGCGAGTGGAGCGATCAGACACATGTGTCGCAGTAAAACAAGATGGAGGCGACCGACAGACGCAATAAATAACATGTTCCAGGAATGTTTTGCCAACGGAACCGCTACTGCAAGGAGTCGATACTTCAGATCTTGTCTTCGAATATAAATAATTTACTATGAATAACATATTACTTTGGTTCATAATATTCTAATATTGGTAAAACGTCGATATATCCAACAAATCTATCCTCCATAATTAAAATCTATTAAAATCTGTTTTTTTTTAGTTTGAAATATTATTATTTTGTTGTGGATCGACATTTCAAAAATGACAAGAATTCAAGAAGTACTGTACGTACATTTTTATGTGACAATAAACGCTCACTCACGTATGTATCATATAAAAACGTATACCGGAATATCCATCGCCGTAGTCTTTCTCGAAGCAATAAAAGTACTTCAACGTAATAGTACTACGACTACAAATAGCTACGAATGCTACGGATAATATAATCGTAGCCGAGTGTTTCTAAGTATTAGAAGCATTGTTTTTACAGTTTCTTTCCTCTCATATCCTTTTTTTACCTCCCCTGTATTTATGCTTGATTCAGTCTCCAGGCGACCTCAATGATTTAGAGTAGGTTGTGATACAAATTATCTTTTTACCTGTATGCGTGTTTTGACACAATTTAATATGAAATCTATATTAATGAACAAAAGAGTTCCTTGATCATTATACTCTGACCACAAAGTTCTCAGTAGTAGAATATAACATACAAAGAAATTCCTTTCAATTCATTTTATAATATTGACTCGATTCTTATTATTTCATCAGTTTTTCTTATGAATGAAATTGAAAATAATTATGAAATGGTTAAATATATTTCTTTATGGTACCCTTAAAACGTTTACAGTAAAAAGGGTAGATGTTTTATCATGATAACGCGAACCTCTTTTATAAGTACTGATTGTGATCTACTTTCGCAATTTAAGGTTGCAACTTTACTTAATTACGTCTTTTATAACTTTAGCCATTACATTTTTAAAATTGCTTTATGCAAAAAGCATAATATAATTATGTTTATGGTATCCGCTTGAGAGTAATAAATTACAATGTCAAAGAGCTGAATTTACTAATTTAAATGTTGTGATAAAATGAATTTACATCTGTGCAGTGATGCCCTATCATATGCAGTTATGCAGGATTCAAGAAAAATGTTTTGAAATTAGGAAACATACTCACTTCGATTGTGTTGTCGCTCTCCGTCTTCTTCTCGCTCTGTCGCTATAATTGCGGAGCTGGGCAAAAGTGTTGGCAATCGCAGAGTCAAGCTTTTGCAATGGGGATGTTGTTGCCCATCCTCACCGGATTTGAGCTACACCATTTTTGATGGATATACCCTCATCTGTCGGCTCTGGTACCTTAGTCGCCTCTTACACTTCTACTCTGCCGGTACCGTTACTGGTATTTGAGAGGCATTGATTCTAAAAGAGGAGGAGGTTAAAATTCACTGTTGCTAGCTGCGATTCACGATCAAATATAATAGTATGTATGAATGTATATCCATATGTGGCTAGTCGTTAACAGTGGTATATAGTTTATTGGTAAAACATGACGCATCCGGTCCTTGCACTAATATTGGTCCTCGAAGCGTCACAAGGCACAGTAGAAACGGATTCCGCATATAAGGTTGCGAGATTCGGTTTAAGGGTTCGCATCCATACTATACGCAGCAAGCTTTTTTTTACTTGCCTAATTATTTGGCTAGAGGACGATTAGTACTAAAATACTGCGGTAACTTTACTTGCCTTTAGTACGTTGCATCATGTGTAAGCTTCCCGCTAATTGGTACAGTGCAGTTAATCCCCTAAGCCAGTGATTCTACCTTTCCATCGTATAAACGCAGTAAGGTCGAATTTAAACATCTAAGCTGACGGTCGCAGTACGCAAACATTTTAGAATTGTAATAAACCTCTCCCTACCTCTTTCTCTCATTTAGGCTTTCCATCCAAAGATTGCCCGGAAGAAATCGCTATTTGCAATAACGTCGCCCATTGTACTTTATAATAACTGTTTTTTCATGTATTGTTATGCTTGGTGTACACTGTACAATAAAGATTTTATTATTATTATTAAACATATAAAACTCGATTCTGAATTTGTTAGTCATTGTATCAACAAAATATTGCAGCTCACATTTAGTTGAATGTCTATGTTCGGAATACAATGGGATCTATGAAATAAATTTTAGGAAACTCAGCTTTAGGGTGTATGTTCTTCCGAAAATGAGAGAGACGGATAAAATGTATGGTATAATGATAAAATCACCAGTAATCTCTTTAAGAAAGAAAACGACCTTTATGAGTAAAGGTTGCGTCTTTTAAAAAAATGTAAT
Source organism: Heortia vitessoides (assembly GCA_020976665.1). Lineage (NCBI taxonomy): Eukaryota > Metazoa > Arthropoda > Insecta > Lepidoptera > Crambidae > Heortia > Heortia vitessoides. The sequence continues at coordinate 3,055,668 of JACJUM010000202.1, forward strand.
TATCTTACCAACGAACTCTATCATAAGCAATAAACCAAAGCATTATTTCTAGTGTTAAGAGAAAAAAGTATTTAATACTATCCACATTCCGTGACAGTAACCTCAGAATTCTTACGTGGAACTACACTGCCGGCCACACCGCGATAGCGGCTATTTATCTACCGCCCTCACGTGTTTCATTTTATGGCTCGCCACTGCACGTAGGTTCGCCTCGTTTTTGCACCGCACTATTGACCCGGACCATCCTATGTATATCTTTGAGGGATTAAATAGTTATTCGATTCTGGAGAATTGAACAACGTTTATGTTGGTATTCAAACGTGAATTGCATAACAATTTATAAGACAACGAATTCTTTGACCTGAAAATTATCTGGGAACTAAGAAATTACTAACGTAATACCTTAAAATAAAATATCATCATATAAACGTCCTAGGTAGGAAATGATCACTACCATCTATTAAAATTGTATGAGTAACTATAACAAACATATGTAACTTCAGATTTATTTATTAAAAAATACAATAAATAAAATATAGCATATATCAACATACGTGTAATTAAAAATCATATATCTTTACTCTTTAGGGATTTAAAATGGAGGGTTACGTCACAATAAACTTTAAGTCACAGGTTGCCAAGATCCATAGATATTGAGAGTAAATTTTGTTGTGCGTTAATTCTGTTTTGTGAACTTAATACAATAAATAAGTAAATACATAAAGTCATTAAAATAATTATGACAGCTATAGTTCAACAAATAAGAAATGACTTGAACACACGAAAACACTAAGTCTACACAACATTAAAACATAAAATTTTATTGCTGCGTTCCAAAGTCTTAAACATTGACCTGACTCTGAGAGATGTAGCTCTAAGCACTTGTATTACTAATATCAATCACAAATATAACAATTAAATACATATGTTACACGCAAACATAAAACAAACACTAATACTTATCAAATAAATGTCCTGAGTATTCCTTCAATATATATATATATAGAAAATACTAAGTTGGCTTTAATTTTCAACTGCCCGCGAAGTATTATTTAAAAATCTATAACTAGTTTTTATCAGGTTTTTTCTACTCCCTGTCTAGAGCAAGCCACAGGTGTACCGCGAAAAATAAAACCGACAGCCAGAAAAATATCCCTTCGAGCTCTCATGAATCGTTGGCTATTTCTTTGAAAAATTTCTTCGGAGCTCTAAAGTGCCATTTATTTCAGTCAGGTGGTAGCGCCTTTAGGAATTGCTTTAGCAATTTTCATTCGGATATTCAATGGCATAGGGCATGACTGATCGGTGGTCAGACTACTAGACCCCTTAAATCTGGAAGATGTATATCTTCACTGCTTCTTTCTTCTTCTTAAATTGTGAATTATTATTGTTTTTTCAATTAAATAGAGCAAACCTTTTTTGTTTTTTTTTCTGAACTTTTGCTTATACATTGCAATTTTGTTTATGTGATATCGCTCAATACCAGTTTATTTTGCATATAATGTACACTAGGTTAAGAACTACTTCACATTTACTGTAACATATTTCCAAATTATTGCGGAAATTAAAGGAGCTATTTTTATCTACTTACCTCGTGTTAATATTTATTAAGACATGCAGTATTTTTTGTTCAAATTATTGAATAATATGCAAATTTAATTATTTGTATTGTTTTTCTGTATTAAAAATATTAGAAATTTGAATTTGAAGCCGACCTCAAACCAACGCCTTTTCCATTCCGGATTGTACACGCATTCTTATATTATTAACCTCCTTTGATGGTTTCACGATGGTAGAGTTAGCAGTATTTTATGTATGTTATAGATTAATCTGAGAGGTGATATGCATGAAAAATGCAGAGTTATATTTAAGAAGAAGATATTTTGATTTAAAAAAGAATCATTTTGTCTCAGGTGCTACTGAGACATTAGCGGACATGTCAAATTTTTCTTAGTGTTTTTTTCGTGCCGTGAAGTCACCGCCATTTCATTAATAATGTACATAATTTTCATCAAGTTGAATTTCGTTAATTAACACTAGAATTATCAATACTAAGCTTCTGAACTTGATCCGGACTATATGATATGATCTCGGTTGAACCTTAGCGAGGGTCTTAGGGGCTAATGAACATATTGAGGATCTTTACTACCGGGCTATAGCTTTGGTTTGTGTCAATAATGTTTTGCAAAGAGATATATCAATGAATGATGTTAATAACGAGTTTATACACATTTCATAATGCAGCAATAATACTCGTTTGCAGTCAATAAAATTTAAAACGATGAATTATATTTTAAAGTTGAAGCCAAATGTTTGAATGAGCGTAAGCTTGAATCATTTTTTTTCTTGTTAATATCATCTTCAATTTTAAACTTTTAAAAATTATGTTCGATTAGGATATTGATTGTAAAAATGTCATGAGCAATTAGCACTTTTGATAAATGTTTATGTACGAGCAAACATTGTAACTCTTTGGGAAAAAGGAAATTTATTCTACGAGAGAAATAACATGCAGAGTTGCTGTTTCCCATTTCGTTACCACGACATGGATAATTAAGCTGACCGGCACCGGAGTGGTCACCCAACTAATTTGACTGCTCTGAAGTGCTATATAAGATTCAACTCTAATGCCACTGGAATGTTGTAGCTTGTACATTTATGGTTTTAATGAATTATGTACCCATTGTATAAATGTTTTTTATCGCTAATAAAATAATAATTTTTCTCCATTTAAAATAACATAAATATGTTAGAGCACAAAAATAGTACAGTACAGTGCTTAAAGCTAACTTTACCTCCTAGTTTAGGTAAATCAGTATCTTGTCCTATTCAAGTGCATTTGTGCTTGCGTAGGTACTTATACAATTTTTTGTCTTATACTCATATAAAAACAACAAAGTTGTTTCTGTTTGAATGTGTGTGTTTTAAAAATAAATAACAGCAAGGTTGTAGGCTGCCACTGGACTTAAAGTGAGTACCCAGATCACACTTGAATTTAATACTCTGATCACTCATACTTTTGCTAAGGTAGACCTCATTTAAAGGCAGTGAAATAACTGGTTACTGTGACGTAATATCTTCAAGTCACAAGGTTAAAAACTTGGTAGTGATATCCTTGTGATACCACAAGGATATCACTACCAAGTTTTCGAGCGTGTACAGGCTGCGTTGGAACTTACTATTACGCGATTTGTATGCTTATTTGTCAACCTTGTCTAATAAAAAAGATATAGTATTACATGCACCACAATGGATTACCAACAAGGACGCTTTAGCGAGCACCTTTGAACACATAGCGAAAAAGTTTTAATAGGCAAGATATTAGAAATAAAAGAAGAAAAATACATTTGTGAAAATTGCTTCGATTTTAACGAGTCACGAATCGGTTCACATCCAGATAAACAACATAATTTGGTCTGGAGAAGACCTAGTGACTTGGAAAAGTAAAGAACTGCCCATTTATTAAACCAGGAACTTAGTGGCCGTATCAGGCTGCAATAATGATTTGCGCTAGAATATATGTGATCCTGTATCCATGCGTAATGAATACTGTTATGTACAAAACAATTGCTATTGATAGAATATTAACTTTATACAACAACAAAAGGTAACTTAAACTAAAATACATTTTGATACTTAGGTACCTAAACTAGGTCTAGCCTGTTCTTATAGGCACCATGGCACATAGAGAATAGAGGGACCATTGAGTATCTTAGTTTTATATATTAGTATGGGTCAATGATAAGCGAGAATCGCTCAATAAGTCAATGCTGTTCTTTGTAAAAAAAGGTTAGATTAGCTTGTCACCTCGCTTAACTTAACACTCTTGAGCGAGTTGTGTTTGATATGCGTATACTATATAAGTGTAAGGTATAATTTTTATTTTATTTTAGTATATCTCAAATAACGGTCAGATTGTTACAAAAAGGTATTTTCGATACAATAAACAGTAATATTATGGTTATTGAATACACGTACTTTTTGAGAGCAAGATGAATCTTGCGAATATAATAGGTCAGCCGCCTGATACAGGTGTAGTAAGAGGCGACTCCAGAACCGACAGATAGCGGTATATCCATCTGCAACAGCGTGGCTCAAATGCATGGGGCGCGTATGGGCAGCAGCATCCCTGTTGTGAAAGCTGCTCTCTAAGATTGCAAACATGCTTGCATAGTGTGGCAATTATGGACGAAATTGCCCCTTCCTTGGGGAGATGCTATGCCTATACGCTGCAGTGGACTTCCAATGGCTGACATGATGATGATAAAACAATAGGATAATACATATATATATAGGCTTTGTATCATTAAAATCGGCTAATAAAAAAGATATTGTCACACGGACAGAGTCACGATCACTAGTTAGTTATCAGTGTGTTGAACGGAATCAGGACGTATTAAAATCCAAAAGCATAAAAACTACCAAAATAATTGAAAAAGATAAACAGAGCTCTAAGTTTTAAACTTCTCTATGTTAAGTTTCTCACTGCTAAAGACACTTCAGAAAAACAAGACATTAACGAGAAACGTTTGATAGGAATTACGTTGAACACAAATCTAGAAATCGTAGAGCGTACTTTGGATATTTCTAGAGAAGAAGTTAAAAACTTTGAACGCATTTGAGGCATTATCATTAGAAAAATAATGAAAAAAAGTTTTATCCACTTTTTCTCTACATTAATTTTTACTGTGCCAAATTTCTCGTTCATCCGTCCGCGCAATTTCCTTAAAATGGGGTGCAACGTTTTCACTTTGCGTAGCTATAGATGTTCCTTTTTTATATTTACACCATTGTAATTCTGTATCTACATATACAAAAGTTCTAATGTTAATACAATCCAGTAAATAAGATCAAGTCTTAGCCAGAGAAAACACGCAAAGTTTTCACACGTTTTTCCCGTAAGAAACAAAAGTTAATAGATTATAATTATCAGCATCATATTCAAACCAGCCATTTGAAGTCTTCTGCTGAATAAACTGCTGAATAAACTTCCTTTTTTGGAGAGGCCTATGCCTCGCCAAGTAAGGAGGTTCATTGCCCGTAATTCGCCGTGCTGATCAAGCGGGTTGGCAATCCCAGAGCGCATCTTTCGCGACGGGGATACTGCTGCCCAATCCACTCTGTGCATTTTGCTGCACTGTTTCGGATTGATGTACCGCCATCTGTCGGGTCTGGTCTCTTATGAAATCTGGTGCCTTTAAGCGTTTAAGCGTTTAAGCGGCGTTTAATATAGCTTAATTACTATTTGAGTAAATAATAAAGAAATTACTTATTTAAGAAATATTAGTTTCAAACTTCTTTAGTAATTACTGAAAATTCGTTTTAATAATATTCCTTTAAACAACAAACTCATCGTGAACTATGTTTTATTTATAGCATTCCCCCATTACCGCCATATAAGGTAGCCGTTGTCTCTATGACGATGAGGACCAATACAAATGCAAGCATTAAATACATTACGATTAGGTATCACCGATTAGCCGTGTGGGTATCGCCAAGTAGAATAGTACCTCTCCCTATACCAAGTGTCGGAACAGGCGACTGAGGTGCCAGAACCGACAGATGGTAGTATATCAACTAGAGCATGGTAGATTTCCACCATGCTTGCCCAGCGCGGTAATTATGGGCATTTTCCCACTTTTTTGAGATGACCTATGTCCAGCAGTGGACGTTTTGCGGCTGCTATGATAATGATTGAATAGGTCTTTAATATTTGATTTCAACTTCAAGGAATGCTCTTCTAACCAAATGAATTTAAGATGAAGATACCCATAACTAAATATAGAGAATAAACTCGCACTTTCTACCAGATCTGATTTGTATGTTCATCGGAATCAGTATGATTGATGTCAGACCCATTGGTGGAGATGGTACTCACTAACAAACACTATAATATTGGGGTTTGTGCTGTGCCCGACTGTTAAGAATATGTATTTAAGTATAATAATTGTGATTTCTGTATTATCTGATCTCAGTAACATAAATGATATAAGTAACTTACCTCGGAGTCAGGTCAATGTATTAGAAGTTGCGTGAATTTAATAATAACAATAATATTGTCAATACTGGACGGGTATACTGACTGCTAACAACTGAGTTTGTTGCAGGTTCATGGATTATCAGCTGCATTTTTTGTACTTTCAGTAAATCAATAGTATTCCAGTATACATAAGACTTCAGATAGACGTACTATGTACCTTTTTAGATATTTGTTTATTAGATTATCCTTAGTTAATTAATAAACATTTATCATCATCAGCATCATCATATCAGCCAATGGAGATCCAATGAACATCCCCAAAAAGGAGGATCTCGCCGATGATTGCCGCGCTTGGCAAACGTGCTGGCAATCGCAGAGCGTAGCTATTCAGAAGTTAATAGATTATATACATCAATCATCATCATCATTATACCAGCCATTGAAATTCCACTGCTGGACATAGGCTTCTCCAAGAAAGGAGGTTTATTGCTTATAATTGCCGCGTTGGCAAGCGCGTTGCCAATCGCAGAGCACAGCTTTTGTGACGCGGATGCTGCTGCCCATTCCCGCCGTGATTTGAGCTGCGCTGTTTTGGATGGGTCCACCGCCATCTGCCAGTGCCGGTACCTCAGTCACCTCTTAGGACACGGGTTACAGGAGAGGACATTATGTTATAAATCAATTTTGAGCTTATCTAGAAAATGTATAAAATAATATCCCAAATTAGTTTATTACTAAAATTAGCTTCTGTGAAATGTATAAAGGCATTGCCCAGAATTTACAATTTGTTGCAAAAGAGTTGAAAAAGGAGTAAATTGCTATAGATTTCTTGGTATTATCTGATACTAGGAAGTCTATAAAACAGTAACAATTTCTGGAATTAAAATAAAACAGTACCCTAATTTAACAGTATTTTATGTAAACGAATCTTGTTACAAAGTAAACTATTCCACGATTTTATTTATTAATATTTCAAGATTATTTCAATTCAAATAGAATTACGTTTTTCGGAAACACGTTTTCCATTGTGTATGTTTTAATTACCAGAACAGCAGTACATTTAACCGAGTAGCTTTTTTATTAAATCGAAAAATGAGCGGAATCTGGCGCTCAGCTGACCCAGTTATTGTAACTGTAATAAATCCTAGGAACATCCTTAGGAATCAAATTTTGCACTTGCCATTTTTTTTTCAACTTTTGAAATTTTGCTATTTTGAAAACTGTTACCACAATAAAGAAAAAACGTCGTACATAAAATAAATAAAATTTAAACAATCCTCTTTTTAGAACAGTTTAAAAGTAGTATTTATTATTCAAATATTTTTAAGCCGCATAAACCACTCCACAGTTTCATTTTTACAATTTTAGTATGGATATAATTCAGTTAGAAAAATGCTGTAAAAGTAATAAAACTGACTAACGGTTTTAAAACGAGGTTATTTAATTTTTTTTTATTTTTTTGTACTACGTTTCGGTTACCTTGCGACAACCGTCCTTAATCTGAGAACCCGCGTTATAAACCCGTTAATTTTATTATGAGTAGAAAATATGTTAATGCTGAAAATTTAGGTAACCAATCATATTTTGAACAAGTAATACATGTTTAGATTTAAACATCGAACTGTATTGTATGCATTAGAAATGGCAACGATAAAACGAACTTGTATTATAACCGTAAGGCAAAATTTAAAATAACTATAACGGGGTGATAACTTGGCATAAAATTGGTTGCCTGTAAAGTCGGTATACGGGCGAAAGTTTTACGTGACAATGACTTTGAGTGGTAAAATAATTTTAATGTGAATATTCATTCGTATAGTAGGAATAAGGATGAAATAATAGTAACAATTTAAAACATTTATTTATACAAAGAATTATATTTAAAACCCTAATTTATACAAAGAATCTCGCACTGAATTTCATATTAACAAAATTTTATTTTTACCTTTACACATACATACGTATTTATATACAAATATACATACAATA
>JACJUM010000202.1:3066353-3079865 GCA_020976665.1 Heortia vitessoides
GGTAATTAATTTTGAGGTAGAGTTTAACAATTTCGATTAATAGATGAGTGTTTTTTTTATGAGTAATCCTTGTTCTCCTTTCATAGTTTTTTTACCTTATATATATATTTAGCGTGAGAGGTCAACATTATTTTTAATGTTTTGAGTCCACTTTCAACTATGTAAAGAATACATTTCTCATCTACAGATGTATGTCGGTTATTTACGTTTTTAGATCATATTTAATTTTTTTGATTATGTATAATTAGTTACTCTGCTTATATAATATCTTAATTGAGCCATGAGGTACCGGCAGAGTACAATAGCCTCCCCTTATACCAGGTGTCTTAAAAGGCAACTAAGGTACCAGAATCAAAAGATGGCGGTATATCTATCCGATACAGTGTATGTTCATGTTCATGTATGCTCATATTCCCAGGGCGGGGATGGGCAGCAGCGTGCTTGTCGTGGAAGCTGAACACGCTTGCCCAGCGCAACAATTATAGGCAAAATTTCCCCTTTCTTGAGGAGGCCTATATCCAGCAGTTATCTTCCAATGGCTGATATATTGATCTTAATTTAATATAAAATAATATAATATCAAAAGAAGCGTTAGGGTCAAGCTTCAAACGTCCAAGTAATATCGCAATTTATTGACCGAAGTTATATGTCGTATTAGTAAAATGCGCTGTCATTGTTATATTTGTATAAAAAAAACCGGAGAAGTGCGAGCTGGACTCGCCCTCTAAAGGTTCTGGCTAGGTATGTTATTTCGTACTTTATTTACAAGTTTTTATTTTTCCTGTATTAAATACATACAATCCTGTATTCTATTAAAGATAGTAGTTTTTACAATTTTCTTTATGATTACGTCTACGAGAAATTTTCTGTAATTATTATTTCCTTCGGGAACATTAAAATATGTTTAAACGTGTTAAAACGTGTCATTAACGGTTGTATCTTTTTTCCAGGTTAACTTAGAATATTGTCTTTTTCTATGATTAAAGATGCTGTTAATTTAAATATGTTGTTTTTATTTCTACTTTACTCATTATATGTACGTGCTCGAGTCAAGAGTTCTGATCGACAGACAGACGGATAACAAAGTAATATGGGTTCAGTTTTGTTCCCTGTTAAGGTACCCTTCAAAATAATTGATTCTAAAACTGTGATTGTTATTTTCAATTTGAATTTATTTATTAAAATAATTAAACGTGGTTACACTATTTCAAAATTTAACATAGAATATAGGTAAATATCGAAATTTTAACACGAATTGAGAAACTATTGAATATTGTAATCGGTGACTACTGTTGTCCGTGCTAGAAAACAGGCGCTTCTTAAAAAAATAAAGTAGTAATAAGAAATTCCCCACAACATTTCATACATTGATCTGACTCCATGGTAAGTCGCTTAAAGCACTCATGTTACGGACGCAACATTCAACACCCAGACACAGAACAAATAAAAATATCGTCATATAAATATTGGTTCTGGGTGGGAATAGAACCCACGACCCATGACGCAGAAGATAATATCATTACCATTTACGCCATCGGGCCCGTCGAATCGAAAGTTGTTGCGTAATCTCATTTATTATCACAAATAATTCTAACGAATTTAAAATATTGTAACGACTTGTACAGTTCTTACTGATTTATTTAAATCGTTATTCAAATCATTCCAGCTACTATATACTTAATGTTTATCTGCAATATACATTTGGTTTGCAAAGGCCTGGTGTTCCACTGCGATTCCTATAATTCTTTGTCTGCCTTACTTATTTGCGAGTGGCACGCGACGACTTCCTACCGTATAAATAAGCCTGCGCTTAACCAAAAGCCTCGGCGTAAGTTGTTACAGCTCGGCTTTGAATTATTTTAGTTTTTAAAGCAGCTTAATCACTATAGTGGTTTAACTTGAGCGTTGATTCATATACGACTTTATTTTTTGTAAGTTAAGTTTTACGATCCAGAGTTTTTATAATTCAGGTTAAATTAAAGGAATGCATCTCCCGTTCAATCTCGTGAGATCTGCTCGGTCTCTTCTTATAGATAAAAAACGAGCATTGCGTATTATTCTAATTTTTCTTCTTCTATAACTAAACTTAAACTTGTAAATATACTTTCAAATTCTTTTTTTCTTCTCCTGCGTGAATAGGAATTATCCAGTGAAATTGTTAAAAAAATTGATTTCCCGAGGGAACGCTTGTTTTCTCAGTAGTTTCCTTGTTTAGTTTTCTAATTTTGAAGCTTATATTTCATTTACTAATAAAACAGTGCAAGCCTATAAAACAGACAGACAGACGTATTTTAAAACCAAGGGCAGGACACGATAAAATATTTCCAGTAAATAGAAATCTTAAATTAAAAATTCTGATTTTTTAATGCATATATTAATAATACAGGTTAAGCATTGAAAGCGTTACATACGAACAGAGATACTTTACAAGGCAGCTGTAACACAGTTTAAACTAGTATACTTTTGAGTACGGCTGCCGTCGTTTTAGCCTTGTTTTATTTTTATAGTTTGTGTAATAACCTTTCATTATATTTATTTATCATATTTAGAGAAAATATGATATATAAATATAATAATAAGTTTCTGACTGTTCCCTTGCACAGAGAAATGGGGATACTCTGGATGTACTCCAGGTTAAACATCCGACCCCCAGCCGGAACCTAAACTTTCCTTTAGTCTGATTTGAGTAGTGAGTGATCTCACGGTGGATGCACAAAAAGTAAGACAAGCAAATGCGTCTTTTAAGAGTGGGTTTGCGGCTGGATTTGATGGTCTCCGGCCTGATCACCTCAAGGAGTTGATATCAGCCGCAGCTGGTGATAATGGTGTTATTCGCCTAAATTCGTTGCGTGATTTGGTCAACTTTATGTTAAAAGGGCTAGTCAATGCAGCTGTTTGTCCATTTTTGTACTGTGCATCTCTTTGTGCACTAGAGAAGAAGGACAGAGACATCCGACCAATTGCCGTGGGTAGTGTGCTTCGTCACCTGGTGGCTAGGATCTGTTACTCTTCGGTAAGATGTGAGCTGTATTCTTTTTCGCAGCCATATCAACTTGGATTTGGGACTTCGCTGGGATGCGAGGCGGCAATACATGCAACACGTTGGTTTGTAAATAATAAGAGTGATACAGACAATGTAATTGTGAAAATTGACCTCCAAAATGCCTTTAACTCGGTCGAGCATGACATCATTTTGACCAGAGTTAAAGATCATGCCCCTAGTTTGTACTCGTTCTTATACCAATGCTACTAGTCATCTTGGCGAGAATCGCATTCAATCCACGGTTGGAGTTCAGCAGGGAGACCCTTTGGGGCCTCTTCTATTTAGCTTGGCTATTCAAAAAGTCATTTAATCTTTGCAGTCCCAACTGAATGTATTGTATTTGGACGATGGCACTATCGAGGGAGAGCCGGAAGTGGTGATTGGAGACATACAAAAGCTCATTACTGGTTTTGGTGATATGGGGCTTACCTTCAACACATCTGATAATCACACATGAATGCGAGATATATTTTTGTTCAGGAGTGACTTCTGTGGCAGTTTTGCATAGAGTAGAAAAATACAGTTAATTGGGGTTTGGACTACCGCTCCGGGGCTTTTCTAATGCTGAAGATCTCGCTTGCTGTGCAGCGTGGAAATGCTGCAAGCATTCTGGGACCTTTGGATCGGTTATGCCCGAATTTATGCCCATATTTATCGAATGCGTAATTTTTTTTAAATAATATGTAGTAATTATAAGATAAATATATATATATGTATATATATTTTGATATTAAAGAAAATAAAGAAATATTAATTATTACTCTTTTCTTATCAGTATAGATGAATGTGTAAAAGGTATATATATATAAAGAAGAACAAAAATATATTTTCAAATTGGTTTGGACATATATATTACAGTTAAAACGTATTTTTCGTTAATACTTATTTTTCATAGTAAAATCTAGTTTTTACTTAATGGTTTTGTTAAAACTAGTATTACCCAGTTAAAATTTACTGCTTTAATTGATTTTCAGACAAATCTAGTTGTCACATCGAGCTGTTAAGACTAACACTACAAAAACTACTTTGTTAATGCATTATTTTTCGGTTCTGGTAGCTTTCGCTGTGGTCGCATTTCTAAACTAACCTTACTTTCATTTCGATTTAGTTGAACCTACATATATAATATTTTATAACCGATATTTAATTTGAGCATTAGTTTTACTCTAGTTTTAATAAAGGCACACCTTAAAAATAGTTTTAACTATCAAAAACTTATATATAAAAACTTTTCAACTGTAACATATACTTGAAAGCCTTACAGATATTTGAACGCCACGTAAAAAAAATTAAGTTATCAAAAACAAATTTACCTCAACACCATAAAGTATTGTTGCGAATGAAAAGATTTATACCACTATCTGCATAATTAAAGGAACGAATAAAAATGCCGTTCGAAGCTAGCGTTGCGTGCTAGACTGGAATAAATAAAGAGAGAAAGAAATGCTAACGCTAAGCCGGGCGACAGTCTTGTTAATGGCATTACCATTTATGTCATTTATTATTTGTTCTACATGTACGAGGTACCTGTGCAATTTATTCATTCGTATTACAGTTTAAAAGGTTTTCGTTAGGTAGTTGCAGTTGATTTTGAACGTACTTGGTGTTTTTATTTATCTTACAGTTTAAAAGACTTTTTATAGGCAGGCGATTTTGATATTTATTAATCATTATCATCATACCAGCCATGAGAAGGCCATTTCTGAACATAGGCTTATCTAAGACAGGAGGTTTCTTGTCCATTATTGCCGTACTGCCAAGGTACTCCTCCTACCTTGGAGAGGTTATGTTCAGCAGTGGATTTTCAATGGCTAGTATGATGATGATTTAACATGACTCTAAACTCAACCAATTTACACGAAATAATAAAATTAATTCCACATATGCAACTTCCTGACTAATTAATCCGAGAGCGAGTACCGTGTAAAATGAAATCAAATTGTATTTTGGGGATTATCGCACAGAGGAAGAGACGTGGCGTTATGACTTTCTATTAAAATATAAAAGTTAGGAATATTATAAGGTAGATACTTTTGTTTTTTTTTTTTGCCTCGATGAGCAAATTTCTTGTACCAATTTTTTTTGTTCTTTATACAACGTGACATAAAGGTTATCATAATAAATGGAATATCAGATTAGATTACCTAGTTTACATAGATTTGGAATTTTCTTTTCTCAGATCTTTGTAAACGAGACATTAAATTAAAAAAATCTTTTTAAAAAACCACTGGTCTGTGTCAAGACTATTGGATACTTCAGGTTCAGAGACTAGTCTAACCGCGTGGCAATTTGCCAGAGTCGGTCGCGCGGTGTCTTCGTTTTGTGGTTGGGTTTACTTTATGTGTTTAGCTACAGAGCAATGTTGTGTCTGCTCGATATTACCCCAGTCATCGGGTGTTTTACCTAGTGCACAGCAAGTACAAGTCTAGACTTGTTTTTGCGCTAGGGTAAATGCGAAAAGTACGATGACCCTTTAGCTGATTGACAGGATTCGTACTCCTCTATGAACCTTCAGTGCAAGCAACCGATAGCTGAAAGTTCCTTGAGCCGCTATAAGCAGAATTCCCGTTTTCTTAGAGAGACTTATGTCCAGCAATGAAGTTCTAATGGCTGTAAAGATGAACCAAGTAATGCACTCCATGGTCTTGATTGGTTACCCAGGTACACGTCACAAATTTCTTCGTGTGCTTGTCTCCGATAATGATTCCGCTTTTAGCTGCCACAGAACATGACAGCGAGAATACTGCTACAACTGATACCGTTCGATAACCATGTACCAATCTACCAATGTACCGCTACAAGTATTTACTAGACTGAGCCCTGCGCTAAATGTTACATCTTTCGCTGTTGAGGGCTTCGATCCACAACTGATGCCTCGTATAGGGCCAATGTACTCAAAAACTGGCTACGAAAGCGACTACATCGAAATGCGACATTTATTCAAATATGCATGGACATTGTGGTATGATAAAAATAACAAATTAAAAATTTGTTAAAAGCATGAAATCATAAATATGGTCCTGTCCTACGGCCAGCAGGATACTTATTTAATCAGACCTTTCCACTCTCGTAATATAATCCACAAGGACGTGTACCGACGTCGACGCGAAATTATAAACAGCCGTTAAAACTTTTCTGGTGGCCAGAGTTAATTGTTTCTGTCGGTGACTGCGGTGGGCAACATTAAAGATGGCTGACATTGTGCGCTTTGTTCACGTTAGTTCGTTGAAATATAAAATGATACACACATATACAAACACGCACACGCATGCATATTGATTTCCAGTTTAATGTTTTGATTAGCATAGTATTCTTCTTATGTCATAAGTCATATAAGTCATCTAAGTCATATTTTTTTATAATTGGCAGCGCTTAGCTTTTCACTTATTTTATTCTCCTTGTCGTGGCAATATGAGTCTTCTATATATTATGTATGTTAGAGTTTAGAAATCAGTTCAGATATTTCTGAGTTAATTTGTCACAAAGGTACAGAAATATAAGTCGTGTGTTATCGGCAGAGTAGAATAGTACCTCCCCTTGAACCACGTGAGGTAAGATGTGATTAAGGTAACGGATCTAACAGATGGTAGTATGTTCATCCGAAACAATGAAACTGATACACAAATGTCTGAGATGGATAACAGCATGGGCTAAATTCCCTCCTGTTTACATAGTTGTAGGTATTGTGAGTTTGTTTAATATTATCGAAATATATGCCTATGTTACTTGCTCGGTAAACAGTTTAGTAGTTTTTGAGTTAAACCGTGACAAACCAATTAAATATTTGAAAAGACATCGGTGATGTGAGTCAGTTATTGAAATGTATCCTTATCATAGCAACCACAGAATATGCTGGATATAGGCCTCTCAATTCAGAAGGAATTATGCTCATAATTGTGGCGTTGGGCAGGCGTGGTGGCAATCGCAAATCCCAACCCTGTTGTATTTGCGGTGCGCTTTTTCAGATGGATATACCGTCATCTGCGGTCACATTGGTCTTGTGCAGAAAGAAGTTCTATACAACTTCAGTACTCTACGACAGTATATTCTATCTACCCTGACATTGAAGGTCCATTGCTTAACGTAGTCTTCCCCGACAAAAGGGGAAATTTGCCCATAATTACAGCAAGCGTGTTGGCATTCACAAAGCGCAGCTTTTGCAGCGGGGATGCTGCTGCCACCCCCGCCCTATGCATTTGCAGCTGCATTGTTTCAGATAGATATACTGCTATTTGTTAGTTCTGGTACCTTACTCGTCTCTTATGACTAGTACAGGGGAAGATACTATTCTACTCTGCTCGTGCCTCACGGAGTATATTATGTGCCTGTAAGCATTTTTTCTTAAATAATCAGGCTAGTTTAAAAATATGCTTAATTTTGTTATTATCGTGGGTTGATGATAAATATTATTCCCTATAAAGTAGTTGATTTTACGTTTAACACAAAAAAAAGTATTTGATATTTTTACGTATTTAAAAGAGTCTGATGGGGCAGATGGTAATGATCATGCGTACCAAAGGACGAAACCAACGATCCCCACCAGAACAAATATTTTATTTAATATTATTTGGGTGTATTCCCGTGTATTATATCTGTAATACCTCTGTTGTCTAATGTCCATAGCATAAGTATTATGAGCGACTTATCTTGATGTCAAGTCAATGAATGAGACGTGTGAATTTATAACTAATATAAAAAAATATTGTTGTTTATTGTAACATTCTTTATTTTAAGGCCTATTGTATGGTGGTAATGATTATGTCACAGAATGCCAAAACACTCCTAAAAACACTGCCCCCCCCCAGCGTGTAGATAATTAAATAAATCTAAAGACTTGATAACAAAACAAAAATAGATGTTGTACCCATTATCTAACGCAACTCCGCAAACAAAGCACAAATGGAAGTCATTTGAAACTTGAGAAAAACACTCCTTGAGAATCAGCGGGATGAAGGCAAGTTTTGATTGTGGGGAAGTTGGGATTGAAGGCAAACTTCTACATTAGCAGGTACCAGCGGATCCGAATACAAATAAAATCCATTGTTGCTTCTCTGCCTCCTCTCCTTGAGACATTGTTTGCATAAAAATGTCTTTTTTGTACATTCTGTTGACCTGGAAATACTGAACTAAAAACATATCACAATAAAGTATAAAAAAAAGTTATTTCCCGCTTTCTGTCTGTCTCTATGTATGCTTAGATCTTTACAACAACGCAACGGATTTCGTTGCGATAGATAGATGGAGTGATTCAAGAGGAACGTTTCTATTATAATAAGTGTCTTATGTGATGAGATGATATGAATAAGCGTATTTTTCTGTGCTTACATTGCAAACACAAGCTGAACCCGATGAGATATATAAAGTTATAATACACGTATTCATACAAAGTCCGCGATGGCATATGTCTATTTCTGGGTTATAATCCACTATAACATTTTGTATCCTCATTGCACTCCTGCATTTATTATTAAACGCCATGGTCAAACCTTCACATTGTCTAAAAATCTTATTTTCTTGGATTAGAAAAAAAAATTGACAAAATAAAATCAAAACTTATCTATTTATTGTGGTGAAAGCGCAATAAATAGATAAACGGATTTTGTTTAACGTGGGTTCGATTCCCATGACAAATATTTGTGTTTGTTCTGTGTTTTGGTGTTAATACGTACGAAAATAAAATTCATTATTATTAAAATATAATTATATTAAAAAATAATAAATTTGATTCCACTGTTGTGTGATGTCTACGCGAAAGTGTAGACTCAGAGACCAGACTTCGAGACAAGTCCGCTACTTTCCTCGGAGTCAGGTCAATCTGAGAAGTGTTGCGAGAACTTTAAAGAAACGGAAGAATAATGTGTTTTAGCAACATAATGACTTAATTTTTTTTATTAGTCCTGGTCGACAAACAGTGATATCAGTCTATAGACGCTCTAAATAATATCACTTAAAATATCTCTAAATAATATAACAAACCTTGTGACCTGAAGGTACTCGTATTTTTCATATAATTTTACTGCCTGTTGACTAGAACACAGCGACGCAAGCCTCTATTTGGCGTTAGTAATAGGTGAGAGTAAGGTACTATAGCAAACGACCTTTGTTAAAGTAAACTTCTACTTCAAGATGTAATATAAAATAACACATTTTGTTAGCTTATAATCTTTAGTCATACTAACAAATGCTTAAGGTTCCTGAATTTAGACACAAACAAAAATCTATTTGTGCGACGTATATAATTTTAAATACACTCACGCAGTAAATCGAAATCCTAGTGCGTCCACCAATATACCTTATATTGGTAGACGCACTAGGATTTCGATACAGAATGAAATTTAAAATAAAAATCATGAAAAATGGAAAGTTTTTATTTTGAAACGACACAATACACTTAAAAAGACTAACAAGTACAATACAACACAAAACAAAGAACAACAAGAAAAAACAACACAACCCACCCTTTTTAGTTTCATAGGAAAAAAAAGAGGAAATATTTGCTTATAAATCAGAAGAAATTCCAAACTAAATCATATAAAAATTTTGAGGAGGTTTAAATGGTTTGTATTTAGGTTTGATAACTTTGTTATCTACCGGAGCCTAAATCAGATATAGCAGAAAAGTTGTACCACCGTTAATATAACAGAATCCATTCTTATATTAATTCCACAGTAACTGGTAACAAACATGTATAAGTTATGATGAGGTTGACATATCCTTTAGGATAAAATTCTTCAAAATAAGAGAAAAATAGATCATATTAGATTGGTTGGTTGACGATATAACTGAGTATCATTTTCCAACAAATTCTCTTGCTGGTAGATCTGTATTTTATTTACATTAGTATGATTTTTTCGTGATATTTTGATATTGTATTAGTTATCTGATGGCTTCATTTAGCTTATCTCCAAATACAATGATATCAGATGTCTGTTATCTTGCTTCATCATATTTACATAAGGTTATAATGTAAACAATAGAGGTTTTTACTGAACGTGTACAAATATTTTTATAATTAGCTATTTACTACATTATAAGAGATTTGATTACATCTATTATTGTGTGCTTCTTCAATATAAAACGAGTATCAAATTAAGGCGCTTATCATGTATGGTCATCTTGACTAGATGATATGGTTTGTAAAAAATCGAACATAACTTCAAAAAATGTTTAGAAGTTAATATAATTAGTAGTTTAGTTTCTTACTTATATAAGTGCTAGCTTTATATAAGAATAGTGAAAATAAGTGCTGATATTAAAGTTGTCTTAATTCAAAATCTGTATAGTTCTTGAAACTATTTTTGTTTGTATTTGTATAGCGAAATAAAAGAAGATAATTTTGTGGTTTTAGAAGGTCAACACTTTGAGGCACACGTTAATTTTAATCATTGTATAACAGTTCAATTTAAACATGCAAAGTTCTGTAAAAATATCTCCTACACAAATTTTGATCTCAAATGTCCGTGACGAAAAGTTCACTATCAATTGAAAAATATTGACAGATTTGTATGGATTAAGCTGTTTATATCTGCGCCGGTATAAGCTATCATAGTTTGCAAAGAATCTGAAGGCACTTTTGGTACTTCTTAGGTGGTACAGTTGATGGTGTTACAGTCACTTGATCATTTGGTTATGAGAGAATATAGTTTAACTATGACAGATGTTGTATAATGGAGTTATCTCTTGAGATGATCTAAATGAGTGCAATACAGATTGTCTGACGAATGGATTATTAAAGATTAAAAAACAATTTTTAGACTTACAAAAGGAATAGTATTGTTAATCATCGTTATCACACAACTCGGTGAACTCTAGCAAGTCAGTGTCGGGCTTTGCGAAGCTTAAGTAGAGAAAGTTTTTGGAGACTCTGAAGGAGAGAAGCTTTAGAGTGGGTGACAGGCGAAGGGTGGCAAGTTTGATGATGCGCTGGTGGTACGATGGTTCTGGGGGAGTTCTTGGCATTGCTTCTTGTCTATCAGATCGCCTTTGAAACTGGAAATATTATAAAAATATGAACTACAGGTGTCTATATATTTATTTACTTAATCACAGTTCATAACATACTTCTATTAGATTCTGAAGAAGACAATGTAGTTAGTATTGGCACCAACCAAATAAAACAGTCTCCACCAAGTGCTAAATTTAAAGCCATACATCTCAGACGCAGTACAATACTTCAAAATATACTACTTGCACAAAAGTGCAAATTAAAAACGTTAAATTGTTTTATTTTTTAATAGACCAGTTCGACAAACAAGCATACAGTCCGCGTGAAATTAAAAATTACTGCAACCTTTGGCATATCACAAAGATATTAGTCAGAACTTGCAGATATTATACCACATTACTCAGTATTTTACTGCCTCTTTCACCCTTCGGACCAGAACACATCAACGCTAGCACTGTTATTTATAGTAAAAAACATGATTGTTTATCTTCACTCTATCTACACCCAAAATTAAATTATATTATACCATTAAAGATTTAATAATAATCATTTATAGAAGAAAACATTACCAGATCAGTATACGTATTCACACCAAACACACAGACGGATACAGTGTGTACATATTATTTTGTTTCATGTGTGAGACAAGAAACGAACAAAATAATACGGATTTCGATTTATTTAAATAAAAGAAAGACGAAGTATTTCGAGCTGATAAGTAAGAATTAAGAAACTTTACTAGACTGTACTAATTCTTTTAAGGGCACCAGGAATTTTGTTAGTCACCATGACGGGCTATTTGAAAGCTGAAACGGAAAACCAAAGACGATAACAGTAACGGCTTTTTTTCTTGTAAATACGTTAAAGTAGGTTTTAGTTTTGTAGCAACAGGTGGATGTAAATTGAAAAGAACTCCTCCCCAGGGTTTAAGCCGTTTTCATGCCTAACTTCTTTTGCTGAAATCTTGCCTGAATTTGTTCCAATAATACTTTACCTACATTCCGTGATATACATTTTAAAAGATAATTCGGTCTATTTTGTCGATATTGGAATGTTGTTTATAAAAGTTTATAGTATTCTTATGGGCCTGATGGCGCAGTTGGTAGTGATCCTATTTTATGCGCTTAGGGCTATGGGTTCGATCTACTACCTGGACTAACATTTATTTGATAATATTTATGTTTTTTGTGTCTGGGTGTTACAAATATATATTCAAGTATTATATTTGTGATTTCTCTGTTGTCTGATGTTTGTAACCTAAATGCTTTAAGTGACTTACCACGGAGTCAAGTCAATAAATGAGAAATTGTATGAATAATACTATCTTGGTAGCAATACACATAACAGTGAAATACAGATATTTAAAGTATACCTCTTACAAAGATCTTTGCTGGGTACCTCATTGTCACCTAATTCTACCACCTTACGGTAGTGCTTGTGTTGCTGTGTTTCGGGTAGAATAATAAAGAAATCTGTATATCATTTCCGTGTATTTAGTTATAAATCATAATATGTTTAAATCGCAAAGCCACAAGGTCTATGACGCATAGGCAAATATAGCCTTCGATGTCTCTTACCATCACATGAACCAAACATACCTACTGACTTAAAATATATTTCATGAAGTAGACCTTATATGTACAAAGGTCGCCTGCATCGGTACCTAACTCTCACCGATTTCTAGCTATTTTGGGTTAAGCGTATATCTTCAAGTTCGTTTAGCGTTGTTGATACCTGAACCTTGTGATATTACGACTGTCTATAGGTTGCAGTGTTGCCTACAATCACGCGGAATGTATGCTTGTTTGTTGATCTGGTCTAATAAAAAAAGCCTTTTCTAGCTTTATTAGCGGTGCTTCAATAACGGTTGCCATAAGGTAAACTATTAATGTAAATAGTTTAATAAACCGCGATTTATAACCTTAAAAAAGAAGATTTATCATTACAAATGTAGTTACTGACGGGCCCGATGGCGCAGATGGTAGTGATCCTGTCTTGTGCACCAGGGGTCGTGGGTTCGATTCCCACTCAGAGCAAATATTTATATGATGATATTTGTGTTTGCTCTGTGTATGGGTGTAAAATATATGTATTTAAGTAGTATATTTGTGATTCCTCTGTTGTCTGGCGTCCGTAACACAAGTGCTTTAAGCGACTTACCACGGAGTCAGGTCAATGTATGAGATGTTGTGGGAATTTATTATTATTATTATAGTGTTTCACAATCCGATAGATATCGAAATGGATTGAGGTCAACAGCACCATTTACCATCATTATTTATGAATTACGCTTTATATTAACACCGATGGTAACAATACCCCAATCTTCTATTCCCTGGTGACCTAGACATTTTATAAAGACATTTATTGGGCTATAATGAGGCGGATGCACATACACAGAGCGTCCGCGAAGCGGTCGCGCTCGCTAACGCTAAGTTTTCGTAGCTGAAGAGCAACACGTTTATCTACCGAAACCAAAAAGCAACGCACTTATCGACTTGGTTTGATATGCAAACTGTAATAT
>JACJUM010000202.1:3099540-3113981 GCA_020976665.1 Heortia vitessoides
ATTATTATTTATGTGCTTGTCGGTGTGACGACCTTGTTATATTTTAATATTTAAAATTGGAATATAATGGAATTCCTCCGACAGGGTTTTTCCCAGAATCAAGAATATACTAACTATACTAATTGGATTGCATTCGCAGAAACTAAACTTTGAAAGGGTTATCTAGCGCGGAGGTCAATTAAATTGTGGAACATTCCAACTTTGCTTGGACTTGGATGTACTCGAAAACGGACGCTGAGTTAACATTATTAAATAATAAGCTGGACTGCGTTGCCCGATGTTATTTGATAAGTCTGTGGTTTAGGATATATAGAGCAAATACACAGAAGTCAATTCTAAAGGGTAGAATAAATGTCTTTTTTTGAAGTTTAGGTATATATTTAGGTGATTAGCCGTAAGGTCCGGCAATTAGAATCGTACCTCCCCCTGAATCAGATGTCGTAAGAGGCGACTAAGGTAACAGCACCGACAAATACATAGGGCGGGGTTGGATAGCAGCATCCCCGTCGCGAAATTGCGCTCTGCGTTTGCCAATTCACGCTTGCTCAGTGCAGCAATTATGAATACAATCACCCCTCTTTTTTTAGAAGGTCAATGTCCAACAGTGTACTTCCAATGATTCATATGATTATGATAATTAGGTCATCTGCACAGCGACTAAGTAACAAAATCACTTGTGTTACATCTATAATATGATATCAGACAACAGATGGATCGAAATCGAATTTAAAATGGTTAACAGGCAGAAATGTTTGTTTATTTAGTTACTAAATAAAGAAAATATCTATTGACCAAACTGTGTGTGTTTTTTTAGTTATTCTAGCCGTGAATAATGTGTTTTTGAAATCGGTCCACTAGTTTTTGAGTTATTTTGTTATCAACTAACAGAAATACACATCTTTCTGACATAATTATATTTTAGGTAGGGATCTTAAATTTTTATGACAATGTAATAAAGTAAAATGTAATTTGGTAATAATAATTATTATTTTCCACAACATTTCATACATTCACCTGACTCCATGGTAAGTCGCTTATAGCACTTGTGTTACGGACGCCCGACAACAGAGGAATCACAAATATACTATCTAAATACATATATTTAACACCCAGATACAGAACAGACACAAATATCATCATATAAATATTTGCTCTGGGTGAGAATCGAACCCTTGACCCTTGGCGCACAAGATAGTATCACTACCATCTGCGTCATCGGGCCCGTCGTATTGTCTTCTACAAAGTCACAACGTTCCTTGGTAGTACCATAAATTATTAAACAAATAGTATGTTAGTTTTACTAAAGACGTGTGATGTACCGGCTAGATGCAGGCTACGGAGAGGTGTGGCTGGCCGCAAACGCCTGCGGTCGCCGCTCTGGGAGACAGTTCGGTGAGCGACGTATAACTTCCTACAGCTTCGTCAATCTAGACATAGATATCTAGGTGCTAAAAAGAGGTGGACTCTGTAATTCTGGATGTGACAGTTTATTTTTTATATAATATGTATTTATTGTGTTTATTTTATTTATCTATTTTGTATATATATTGTCTACGCATATATTATTTTCTGATTCGTGTAATGATTGACTGGGAGATAATGCCAACTAGAACCACCATTCACCCGGTCCACCATGTACATTTTGTAACGTTTTGTGCAATAAAGTTTAATAATTAAAAAAAGTTGATAAATAAATAATAGAAAAACTTTATAGCTCTAGAATAAGCCGGTTCATACATTGGGGAGTTTTTTTCTCGGAGAATCTAGTGATGGAGTACTCAGGTAGGGGAAGCCGCTTATTATTGACCCACGTTATACTATAAATTAATCGGGCAATAGGTGGTGTCCTATCTTGCGCGCAAAGAGTCGAGCTTCATTGAGAGTCAAGCTTTTGAGTGATGAACGTTTGTGGCTGTTGAGTTGTGTGAATGATATAATGTATATTTTATTGTTATCATTGTAATTTTTCAGTGAAAAATAAACTTTTATATGAGAGTGATACTCTGCACTTGTTACATCCTGATATTTCATGATTATTGAGTGAGTAAGCGCTAGTGAGTGGATGAATTAATGAGTGTTAGTGAGTGAGTGAGTCAGAGAAGAAGAGAGTGAGTAAGCGAGAGAGTAAGAGATTAGAGAGTGAGTGAGTTTGGGAGTCAGTATGAGTGAGACAAACCCACTACATGGTCCGCTTAATAATAATATGTTTATACATTATCATAAACATTATTACAGATGAGTAACCAGATAATTAAAATTATAATACTTAAATGTTTAATACAAACACAAAACAAACATATTCATTACTGAAAAAATTGTCTTGGGTGTCTCCCATGGAACCCACGTCACATTCAGAATCAGGTCAATGTAAGATGTTGTGTAAAATAAAAAAGAGGATTTAAATACCTCCCCGACGTTATATAAAGTGGAGTTCATGCAAAGAAAATCGCTAGTGGGAAAAGCTGGTTACTCGTAATACTTGCAGTGTGAGTTGGACACGAAACTAGATTAAAAGAACGATTTAGTTAAAGCGAATTTACACCAGACAGTCACATTGAATACGTTAGGAAACACAAGGTGTAGAGGGGTTGTACGGTCGGCATAAAATGAAAAGGAAATTATTTAATTTTGTATAAAAGAATGGATAAATACCTTTCCTTGTACCAAATGTCCTTCGAGGTGACTGAGGTACCAGATCCGACGGATGGCGGTATATCCACCCAAATGGTGTAACCTAAATTCAACAGGACAGGGATGAGCAGCAGCATTTACGTCGTAAAGCAATGCCCTTGTATTGCCACCACACCTACCCACTGCAGCAATTATTAGGGAATTCTGTGTATAGCAGTAGACGTCTAATGGCTGATATGATAATGAGATAGATTAATAAGATGATTCTTATTAATTGTTTTATAAGGAGGTTTGTGATTAGCCTATTTGCCAATTATATGGGTCTTCTGAAATGCGCAAAGAATGGAATTAGTAGCTAGTTCGGAAAATTAATTTCTAACAAAAGTAAGACATTGCAGTGATGAAGGACTTGGTGGTGCAGATAGCAGTGATCCTATTTTTTGCACTAAAGGTTATCAGACTTAGAACAAACATAATTATTATGATATAAATGTTTATACTCAGTTAGTATCGAACCCACCATCCTTGGAACGTAGGATTAGATCACTGCCATCTGCGGCATTGGGTTCATCAAAATATATAATGGTAATTTAAAGCAAATGTGCGTCTCAATGACTTATAGCATTGAAGTATCGTCTCTTACTATGGACAATTTAAGACTACTTAAATTAGTCCAACGAACTACTTAGACTCTAAGTCTACATAAAGTAAACCTCATACAAAAGGGTGTCTACATTAGTACTCCACTTTCACCTATTTCTACCGCCAAATACCGTGTTCACATGGGTTTATAGTTAAATTACTGTTTAAATTCAAATTTATTGATACATATAATAGTATTTGCTCAGGCAAAATAAAGACGAAATTGTGTTTACTGAAATAACAAGAAACAATATTTAAAGCCTTTACTTCTAATTTAAATAATATTTTAACTACTTTTTTTTACAATATTTTCCACGTTTTTCTAAAGGTCACATAATCTAACTTTAACCTTTTCAAATTTATTGTCGGTGTCGTCACGTCACACTGATAGCTAATAGTTCCATAGATTATAAAAATTTCATACACACTAGAAAAGGAATGCCACTGGCGTAGGAAGTGATGTCCTTTACATCTCCCACCCTCGGAGAAAACAACATCGTGGTGATTGTTCGGTCAAGAGCTACTCACTGTTGGAGTTAATTCTGTGGCATGGTAGAAGTTTGACTCTGCCTTCTTATGTCCAACATCAACTTCATAGATAGAATTTGAAATCTTCTTTAAGATTTTATATGGTTCAATCCTCAATTCATCCATTTCCTTCCTATTTAGCCGGTTTCCATTTTCTACATATACTTTATCACCCACTTCAAATTTATATTCTTCTCTATTTAGATCGTATACTTTTTTTATTACAGTTAAGGGGTTTTATGGAATTTTCCAATGCTAGTTATCCGTCTTTTGTTAGATCTTCTACTGTACATCTTGATTTCAATTCCAGTGGCAAAATATCCATTTTCTCTCCTTCCAAAAGATATTTTGGGGCAAACTTAGTAACTGTATGTTCTGTTTCGTTGTATCTTCCTACACATACTTGTGCAATAGTTTTCCATGCTGTTTTCTTGTCCCCTTCATTAATTTTACACCTTATCCTATTGGTTAAAGTTTGGTTCAGCCTTTCATTCAGACCATTCGAAAATGTCGCGTCCGCAGCAGTAAATACCATTGTTATATTTTTCTTTTTCAAAAAGTCTTTAAATTCTTTGGAATTTATGCCAGGATATTGATTTGTTAATAGTATATCTATATGTTTGCTTTATGTCACTTTTTTAACAATTTGATGTATGCATATCGTGTAAAATAATCAACCAAGATATGTAAGTATTTTTTTGTAGACCTTGATTCTCGAAAGCCTCCAATTGTGTCAATGGATATAATTTCAAAAGGACGTGTTGCTGGACCTAAATATGACATGAAACCAAACTTTGGATTCCTTCTTGATTTGTTTTTAATACAAATATCACATTCATCACAGAGTTTCTTGATATTTGTCATGATGTTCTTTGCTGTATAAAAAGGATTTATTTCATTTATCATTTGGGTTCTCCTAATATAAAGACAATAAGTGTAGTGGACATTTTTAATTAGTGTTTTGCTAAATGCTTCTGAAAGTACAGTTTTTATCTTTCTTTTATTCTTTCAGTAATAAATGTTATTTTCCAGTATAAATGTTATTGATTTTCTGTCTTGTATTAATCAAATTTTTTTGATACAATCCAAACCATGAGACAATCATAGTGAAAATTTTTAATATCTATCACAAATATATTCATTTTTTTTTCAATGTCATTTATTTTTATTTTTAATGTTACCATACCTTCTGTTTTCTTCTCACCATTAATAGTTTTCAAATTTGCTATTTGATTATTTATTAAATGTTCTTTTTTTGTATTTTCAATAACTTTCCATTAATGAATGGTACATTTAAACCAGAATCATAATTTGCTGTAACTTTTAAAGTGTCATATAACAATAATTTTATTTTTATTAATGGTGATTCTTCTAGTTTTTTGGATTCTCTTCATTAAATTCAACTTCTGATTCCGAGTTATTCACACTTTTCACAATATGTTTTTGAGTCTTCGTATTGAACCAACAGTTTTCCTCAGGATGAAAACGTTTCTCTTTTTCCTTATTGACACAAATTCGGCATGGTTTCTTTTCTTAATTTTTTTTTTGTTTTTATGTCAGAGTGCCTGTAGTTTATTTTTACATATTTGTTCTTTTCAACAAGATATTCTAATTTGCCTATATCATTATAGAGATCTTCAGTTTGTTGTGATGTCTCTCGGTCAATTTTGTCACTCAGGTGATTAGGCAGGCCTGCGGCTATAAGGTCTATAAGAGTACCTGTATCAATCGTCTTCCCAACCTCTAATAACAACTTCTCTTTTTTCAATGTATATTCAAGTAATGAGCCTGATTGATATTTAAATCCAAGAGAATAACCTTTGTTTCCGAATGTTTCACAGATTTTTTTTTCACATCTAATCCACTCTGATTCTACTGTAAATTTTATTAACATATAACTGTACCAGCTTAGACTTGAATATTTTAAAAATTGTTTTAAAATTTCATTTTTTTTTCTGTTTTCATCAATATGAAAACGTTTACATTCTCTGTTGAAGTCCTTAATCCATTGGTGAGTATTTGCGTCTTTTGCAATTATTCCCAAATGTTAAGTTTCAGATTTTCTTTGCTTTTCTACGAGTAATGTCTCTAATAGTTTCTGCAATGTTTATTTGAGCTTTCAGTTAATGGTTTTGAATCATTTATGCGTTCATTAATCTCTTCAAGGAAAAAATCCTTAAGCTGTATATTTTGTTCTTCATCTAAATATACCTTTGATATCTCATCAGATAAGGTTATCCATTTTTTCCTTTTTTGATGTCTTTTATTCAATGTTTTTCTTATTTTGGCATAGTTAGATGTATTTGTTATAAGTTGGTGTAAGTTTGCAGGTTGATATTCGGCCGGTATGCCAAACATTTGGTGTTTCTATTGAGGTTATGCAAATAATGTTTGATTTTCCATCTGCTGTTGTAAAATCAAATCCTAATTTTTGTTGTATGTCATTGCGAAAAATGTTGTTTTATAATAGTATATGCTCAGGTGAAATAAAGTCGAAATTTTATTTTCTGAAATAACAAAAAGCAACATTTAACGCCTTTATTTCTAATTTAAATAATATTATCACTATAACTATTTCTTTTTACAATATTTTTCACGTTTTTCTTAAGATCACTTAATCAAATTTTTACCTTCTTAAATTTATTATCGGTGTCACTCACGTCACACTGACATCTAATAGTTCCACACTAAAAAAGGAATGCCACTGGCGTAGGCAGTGATATCCTATACATATATGATGAAGAAAATATAAATAAAAGTTACACCCTGAAAGTACATTGAAATTTGTAAAAACCAACTTCCTAGCTTGCTTATAATATTTAATGTATACAATCTAATTTTTAATAAAATTAATTACAAAAAATAACACCTAATCTACACCAAAACTTATTAAAATATATAATTTTTTTAATGGGCACTATAACCCACCATTGTTAAATTAATTATTTATATGCTGACAGTACTAAAGAGCAAAGAACTAGTCCAGCAGAGTTCCGCGGCCAACGCGAATGCAGTCAAAGACGCATTTGACCCAGTTGTAGCCATCGGTGGGTCGTAACGAGAGTTCTACTATTTACCAGGTGACACGACATTAGTGGACTTACCATTTTATATCGTTTGCAACTTAACGTGCAGTTACAAAGCGTTCCAAAGCGTTTGCATGTTGGAATTAGATAGAAAAATGTTTTGTGAAAATGATTTTCTTCTAAATACCGTGTGATATCGGCAGAGCATGACCGTGTAGTACCGGCAGAGAAGAATAGTATCTGCTCACAGGGGCAGGCCTCTTATGATACATGGTACAGGCCATGTTTCATAAAAGGTGGCTGAGGTACCAGCACCGACAGATGGCTGTATATCCATCTAAAGCGGTGTAGCTCAAATACAACAGGCTGGGTATGGGCAATAGCATTTTCATGTCAAAGCTACACTCTTCGATTGCCACCAACGATTGCGCTTACCCAGCGCGACAATTATGGAAAAATTTGACCTTTTTTGGGGAGGATTATGTCTAGCAGTGAACATTTAACGGCTGCCATAATGACTTATAACAATTGAAAAAATAATAACATGTCTTTATTTATTTTTGTCTCAACATCGTCTTACACACCAATCCAATTTTTACAGCTAAGTGTTTAATGGAAGTGCAAAGAGAAAGTCTTTCCAGAGACAGATGTTCAGACGTTGAAGTTATTTTTAAATTCTCGAATTTAATTGAAATTTCGACAACAACAGACAAAGCTAGCAACGCTATCAACACTTTAATTAAAGCTAAAAACAATTGAAAGGACAATTTTCCGCATCTCATTCTATTTTCAAATTCTTGTTTTTTATTTATTTGTTTATTTAAATGTAATACTAGCAGGTTGCAAACGCGTCATGTTGTAAATCTTTATATCAACTTTCCACCCACTTAGAGGTTCACTGTTAAGGGATGATTTAAAAAAAGACATATTTTACACGTGTTTCATGGCCTTTAATGAATTACCTTTATTCTCAATTTTATTCGAATAACTTGAGAAGCAGCAAAGTTTCAGACTAACTTTGCACTTATGTGTAACCCCTTTAGGGGGTGAATTATCAAAAATCCTTTCTTGGTGGTCTCTTGTATTATAGAAGAAACTCCTGTACAAAATTTCAAGTTTCTAACCCTTATACTTTAGGGTCTGCATTAATATGTCAGTCAGTCATTTTCTATTTTATTTATACAGATACTAAAAAGTAACAAAAATAATACCACAACATTTATGTTGACCCAACTCTGAAATAAGTAGAGAGTAAGAGTAGGTCAAAGCACTTGTATAACTAATATTATACTACATAGGTATCACAAATATGATACATTCTTGTTCATAAAATAGAGATACCATTGAAGGTGGTATCCGTCATAATTAACAGTATATGTAATTTAAAAATATAAATTATAAAAGAGCACAAATAAGATTGGAGTTATAAATATCGCCTAAACAAGTTAACGAGGTGATCGAATAAATTCTTGAGCTGGTTGAACAACAGCAGAGGGTTAAGGAATTTAATTTGAACGGTTTATTATCACCCGAAGTGGAAGGGTTATCTTATTTGCAATACTTTCGACATTCCGGCGCCGTAGGCGGAGTTAGAGACGGAAGGTTCTTTACGTTTGCGGGTGTTTATTTGAAACCTTATTGCATAATCAGAAAAGGCTTTAGAGTCGAACTTAATCCAAAAATGTGTCCACCATTTACTTTTGGTCAAGAGAAATATAATTAAATTTCAAAAGAGGCGGCCAAGAGAGGCCGTTCACTTTTTTTCTTTAATTACTGTTTTTTTAAAAAGGTTGATATTTTTTCTTTCTCTTTCTCTTTCTCTCTCAATTCATATCGCCATTTTCCTCATCACATGTGTTTAATAAAACTAATTAAAATTACGAAAAGTAGCAAAAAATCTGAATAAATATATAATATTATCACAACATCTCTTACATTGACCTGATTCCGAGACCTTATAACACAGATATCATACTTAAATACACTTACTTTTTACATTCAGACACAGAACAAATACAAATATCATCATCATCGTATTAATATTTGTCATTGATGGGAATTAAACCCACGACCCTTGGTGCATAAGATAGGATCATACCATCTGCACCATCGGGACCATAGTGGAAGACATACAAACTTATGTACATATTATGTGAAAGTAAGTTTTTATATCCTCCCCTACAACTTTTTGCTGTACACGTAACTAATTATATGCCACATTAATTTCCTGCCTTCCAACTAGATCGATATCAAATAAAGTTCAAGCAAACATTAAACACTCATAATGTGTACTCTTATCAATATAAACCAAGAACGCGATGCATAGCTCTCAAACGACCGGGCAATGTATATTTTGCTATCACGTTTGCTTCCATATTTCTGATATTATCCCTAATGGGATACGCTTGTACGTTGCGTTCACCACACGTTATCATTTTGCGTCTTACACTTTCACATGAACTGATTCTCATAATATGAAAAAATTCATTCACACGACATCTCATACATTGATCTGATTGATTCCGGGATAAGTCGCTTAATACATTTTTGTTACGAACATATAAAAATATAAATGCTTATCATGAGTGGGGATTGAACTCACGACCTTTGCCGTACAAAGGAAAACTACCGAATACACCAATAGCCGTTCTAATCTTTGTGCCAAGACTTTTTCTTGGAATTTTCTTTGCTTCTTCTATATATATTTATCTTTACACAAGCGCTGGTGGTACACATACGTATTTTGTATATATATTGTCTATATATTGTATATATATATATATATATATATTCTGTTTCGTGTAATGGTTGACTGGAAGATCATGCCAACTGGCCTTATATCCGCCATTTGTATCTTTTGTAATATTTTGTGCAATAACTCGTGTATGAAGATATTAATATTATGAATGCACGCATAATCTCATATTTTGATCTGATTCCGAGTTAATTTGCTTAATGTACTTGTATTAGGTGGCCGTGTTGTACCGGCAGAGTAGAAAAGCACTTCTCCCTACTGATGGTGTTATATCCACCCGAAACAGTGTAGCTCAAATGCAATAGGGCGGGGATGAGCAGCAGCGTTCCAGTCACGAGGCTACGTTTTGTGATTGCACGCCTTCCCAGTGCGGCAATTATGGGCTTCTGTCCAGCGTTGGCCGGTGAACGTTTTACGGCTGCCATAGTAATGATGATTATTTGTGTTATGGACATCAGATAACAGCGGAATTGCAATATACTCAAACACATATGTAACACTCAAACGCAAAATACAAACATAAATATTCAACACATAAATATTTATCCTGGTTAGTTATAGAACTCACGACCCCTGGCCTTCAAGATAGGAACAATACTAAATTATTATAAAATGTTACAAAAATAAAAGATGTGTTTGACGATCAAACCCATCTAATATAAATAGTCTGTTTATCTTGGTGAGAGAAAGATGTGAGTTATAGTTTCTGTGGAAAAGTTTGCAAGGCAACAGTAAGCAAAATATACACTTAAAGGTAATATTGCTGATAAAATAGTATGTTTCCGACAGTTTTAATGTCACCACTCATAGGACATAAAAAGAATTCACAACTAATAAATAAAACTACTTGTGTAACGGGTAAAAGCTAAATTTGCAAAAAAAAAACTAATTTTTAAAACTTATTACATTTTTTGTACAACATCAAGTTAACTGATTTCTATATGAGCAGTGACTTTTAAATGTTGAAAAATATAATACATTTTATCCTTACATATAAAAATAGTATAAACCTGCCTGATGGCTAATAATTGGCTGTAAAAAATGTCCCGTATTTTATAAAAGAAATTGTGACTCCATTGACGCAACACGCCGCGCCAAGAAAAACTTATGACGGTGATAATGACAGTACAGGTGGTGGCGCGATTTGGCGCGTCACTGAATCGCACTTTTTACGTCATTAGAAATACTGATGGCTATTACAGCCAAGGTTGTATGTATCTAAGAGAGTAAAGATGGAAAGGTTGTACCTGATCAAATCAAAATTAGGGCGATTCATTAAAGTACAAATATGTATATAAAAAAAATAATAATAATAACTTTATTCAACAACAAAAAGTAACTTAAACTAAAATACATTTTGATACTTAGGTACCTAAACTAGGTCTAACCTGTTCTTATAGGCACCTGATATAATGCCGGTCTAGTCAGACGTCGATTCTAGCGCTAGAGGGTTGTAATGAGACTGCTAATGAGAGTTGATTATGACAGATGTTTGTGTTTATTCTGTGTCTGCGTGTTAAATATGTAATTAAGTAATATATTGGTACCGTGAGGTACCGGCAGAGTAGTGTAGTACCTCCCTCTGTACTGACGTAAGAGGCGGCTATAGAGCATCCGAGACATAGTAGCTCAAATGCATAGGATGGGGATAGGCAGCCACATCCCCACCGTTAAAGCTGCGCTCTGCGATTGCCAACACGCTTGCCCAGGCAATTAGGAGTAAAATTCATCCTTTCTTGGGAAGGCGTATGTCCAGCAGTGGACTTCCAATGGCTGTAATGATGATGATGATTTGTGATTAATCTGATGTCTGTAACAGAACTGCTCTAAGCGTCTTATGTCGGCTTTAGTTCAATGTATGAGATGTGGCGCGAATTGTTTATTATTATGTCTTTGTAATCACAGAATAATGTGAATGGGTCAATGCTTAAAAAAGTGAATGTCTTAGATTTGTTAGATGTCTTAGCAGACATTTACAAAGACACACATTCACTTACACACACAAACACCACCATCTCCAAGTAAACTAAATGTAGGTCATAGTTATTTGTAAATATGACAAAGTTGAGACAGGAATCTCTTTAATTGTTATTAATCTAGTTAATTTTGTTGTTAATGTAGTTAATATAGTTATTAATCCAATAAAAGTTGTTATTAATCTAATAAATATTTTTATTAATTCTATTAATATTTTTATCAATCTGGTTAATATTGGGTTTTATTTAATTAATACTGTTATTTAATAAAATCCGCATGCGATATTGTAATCGACTTGTTTTACCTAGATCAATGTCTTGGAAAAAATATGTTAAATATGTGTCTAAATTATAATTTGCCTCTGTGTCAAATTTCATAAATTTATGCAGTCGTTTTTGTGTGAAAAATCAAGAAACATAATACAAACCATCACGTCTGTAATTATTAGAGAGATAAGTGGACATTACTGAAACTAAGCAAAAAGAAATTATAACAAAAACGTGTTCATAATTCAAAGATATGCCTTTCCCCATGTACTTCTACTAAAATACTCCTTACTACACCAGTAAAGAGAAAATTATGACATTAATGACGCATAACAGGCTACTTATGACACCAATTATGACAGTTGAGTCGCTGCAATACCCCGCGTCGGTGAGCGAGGTCTTTGTACTGTTACGTGTCCTCGTTGCGTCGCACTTAAGTGCCTCGTGTAGGGGGTACTTCGCAGTAATAATACAATTAAATACAGTCGTATACAAGTAGATATCAAGGCAACTATTTCTGCAATATTTTATTGTTTTCTTTTGCGTATGATTGAACATTTGTTACGAAATTTTGTAAAATGAACGATTTTTGTGTTCTATTCTTTGTGATTCGCAGCTACACACGCGTAGTTCTGATCCATTGGTTTAATCAATAATAAAAGAAGCCTATGTTACTCCTTAAAACATCACCTATCTACTAGTGAAAGGCCTGTTAAAATTGGTCCAGCTGTTATAGGGATACATATTTAATTAATTGATACATATATCACATCACGCCTTCCGGGTTAGGCAGGCTATATAGTGAAATATATACCTATAGCGAAAATCTGTTAAATAGGAATTTAATTTCTATGAATAAAGTTTAAAGTTTATCTTCTTTAAATATTTTATTGCTATTAACACCAACTGAAAAGGATTTGGTCCGCCGATATATGTTAAACAAAAAACACATCTAATAATTAATAGCGTTTTGAATGAACAGTCTAAAATGTTAATTGTGGAAGACTGGTGCCTATGTCTCGTAGACCCGTGTTACAGGTCACCAGGCTCTCCCACTTCCCAAGCTTCATTACCTGTAATATGTTATTCTAATATAGGATCACAGTAATTTGATTTAAAAATAGTAATTATGTCCGAAATAAAAATAAAGTATGCGTGCGTATTGTGTATTAATAAAAAAAAATACATTTTAAAAATAAGACTATCATTTTTATTTATTCAATTACACCTAAACTATCATTATATACTTTATTAACTATTTTTACTAAAACTTTAATTACCTTAGTAATAAGCGGGATTAAAACCCTTTTTTCATTTTTTTATGTTCGACGTTACATCCTCATTGCGGCGACCATCCTCAAGAATGATTTAGGTTGTATCAGGATTTGAAGGTTACAATAACTACCTTCACAAAATGTTTATTTATTTATGTTAATTTCCAACATGCTGACATTATCAGCACCAACAGTTTTCTTGGAATATATATTACGAGAATGTATACAATGTTACCAATTGTAATTACAACGACCCATGCAAATTCACTCAAACTACTCATAAATACACCAACTCATTTACCATACTATGTTTTAACAAAACATGGTACGGTAACTATGTATGTATGTATAATTATTAAATGGGCTACCGTCAATTAAAGTAGCTATGTGATAAATACAAAGGTTAGTTAGAAACACTAAATATGTGTATTAATGTTATTCGTTTTAGTTTATTTTTTTCATATTTACAGACAATAAGTAATTAGGCTTTTTTAAATGAATGTATGGGACAAAATAATAATAGTTTTTTCTAAAAATCAGAAGACAAATTTTATGATCAACATAGTAAATGTGACTGTGTGTTAAATATGTATTTTAGTATTATATATTTAATCTATCTGTTAACTGATATCCGTTACCAAGTGCTTTAAACGACTTATCGCGGAGTTAGGTATATAATATATGAGATGTGGTGGGAATTATAATTTATCACACACAGAGCTGATGTGAATATTAGGAAACAACGATATTAACAATTGCGTGCGTGATATTTCTCAAAAAGAAAACTTTTACCTTATCGTGACGTCATTTGTGGGTAAATACATTTTTGTCTAAGATAGTCAAAATTCATACTAATATTTTATTATTGTAAGAGTATATATATTTTTTTGATAAGATCCAAATAAAGTTCCCACGAGACTCTCCAAGATATAGACTCTTACAATGAATAGTGCGAACCCACGCTAATAAAGCCCTGACAGGAAGTTAGTATTAATTATACAGTTACACGGACAATTTAACCAGACCTTCAAATCTAAAACACAGTACTCATAGCGGGGCCGGCAACTTTTTTTCATCTCTAATTAACGTGTTTTCCGTGACTTGTTGGTTAACAACCCAACTTCGCGAAGTGTAACAAAATTGTCGAGTTAAAAGTTAAAGGCAACGAATATTTTTTTCACGAGAGTGGCTACTACGCCACCTTATTTCTCACTGGGACTTATCATTAATCTTTTAACTTTGCACAACGGTGTCGTCACTTCACTTTGTTATTGAGACGTGAAGGATGAGACGGACGATTCTGCCAATAGACTTTTAAATATTCATTTCACAATTGGGTAGC
>JACJUM010000202.1:3114081-3181496 GCA_020976665.1 Heortia vitessoides
TATATATATATATATATATATATATATATATATATATATATATATTTATTGAGAGGATAAGCCTAAAACACTTTCTATTATTAGAAATGTAGGTGTGCATCTGAAATCAGCAGCTGTCATGTTTCGCTTTAATTAAAATGTTTTCTTTGATCAACCCGAAGCCCTTCGCTTCATGAATAGGGATGATCCAGGAAACCCTTGAGCTATATAATATTTGAGGTATGTGTACAGTAATCCTTATTTCGATGCGTGAGTAGAAATTTGCATTCCGCTTGTATATCATTTATGTATGCATGTGTATCATTAATATTATAAACGTGAAAGTTGGTAAGAATTCAATTTGTATGCGACTTGGACCGAACGCGATTCTGCGGTTTAAATAAACTATCAGTCCACCTTCTATATGCGTTTGAATATGACTGCTTGCGGTTACCAATAATTTGATCTGATATCCAGGACCTTGGAGATCTGTGATCTATGTGCCT
Source organism: Heortia vitessoides (assembly GCA_020976665.1). Classification (NCBI taxonomy): domain Eukaryota; kingdom Metazoa; phylum Arthropoda; class Insecta; order Lepidoptera; family Crambidae; genus Heortia; species Heortia vitessoides. The sequence goes on from JACJUM010000202.1 coordinate 3,114,567, forward strand.
GCCACTTATATTTCTAAGCCGCTAAACTATTTCAGTAACTTAGGCCTTTTTATGCACTCCTGATACATTCATTACATACATTTTTTTAACTGAGTTAGACTAGAACGACAAGGAAGCGTACAGTCCGCGTGATAATAAACGTCACGGCAGCCTATACACGCTCGTAATATTACAAGGATATCACTAGCGCTTTGATTTGTGACTTGAAGATACTATCTTAGATTACTTAGTAATTGTACTGCCTCTCTCACCCTTCAAACTGGAACACAGCAATGCGAACACTGCTAGTTGGCGTTAGAACTAGGTGAGAGTAAGGTAAAAATGCCGTACCGGCAGAATAGAATAGTACCTCTCACTGTACCAGGTGTCATAAAAGGCGACTAAGGTACCAGAACCTACAGATGGTATATCAATCCAAAACAGTGCAGCTCAAATGAACAGGGTGGGGATGGGCAGCATCGCGTCGGTCGGGCGTCGGGCGTCGCGAAAGCTGCGATCTGCGATTGCCTACACGCTTGCTCGGTGCGGAAATTATGGGCAAAATTTTATCTTTCTTGGGGAGGCCTATGTTCAGCTGTGGATTTTGAATGTCTGATGTGATGTTATAAAGAAGAGTAGCTATTTAAGCAACTATGGTATAGAAAATCTTGTAGAATAATTTAAAAAAAAAGGTTACGAATATTATTATACCATATCACTCTAACAGTGATCGATTATCTACTACATTTATGTGTTTGTCCTAATTAACGTTAATACAAAGTTTAACATGCAATTTATTAGAACTGCGTTTGGAAGCGGTTAAGATGTATTTATATAAAAACAGCCCAACTCTGAAATTAGTTTACAGCAATACAATCTACCAACCACTAGCAATCCGCCAACATTGTGTGTGTATCGAATGCGTTAACTTTTACTACTTTCACACTAACTTTACACCCCCCCCCCCCCTTTTAAGGAGGTTTAAGAGATGATTTTATTTTCTTTTTTTCTTGAGAACTTTTAGTGAAGACCATTTATAGTAAAATTTACTCGAATAACTTTGGTTATAGCAAATTTTTATATGAACATTGCACGTCCGTTATATCCCTTTAAAGAGTGAAATTTTAAAGGGCCTTTCTTCTTATAAGGTAATTGATTATACGTTATAAAGAGAACCTCTGTGCAAAATGACCAATGTTGCATTAATATATCAGACAGTAAGTCAATCAGTTAGTTTCTTCTTTTATATATGCAGATTATTTAGTGCTCTTGTCATCTTTAGAACTAGACACAGCAATTCAAACACTACCATTTATCGGGAAAGAAAGTACGTTACCAATGCATATGACACGTTAAATACTCTGCCCCTAAATTAATATAACACTATAACTATGTATAAAACTGACTTTCAGCCAATTCTAAAGAATTCTCTACCATTCTCTACTCAACCACCATACTCTTTACTCTACTCTACGTATACGTATCTAAGTGGTAGAGACTAGCAATATAATACTTATTTATAGAAAGAGTGCCGATACATTTTTGCGAAGGTGTTTCAGACACCGCGATAAATTGTTAAATATTTATTTTTGTCACTATCATATATCAAATAGTATAAAAACGCAGGACCTTACTGATAACAAAAAAGGGAAAACAAAGAAATGATACAGAAACTAGTAGTTTAGTTACAGTATCTTTTGATTGAATAGAAATGCACATTTTCTAAAGGACAGATCCTTTCCTCAGAACATTCACTAACATTTTGTAATTACGAGTGTTTTTGTATTAATTGTATTCAAAATTATTTTAAATGAGTAACTGGACTAAATATATTTTCCAGGAAACGAAAATACGTTTTTAAAAGCGACCGGTTTGATTTTAAAGGCAATTAAATGCTTTCGCAATATTAAACTTCTGAACAACATTTTAAGGTCAACTATTTTAAAATGTCTCAGTATATATAATATATTTCTAACAGAAATTCTGTTCAAAAGAAAATAGGTTTTGTTTCTGTATTCAACTAGATGCATTGGTGTATTCAGATTTGAAAATAGCTTTCGAAAAATAATCACATAAAAAGGTGTATTTTTAACGGTGTCAATATAAAAAAGTCAAACGATATACTATTTTAAACTTCATAATATTAATACTGACCCACATAATCCAAGGTTTAAACATTCCCACCTTCAACAATAACCTCTATCGATTCGCACCCGCGAAAGCAATTGTCCCAGTACTGTAGACGTTTCGCTATCTAATGATAAATCTTGAAGAGGGACCTGACAGTTTCATTCAGCCGTATCAAGCTACCAAAATAAGACGCCATGTTATGATATAGAACGTAAAGACGTATGTTTGTATTTGTATTTAGTGCGAGGGGTATGGGGCGAGGGGGGCTTCTCTCTTCCTTGTAGTTAGCAACATTTGATTTGGTTGGTTAATTTTTTTTGTTACACTGTTGTATTCAGATTTTATATATCTAAAAAATAAAAATAAATGACAAAAAACTCGAGAACAGCAATATTTGTGTATTTTCATTAAAGTACACGAAAAGTTTTGCTGAATCGAAAAAACATCATACCAGCCATTGGAAGTCACACACAGTCAAGTACACAGACAAGTTTTATGTGACTTATAGTTTCATTAATGACGTGAAAGTTTTACTGCACTATCGAGAATTAAAAAAAAACAGCACACTATCATAATTCCTATGTTAATAATTTCAGCCTTTAATTTTCCCGTCCAATTAGACCGGAAGGCTACCGATACAAGAAAATGTAATTACGCCGTCACTAACAGGGAAATGGTTTTAACTATCGGAACTTGGTGTGGAGCTAATGATTTCCACGGAGGATTAATACGTTAGAAATGCTGCATTTAATTGAAAATATATTTATCATTCATTCAGCGAGTGAACAATAAAATTAGTGTTAATTAATTTTATTTTTCACTCGCTTATTTTTACAGCAGAATAGAAGGCATTATTTGCATAGCTGTGTTCCGGTTTGAAGCGTGAGAGAGGCAGTAAAATTAGGTAATGAGACAATATGTTCAGGTTTTAAGGGTAACAACGCGCTGGTGGTATCCTTGTGATATTACAAGAGTCAAATAGGCTGCACAGACGTTTACTATAACGCAACTTGCAGGGACTGCAAGCTTGTTGACATAGTCTAGTTGCGGTATGAGGGCTGTGATTTTTCATTCTGCCGGTACCTCGCGGCTAAATATGATCACATCCTTGTTGAATATCACCATGTTATATGAATGGTAATTTTAAATTATTAATGTTTTTCGTATGAAAAGTAATAGATAATCGGTTATTGGATTATCCCCACATCAGCTCAGCGGAATAATTATTGGAAAACACCTCCCAATGATCAGAATCACTTAGGCTTATAACCAGCCGTGAATGTTTCAGACGATTAAAAAAAATAATAAAATACAGAAACTTTAAAATTTCATACCTTCTCTCTTAACTGAATCCCAAAGGGCTTCAGTTATAAGTTTACTCTAAAAGTACGTAAACAAAAGCCTCCTGTCTAGCAATGGAGACTCAAAGGACAAAAGATAACAAATAGCGGTGGTGGAGGAAACGCCTCAGGCCTCGTTGCCATGACAACCGTCTACTGGCTATACCCATCCAGTTGGTTTGTTTGACCTTGATATTATAAGGATTTATCTTGAAAATCTGAATTATTTGTTTCAAGTCACGTAGATGAAATGTCTCTGTGTGGTTTTAAGTATTTGAAACTGAATGAAAATACTTGTACTTATAATTGATCTTGGTTTTAAGGATTTTTATGTGTTTAAAAAAATTAATGTCAATCATAGCAGCCATAAAGCGTCTTATCCTGGCCATGATCCATAAGCCTGGCCAAGGAGGACGTTTGCCCCTAATTGAACTGACATCTATCGGCGCCTGTACCTCAGCCGCCTCTTACAATACCCGGTGTAAGGGGAGGTACTAAGTACAGTATAGAAATACTACCGGTCTACCTCGGTTTATGATGTTTTTTTTTAAAAGGGGAAAATATCTTGCTAATATTTGTCATATGAATACATAGACTACTTTTAGTTTCTAGAAAACGTATGGTTCTCGTGCGATATAATGATTAGTTTGAAATGAAGAATTGTGAAGTCGTTAAGGGCGTTCAATAGTCATAATAAAACTACATTTTAACGACTTCAAAACGCGGTTCCTTTAACTTTTAACTGGAACAAAACGTGGAAAAGTTAATTAAATGCTTAATAAATAAGTATATTTTTGTCATGAAAAATTGCATGGCTGTCGTTGGATCAACTTATTGTTGCTTCATGGAAAATATTTACATGTTTTTTTGCGCAGTGATAGTTTAGCGATCAAAGATCGTCACTGGCTTCTTCATCATGAAAAACAAAAGAAAGCACGGGTGTTGAGCTAGTATACTAATTACGAGACATTGTCTTCTTATACTGCCTCATTTGAGAATTAAACTGTTTGTACAATAAATCATAAATTCCCACAACGTCTCATACATTGACCTGACTCCGTAATAAGAATCACAAATATAATACTTTAATACATATACTTGACACCCAGACACGGAACAAACATAAATATCATCATATGATTATTTGTACTGGGTGGTTATCGAACCTACGACCTTTGGCGCACAAGACAGGATCACTACCATAAATAAAAAATGAAATCACCAATAAAATCATTTATATACATGCTCTGAAATTGAAATTAATTATGTACTTGCTGACAGTATTTTAAACTATCTAAACTATCTAAATATGTAAGAACGTTTATTTAAGACTCAATTCTGGTAATCTTACGATAGTGCTATTTGCTTTTAATTGTTAAGCCTTAAGCTTAACAAAAGATGCCTACAACTATACGATATTTGTTGGTGTTCGTTATGTTCACTAGAGACGGGTCAAAATGTCCTTATACCGTTTGTCTCATACAAACCTGACTCTAACAATTAAAAACGTAAAGAAAGAGTTATCTTATTTGATATGGAACAGACAGACTTGGGGGACACGAGTACGCTTATAATTGTGCTGCCAGCTTGTGCGCCAAAGGTCGTAGATTCGATCCCAACCCAAAACAAATATTTCTCGGAAAGACCCGAAAATATGTGTCCGGGTGTTATGAATGTATTTATGATATTTATGATTCCTCCGTTGGCGGAGTGCAACAATAGTGAGTCAAAAAGTGCTTTAAGGAACTGATTTCTAAGTCAGGTCAACGTATAAGATTTTTTTACATTCATTTTAGTTGTACGTTTATAAATTTCAGTGATTTTTTTGATGTAGATGTGTATGATTTGATGTAGTGATGTAGATTTTACGCGAGAAATTCCGCAGATAGCAGATTGTTATCTCTATGTATAACAGTAGAAACTGACTGATTGACTTACTAATTACCTGATAACGCAGGGCCTGAACTTTAAGGGTAGAGATTAGAAATTTTGTACAGAGTTCCTTTTATAATGTTGGGTTGCACTAAGAAAAGATTTTGAAAAATTTACCTCATAATGTGTAAAGTTTCTTAGAAGTTATAAAATACAATTAAAATATTTTCTCGGGAATCATCCCTTAAAAGGGATGGCAAAGTTATTATGAAAGTTCTACAACTGAACGCGGGTGAAACCGCAGGGTGGCACATCAGCCATAAGACGTCCACTGCTGGACATAGGCCTCCCCAAGTAATCTCCAATAGGACCGGTTGTATGCGGCCTGTGATTATGAACCATTTGTTTAAATGACTTTTATAACACTGGTTATTATTAGGGGCATCGGCCGTTCGTGTAAAATTGTAATTAGGGAATCTATCCTGGTAGCTTTCTTGTTTTTTTGTCGATAGTTTTATGCAATTGAATATATTTGAATAGTTAAAATAGTTTTATGCGATTGAATATTTTTCTGATAGTAGAAATGAAGAAATGTATTTTTAATTGCCTTTAGCAAAGATATTATAAAAATTTTACAACATTTTAACGAGTATAAATAAATGCTGATTTTATCATTGTTATATACTACTAGTTATATATCTTTAAATAAGTGATGCTAAATGTCCAAAGATTTTTATCCGGTCATTTCCGAAACTCTTTTGCAACAGATAGATAGTATCCATTAGACCCATTAATTCTGAAGGACCGCTTAATATGCCATTTGAAATACAACGAACCTGTGCATTTATTCAAGTCTTCGTTCCACTTTTATTTGCTTTGCGTTTAGATTTTCAAAGTTGAACGATATGGTTAGATATAAGACATGAAATCTTTTGTCTAATGTACATTTATTTATACTTCAAACATTCTTGACTTTCGCTTCAATAAACCAGAGACAATATGTATTTTCTTTCATAATAATAATAACTATTATATTTTAATTTAATAGTAGCGGTTACTTGGGACTTAGTTTACTTAGGATTTTTTATACTTTATATCATTTTTTATAATGACATCTTCCTTGAATAACAACAGCTTATCAGGAATGAGGTATGAGTATTTTTTTGATAATTTGAAAGTGCCTGTAATAGGCACATTATATAATTGAATTCTCACGACATCTTATACATTGACTTCATTCTGTGATAAGTCGGTTAAATCACTTGTGTATAATATACTACTTAGATACATATATTTAACACCCAGACACAGAACAAACATAAATATCAGCATATAAATATTTGTCTTGGGTGGGGGATGAGCCCATCTTTCGCGCATAAGACAGGATTACTACCATCTATGCCATCAGGCTCCTTTAGAAGTCTTTATTAAGTTGCAGACAAAAAGCAGAAGTTATTATAATATTTTTACTTGCTGATATTTGTATTTTTACAGTATCAGTAATATATAGCCGAAATTATCTCTAATGGTATGGTATTAAAATAATACCAACCATTCAGTGTTATTGGAACCCACATTACCATCAGTTTTTCTTGCAGTTTCTTTTCTGATGGCTTGTGTAATGAACCTGCTATTTACTTTCCGTTTGGTGCCGGCAGACTAGTATTAAAGTAGGATACTCAATGACCTATTTGTTTAAATGATTCCCATAACACTGGTTGTCAGGGCGATGACCCTGTCATTTGTGTGAAATTGTAATTAGCAAATTTACACTCATGGATTTTTTTTAACGTTTGAAAGTGCCTATGCTAGGCCTATTTAAATAAATATTTCTGATTTAGACTTTAGGTGACCCGAAAGGTAACAATAGCATCTATAAATCATATATTATAGTGTATTTATTTACAGAACACATAACTAGGCATATAGAAAATGGTCAAAACAAAGAAAGAGCACAGATGTTTATGAATAAATCGCTTCGTAGCCTAAAAAAAGTCACTTCACGCTGCCATCCGTCCCTTTGTATGTTTATATCTTAAAGGTAATGCAATGGATTTTGATGAGGTTTTAAATAAGATATTATAGAGATTCAAGAGAAAGGTTTATTTGTATAAAACATGCATAATATAGTAGAAAAACACTGATATTTTAAAGGTTTCTTATATAATGTTAAGTACATACACACACACACACACACACACACAAATTTTGCGCTTACATTTCAAACGCTGGTTGAACCTGACGAGTTGGACCAAAGAAATGTACTACAGTATTATACACCTTATAAGCTTTACAAAAAAGACAGCGATGGCATACGTCTATTTCTTAGGTGAATACTTACACAATAACCATTGTTTATCCTCATTTAACGCACGAAGCCGAGGCGGGTCGCTAGTAAGTAATATAAATGATTTTTATTTATCTGGAGGGATAGTGGTTTTATAAAATAAAGCCCCCCCCCCCTTTATTAAGGAATAGAAGGGGTAGAAGGAATGATTATCGTTAACAATTTGTGATATTTTTCTATTATTCAAATAGTTCATTTATTAATGATTTTTAAAATAAACCTCAAATTTTACCCTGGAAATATATAATATATAAATTATACCCTTTGATGTAGGATTTTGTAACATTAAAATACACAAATGATTATAAACGCTGTATCACGACATTGTATCACGTGAAGCTCACCGACGCTCCCTGTTGACTTCCATTCAAAGTTCATCTATTGTTATTGTCATTATACTAGATTTATATACCGTAATCATATATATATATATATATATATAATAATTTTTATTACCTTGACGGAAATGGTGACAATATTGATATGATAAAACATGAGTAATATTGTTTCCTATTTTGATAAATCTAAATGTATTTAGGACCTTATAAAAATACCTTAATTGTTTTGATTGATGAATTATGGCATCTTTTGATAGCATTGAGCCTTAGTCTTAGTTAGTCTTGCACTGAGTCTTAGTTATTTATTTTGATATATCATATGTTTTAGTTAGCAAATATCCCCGAAACATCTAGATTGAATTCAGTGAAGTTTAATATGCATATCTGGTAGGTCTGAGAATAGATCTATTTTACAAACACTAAGTGATAAAGGCGGTTTACCCCGAAAACCTTTTATTTTATTTATGACGCATTAAAAATACAAAACAATAAAATTTCCACTTTTATTCCAATATTCCTTATATTTAATAGCGATATCAACGTCGCTCAGCGAGCGACAGAACTAGCTATTAGTTTCTCTACGTGATCGAATCAGAAATGAGGAGATCCGTAGGAGAACAAGTCTTTAAAATAGCACACCAAATCGCCAAGATAAGGTCGCTAAGGCACATATTATGACAAACTGACGGCAGATGGGGGAGAAAGGTTCTTGAGTGGCGGCCACATACTGAAAAGCGCAGCTAGGGACGATTCCCCGCCAGATGGACGGATGACCTCGTGAAGGTTTCGGGGAGTCGTTGATTCCAGGTGGTAGGAAACTGTAGTATGAATTGGAGAGGCCTATATCCAGCAGTAAAAGTCTGTGGGCTGATATGATGAGAATAAGTAATTTAATAATTTATAGGGCAGAACATTGTTAACCGGTGTAGCTAGCAATTTTATAGTAGCCAAGTCAAAACAACTGCAATTATTCGTTCCACTGCACCAGGTGTCGTAAGAGGCGACTAAAGTACCAGAACCAACAGATGGTGGTATATCCATCCGAAACAGTGCGGCTTAAATGCACTTGGCGGGGATTGGCAGCAGCATCCTCGTTGTGATAACTGCGCTCTGCGATTGCCAACACGCTTGCCCAGTGCTGCAATTATGGGCAAAAACCTCCTTTCTTGAAAAGGTTTGTGTCCAGCAGTGGACTTCCAATAGCTGGTATGACAAAGGTTGCCTGGAAGAAATCGCTCTATACATCGCCAATTGTACAGTTTTTACTATGTATTACTATTAATATTATGAGTTCTGTAAATTTAAGTTACACAATAAAATTATTATTATTATTACAGTCATAATTAAATATAAATTTAATTATGACTGTAATATAAATATTATATTAAACAGTACATAATTGTGACCAATCATATGCTATGCCCATAAAGATATAATGAAAATCATTATCCTGTACACATTCGAATAGCACAGTATATTAAATAGATGCTTAGACTTTTGACCTGAGCAATAACGCTTCTTGGATCACAAAATATCCGGATTTCCGCCTTCGAACAAATTATATATTGTAGACATACGAGAGAGATTTGGTAAGGTGTACCTACCCAACTTCAAAAACATTAAAGAGTAAAATCACCTATTTTCCCGTAACCAAACCGAAATGTAGCCGTGCTCGGTCGACCTCGGAACCCGTGAGTTTTCCTTAGCTGGTACGGAATTTAATATTCGCAGAGCGTTCCCGAAGTATTACGAGTTTCTTTACTGTTACTTTTATAACAAAATAAGGTACTTATGTCTTTTGAATTTTCTGGGATTCATTATAATAGCAAACTTTCTGCTAATGTTGCAGCTCGTTTTGAATATTATCCTAAGCTTGAAAACATATATTTTATTAATAATAATCTCATAGCAGCCGTAAAACGTCCACAGTTGGACATAGGCCTTCTTAAGAAACGCAAGGTGCTGGCAATAGCAGAGCGTAGCTTCTGTTGCATTTGAAATACACTGCTTCAGATGGATACACAGTTGCCTATTATGACTCCTGGCGCAGAGAGATGTAATATTATTTTTTGCCGTCAACACACGGCACTTATTAATAAAAATAGAAGATTACAATTATCACGTACAAAAAAATATTATTATAGAAAATGGGATAATTGTGAATTTATTGTTTGTAAAAAGACTAGTTTCTGTAAGCTAAGATGTAGAAGTCACACATAATTGTGCGTCTCAGTTCATGATGCGTGACACAAAGAAACATTACTAAATCAATACTTTTCATTACTTGAAATTGTTAATATCTTGTGAGTATAAGTCTGACATTACAAAAAAGTAATACTCATTCTATAAAATACTTTTCTAAAGTCACGATACTGACTCATTCGCAATTGCCGGTAGCGCCATCGCAAAGGAAAACAGTATGTTTGTGAATATGAGATCGTATGACTTATGTTCATTTTGGTTCATTTGAAAGGGTTGTGCGTAAGAATGTATAGTATGAACTGCAGTTGCGGCAACTGCATAGTTTGCTATTAATGGAAAGAAGATTACAGTACTGGTATTTTGTTCCATTTTACGAATGTAAAATATATGGATCCATCCAGCTTCCTTTAAAATATGCGATCTTAAGTTAGAATTCACTCAAAACCATCTTGTTATCGGCATTCCCATATATGTTAATATTTAGTTTTTTTACACGACCCTATTTATCGTAGCATCGGCTATTGATAATCTCATTTTGCAAGGTTCAAATGATCGATTTTAAGAAATATATAATGATTTTAAATTACAGACTTACCTTCAGCTTTTACAGATCCTTTCCTTATCCTTTTTGGTAGGTAGCGTAACGAACCTGCACAAAAAAGGCTGCTAAGGCTGCCTAATGAAGTTATTTATGTATTAAATGACTCTTGTGATCCCTTGTGTCAACAGGGTCGTCTTCATTATATATAAGAATTAAAGTACTTTCTTCTTGCGTATAATATATTGTTAACATTTCGAAAGTGCTTGTAATAGGCCTCTAATTGAATAAAATAAATTTGAATTTAATAAATAGAGTTTACAAAAACCTATATTATACATGTGTTGATCAAATAAATTATATTTACATGTCTCAAATCTCTCGAGTTGAGAATTATATATGCAAGTCAGTATGCACCCAGACAAACGATAGGCCATTACAAGGGTAGTAAAAAGATTTTACAGCATTTTACATTTGCCGCTGGGACTTGCTCGCGTCAATAACATGGAACATTTTTAGAGACTGTTATCAGCTTCTGAGGATTTCAAAAGTTCGATTGAATATTCAGATAGCTATTAGTCATATTTTGTTTCACATATTTGTTATTGTAATAGTCATATATACGCGAAGTCTTTTATTATGTCTGATCTCAATTGTTTGTTGTTTCTTCAAAAGTTTGTTCTTCTTTGAATATTTATTCTTTATTATTATTCTTTCAGATACTATTCAAACTGTGAATACACCAAATAAAATGTGTTCTAATAAATAAACATTTATTCTTGCATATTTTAATAAAATTAGTAGCAATTTCGAGATCTTGAATAGTTAATGAGTGGAGCGAAAACAGCTTAGACAGCCTAGCAACGTAAATAAATAGTGTACACGAAATTAAAGACACAAAGGGTCGTATCCCGACAGCATATCATAGGAGCACTTTAACGCCATATTTATGCGCGTATGGCACTTAAATTCTCATTTTCCGAAGCGATGCCCATAAAAGGCCCGAATCGGGAACCGCGCGCCGTTTGCGATGAATCGCATTGAATATTTTATATCGGCCGGCATCTGCCGTGTGTCGTTTAGGTGTAGTAATTTAGATAAATAACCATTCTGTGTTCATAAACGACTTAGTTGCGTCTTGGGTGAGCTTGGAGATAACATCGGAGGATCGAATCGAATAGGATTTATTCAGTTTTGTGCTTAGTCTATGGATGTGATTCTAGTCTATGACTTATTTATTGTCGATGGTTCGGTTACCATCGTTTTTAAAGCTCAATCCAAATAAGAGGTGTAAATGTCGATACCGTTCATCGGTTTTGATAGTAAGTTTTTTATGACAACAGATTTTTATTTTGAATGGGATCTCTCTATATTTTTTATTTTCATAAATTTACTAAGGTTCACCATCGTCATGTTAACCATTCAACGTTTACTATCACCCATGGATTTTAACAAAATGAATATGCTTACTTTCTTGAAGCTCCCATCTCCAGCTTTTAATGTTCTGCTATGAAGATCATCATGCCAGGGCTCATAGTCATATGATAACATGAAGTAAAAGTCACTTGAGAGACTTTTCACAAAGACCATCTGCCTTGGTACCTCACTGTCACTTATTTCTACCACCAAATAGCAGTGTTCACATAGCTGTGTTACGGTATAAAAAACGAGAGAGGCAGTAAAATTACTGGGTAAATATGACATTGTATCTTTAGTTTACAAGGTAGGCGACACGCAAGTGATATCTTAGTGATGACACGATATCTATAGGCTGCGGTCACGTTTATCTTGCTTGACTTGATAATATAAAATAAAATATATATGCCAACTGCCTTTTTATCATCATATGAACTTTAGAGAGTCTGCTGGATATGAGCCTCCTCAAGAAAAGAGACTTTAGGCTATAATGGCCGCTTTAGGCTGGCGTGGAGGCAATCGAGCGTAACTCCGCGACAGAAATGCTGCTGCTCATTCCAGCTTCAGGCATGACTCGAACCTGCATTTTTCCCATGCTGAGGTACTACACTACCGCTGTATTATCGAGACCTTAGCTCGCTTATATTATCTTAAACATTCAGCATTTTGTTATGCTTAAAACCTCTAATGTAATTGACTATGCTGTTTCAGGTGGATACACCGGTACCTCAGCCGCCTCTTATGACACCTGGTAAAAGAGGAGGTACTGTTCTACTCTGGCGGTACTTAACTATAGTTTGCAATAAACATTTGTACTTTAACTAAAGTACTATTTAGGAATGGTTTTAAAATTCTCTGTTAGCATACCATGCCCCAGTAAAGAGTGCTCCAAGGAAATAACAAGATGTAGTGTCTGATCTGTTGCCATGACGGACCTCTTAATTCTGGCTTTTAATTCACGGAACCAAGGGAAATTTATGTACTGGGATGTCAAATGGTTTCTGGGGACTGAGCGCTAAGATGGAGCTGGGTTACATAGGTAACATTTAAAATTAATAACAAAATCGCATCTTTATTGTATTTTGAACAGTGTGTACTATGTTTTTAGTATTACGCGTTAAAAACTAGATGGCTTAAAAAATAAACTATACAGTAATATAGATTATTTATCATTAAAATCTATTTGTATAATTTTAATAAAAAAAATGTGCATGTCACATAAAAATTATGTCGATAATATAATACACAAAACTTAACTTAATACATATTCACAATTAGACATAGAATAAACATAAGTGTTCAACAAATAAATGTTTATCCTAGGTAGATATCAAACCAGGGACCCTTGGCACGCAAGTCAGGGATAGTACCAAAAGCGCAATCGCATCTTCTGATATGTTTTGATGAAATTCAGTCAGTTATATATATATATATATATATAACAGCGGACCTGACAGACGTTGTCTGAAAACCTAGACACCGACTGTACCGCCATCTGGGATGATTTCTGAATCTAAACCATCCGACCCCCACTTAATGCATTTACAAAATAAACACAAACCGTAGAATTATATAAGTACACAAGACTCTCCGAAGAAGTAAGGAGGTTTTGGCCTAATTGCCGCGCTGGGCAAGCGTGTTGGCAATCGCAGAACGTAGCGGCGGAATGCTGCTGCCCATCCCCGCCCAGTAAATTTGAGCTGCACTGTTTCGGATGGATATTCCGCCACCTGGTACCTTAGTCACCTCTTACGACACCTGGTGCAGCGGAAGGTACTATTCTATTCTGCCGGTGCCTCAGGGATAATAAGATGGAGTATTTTATTTTTTTAAGGAAGGCTTTTACCGTGATTTATTTATATACATTTACTATATACTAATTATTATTCCCTCTATATTAGATGACATAAGATGCGGCTGAGGTACTGATACCAACGGTGGAATTCTTATGCAAAACAGCGGAGCTCTGCTATTGCCAACACATCTCCTCAGCATGGCAATACTCTCTTGGATTTGGATGAGATTAGATATGTCTCAGCATTTTTGTAAAAGTAATTTTAGATTTTATTTATATTTTCTATATTATCTTAACCAAAAGAAGGATTTTTTTAAGTATATAATTTACTCCTTGCCAGGGCGCCATCTTAGGCGCCCAGCAAAGTCGTTAGGCACCATGTCCCGGTGATTTATGATAGTAGGGACAACTCACTGTCTTCCATATCTCGCAAAATGCGTGTGTTGGCCATACAGTTACTACCTCGTGACAAATACTACCTTAGCACGCTTCAATTTCAGTTCGCAATGCGGTATTAGTGTATGTCTGGTCTGCATATATCAGTGATTAATTTGTTCCGCATTCGTCCCAAGGCTTTATCTAGCATTTTAATAGCATTCCATGATGATTCCAATAGCATCCCAACATGATTCCAATAGCAAAAATGACGGATCTGATAGCGCAGATGGTAGTGATCCTATCTTTGATATAAAGATACAAATTGAAGATCTCGTGTACAAAGCCGCGAGCGGAAAGTTAGCTAAACAATACGAAAAATAAATAAGAAACTATATTATATGTAACATATTTTTGTATGTCATAATAAATAAATGAAAATTTTAAAAGCAATATTAATCAATTTCAACCTACAAACAAAAAATCATAGACGTTAATATTCTTAATATTACCGGACTAAAATACTAAGGTACCGGCATAAAGTACCTACCCCTTTACAAGGTATCGTAAAAGACGACTAAAGTACCAGAACTGACATATGGCAGTATATCCATCCAAGATTGTGCAGCTCAAATGCACTGAGTGTGAATGGGCAGCAGCATCTCTATCGCGAAAGCTGCGCTCTTCGGTTGCCAACACGTGTTACCCATTATGGGTAAGATTTCCCTTTTTTGCGTAGTCCTTTGTTTTACAGTGGACTTTAAATGGTTGGCATGATGATGATGATGATAATGAAAATACACTAAAATTTATAGTTAAAAAAGTAATTAAATTAATGAAGTACCAGGAAGCTAAGTAGCTCTACACTCATAATAATAAAAGTCTCGAGAATTGTTGTTACAATGTACCCGCGACATCGAACAAAAAAAATTAAACAAACCGCGTTTTTTAACTGTTTAAAGAGTAGTTTTATTATGAGTAGTGAACGCGTAAAAGTTAGAAAATATTATAGACTCTTCCTTTCACAGTTCTTGCTGAAGGAGACCAAGTCACCAATAAATATAATAGATTCGGTCCCGAAGGCGTGGCGAATACAAACAAGAACTACTGCTTTTGATGCTTATTTACTGTAGTTATGCCTTCTGCAAACAAATCCGCATTTGTTTATCTTTCACAAACAGTTTTAGGAGAGCGCCATCTGATATTGTTTTTATTTGTTTCGTTTTGACTCCTGTCGGCATATTTTTTGTTTTTCATTTTGTTTTATCCGATTGTAAAGGGATTTGATGGCGCAGATGATCATGCAGCACAATAATCCTATCTTATGAGACAAAGGTCGTGGATTAAATCCCCTTCCAGGACAAATATTTTTATGAAAGTCAATATATCTACGCTCTAAATTTTATTGTGGTATGAGACAATGCGGACTACAGGAAAAACAAAAAAAATATAAACAATTAATTCGTTATATTTTTATTATTTGAATAGCTATTTTTAGTTATTTATAAGCTATTTTAAACAAATATTGTTGAAAATAAATCCTCTTTTATTTTAAACTATTTACAAAAGTCAGAAATAAATAAATACAAAAAAACTGCCCCATGTCCCTTACGCCAATTGAATTTCTGAACGTCGATATGTAAAGTGTTCTTGTGATCCCTCTGTTGTCGGATGTCCTTAGCATAAGTGCTTTAACCGACTTATTTCAGTGTTAGATCAATATATTGTATGTATATACATAATGTTGTAGTTTAAATTTAATTAAATAGAAAATTTTGACTTGCCCATTGGCGCATTCGGTATTCCTTATGCACAAAGGGTCATTGGTATGATCCCGACCCAAACAATTAAAAATTAAATTTGTAATTCCCCCGTTGCCTGTTATTCGTAACACAACTGCTTTGCGCTACTAGTCCCGGAAGTGGGGCGATGTATGAGATAGGTAAATTTTTAATAAACTCTTTCCTTAAAATGTTGCTATAGATTTCCATTAAAATATGCCTGTTAAATTTGAATCAAATGGGCAGGATATCATCTTTATGAAGTTTCTAGATTGCCACTACGTTTGCCTTAATGGAGTAATTATGAACTAGTTTTGTCCCTTTTTTTAGCAGCTCTATATTCAGTAAAGACTGGAAAAATCCACTGCAGAACATAGGCCTCCCTATGATGAAAAGCTACGGCTTATATGATTAGAAGTTATTCTCAAATCCCGTCATATTTTTAAATTTGCATAAGTATATAGATTATTAATAAAAATACTATTTTCAGCTTTAAAACGCAGTTTATTACCCGGTTACTTTGTGTCAACCGTAGTCGTTGGAGGTAGCCTTTATGTCGAACAAAAATAAGCCCTTAAAAAGGAGTTGTATAATGGGCGGTGAACGCGTCAATATAAGACAATATCAAAAATGTTTATTTGTGAAATTCATAATGTGGTAGAAGCAAAACTATTTAGATATTTGTGCGTCACAAACCGTTTCTAATACAGAATAGATTTTTTTCACTAAAAAGATAACTCAGAAATCTCTTTATTTAAATGAGCCTATCATGTACAGCTTCAATTAAAAATTAAAAAAAAAATAAAGTTATTATTATTATTAATTGTAGAAGCTGTTAATTTTAAAATTAGACCAGGTCGATAAACAAACCTGCAGCTCGCGTAAGTGTCACAGCAGCCTATAGACACTCGTAATATCAGGAGGATATCACTAGCGCGTTGCCAACCTTATGACTTGGAGATATTATGTCACATTACCTGATAACTTTTACATAGGTGAAAATAAGATACCAAAGCACCTCATTCTCACCGATGTTCCGGTACCTATGTATGAGGTCTATCTATTGTGAAGCTATTGCGTTCTAACAACAGCGTTCATCACGCTTTGGTAAAAATCCAGGAAAAAAAACTGGCGGTGACATAAATTCTACCTACGACTTTAAAATACAACCTGGAATAACGGCTAAGTTTGCCTTCCAAGCACAAATCGGCTCGAAATAATCAATTTGCGGAATAACCACTGCGCTATGAGCTCCTCTTAAGGCACACGTGGCGTGAATGTCATCGGGCGAAGTGCTTTTTATTATCTATGTAACCCGTTTCTTGGTTCAAAAATTCCTTTCCAATTTTCGGTTAAGCACTTTTGCAGATTCTTTGCGTTACAATGTCGCAGTTTGTTGCAAGTTTGGTTGGTGTCCTTTATTATGAAATGGTAGTAAAAATGTAACAGAATTTTATGGAAATGCAGTGACCTGGTAAAATGAAATTGAATTTACCTATTAGAACAGTATTATCTGTTAGTTTAGATTGATGCATTTTGATATTTTAGTATTTCCTAGTTACAAAATTGTATTGACTATATCCATAGTTTGGAAAGTCTGGGGCCTGTAGGACAGCTTTAAAACTAACACAGGCTCCAGAAGCTTCAAATGATAAAATATGTATACGGCTTTTTATAAATAAATTCATAATTATTATTTAATTTATTCACAACTAAACGAAAAAACTTTAGTATATTATATCAAGTAATCACATCCTGTAGGAGTAAGAAAGAAGAAATTTTACGTTACTGATAAGTAAATGAAAAACAAGTTAATTATAATGGTGAAATCAAATAAACCTTGTTTTAAAGCCGTTAGTAAGTCGTTTTATTATAAGTAGCAAACTCTAAAATGTGTAGAAAAATTAGACTATTGATTTCTATTGATTATATTATTTATTGTAATAAATATTATATAATATAATCAGGAATATATTCCTGAGTCTAATGTGTCTTATGCTTTATACACAATCATTAATCTCTTTATTCACACGTGTTGTAAGTATAAAGAAACAATTTCATTGGAGTACCTATGTCTTTGGAGAACAACCGTTCTATGAGCCACTTCAATTTGTTTTACATGCCTTTATCATCTAAAAAATTGAAAAAAGTTAGTACTTAATCGTAAAGTACTTTATCAGCCATGAGTTACCGGTAAAGTAGAATAATACCTCCCCCTGAATCAGGTCTCGTAAGAGGTGACTAAGGTACCAGAACAGACAGATAGCAGAAGGTGAGGATGGGCAGAATCATCCTCGTCGCGTAAGCTGCGCTCTGCAATTGCCAACACGCTTGTCCAGCGTGGAAATTCCGCTTTTGCTGGAGATGCATATCCAGCAGTGGACTTCCAATGGATGGTATGTTGATGATATTTTTACTCCACAAATTTATTTTGTCACGTGATTTTAAATACATAAGGTTTTGTAATTCTTTTTTGTCAACAAGACGTGGAGCGTCCACCTAGAACGTGGACAGAAGAGTCAACAAGAACTACAAGATCGAGAAGTAGCTCGCATACAACCAGTCCTATTGGAAATTACTTAGAGAGATCTTCAGAAGTTGACGTCTTGCAGCTGATGTAATAAAATCTTCTCGAAAATATCTT
Organism: Heortia vitessoides; assembly: GCA_020976665.1. Lineage (NCBI taxonomy): Eukaryota > Metazoa > Arthropoda > Insecta > Lepidoptera > Crambidae > Heortia > Heortia vitessoides. The sequence continues at coordinate 3,133,324 of JACJUM010000202.1, forward strand.
GTGAGTTATAAGCTACGCTACGTTAAGAAAGATCCTAAAAATTTAACATGAGGTAGAGCATACAAAGGTTGTCTGCATTGGTACTTTACTCTCATGTATTTCTACCGCTAAATACCAGTGTTCGTATTGCTTTGCTCCGGTTTGAAAGATGAGTGAAACTAACTACTGGCAATGTGGTAATGCAACAATCTTCAAGTCACAAAATTGGCAATGCGCTGCTGATATCCATATGATATCACTATCGTATTACCTGCAGACTGTATATATATTTGTCGACTGGGGCTAATACAAAAAAGAACGGTTGGAAACTGAAACGTCGTTCTAAATGAAAAAAGCTAAATAAACAGCGTTTAATAACTTGCAGTATTTTATGACTAGTGAATGCACAAAGGTTTATCAGAATATCAAACGATGTGGTCCTGTGTGCAAATCGGCAAAGTTTAGAAACTCCTAATTATGCATGCAGTGCCCGGAGTCTATTAGATTAGTTATTTAACTTCATAACTTGGACTACCGTTTTATTCAAGTTTAATCCAGGATCAACTATTTGTCTTTTTAGGGTTACTTAACTCTAATAGAAAAAAGATCGGTTTGTCCGTTGGATCGATTTCATCGAGATCAGTTAAGTAAATCTGTCTCCCACTACAGTTATTGTCGAAATGAAAACAATATACTTAAATCTGCCTCTTCAATATGTAAAAATGAACTATATTCCCGTTTCTTGATGTTTGATTGTGCCGCATCAAAACTTATCAACATTTTAAAATTGTAGAAATAATATCTCTTATAAAAACTACTTACCATCTACTGCATCTGGACTGGTGAAGGCACTGTCTTCTTCACGAGACTCTTGCTCAGAGGCCGTGAAGTTCATTTGTGACATAATTTATATCCTTGTTATATGTCATCCTATATCTATATCCTATAGCGTCCATAGGCTATAGTGACGCTTCTAAGACGGTAGTGATTCTATCTTGTGCACCAAGGGTCGTGGGTTCAATGCCCACCCAGAGCAAATATTTATATGATGACATTTGTGTTTGTTCTGTGTCTAGGTGTTAATTATATGTATTTAAGAGGTATGTTTGTGATTCCTTTGTTGTCTGGTGTCTGTAACACACGTGCTTTAAGCGACTTATCACAGAGTCAGGTCGATGTATGAAATGTTGTGAGAATTTATTTATTTATTTACTTTCACGCGGATTGTATGCTTGTTTGTCAACATGGTCTAATAAAATAAACAAGATCGGTCTTTTACATGAACTATGTAACTATGACAAAGCTAATTGTAATTCTAAACATTAAGTATGTATAAGTGAGAGAAGGAAAATAAATATTTTTTATTATTATTATAAAACCAAAATTAATTTCTATTATAATGAACTATAAAAGGCATATAATCTTATACTATAGAAACAGATGAAAACAAGAACTATGCAAATGCATCATGAGAAATTCGTTTTATAAATAATTTGTTGGTAGGCGAGCCAACCTAACCGGAACTTAGCAATGCGAGTACTGCTACTTTGCGTTAGAAATAGGTGAGAGGGAGGGACCAATGCAGACGACCTTTGTATTAGGTCTACCATATGTAATGTATGGGCATAGTAATGAGCCTGACGCGAGGGCTGATTACTAAATAAATCACACGTGCTTGCTTAAACAGGGGCAAATTAATGCCGATAAACTGTAATTGCATAGTATTTTGCTAGCAATTTCTCTAAAACTAGCTATTCTGTAGTAATAAGTGAACTAATTAATTTAATCTCTCTTAAAGTTAAATAATTTATATATAAGATTATGGTGACGGGATTCTAGATAAGTATTAGTTTGCTTATCAAGAGATACAGATTTTCTATTCTTTTAGTTTGTATCCAGTGTAGTACCTTAGTCGCCTCTCACGGCACCACATGATACCATTTGTACCAGACAAAGAGAGGTACTGTCCCAACGACACATATTCACTTAGTATGAGCCTTTTAAATAACATTAAAATCGACGCAATGAATATAGATGCCTTAATGCCTTAATAATGCCATCTCTATAATTATAGAGGAGTTATAACTTTAAATCACTTAACGTGATCGAATCTGAAGTGAAGAGTAGAACTAAAATTGCCTATGCTGCCTCGAATGGATACAAGCAAAAGCAAGCACAGACTAAGACATTCACCAGATCTATCCACAAAAAAACAGGCAGTGATTGAAGAAAAAAAATTCTTAAGTCATAGGTTCTAGGCGGCACTAGTCAACCTAAAATATATTGAATTTTTTTCAAGTAAATAAAACCTAATTGAAAAATGATCATGTTTCAATGTATTAAACCTCTGAAATAATATAAAAGTATGATTTCTCTGAATGCAAGACGTATAAATCGCGTAAGGTCCTACAGTAAACTTAGCTTTAAGACCGTCTTCTGCTGACAGACTAGTTGAAGGTAATTCAGAATTCAAAATATTATTTATCCAAGCTTTGAATCGTCAAAAACTAATTTTATTATATATCACCATATCAGCCATCGTGAGTAGACAGGGGTAGTTTTGCTTATAATAACCGCGTTAAGTAAGCGTGTTAGCATTTGCAAAGCCTAGCTTCGCGATGGGGATGCTGCTGCCCATACCCGCCTTGTGTATTTGAGCTACACTGTTAAGGATGGATACCGCCATCTGTTGGTTCTAGTACCTTAATCGCTTCTTACGACACCTGGTACTGAGGGGACGTACTATTCTACTTTGCCAGTAGCTTATAAATATTAGTTCATAGATCTGACGCTGAAAGCGCTATATTTAAGATACAGGATATAATCCTAGTCCAACAGCAGATGCTATAAACTCATGATACTTGTATGCTAACTGCAGTATTTATTTTGTGTAGTATGTTTGCTCATTTAGGTGAAATAATTGTTATTATTATTTCAGATATATAGGACATTTTATTAACTTAAATTGCGTTAGGTAATGATCTCTTCTGTCATCATTATCATATGTATTACATAAATAAGAATTAAAGGACTTAATTCAAATACTCATGTTTTTATTTTTTATTTTATTGACGATTCGGAAACGCTTGTAATGGGTTTGCTTAAATAAAGTATTATTAAGTTTGATGAGGGAAGATGTTTTGTGGAGTCAGATGGTTAACCAGGGCCAGTACCTCAACAATTATTTATAGGGTTCTTGTGTAGGAGCACCGGGAAAACATTATAAGCGAGATGATTTTTTGACGTAAGGGGTTGACGCAACATGTTGTTTATTGCTTGCGATAGCTATTTGTTACTCGTAGATGCGAGTCGCTGTACTACAAATTACGTAGTAGCAATAAATTATATAAAAGGAGGAATATTAAATTTCCACAACATCTAATAAATTGATTTGTACCGAAATAAGTAGCTTAAAGCACTTGGGTTACGGGCACAGACAACAAAAGAATTACAAATATAAATAATACCTAGACACAGAACAAAATCAAATATCATCATTTAAATATTTGTCCTGGGTGAGGATCAAACCCACGAACTTTGGCACAAAAGCTAGGATAACTACCATCTGAGCCATTGCAAGTTTGTTTGCAAGTTTATCCCGACATTTATAATCGGTTTTTCATCTTGGAGCCCTTGTTTGCAAGTTACAAATTTATCTTCCATATATTTATAATAAAGCTAGAGATTTACTATTTTTCACTGTTTTGCTGATTTTATGGCGAAGAACATTTGTAATTTTAAACTTTTTCACACAGGTAGTTAATTAATATCTTCAAAAGTCAAAGGTAAAAAAAGATGTTGAAAATTGGTCATTTTCAAAATCTAATCATACCGCTATCACAGTCGGTACTAAATATGAATGAATGCAATAGCTATACAAGATCGTAAAATGCAAAATGTGGTAGACTCTATAAGTAGGTAATTATGCATGCAGTTCCCGCAGCGGAACTTTATTAAGTTTGTCAGTAAAACTTCACAAGCCGTGTGCTAACTCAATCTGTAAATGGCCCCAACCTAATGTATGAGTAGCGGGTGTACCGTGACTTTGGTTGCGTTGGTTTTTAACGTAACGGGAGCTCATGCAAATTTTTATCTACCGGAATATTGATTGGATTGAAATAAATATAAATTAGAATGTACCTGTATACATAGATACAAATCGCTCGCTAGATCAAGAATAGATCGCTATTAACGTGGAGCAGAAAGTTATTCATCATTATCGTCATAGCAGTCAATTTCTACTGCTGGCAGGCGTGGTTGCAATTGCAGAGCGTAGCTTTACTACAGGAATGCTACTGCCCATCCCCACCTGTTGGATTTAAAATAAACTATCACACATAGATACCATATAAAGATATACCGCTATCTATCATATCTCAGTCGGGTCTTACGATATCAGGTACTATTCTACTCTGCCAGTACCCCATCTATGGTACATTTAATTATTAATTAAATATTAAATAATAGTTCTAGGACAGCAAATGTATCTGCCAAGACATGGCAAAAAGACCCTAGATCTGTTTCCTGTATCTTTAATAATAATATTGTGATATTTTATCATATCAGCTATAGAATGTACTATATCCAGCAGGGACATAGCTCTCTCTTAAATTATCTCCAATAACACCGGTTGTAAGTGGCCAGCATTCAGCGCAATCCTGCTTCTTACGTTGGGCTTGCCGGTACGTGGTCTCCAATCTAGAACCTTACGGCTTCATCAGACACCGGTACATGAGATACCGGTGTCTGATGAAGCCGTAAGGTTGTGCCCACTTTGGTGCTATTACAGATTTCCTCATTCCTAAATCTTTCGCGCTAAGAGACTTCGGACATTCGACTTTTCGACTCCCCATAGCTCGTTGGGCCATTTTAAGTTGAATTATTAAGTCAATAGTAAAAACCACACATTGATCGAAGACTTTGGACTTAAAACACTGAGGTAAGCTAGACGAGAAGAAGTTAGTGAAGTAGAATTCGGCGGTTGACCACTTTCTTGAAGTTTACCTAACTGGACGATATATTCTGTGTATACTTACGATTTAGTTTCAAGAAGCGAGTTTTCAACCAAGTTAATATTTAGCTAACCTATATTAAGCTCTACATAATAATATGCTTAAACATATTATTCTTCGTTAACATTTTTGTCTATGAATAAAAATTTGATATTGTTATCGCAAATGGGATCATAAAATTGCTTTCATAGTGAAGGCCTAATGCCAACTTAAATAGCCGATGACAACAATGGGAGGACCCAGTTTAGTCTTAATGCTGTTAGCTATGGTCATTTAATATTGGTTTATATAGCTCCATATATTTTATACATATGGTGAAGAGCTAAAAAACATATATCAAGGAATAATACTTCAAAGAACTTAATACAATAAGTGAATAGGCGTTTCTTGTTGAACATATGTCTATGTCTAAGAAACAGCCTCATCTCATTTTGTTCGTCGCTGCAAGGGGTTTTAAATAAATAAATTCCCACAACATCTTCTACATTGTTTCAACTCCATGGTAAGTCACTCATAGCATTATTTTAGGGATGTCAGACATGTATATGTAACAGAGGAATCACAAATATACTACCTAAATGGGTAAATTTAACACCCAGATAGAGAACACACACAAATATCATCATATAAATATTTTTCCTGGGTGGGGATAGAATCCACAACCCTTGGCGCACAAGATAGGATCGCTACCTTCTGCGCCATCAAGACATTGTTTCGCAGAATCTAGTTACAAGGATCTAGATTCGATGAACGTCATATTAACAATCAAATAATATTATCTTTATTATCATCATCATGTTGGATATATTCCTCCCCAAATGATATCCAATAAGACTTCTAGTCAGATTGTTTATCTTCCTTACAGGCGGAAGCCCTCCAATGCACCTGCCGATGTGTGGTCTTTAGAACCTTAAGGATAAATCGGCTGTCGTTTCTACTTGATACGTGCCCACGAACGCTTAAAGGCGGAAACACATTATTAAAACGCGACGCGACGCAACGTATCGACACCCGATATGCACCGTGCATATTACCAACACGCGACGCCTCGACACACTAGCAATTTCTGAATAGAGTTAGCTAAAAACAGTGGAAGTGTATAGTTATATACTATGGCTTTAATAAATAACGAGTCAGGTGAAGACTTTGATGAAGATTTGATACAAATTTTGGGTATATATATGTTATATAAACGACACAAGAAAAATAAAAATAACTAGGCGTTACAGGGTACATAAAATAAATCAAAAGAATATGTGGTGAATATCATACTCTGTATTAGACTCAGACTTACTTCAAGACAATGAAATATATCATATATATTTTCTCGACGCGACGCCAGGGGTGACACACCGATCTGGCCGTCTTGGATCAGGTAGCGTGTGTACTCATGGCGTCGTGTCGAGTGTTCATAGTTTATAGTAGTAAATTCTGGTCTATAGAAAACAATACATTTGATTCTACTCAACACGCATCGCACTTAATTTGGTTGCGTCGTGTTTTAATAATATGTTTAATTTAATGTTTTCATAAACTATTTTTTATTTCGAAATATTAAATTGTCTAATATCGTACTCGTATATAAAGCATGTTAATTCACAGCAGTTCATTTACACAAGTAACAGACTTTAACTCAAAACGGTGGGAAAGTTTTAGCAAATAACAAATGTTGCACGGTACAAAGCAGTTTAAATGAACGTTGGTGTCTGATAATAGGTTTATTTGTAGAAACTGTTAGTGTTTTGAGCGCGGCTTAATAATTTCATTTTAACAGCACAAGTTGGACGTTTTAAAAAGGATTCACGAGGTTTCATTTAAAATTAACCTCTGCTATCCAGGCTCTTCAGTTTTTTGAAAATTTGGTGATTTTTAGACAACTTTATGCGTTTATGAAGAATATGTCACCAGTTGTACTTTAAAGTCATATTCAGACATACTAATTGTACAAAAGTAACTATATATATTTATTTTCGCTTGTGATTGTCAAAAGTATACACATGTTACGCGTAATTGATGGTCGTTAATTATATTGAATGTTATGCTGATTCCGAAAATAGTTGTCTGACAGTACTAAAACTATATAATTCAACGAATTTTAAAATACAGTTCAATTGAATTAGCACTGGTGGTGTAAAATTGTACCTACCACTGCACTAGTTGGCGTTTGAGGCGACATACATCGGTATATCCTTCCAAAATTTAACAAGTTTTACCTAAAATCTGACAAGGTGGGAATGGGCAGCAATATCCCGGTAGATTTGCAATTGTCACCCCAACCCTAAAAAACCAAAATGATACTATATAGTTGGACCAGGTTCCAGTATGAGTGAAAGAATGCCTTCGGCTGATAAATTGATAACATGAAGATCACGCACTAGCAAACGTTGCGTTGGATGTCCACCAATAAGATGGCAAGGCTTTCACAATCTTGCAAAGATCAGCATTGGTACTTCACTCTCACCTAATTCTACCATCAAATAGCAGTGTTCGCAATGTTCAGTTCTGGTTTGAAGGGTGAGAGAGGCAGTGATATTACTGACTTTTGAAGGGTAAGAGGGTAATGTGACATAATATCTTTATGTGAAAAGGTTAGCGACACGCTCCTGACATCTTTTTATAAACAAGGGTTTTTTGATAAACGTAGGTTAGCACTAAGAAAAGATTTAGAATATTTACCTTATAAAATGAGTAAAATGAGGGTGCAAAGTTGAAACTTTGTTGTTTTAGAAGGTATTTAAATGAAATTTAGTATTCAGATTCTTCATTAAAAGTTATGAAACACTTGTTAAATGTTTCCTCGAAAACTATCCCTTAAAGGGGTAAAAGGGGTGTGCAAAGTAAATATGCACAAACAACTTAATACGGGTGAAACTGCGGGGCGTTGCTAGTAAAGACATAATTTTAAATAAATACTGAAATTTAATGACAAAATGAAAGTATCTTTTATTTTACTTTTACTTTTATTTTACACCACTCGTAAATAAAGTACCTGCTAATTATTCCGTAGATCAACGAACAACTCGTTGTAACTTCAATATAGAAAAGGAATACACAACTAAATATAATGTGTAAGACATATTCAAGCGTTTTCCAAAGCCATTTTTAATATCGAGAAACAAACGAAACAAAAAAATATTCTGTGTTTTGTTATAGCGGCAACAAAAATACATAATGTGTGAAGATTACAAACATCTGGCTATCAGGTCATGAGATAGAGCCTGGTGACTCTTTCTTCAGTTAGAAAAAATGAACTACAGACTGGAGCACTTTGTGAGTCTAAGTATACTTTATAAGTAAGACCGTTACTATACACGATAAAATTTTATCTTCTGCTATAACAATAGTACTCGATTTTATAAAACTTTCACATCGCACGTAATCGCGTGCCATAAACAAACGATTATTTATAGAGTATTGCACGTTTTATGCAACATTTTTGTCTATCGATACAAATTTGCCGCATGGTGCCGGCAGAGTAGAAAAGTACCTCCCTCTGTATCAGGTGTCTTAAGAGGCGACTAGGGTACCAGAACCGACAGATGGCATTATATCCACCCGAAGCAGTCGAACAGAGCGGGGATGGTCAACAGCATTACCGATGGATGATGTTCCTGTAGGATACAATTATTATACTATATTATATTAGCCGTATTTTATTCGGAATATGTAATTCATTGACGCCTAAATTATGTCCTTACCACTGTAGCAAAATAAAATCTACCGAGAATATTTATATATTGTTTAATTGGACAAATAAGCTTACAGTACGCGTAATAGTAAGCGTCACTGCAGCCTATAGGCACTCTAAATATTACAAGGATATTACTAACGCGATGCCAACCTTGTGACTTGAGGATATTATGCCATGTTATCCAATAAATTCACTGCCTTTTTCACCCTTCAGACCGTAATACAGTATTGCGAACACTGCTATTTTGCGATAGAAATAGGTGAGAGTGAAACACCAATACAGTCGACCTTTTCTATGAGTTCTGACTCATGTAAATAATACTAATAAATAACTTCACACTTAGTAAATATAAGCAAACCTACAGCATCTGCATTTTTTCGGAAATAATTGTCACTTTTAATTAATCCGGATTTTAATCTATCGCTGGGCCGTATATCGTTTGTTCAGGCGTGAAACAACATACTAAAATTAAAGCTAAATATAGTCTGAAGTATTGCGTCCACAAATATTTGTGAGCTATCTCTTCCAATGAAAGTTGATGTTATCACTGAGATTGGAAGGGTTATGTTATAGAGGTTTGGACCCTAACGGAAAGAAGAGCGTAGAATAACGAAGGTGATTTATAAGGGGAGGGTTAATCGAGCGTATGGTTGGGTAAGGTCTCGAAGAATATACGCTGACAAAATTAAAGACGTCCTTAAGAAAGAGTCTTCTTTTAATCTCAAGGAATGGATAAGTACATGTGGCAATGTAAAGGAAGCAATGGAAGTATAGAGAGAATCGATCTAAAATCATTATAATATAAAAAACTATCAATAAATCAATCAAATATAATATATTTATACGAAGGCTAAACTCATACAAAGGTCATCTTCAATCGTACCACATTATAATCTATTTTTACCGCTATACCGAAACATAGCAACGAGAACACTGCTAGTTCTTATTGCCATGTTTCGGTTTGAACGGTGAGAGACCCAGTATCTCAATATCTTTAAGTCACAAGGTTGCCAACGCGTTAGTGTTATCCTTGTGATATTACGAGTGTATAGGCGATGGTGTTGCTTACTATCAAGCGGTTGGTATATTTGTTTGTCAACCTGGTCTAATAAAAAAATAAAATAAACACATTAAATATTATTGCCGCGCAGGGCAACCATCTGCAGGCAGCTTCGCGACGGGAATGCTGTTGTTAATAAAAGTCCCAGCTCTGTTACGCTGCTTCGGGTGAATATAACGCCGTCTATCGGTTCCGGTACCTCAGTGACCTCTCATGATACCCGGTACAGGAAGAGGTACTACTCTGCTAATAATAATACATATGTTTATGTTAATTTCGGGTGGATATACCGCCTACTGTCGGTTTCGGTACCCCAGTCGTCTTTTACGACATAGGTGTGGTACTAGGGTAGGTGGGAAGTTGCAATTTTTATTACAACTACTTGGTTGAAATAATTAATAAAAATGATGGAAATTATGCAAACAGTTAAAGTTTAAGTTAATATGAAGATATCCTTAAAGCTATTTTTACTAAAGTAAATGTAAAAGTAAATGTTAATATATTAAAGAATTCAGAAATTATTTATTTGAACTTATTGATTGTGAAAGTACCAATAACGACATAAAATAATAATGACAATAACAAGAAATAAAACAAATTTCGAGTTGAAAAATCCAATAAAATATTGGTTGGTCGTTTCTGAGACTTATACTCTTAGCCTTACATTTTTGACTAAAATAAGTATCTATTTCGGTATAATAAAACTATAAGATATGATTCTAGTGTGTCCGTTGGCACGAATCCTATCTTATACGCCAAGGGTCGTAAGTTCAGTCTCTAATCCAGGAACGACATTTATACGATGATATTTGTGTTTGTTTTATGTATGGGTGTTAAAAATATGGATTGAAGTATTATATTTGTGATTCCTTTGTTGTCTGATGTCCGTAGCACAAGTGCTTTAAGCGGCTTAGCTCCAAGTGTATGAGATGTCAACTGATTTTTTTTATTATTAATTCAATGATCTGATTTGTATATAAATTGTAGAAAAATTTCAAATCTTATATTTTAACAGAATTTATACTTTATACTTTCTTTTATTAGCTGATAACACTTTTACGCGTACCGTTATTACAAGGGTTCTAAGTATTTTCAAATGAGAAACGTGGCTTGCAGGTAATATCAAATTATTATTAAACCCGAATGGAGTTTTGCCCTTTTATATGAAAACAAAAATACGCCCATTTAAGTGGTTCTACGGGTAATGAAACTGGGTGAAAGGCGCATTATCGTTTTATTAAGCTTAGAAGTATATTGCTATTTTATTTTTAACTCGTCTATCGGACATGCGATACGAGTAGCCAAAATGTGTCAAAAAGGGAATGACTGGCTGCTCATATGCTGGTATTGATTCCAACACTGATATATGATAAAGAATTTTGGGTAGAACAGAAGCATGTAAGTAGAACGAATGCTGAAAATAGAATCATCAGATAAAAGATCAACGTGTCGTAAAATATGATATTGTGACAACGATAAAACAAGGAATGTTGAGATGGCTTGGACATGTTTTAAGGGAGGATAAAAGTAGAATGACTGCATAAATATATGGAGCGGAAGTAAATGGTTGGTGGAGCGGAATAAAAGTAACTAGCTAGAAGAGGTATTAAAAAAGGGCCCGAGCAGAAGTACCGAGAATATAGAAGCGTGTATAAAAGAACAAGGCAATGCGAGTAAGGGAAGCGAGAGTGGTATGCCAAGATTGTAGCAAATGGAGATATATAGTCTCGCCCTACCCCGATGGGACATAGGCTTGATATATATATAAAGTATAATTTCAATAAAATTTTATATTATATTTAGATAGAATAACATTAAATTTATTTTTATTAAAGACTTTTTATTACTATGTACATCCTTACATTACTATTTATTTACTACTATTACATTGTCGAGTTTACTAGAAATGTTCCTTTTTTATATTAGACCAGGTCGACAAACAAGCGTGTAGTCCGCGTGATAGTAAGCGTCACTGCTGCCTATAGACGCTCGTAATGTGTAGCAGCTCGCTCGTAAACTTGTGACATAAAGATACTATTCGATACTACATAGTTTCATATTACCCAGTAATTTGACAGCATCTTTCACCCTTTAGATCTTAACACAGCAATTTGAACACTGCTTTTTGGTGGTAGAAATAGATGACAGTGAGATTCTAATGCAGACAAAATTTGTTTGAGTTTCGAATATTTACATGAGGTAGATGTCACATATATATAGTGAATAAATTCACTGTTTGACTGTACTAGAAATGTATACTTATATTTTAAACACAACTAGCAGTGTCCCACAGTTTCTCCCGCGTTAAGTTGTCAAACAAACCTATTATAATTAATACTCCGCTGTTATTGGTTCTAGCGTGATGATATAATACTTACAACCATTATCGATAAGGCTATGTGATACTGATATTTTATGACCTTTTAGTTTAAGACCTGCATAGATATATAAGCCAGTCGCTCAGTCAACTTTGCCTTTTATATATATAGATGTAACATTTTATTGAAATAACTTTTAAAATTCATAGAAATTTCGTAAAAATGTTGCCCCCATTTTATCTCTTTAGGGGGTAAATGTTGGAAATTTTTTATTTTTTTAGTTCTCCCGTACTTTATAAAATTTCAAGTATTAAAAATAAATGCGATAGGTGAAAGTGAGACAGTGCAGACGACCTTTGTCTGAGGTCTATCTATATCACGTGGTAGTTGCACGTAGGTAGTAAACAATTACAAAAGAGTTAAATAAAAGTAACATATAAATAGAAGTAATTCATCAATTAAAATGATTGAACTGACTCAATTATTTCCAATGCAACCGCAAAATACGCGATTGCAATCTAGCTATCAAGTTAAACTCCAGCAATTGCTACGTCAAAAAGTTTCAGGATTACTGATGTAGTAAAGTATACTTTTCCTTTCGAAAATATAAAACATTTTTTCCAGTGGAAAACCTAAACACAAGGATAATAACATTGAATTATGCATATGACGGAATTTTTGCTTGTAAGAATACAGTCTGGTACAAATTTTTTGATCAAGTTTAAACATAATTTAGACTACTCTCTTAACGTTGTAAACGGTAAAAATACAAATTTGTAATGAATTGAGTACAAATTGAGTATACACAAACTCACACCTATTTCGCATGAGGATAAACGGAAACTATTGATTACTATTTTTTCAATTCTGGCATACTTTTCTTGCTTCCCCAACATTGTATTGCCATTGCATTAGCCGGCCGAACAATGACGGCATCAGACCGTTTCAAAATTGTTCTAAATTTTACATCTGTCTTTCAAAATCTACCTTTACTAAATGTCTATTATCAGTATAAAGGTACAGAATAAATCCTCGTACCTGAATTTGCGGTTAAAATAAATCTAAAGAAAACACCTAAAGGTATTGGTATAGCAGCAAATCTAATTCGTTTCACCCAACCAAAACCCAACCTCCTTTAAATTCACAAAGCCCAAAAAAAGGAAGCAAATCTCAATATACGGTTGTACCCAAAACAAATACCACCTGATTTACGAGTTTGTTTTCTCTGGGCTAATGGGTAAAAAATTAAAAAAAGCTCGCCCTCTCCGCCGAATTTATTACTTAATTTATGCAAGTCTCCTTGTTCATTCCGATTGATTTTATTTGACCCCTATATTTCCTGTGACACTTTTCCTCGAACGTTTTATGGCGTAAGCTGTTTTGTAAATTGCATCTCTTCATTAAATCGTTCCTTTTCAATGACAAATTCGTAAGTCTGGGTAGTGAATTCGTCGGATTCCAATTGATGTATTTCTCAAGATAGTTGAAATGTTCATTGGACTGTTAACTATGTACCTACATTTAGAAAAGATATTCGCATTAATGATTAAAGTTATTAAGATTATAATCAAAGAAGAGATACGTGTTCGTATTTTTTTATTAGTTGTATATTATTATATTTTTTTTATTATCCGTGGGTATCCAGTAGAATCGATTAGTATCTACCTTCCCTGAACCAGGTGTTGTAAGGTGCAACTGAGAAATCAACAGCAGCAATCTTGAAGTGAAGATAAGCTGTGTGCAAGCTATGTGCAAACTCTTTCTTTATTGAGGAGGCCTATGCTCAGCAGTGGACTTTCTGCAGTTGTAACTTAAACGAAATAAGAGGCGGCCGTAGGACAAAGACGTTCAAAAGAGGTGCATAATTTTATCACTTTTTACACATATTTAACCCAAAATAAGTAGAGTACTTATCACAGATCTTAACAATGCATGCTGTTAAATCTCCCCGTCTTCAGCTAGCCTGATCAGTTGAATGAACTGCCATCTGTCCGCAACGTTACGTCCGTCATCTCTTTTGACACCTGGTGCAAAGAAAACTAATATTTTCTACCGGTACCATATGGAGAAATAAATTACTAATATCAGTTTGGATAAACTTAATGACATTTAATAACATTACTGTGTTTTAATATTTTTCGAATTTGATTGGTTGTCTTTCGTTTGACCGAATTTACTGTTCATAAGCAATAAAAAGTGAATATTTTAGGACAAAGTAATAAATACAAACATAGACACATACATGAGGTTGACCTCATACAAAGGTTTGGTACCTCACTCTCACTTATTATAACCGCCAAATAGCAGTGTACACATTGCTGTAAGAAAAGATGAGATTGAGAGTGTAAGGGTGAGAGGCAGTGAAATTACTGGGTAATGTGACGTAATATCTTTAAGTCACAATGTAGAAACGCGCTAGTGATATCCTTGTGAAATTACACGTCTATAGACAGCAGTGACGCTTACTACCGCGCGGAATGTATACTCGTTTGTTGAGCTAGTAAAATAAAAAAAAGTATTACAAGTTTGGTATTAAATCTTACAAAGTCATAAAACAATGAGACAAAACTGTCATCACTATTAACTAACATCTTTTTAGTTAAAAACATTTGCAAATCTCTTTATTAATCTCAATCGCAATTAGGAAAGTTGGTGGATTAAGAATCTAGTCCAATATTTTTTATATGTTCAACGAACACTATGCAGAACCAAGCCTAAGCCGTTAGGTACCGGCAGAGTAGAATTGCACCTCTTTCTGTACCAGGTGTCGTAAGTAATGACTAATGTATCAAAATTGACAGATGGCGGTATATCCATCCAAGACAGTGTAGCTCAAATGCAGAGGTTGGGGATGGGCATCCTCGTCGCGAAAGCTGCGCTCTGCGATTACCAAAATGCTTGCCCAACGCGTCAAATAAGGCCAGTGGACCTCAAATAGCCGATGTGGTGTCTATGCAGGACGATGCTAATACACCTTTATTTAATACAAAAGGAGATCATAATTCATAGCACATTTACATCGTAAATGAGATGAGAGAGCGCTCAGGTGAAGAGTCCATATTATTTTCCATTTCACCCAGTGTTTTTTCGGTATTGATCGCTCCATATACTGACATGACGGAGTACGTGTCACCGTATGTGCGTCCTTCATCTGTTTTAACGTCTATTTCAATGTAAAATTTTTGTCAAATGACTTGTGAATATTTTACCGGTACATTTCTATTCTATTAAAAAGCTGATTGTTGGATCAACAATTGGAAGAATCGTAAGATAACGACAATGTCTGAGTATTTACATATATATATTACGCCTGTGTCCCATAGGGGTAGGCAGAGACTATGGATCTCCACTTGGTCCGATCTTAGCATACCTCCCCACTTCCCTTACTCGCACGAGTCCTTTCATACGCGCTCGTTTATTCTTGGTACTTCTGACCTGGCTCGTTTTTAATACTTATTCTACCTGGTTAAGATATGTTCGCATCGGTCGTCCAATACTAACGCATATATTCACTTCCGTTCTGTATATTTATGCAGTCATTCTACTTTCATCTTTTCTACATGTCTAAACCATCTCAAGATTCTTTTGTCTATTGTTCTCATAACATAAAATTTTCCACCACTACGATCTCTTATCTCACCATTCTTTACTAATATTCTTAGTATTTAAGAAAATATATTTATGTCAAGTTAAAATTTAATGTTTCTTTCTCTTTTATATAAATGCATTGAATCTATCGTATATTTATAAATGATAATACATTTAAAAAACTGTACAGTTGGTGGCCTTATTTCTGCTAGACAGTCATTGCAAATGTTTGTAAAATACATTCGTTAGTCTGAGGTGTGCCAGTATATTTTTTCAACACAAATTTATACACATAATTTAAAACACAGAACGTACACTTTCTATAAAAAAGAAACTAAACTGCAATATATAATTATGCAATATAAATAAAATTAGTACAAATAATAATAGGAAGAGTTTTATTTTGGATATTTGACACGAATAAACCCAAAAACTAGTGTACAGATTTCGATAACTCTTTCACTACATATTAGAATACTACATTACTTCTGAGTGACCTAGGCTAAATTTTATACGAATAAATAAAAATGTCTACTAAAACTTCACTCATCTAATCCATGATGTGAAAAAAAATTTCATATACGAGTAATAACTAGAATTTCATCGCATGCGCATCGGAAACTATAAACGATAGAACATAAATATGTTAAAGGACTATAATATTAAAGGGCATGTTAATATCGATAAAAAAAACTTCGCTGTACCATCTAGCTATTATTAGTAGACCATAAACACACTAGTAGTGTGTTTATGATCTACTAATAGGTACTTAAGTATCAAAGTGTATTTTAGTTTAAGTTTCCTTTATTGTTAAATAAAATTATTATTGTTATTATTATTATATATATGTCACTATAACCATATTTTGATAGAAGAAAAAGTGCACTATCCTCAATAATATTTAAAATTGCATGAGCCAACGGGTTTGTCTCCTCATAAATTAAAATTAAAAAACTTATTAAGTGTATCATCTACTCTCAAACATTTCTTTCTGTAAGATTTTCGATTCTGGGTTGGATTGTAGGTACAAATTTTCAAAACAAGTTTAGTTTTAGCTATCCGTTATGTTTAATTCAAATATTTAAAACAATTGACCGCCCGTGCGAAGCCGGAACGATCCATTATTCTTGTAATAACGGAAATTGGAAAATAAGACTACGTTTTACAATCGTAATAATTATGGGCGTAAATAATATTCCTTTACTCTTTCTTAATTTCATTATCTTCAAAATATATAACAACAGAAAACCTAAAAGCTAACATAATAATAAAAATAAAATTAATTGTAAAATTATAATAATAATAATAATAATAATAAAAAATATTAATTAAAGAGTAAATTAACAGATTAAGAAATAATCGAATAACTTCTTTTGAACAAATAAAAATCTAATCAAATACGAATTTTTCGATAGAACTAGGAACGAAGAAGAAAAGTCTCCCAGTCGCTGTACATTTGACATCTTTTCTAAGATAAAGCATCTGATATGTGTAAGTACGTGTGCACCCACGTGGAGAAATCTCGAAATTTCTAAGAGTTCCGCTAGAGGAGCGGGGTGCCATAAAATATACGTTTTAAGGTTAAACAGCCCGCGTAACGCGATATTAGCGTAGGGCTGGCGATCGCTAATGCAACGAAAATATATTTATGCAAGATATTGAGTACTAACACTTTCAACGGAGCAACTGTCTCTGTACATCTTTTTTGAGTACATGAAGTGACACAACGTAAAGCAGTGACGTCAACTAAATAAAAAAATATATTGACTAGGTCGACTAACGAGCGTACAGTCTGTGTAGTCCGATAGTAAGCATTACTGCAGCCGCATGATTGCCGCGCTGGGCTAGCGTTTTGGCAATCACAGTAGGCAGCTAAGTCCCGACGGGGATACTGTTTTTTCCTACCCGGTGAGATTTGAGCCACACTGCTCACACTGTCAATCGCAGAGTGCAACATCACGACGTGGATTCTGCTACTCATCCTCGCATCGTAGTATTTAAGCTGCGCTGTTTCGAAAGGATATACCGCCATCTGTCGGTTTTGGTACCTTAGTCACCTTTTAGGACACCCGGTAAATAGGCAGATAGTACCTGCCTATTTACCGGGTGTAAACACTGCCGGCCAACGTTTTCATTGTGATATTACGCTTGTAATATCACAATACCATCTGGGCCTTCGAGCCCGTCAAAAGTGACATTTTCCCAAGCAGCGCTTGGCAGCCCTGAGCTAAGCCGCCACCTGTGTCCCGCTGATTTTGGCGCCTTAAGGCAAATTAACTTGTTTATTTAGTGCGCCGCTTTACGGCTCATTTCTTGACTATTATGCTGAAATCCTGAAATATTCCCGTGCATGCTTCGACTTAAGAGGTGAGCTACTAATTTTAAAGGCCCCCCACACGTATTTCGAATTGGAGCATATTTCACCAAGGAGTATGTATGTGGTTTTGGAGATTAATTCATTTATTTGGGTTCACCAGAGGTTGCTTACGTTAGTCAACTAAGTAACTTATAATTAATTCTGTAGCAAACTAAATGTTACATTCTTTTAGGTCTAACACAATATGCACAAAAGTGAAGAAAATCTTACTAATATATACTAAATAATAGATAATATATGCTATTTGACAGTAGTGAAATCAAATTTATTAAAAATATTATCTACAAAACAATTATTTTCAACCAAATGAAGTCTGCTGGGACACTTTGTTATAAATAAAACATTAATGTAATTTATCTTAAATATAATATTTTTAATTAAGAAGTGAAACGATATAGGCTGATTGTATTCTTCTGAAAGTCCCATGTAAAGTCAGATATACTTTATTCAAGTAGGCCTATCACAAGTACTTTTAAATCGTCAATAAAACAATAATAAAATAAGTAATAATAATAACATGAATATTTCCAAAAAGGAGTGTTTTTATGCATATTAATATATAATAAAGACGACCCTGATGACCCAAGGAATCATAAAAGTCATCTAACATAAATATAATTAGGCCTACCTTAAACTAGTCTGCCTTAAACGAATCTTAAAACTAAGTTTACTGAAGGTTCATTACGGAACCCACCAGAACGGAACCTATAAGAAAAACTGGTGGTAGTACATAGGTGGTGTTGGTAGAACCTTTATGTAGAAGTTGGCTAATAAAACCCCTACCGGCTTCTGCGCTAAAATATCATTGTCTTAAATTAGTGGTTAAAAGCAGTTTAATCCCAAGCAGTTTTATCATTGACATAATCTTTAACTCAATAGTAAGCTTAGGTTTATTTTTAACATATTTCTTGAATTTGTACAAAGGCAAAGCTGTTATTCTACTTGGGATTATATTGTTAAATCTCACACTGTTTCCCTTTATCTATTGACGTGAAACAAAAAAATAATAGGAACAGTTTTATTTTGGATATTTGACACGAATAAACCCAAAAACTAGTGTACAGATTTTGATAACTCTTTCACTACATATTAGAATACTACATTATTTCTGAGTGACCTAGAATAAATTTTATACAAAAATATAAAAATGTCTACTAAAACGTCACTCATCTAATCCATGGTATAAAAAAAAAATTCATATAATAACAAGAATTTCATGGCATGCGCTCCGGAAACTATAAACGATAGAACATAAATATGTTAAACGAATATAATATTAAAGGACATGTTAATATCGATAAAAAAAACTTCGCTGTACCATATGTCTATTATATGTAGTATTACAATACAAGCGTATTTAATTATCAATTCATACAGACTGTCAACATTTTACCAGCAATATTAAAATCGAAACACAACTCATTGAGTTCAACGGCCCGGTGGTGCAGATGATACTATCTTATGCGCCTAAGTTTGTAGGTTCGAAGCTCACCCAGAACAAATATCTAATTGACGATATTTGTGTATTCCATCTGAGTGTTCAATATTTGTATTTAAGTATTTTATTTGTGTAATTTTGTTACAATTCGTTAGTAATTTAATTAGATCACTTCTGTCTAGTTTTTTAAATTTAATAATACTGTTCGAAAGTTAAAAGTCTAAAGAACTATTGTTTAAAAGTAGTATTTACTACCTGTTGCGTAGATTTATTCACAAAAAAAACGATCACACAGCTACATCTCTTTTTTAAATAAGCGTTCATTTCTGGGCCCATCTCTCGTTCCAACATACACGCAACAGTTGGTCTGAATCAAGGTTATATAGCAGTTTAAGGCTTGTTTTGTGCTTTAAAAATCTAATATCATTTGTAAAATTTGTATTTTCATTTCTATTATTTGAACGTATAGTGTGTCTTATTGAAAAATGTGCCTATATGGCAGTAAATAGCTGAGTTCAATGAATAATTCAAGCTCATTCATAAGTAACTCATGAATGAACTTGAATTATAGTAACTCACTGGTAGTACAAAATACTACTTTTGTACTAGTATTACTAAATTTGTACAAGTAGTACTTTTGAACTAGTACTACTATTTTTGTTCTAATACTACTAATTTTATACTAGTTTGACTACAACAAAATCATCAGTGGATTTGAGTGTGTTTGAATGAATGAATGTGCGTATATGTGGAAGAATTAATATCAAAATCAGGTATGTAAATATGTGTTAAAACATGATTGCATTTACCAAAGCTTTTTCATATTATACCATGCCATCGACCACACAATTATTCATCACGACCCATCGAACGCGACGAAGGTACAATCAAAGGCAAAAAGTTTCCGCAACGGATTAATTCAAAGGGATCCACGACACCAGGCGTGGCGCGGAATTTAATATTGAAATTAATTAACGTTCTCAGTCGGTCCCTTCTTAAAACAACGTTAAAACATGTTCCAATTTCAACCCACTGCCTGTTAAGGAGTTAGGCATTCGCGTTATGGTTGCCGATTTGGAAATCTAAATAGAGAAGGTTTCTTGAATCTGGACTTAATATCATGTGGAACAGTTAGGAAGAGGTCAGATAGGTCGGAATTTTATTTTTACTAGTACGAATTTAGGGGCAAAATTTGCGTAAATAGATGCAAACCTATCAGAAAAACTATTCTTGAATTAAATATGTATATTATATAATATTTTTGATAAAATGGCAGAAGTTCAGGTCTTATTACATGAAATGGTCAGATATGCGAGCAGATGACGTCACCGCTATTCAACTCACCTGCTCAAGAATAAAAGAAAATTTTCCCATTACTAGGTAATTCCATATCATCATTATATCAGCTATGTAAAATCCCACTATTGGATACAGACCTACTATCGATAAGGCGGATTTTTGCCCATAATTGCCACACTGGGCAATATCACGATGTGGATTCTGCTGCTCATCCTCGCCTCCAAGTATTTAAGCTGCGCTGTTTCGAAAGAATATAACGTTATCTGTGGGTTTCGGTACCTCAGTTTTAATATACTATTCTACTCTGGCGGTATTCCACGGCTTATTACGGGAAATATAATTCGCAGTCAATGAGCTGGCGAACTAGCAGCGTAGTTTTACAATGTTAATGCAGCAGCCCATCTCCACCGTGTTGCATTTGAGCTTCGAGTACTGTATCGATTGGATATGCAACCTATCAATTCCGGTAGCACACGAAGATGTACTGTCTAATATGCCGGTACCCCATCCCTCAATTGGGATTATAGGTAGCGGCGCACTTTGTTATGTAATAAATTCATGCATAAACAAGTATTGAAATCGGATTTTGAATTGAACAATTTCCTTAAGCACCGAGCAAATAGAATCTTCAATAACGAACCCCAAAGTTATCTTACATGTGTCTAATAAATAACTTAAGTGAAAAGCGGAGAGGCTAACAACTTAACAGCGCCCCACATAAATCAGGGCCTAATTTGTCTGTCCTCTCCCACAACGATGTACCCTAGCAGATACATCTTTCCAATTTCCATTAAACATTTTCATATTAAATTTATGGCATATAAAATCACACTGTATTATATATATTATATATTTATTTTATTATATATATAATATATTTCACTTATTTAATTTGGGGTACCAGCAGAGTAAAATAGTACCCCCTGTACTATGCAGAAATTTAAGTTATTTACTAGATACTATTAAAATAATTTCGGGAATAATTACCTGCTATTATTTTACTGCCAGTACCTCACGGCAATAAAAAAATAGCGGCAAATATTTCCCGAAATTATTTAAACAATATCTAGTAAATAACTTAACATTCTATTAAGGTGACCATTTATCATTCGATTTTTCTTAATGAAAAATGATCATATGTTGTTTTTTATCATGAGCTAGACCTTATCAACGGTCGTATGCAATGGTACCCTCACTTATTTATACCGCCAAATAGCAATATAATGTGACATAATATCGCTCTATTAAGTCACAAGGTAGGCAGTGCGCAAGTAATATCTAGGCTGCGGTAACGCTTACTGTCACGCTGACTTGTTTTTCAACATGCTATAATAAAAAAAGAAAAGAAAGAAATCTAATTATATACTTTGTTCCTATGATATATTAATGATGCTGCAGGACATGGTATCAAAATCAAAATTTCAAAAATAATTATATTTATTTAGTAAATTTAACTACATTTACTCTAGAACTTCCTTAACATTATAAAATGTTTGACATACGGCCATTCCTTTAATCTTTTTTTTAAATAAGAATCTATAGAGCAGTTTTATTTCATTTGGGGCCATATTATATATTCTAACGCACATAGCAACACATCATAATATGTTTTGGGAATATTTCTTAAGACTTGTTTATATTTATATTTTTATGTTGATATGATTTAAATAATTTAATTACAAACAATTTTAAACACTTTTAAATGTAAAACTGTGTAAAGTAACAAAAATGTAAAAATGTAAGTAACAATAAATTGATAACTTAAGTATATGTTGTATTTAGGGCCCCGTTAGACTTGTTAACGAGTATGTTCTTGCAAAATATAATGCTTTTAATTTAACACAAAGGAATATACCTAAATTGCAAACAAGATTTCAGGCTATACAAAAAAAGTTAAATGTAACTTACAAATAACACCGCGCAGTTTTATACGCGTAGTTCTCACATCACGCCTGTGTCCGATCGGGGTAGGTAGAGACTATATATCTCCACTTGTTATGATTTCCGCATACATCTCTTAGTTTCCTTACTAACACTAATCCTTTCATACACGCTCGCTTATTCTTGGTACTTCTGACCTGGCCCTTTGGTACTGGTTAAGATAGGTTCACCTCGATCCTTCTACACCAACTTTTCCATTCACTTCTGCTCTATATATTTGTCATACATTTACTTTTTCTTTCTCTATTGTTGTCACAATATCAACTTTACACCACATCGATCTCTTATCAATATGGCGATAAAATATACCTTATGGTTGTCTTGATAATATAACATTCTATTTTTAAGGATGTTCTGAAATTGGACCAGTCTGTATTTGCCTGAATGAATTCCCATAATCAGTTCAGAAGTCATTGGTCCTATTCGTTAGGAACAAATAAAATCTTTTTTATTGGTATACATAAATAATTAGTTATATAGAAAATTGAATACAATTTCAATTTTATAAATATAAGGTTTGTATACGTATAGGTTTTATTACATTTTAAACAACAAATGAATTCTAGCAATTATTTCGATGAAATTTCAACAGAATTTTTCACAGAAACATTGCATCATCGAATGTGTTTATTTAAATTTTCATGGGAATTTATTTTCCATGGAAACTTTGTTTTCCATTTCAGAGTAAATCATTATACGGTATTTTTAAATGAAATACGAGACAGCACTAATAACATCGTAATGAGGGATCTCATTATTGTTCTAGTAGCTTAAAGCCCTTAGATTGATTCGTGACTCTTGCGTTTTGTGATAGAGTTAGTATAATTTGACAAATTAAAATTAGTGAGATTGATCAGGTATATAGGTAAGCACTGACAGTGCCTCAGTCATATATTACGACAACTTTGACACTTAAAATCATCAGAGTAGACGTAATGATTTTTTTGTAATTGTCGCGATGGACAATCTGGGTGGAATGCTGCCACGCCCGCTGCATTTTAACTCTACTGTTTTAGGTGAATATTCCGCTATCTAACGGTTTTTTTAACTTAACTAGCTTTTAGGTACTGGTAAATAGGGAGGTATAAGGAGAGCTATGCTACTCGGTCAGTACCCCACAACGAGATCATAAAATATTTATGAATAGGAAACCTAAAAAAGTATCTTCTATTATTTGTAAAAAAAACCTTAACGTTTCAATTTAGTGAGTGAAATAGTAACGTTCTTTGGACAATAAATAAGGCTGCTGAAGGCTTCCAATATTCAGTTGACGTTTGATATATCTCCCTTGTTTATATTTCGATTATGAGGTTTAGAACCTGCTATTTTTCTTTTGGTACATGTGAATAAAAAACGTTACCTATATGGTAATGTTTTTACCAACAAGAAATCCTTGGTAGTAAAAAAATGTTAATTCATACAAATAAATAAAATTGGAGTGTCTATTTGTAATATGAAAATACCCACTTTCTACTAAATGCATAAAAATAAAGAACATAAATATTTTTTAAATTTTTGTCGTTCTGTCTGTTTGTTCCGGCTTATCTCTGGAACGGTTGAACTTAGACGTGACTTTTATTGGCAGATAGCTTCTGTAATAAAGAGTAACTTAAACACGTTTATAACGTTACGCTTCAATTAATATGAGTGTAACATCAATCAAAGTGCCAAAAACGGGCAAAAAATACTTGAGTACCTAGCTGGGGACACCGCCCCGAAAGGTTAGAGGTAGAACTCATACAAAGACCATCTACATCTGCATCTCAATCTCACCTATTTCTGCCGCTAAATAGCATTGCTGTAAGGGTGAGAGAGGAAGTGATATTACTGGATAATATGATAGAATATCATCAAGTCACTCGGTTGACAACGCGCTAGTGTATCTTTGTGCTATTAGGAGTGTCTAAATACTGAGGTCACGCTTACTGTCACACGGACTGTATGCTTGTTTGTCGACTTGGTCTATAAAAAAGGTTCGCAGGAAAGGAGCGAGAAATATTTAGAATAAATGTTATTTTACTGCTATTTGGGACAAATAACAATAAAATTATCAAAAAGAAAATGCATATTATAAATATATAAATAAGGAAAGGTGGTTTCCAAAAAAAATATTGTACATATAAAACCTAACCTATCAATTATATACCGTGGTATATTATACACATATATTATATATATTATATACATAAAAAAAATTAAAAGTTAAATAGTAGTTTATTTTACTTTATTGCATTGCACTAGAGTACAAAAGTGGCTATAAGGTACCGAAACCGATAGATATATCCATACGGCGGTAAATTTAAATAAACAATCGATTTGGGTGCGATTATTTGCGAGGGTTGTTAAATTTTTGGCAGACAAGATACCTATGTACTCGACATTCTAAAAACGTATTGTTTTACTATATATATATATATATCTATGTATTTAAGTTTTACTATACAGTCCATGCAAAATGCCCAAATAAATAATATAATTCGGTTAAAAAAGTTTATTATTCGATATAATATCCGAAAGATTTATGATCACGATGACTAAACTAAACTAGAAAACGAGTTCTTTCAGCATCAGGCGATCTAAAAACGGACGTAGCAGCAGATTTATAACACGAGCGTGAAAAATAATTTTGTGTTCAAGCTTTGTCGGTTGCAAAACAGCAAGTTGTGAAAGAGTCTCTATATCATAAACTTCAGGGATTGCTGCTTTTGTTTGATTGGAAAAAACCCTTGAAAATAACAGCAAAATAACGCCTTATTTACCTTAATTCTTATATACAGTGTAATTCAGTATTTTTTATGCATAAAACCTCTCTTACTTAATTTAGTAACTATTTCTTCTTTATCGACTATCTAAAACCTTTAAAACTTCGAGATTTAAGCATATTTAAGAAATTACCTACAATATTGTATACATAGCGCTGACTTCTCAGCACAAAAAGAACATTAGTAAAAACCCAACATGTCCGCCTTGGTTTCAGCAGCACAACGGTAGTGGAGTCCACGAAATGGAAAAGAAGGAGGTTCGAGTCCTAGGTAACACAAGAGACAAGTCGTTTTTATTCTAGTAATAAATGTCATCTCACCTTATTATCGGTTCAATTAACATACCAAATTCAATAGATCAGATCACCGCTGAAGACAAACAAGCAGTCGTAAAAACAGACTACTGTTTTTTTATCATTTAAATATTAATGTCATCAATATTAAAATTACTAGCGGCTCACATACATAACAAGCTAAGTATAAGTACAAAGTAAAATTACTTGTAATTTTGTATTATCTTAAAATAATGCGAAATTAAGGTACCGGCAGAGGAGAATAGTACCTTCGCCTGAACCGATAGGTATATCCATCCGAAACAGTGTAGCTCAAATGCATAAGGCGGGAATGGACATCCTAATGGGCAATTATGGGCAAAATTTCTCCAGTCTTTTGGAGGCCTGTGTCCTGCATCGATGTGTCGAAATATCAATTATGAATACGAAATTTACCATACAAACTTTGCGTGAAAATATGGCCCAGACAAATATGACATTGCAAAATTAAGATTTATCCTATTTAGTGCAGTAGTACAGCCGTAATACAACTTGAACCTTGTAAATATGTTTTACGTAAAAATAGCTAAAACAGGAAAATATAATCGACTCTATATATATATATATATATATATCTAGAGTCGATTATAGACTGTAGAGATTGGCAAAAAATAACAGTATTTAAAAGAAATTGTATTATATGTCGATAGCATTTGGATTTAAAATTATGCTAAAGGTACGATATGTCAATGTATAATCAAATGTCGATATGTGCAATTAAATGAATGGTATGTCGAATGTTTTGTAAAATTTCTTCACGTATTACATATGTCAAACTAATGTTCGGGATCTTGTCATAAAAGTTTCCTTAACGTTATACATTGTAGAAGCGATCTGGCGAAGCTGGCGCCGCGATCTACCGAGAGTGTAATAGAAAACTTCAAAATGGTGTCGAGTCTCCCCGTTCCCTTTATGGGCGGTGGAAATTTGCCCGCTTATGTTCAGCGATAGAACTTCAATCTGATATAGAGTTTGCAAGTTTATGTATTCGGAACTCTTTGTGCAGCTTTTCAATGATATGTTAAAATTTTTGTAAAGAAATAATATTTCTTTAATTTTGAACTTTGCCGCGCTTACTACATTACCAATGACATTGACAACTGACAAGCGCTAGAGTCTGAGGTCAATGGTCAGTTGAGAGGTTATGGAAAAAATAGCATCGTATTAGATTATTGTGATAAATTTGTTAATTAAAATAGATAAATTAGAATAATTGGTGGAAGAAGAGACTTTAATTGTCGTTTCTTCGTTTTCAGATAAAGTTATAATAATAGGGTAGTTAAATAAGTTATCGTATTTGTAAGAAACTAACGAAATAAAACTTCGTTTTCAGAAGCAACGCATGGGTTTATTATTAACCTAAAATTGAAGGATAATCGATATATTTATATAGGACACTGATATAATTCAGAGAGATCAGATGCACCTCATATACAAGAATTATACTTCTGTTTTGAAGTTCTAAAAAGGATATTAGAGAAAATCATAATAAACTTTAAGTGGTCTTCGAATTTAAAGTATAATTATTTTATTTAAGTGTTACTTTGTCTTATTTGCATACCCTGTGCTGCAATTATAAAAATATCACTTTTAATAAAATTTCGGTTGGCTGTCATCTTTATTACAATACATTTATAATTATATCATCATCATCATACCTGCCTGCTAGATATAGGCCTACACAAGAAAGGGAGAATTTTGCCCATAATTGCCGCGCTAGTCAAGCGTGTTGGCAATCGCAGAGCGCAGCTTTCGCGACGAGGTATTTCAGATGGATATAACGCCATCTGTCGGTTATGGTACCTTAGTCGCCTTTTACGATACCCGGTACAGGGGAGGTACTATTCTACTTTGCCGGTACCTCACGGCTTATACAATACATAATTACCAATTGTAGCTAACTTTGAACCAGTTTGTATTCCTTCGCACGTTTTTTATAAAAAGAAAATACTTTACTTTAATAGAAGAATACAAATTGACATCCCAACCATTGATCTGACTCTGAAATTAATCGCATAAAGCACTCCTATTACGGACATCAACAACAGAGTAATCAAAAATATAATACTTAATATTCATCGTACTAATGTTTATACCGAGTGGGGGGTCAAATCCACGAACCTTGGAGATAAAGATCCCGATCAGACCCGCGAGCCTTGCGGGCGCGACCGTAGCTAAGCGCGCGGTTACGGCCGCGGGGTACGCTGGATAATTACGGGCATCGGACCTCTCATCTATGAGGGGCCCCGCCCTTTTTTTTTCGGTGGCGCTGGAATTGACGTCTGAGTAGTTCAGGTAATACGTTCGTCCAAAAAAAAAACCCAGACATGTTGACTTTTTTTTAATAAATATTATATTTTTTATACGTTTTCTTATAAGTAGTGAACGCGTACATATTAGAAAATATTATAACTAGGATATTATACGTTTCATTGAATATTCAAATTTTATTTACGTAAAAAGTTATAATAACTCCGTCTAAAGGCACTCTTTTATCATTATTATTCCATAAATAATTTCTATAATTAAAATCCAGATAGGGCCTTGCAAACGGATTAATTTACAGCATTAGACGTGACTAATTCAATGATTGATCCTCGTGAATATTAAACCCTTTGAGAAAACTGTAGATCTCGCTTAGGATGGGGAAGGACGAAAGAAGGGGGGAGAGGCAAACTGAGAAATGAAACGGATTTGTCAACGTCAGCCGGTGCAGCGGGCAACACTCAACTACCAATATTTTTGTTATAAATTGAACTTTTGAGATTAGTTATTAACTAACTAATTTAATAGTTTACTGGAGATAGAATCATCATCATCATATTAGCCATAAGACGTCCACTGCTGGACATAGGCCTTCCCAAGTAATTTTCAATAGGACCGGATGCATGTGTCCAACTCGATCCTGCGGTTTTAGTCAGATCGTCTGTACATTTTGCGGGTGGACACCCTACGCTGCATTTGCCGGTACATGGTACAATTTCATAAACTTAAGATTCCATCGGCTGTCTGGTCTGCATACCAAATGCCCTTGATAAGTACATCATTCCCTGTTACTTTTATATTAACATCATGGTAGCCTTAAAACACCCACTGCCGATCTGAGGCCTTCCCATGAAAAGGGAGCTTTTACCGTCAATTGCTATGCTGGCAAGCTTTGTGGCAATCATAGAGCGTTAGCTTTGTGACGATGTTACTGCTGCCCATCCCCGCCCTGTTGCATTTCAGCTTTTTTTTATTTTGGGTGGATATACCTGTCAGTTCTGTTACCTAAGTCACCTCTTACAAGTCACCCTATTTGATGAGCTCGATGGCACAGATGGCAGTGATCTTCTATCTTATGCGCCAAGGTTCGTTAGTTCGATTCCCACTCACAACAAATATTTACGATATATCTATTTGTTATAAAAAAAATATTATGTATTATTGGGAGTTCCTCCTGTGGCGTTGGAATATACTAAATAAGTCCATTATCATTCATTCATCCAGATGCATGAAGTCCAAGATAAAAAATACTGTTGACAGGAATCTTAAAAAGATCTATTTTATAAAATTACCCCAAATTACTTATAACATTAGCAATTAAGGTCCTCTCATCGGTTTAGACATTTTGGATGAACATACAGTCAAAAAATAGTTTATTTGCATTTTATCATAATAATCAAATACATATATATTTTATTATTAATTTAAAATTTATTTATTCAAAAATCCACAGCTCTAATTTTCAAACAAAATAAAAATTTACACTTAATAGAGGATTTTACGAATGTAAAGGATATATAGATAAACATTGGTAATTTGCCATACCAAATATCTCAGTACCAGGTGTCGTAGGAGGCGACTAAAGTACCTGAACCGACAGATGATGGTATATCCATCCGAAACAGCACACCTTAAATATTACAGGGTGGGAATGACCAGCAGTATCGTCGTTGCGAAGTTCTGCTCTGTGATTGTCACCACGTCTGCCCAGTATGGAAATTTTAGGCAAAAATGTATCTTGGGAAGGCGACGTCCAACACTAAGCTTTTAATGGTTGATATTGATGGTGTATTAAATTTTATGCCTCCTTTTTGTCAGAAAGTTGAACATATATTATGAAATCTTGTATATATCTGCTCAAAAACAAGCATACTGATTAACAGACTACACAAAGATACTAATCCATTGAAGAGATTTATGTAGTCTGTGGCCGTCACGTTTATCTCCACGTAAAAATTCGAACGATCCATCAAGCCTTTCGACTGGAAACATTGGCCCATTTATTATCAATTTCGATTATTTCCCAATGAAAAATATCGTCCAATTTTGCATATACCCTTACTTGTTTTGACACTTCGTAATTTGTAGCCATTTTAAGATATTTATTGATCAGTCCCATTCAGTTGGTTAGCCATTGTATTCTAAAGTATATTACAGCTGAACATTTAATTTCTGAAATATCTTCTATAAGCTGACGGGTCCCATGGAGATAATAGTAAGGTAGGTCCCAGATGGCTGCTACTATCGTGGGCATAATTCCCACCCAGGATAATTATTTATATGTTGAATATTTGTGTTTGTTTTGTGTCTGGGTGTTATTTATATGTATTTAAAAATAATATTTAACTCCTATGTTGTCTGATATCTGCAAAACAATTACTTTAAGATACTTATCTCGGAGTCAAGTCCACGCATGAAATATCATATGAATTTATTATTAAAATAAAATAAATAAAGAGGAAAATGTGTATCATCACAACTACTAAAACAGAAATGTATGTTTATAGGTGATTTGGCATAACAGAAAAATATAAAAAACACGATTGAGATTTAAAGTTGAATAGTAACTATTGCTGTATCAGGTTTGTAAGAGGCGACTGATGTACCAGAGCTGACAGAGGCGGGATGTTCATTCGAAATAGCGTACCACAAATGTACAGAGTGGGGATGGGCAGTAGCATTCGTTCCAAAGCCATGCGCTACGATTGCCACCACGCATACGTTGCACACATTGATAACATCTTTAGGCACTAAAATGGTTGCTCGCGAGTACTGGTTATCAATGGAGTTATTTATTTTGTATTCAAATCATAGAAAGACGCCACTCAATTCATAGTTGCAGTAGAGTACACAATCTCTCGGGATTACGAAATTCAAAACCCACTGATATCCTCCGGATTCGATTTACTATTGTTTAACAAAAAAATATTATTTTGCGAAATATTCATTTGGTCTTATTATATTTTAATGGGAATAGATATATTAATCAAGAAACAGTCCATTAAACAATAGTTTATAAAATGATAAATTTATCAAGTGTTAATTTTCCACTGAAAATGTATTATTTGTTTTTTATCAATTGATTAGACACCCTCCGGATATACACAGTGACTAAATGTATATATTCTTTGTCCTGGAATATATATCTAAAATACCATGGCTTAGTAGACAATAATGAGGTTAACGTAATTACAATCACGTCCCGTGGGAGATTTTCCCGGATAAAAGATAACCTGACCAAGGATTCAAATTGTTTGCATGGCAAATTTAATGAAATCAATTAAAAATTTAAGCAGTAAAAGCAAAATAAATAAACAACGAGGACGAACACTACCTATGCTCAAATATTAAAAAAAATATTTTTTTTTTACAATTTTGTTTTGGTTTGCATTTCGAACGCTGAACATAAGTGTCATTCAAGCCTATATGTATATTACGCATTTTATCAAATAGAAAAAAAATAACCAGAAACAATATCGGACGACAGACAGCGTACAAAATATGCAAAAAAAGATGGTGCCTCATAAAATAAACACTTGTTAATGAAAAAATAAAAACAGGAACAAAAAGTTTCCTGGAGGAAAATTTAAAACGATTCTGTTGTTTTTGTTCGTGTACGTACAGTGGACGAGATAAACGTGAGCTGTCGCTGTGAGACGGCGGATACCAATGATTGATCGGACTTTTCATGTTCTTCAAACTTTTAACAAAAATGTTGGTTTTACTTTTTTTTCCGCGCGACTTTTTTATGGCTTGATGGAGGTGAGGTCGGAAAAAATGGAGTTTATTACCCTAAAATAATGAACGTCCTCCGTTTTGTGTTTTAATTTGAAAAACGAGTTTTATTTCGCACCGTCCAACAAATGGAACTGAATTTAGAGTAAATAATTTAATTCTCCTGTGGAATTCTAATGCGCACAAAAGGCGATTTTTTAAAAGTTTATTTACAACTAGCCAAGGTCCCTCCTCATCTGATTAACTCTGATTGATTTTTTATTTATTGCATAACTTTTTTGTGCCAAATAATTCTATGCATGTGTAACTTTGCGCTGCAGGTATAACTTCAAGTCGTATTAAATTCAATATTCTAAAAGGTTGTTATGGTTGTTAGATAATTCCTTTGGCATTAAGTGTTATCCCGCCATTTATTCTGTACATACAGCAAGCTAAGTAAATAAAATTAAATGTGTTTGTTCGGGATAAGGACTTTAAATTTTACATGCGTGTGTTATATTTTTTAGCTTGAAACTTCAGTTCGTGCGTTTTTAGGGTTATTATAGGAATCAAAATTTTATATGTACCTATATCTTTACACCATTATCGAACGAAACCCAATGCGTTTCAAGCGCATAACAGTGAATAAAGAATTTGGTTACATTATTTGGAGTACACAACACTGGCCTTTTTAAGCATGGGTGGGTATAAAAATGTTAGAAGGAATATCAAGATTATTCGGTACACACATAACAATCACTTTTGCTTTTGCCGTATTACGTCAGCCCTGGGACTTAAGGACACTATCATCGTAATTATAATCTTGCTTAAACGCTAACTTCACGGGTTTCTCGATCGACTATTGCCACTTAAAATATGTATTTAATACTATCTTAGATTGGAAGTTCTGATCATTTGTTTTATAAACAATACGTTCATTAGAATCTTGCTAGATGTAGGATAGTCGATCCTATTAGATAGCTATTGGCCCGTAATTGATATTCTACGTGTTGTATGATGATGGTAGAAGAATGTATGTGATCAAAATTCACAATTTAGAAAATTGATTTGAGAGATGATTTGAGAAAACGCGAGGAAATATTAGCAAATGTTCAACGAACTGAATCTAACGATGTCTGAATGTTGAATGTGAAAAAGACTATCAACTACCTTTTTCATTAGACCAGGTCGACAAACTAGCATACAGTCCACGTGACGGCTGGCGTCAAGGTTGCTTATAAATACTTATTATATCACAAGGATATCCCAAGGGCGTTGCCAATCTTATGACCTGAAGATGTTGTTGACTTAAAGTAATTTCACTGCCTCTCTCACTATTCAAGCAGAAACAGCAATACCAACATTGCTATTTGGCGGTAAAATAGGTGAGAGTGAGGTACCAATGCAAATACGACTTTTGTATAAAATCTACATATATATAATTTGTATATGTCATAGACGAACTTTGTATTGAGCGGACTTAATCAAAATTGAGTCTGAATATAAATGTGAATGAAAAATAAATGGAAATATTTAGTTTCTAGATGCTTTGCTTTAATATTGGAGTACAAGAATATGCGAGGAAATATTAGCAAACGTTCCGAGATTTGAATCTAACAATATCTGAATATTGGATCTTAAAATGCGTTCAAATATGTCGCATGGAGCGGGCTACAAGCACGATTCCCTCTCAAATTGTATCGAATCTTATTTGAATGTTATTCCGATTTCAAAAGCTAGTGATGTGGCAACCATTGTTGATATATAAATCCAGTTACATCAATTCTTCATAGAATTCTTGTTGTTATATTAGAATTTAAATTTACAAATATAATTATTTAAACAAACAAGCGTTCTGTTTTATTGAAATTTAGACATAGATTCTAGCTTCTTGTGTTTTTTCTCCATAATAATGAAAGTTTCCTCTTTATAACATGTATAGGTTAACAGTTTCATACAATTGAGACAGTCTTAATATTCAAATTGGATGAAATTATTTATGTTTTTGTAACTCATTTGTATTTATCCACACTAATTTCGATGACTAGGATAGCCGGTAAAGTTGATACAATTAAAGTTTTATTGGACACCATAAACCTTAACATCAGGTTTTTTAGAAGCATCTCCTTACAGATACAATTTTGAATGAAAAAAGTGAAAGCAATAAGAAATAGCATGATATATATATATATATATATATATATTTGAAATACAAAGAAAAGAAGAAGAATTTATTTGTTACTTGAATATCATCATCATCAAACCAGCCGTAGAACATCCGCTTTTGCACATAAGCCTTTCCTAAGATGGGGTGATTTCTGCCCATAATTGTCGCGTTAGTCAGGTGTGGTGGCAATTGCAACCGCAACTTGCTGCCTATCCTCATAGTTTTAAAGCTGCGCTGTTGTGAATGGATATACCACCTGTCTATGGGTTTCAGTATCTTAGTCGCCTCTAGCGACACCTGCTACAGAAGGAAGTACTAATTTACTCCGCCGATACCCTTATACAATATTTTTGGGTTTCTATTTGCCTTGAGCTCATTTATTAAGTGTTGAGGAATTATTGTATTATATTGTCTATAATGAAAATTAATGTTTCTTCATCATCCGTTGAATTTACTAAGGACTTTGTTTATTCATAGTTTTTTGGAAGTAAACTCCACAAACTAACTACTAGTCGTGGGGTGCTGGCAGAATATGAGGCGATTGAGTCACCGGAACCTACAGATTGCTGCATCGGAAATAGCATAGCTCAAATGCAACAGGGCGAGGATATACAGCAATGTTCCCGTCGCGAAAGCTGCGCTCTGCGATTGCCAATACGCTTGTCACCTTTCTTGGGCAGGCCTATGTCCAGCAGTGGACTTTCAATGGCTGATATGAAGACTCCTGTTACGAACAAAGGTACGCTCTGTGATTGCCCAGCGCGGCAATTATGGTTAAGTTTTCTCTTTTCTTGGATACGCCTATGAACCAGCAGTAGGAACGTTCTACGTCTGCTATGATAATGATGACGATGATGTGACTATCACGTTTTTATCGTTAGTTTTATTTAATAATGTGTTAATGTCCTCTTAGCTTTTATAACCTTAGTCTAGTTCTAGTCAGCCACCACAAGCAGACAGTATGGGCTTACCATCAATTATTCTGACTAACTCTGAGATCGGCGCTCTCTCAGTAGGCGCATCAGTCGACATCAAACTTGCACGACTCCAAACCCGCGTCCGTCATCATTTGGGCTTTCCTGTCAAAACAGGTGCGTGTGGGTTTCTGAAACTTATTGTTGTGCATGTTTTTTATATACATATATCGTTCTTGTATTTGTAGATGACCAAGAGTCCGGTTTTACAAGCAGTTGACTTAATCCATTTGAGAATAGTATATTTCTATAGCTTAAATAATATCACAATAGGAACAGTTACATACATAAGATGTTGGGTAAATGTATTTAAATCTGAAACTTAAAGCAGTTGTATTACGGCTGTCAGACACAGAACAAATACAAATATTCTTGATATAAATATTTGTCTTGAGTGGGGATCGAACAGACGACCTTTAGTGCATAAGACAGGATCCTAGCATGAATCATCGGCTCCATCATCACCTTCTAAACTATGACAGGATAACGTCAGTCAAAATAACCAGCATTTATATATCCATATATGTGATTATGTGTTTTTGTTCCAGCTTCTCCTTGTATATATATATATAATTATACAAATATATATATATTTATATAAGGAGAAACTGAAACACTCACTAGACAGAAGCTGTCTGTCTGAGTGACATATCAACGCAGGGCCTAAACTAAGGTGACTACGATACTACGATATTCATACAAAGAAAAGAAAAGTTTTTTATTCGTAAATAAATTAAAGAGCGAGTGAATGTACGTAGAATATAGAAATTAATTAATTAAAGATAATAGAGTTCTTAGTAAAGGAAGAAGCTCCAGATTTACTTTCTAGTCTAGGTCTAGGCTTTCTAGGATAGGTCTGAATTGAGCTGATTCCGACCGGCGCCGCGGTTATCATGTATGACGAGATTTATTAATGTGTAATACGTAAAGGATGTATGGAAATCAATCAGTAAGATTGAAGTTAATGGAAATGGTTTACTCTAATGGAAAATAGTCGTCAGTATATATAGTTTGTTGGTTATTTCCCATAAATAATTATTAATATTTATTTTTAAGCTAGTAGTCTACCGGACTTAACTCGGATACATACAAAATACTTTCCAATCTTTATGCGTACATTAAATTCACTATTGAAAATGCGAGTTTACTAAAACGTCGATAAAAAATGACGGTGCAAATGGTAGTAAGCCTATCTTATGCGCCAAAAGTTCGCGGGTTCGATCTCCACCAAGAACAAATATTTTTAAAATGATATTGGTGTTTGTTATATCTCTTGGTGTTAAATGTATTATTTAATTTCGAAACACAATTGCTTTAAATTATTTATTTCGGAGTAATGTCAGTGTATATTAATTGAATTTATTATTAAATAAATATTACATGAATTCCGTTATGTTTCAAGGTAGCAGCTGTACACTGACATTCACAAAATTGTAGTTAAACACACTGAACACAAAGAAAACTTTTGGAAATTTTCAAAGTTGAATACAAGTCGTTTGAAGCGTTAACATCGCGATTTACGTCGGCTCACGGAATTCATTAAGACGTCTAGCCGTTGAATACTGGCCCAAAAAGTGGTGCAGGTAACACAGAATTTTTAGTAGTTCGCTGTCTATTCCAAACATTTTTTGGGAAACCTAATTTTCCAAAATGCAGGTAAGATATTCGAATAATGCTAAACAAAATGTCTGGGTCGGTATTCTTCTGTCTATTAAGATGTAGTTTAATTTTATTTACAAACTGTTTGAAATTCTGCATCTCATATGACTTTATTATTCAAATGGTTAGAAAACACATATTATTTAGTACTAGTAGCGCCCCACGGTTTGACCCTCGATAAGTTGTATAACTTTCATACTAACTTTGCGCCCCCTCTTTTACCTCCTTAAGGGAACCTTTCAAAAATATTTATACATGATTCATTAATTAAAATTAAGAACATTTGTACTGAATTTCATTCGAATAACTTCAAAGTTTCATACTAATTCTGTTTTCCTCCCTGTTTTACCTCAGAGGAGAAATAAAAAGGATCTCTTTTTTATTGCATCTCTATCTCTATCCCTATTAAATAAGCCCTGTGCGAAATTTTAAATATCTAACCATTCTAGTTTAGGCCTTGCGTTGATATGTTAGTCGACTGACTAACATATCACAGTCAGTCAATTTATAATCATAAATAGGAGATATAATTTCCGCCCGCGATTTTGTCAGCTTTGGGAACTTTTATTCTCCCTAGATCAAAAGTCAAAATCGAAGACGGGCATGACGGCGCATCAGTTGTGTCCCTAGGTCGTTGGTTGGATCTCCGGCCAACATGTATGTGGCGAACATTTGTTTTTAATCTATGTATGTTAATATTTAATTATTATTATAGTAATTTCTTCTTATCACAAAGTTAAGTCATATTTTGAGATTTAGCTTATTTGTAGCTCGTTTGAATTCGTTTTTCGAGTTCTTATCTATCACTATGCCACAAACCATAACAATTTATTTGTGAAAAGTTACAAACCAATTCCTAAGGAACCGTATATTTTTCCAGAGTAAATAGTAGCCCAAATGTTTGCCTTTTATATACCTCTTTGCTGATTTCATACTAATAGATAGGAGACACAGGTTGATAAACTCTTAATTCAACAGAATATATACATTTTTAAATGGGCAGTGACAGATATATTGAAACAGGCAGCCTGCCCCAACTTCAATTAGAAGGTAACCATTTACGGTTACATTTATTTTTTATTATTAAAAAAACAGTTCAGAGTCGACGACCCTTATCATTCAAATCTATACTAAAAATACTTTCAGTGTTGGATAGTCCATTTATCGAAGAAAGCTGCTGTTCCCTCTAAACGCACAATTCACGCGGTCGAAGTCTCTGCTAGTTTATTATAACATTACGTAATTTTGTTATATAAAAATTATAATTTTATTATTAGCTTGTTGATTACGGATGGGATACCTACGTAATCCATCCAGCCGAAATGTAATACCAATCATCATCATCATACCTGCAATTAAAAGTCCACTGTTGGACATAGGCCTCCCCAAGAAAAAGGGTATGTTGCCCATAATTGCCGCGCTGGGCAAGCGTGTTGGCTATCGCAGCGTTTGCGACGGGGAAGCTGCGCCCATCCCCGTTCTGTACAATTAAGCTAACTTTTTTACATTGATATACCGCTATCAGTCGGTTCTGGTATCTAAGTCGCCTCTTACGACACCTGGTACAGAAGACACACACGGCTAGTAACACCAAATATAATAAAATTAAAATATCCTGTAACAAACCTTAACACACACGGACCTTCGCAACAATACACACCTTCGGGGAATGCTAAATTAACCATACTTTTTAACATCCTGCCCTCCCCATTTTTCACCCGACAGCCATTTTGTGGGATTTATAAGCAATTGAGGCAGCCGTATCAATGCTTTCGGCCAATTTATGGCTTTTTAAGGATATCCCATTCTATTCCGCGGCTTCTGAATACCGCCATTATGATCCTTAATATTTATTATTTCATACTTTAATATATATTTTTAATAGGCTTAATATTGGCTTGCTTGGCGAAGCAATATTTTTTGTGGTACTTAAATCTCCTTTTTCTACGGATCAGATGAACTGTTTTTGTTTTTAGTAGCGTATCTCTAATATGCTTCGATGTATTATAATTGTTTGTTATAACATAAATATACGTGAAAACCAAATAGACTCGATGTATATAGTCGTTTTTTATATGTTTTAAAAATACAATCTAATCTTTAATACATCTATAAAAGCCAATATTTATAATTACAACATGATGTAGAAAATAATCATCATTAAACAACATCTCTCACATTGACCTGATTCCGAGATAAGTCGAGATGTATATTTTAATTGGGTGGGTAATTAAACCTGGTTGACCTAAGGATCAATCGGATGCCAAGGCGCACAAGGTCATCAAAAGTAAATAATGTAATCTGTACTAAAATCTGTCATGAGTTTAGTTTGTTCCCATGTAAGTTTAAATTTACAAAGAAATGTCCAGTTAAAATCACGTTCCAAATTGTTCATTAAAAAAAATTAAATGCAGTGAAAATTCAATATATATTAATAAATCCTACAAACTGTAATTCAAGGGAGAAGTCGGGGTTTAATCGCATTTTTTAAACGACCTTTCCAATTCGGCAGCGTAATATAATCTCTGACCTGCGCCGTCATTAATTAACGGCAGTCTAGCTTTAATATCGGCTTGCACCTCAAAAGCACATTTTCTGAATATCTGCTCATCGTAGTAATCATAATTACATGAAGTAGATCTCATACAAAAGGTCGCCTGTATTGGTACCTCACTCTAACTTTTTCTATCGCCAAATAGCAGTGTTCGCATTACTAAGTGTCTAAAGTCCAGGGCCCAATGGCGCAGATAGTAGTGATCCTGTCTTGTGCACCAGGGGTCGTGGGTTCGATTCCCACCCAGAGCAAATATTTATATGATGATATTTGTGTTTGCTCTGTGTATGGGTGTAAAATATATGTATTTAAGTAGTATATTTGTGATTCCTCTGTTGTCTGGCGTCCGTAACACAAGTGCTTTAAGCGACTTACCACGGAGTCAGGTCAATGTATGAGATGTTGTGGGAATTTATTATTATTATTATTAATTACTTTTCTCATCTTCTCTTTAAAGTGAGATAGGCTATGAATTTGCTGGGTAATGCCATAATATCCTCAAGACATAAATATTGGCAATGCGTAAGTGATATCCTTTAGGCTGCAGTGATGCTTACTATCACGTGGATTGTAAGCTTGTTTATCAACCTGGTCTAATAAAAAAATTGCAGAATTCGACTTTTCAAATGTGTCTATAGGTTGACTTGAACGAAAAGGAATGAATTTCAATCAATGGTATTTACCACAAAAAGAAAAGTATTAACACAGCGAGAATTACGGAGGTCGTCCAACGAAGGCATTACCTGTAGACTAATCAGATTAAACCAGAAAGTTCGCTTTGTGGCGCTGCCTTTGTGTAGGTTCAACCCTATAGAAAACTGGCAATACCTATCTGTAATTGGAATTGAAGTCATTGTTAAGTTAAATCTGTTAGGATCTTTGCAACATTGGCTAACAAAAGGTAACTTTGACTAGATTAGATATCCACGGGACGGGTTCGATTATAATTATTTTACTTCTATAAAAAACTGAAAAGTTTGGTAAAACTTCTGTTTTCTACTTAGGAGCATAAGATATAAAACAATAAAATAATTTCACCTAACATTTCATACCTGGCTCTGTGATTAGTCGCTCAAAAGCGTTTGTGTTACGGACATCAGAGAATCTTCAGAGAAAAATGAAAATACGTAAGTCCCAGGCATAAAGCACATACAAGTATTCATCATTGTTACATCATAGCAGCCATTAAAAGTCCACTGTTGGACATAGGTCTCCCCAAAAAGTTGGTATGTTGCCCATAATTGTGTGGGCAATCGCAGAGCGAAGTTTACTTACAGATATACCGCCATCTGTCGGTTCTGGTACCTTAGTCCCCTCTAACGACACCTAGTATAGGGGGAGGTCTATTCTACTCTGCCAGTACCTCACAGCTGCCAAATATTCATGATATATATTTGCCCTGGGCAGGGATCAAACCCAGAACCTTTGTCACACAAGATAGGTTCACTAACATCAGCGCCATCTCGTTCGTCAAAGGATAAGGTGCACACACATTATATTCATATACAAAAGAATATATCTTTATAACTTATATTATAACATAAATTTAGTGGAAAGGGGTAATTTAGAGTACACTCGCTAAACTACGCTCTGTAAATGATACCTACCTTGGTTATTATGGCTAAAAATCCTTAATTTGAAGGTATATCATCACATTACTCAGTAATGGCACAGCTTAATCTCACCCATCAAACCAGAACACAGCAATGCGGACACTGCTGTTTGGCGGTAGAAATAGATGAGATTGCGCGGACACTACCGCATCCTAAAGCGGGCTCGTCAGCCTGAAATATTTTTTATCAAAGAAAAACATAGCTTATTTTGAACTCGATAAAACAGAAGTTAGAATAAACTAGGTATTGCTAATAAGCTGGTAATTACATATATTTTTATCGACACTTGTTTAGGATAGAATCTAGATACACAGAACACATGCGGACACAAAAAGAAAACAAAACACGGTTGAAACCCGGTCACATTGCCCAACGTGCAACCACTACGTGATCGCACTCTCAAATAGCCTCCAACCAGGCAGCCTATTCTCACCTTTATCACCTCGGAGTAAGGTCGACTTAAACTTTATTGCCTCGAAAATTGAATATGACATGTGCCATGATACCTGTCTTCATTGGATCCTGGCGATTCCCTG
Source organism: Heortia vitessoides (assembly GCA_020976665.1). NCBI lineage: Eukaryota > Metazoa > Arthropoda > Insecta > Lepidoptera > Crambidae > Heortia > Heortia vitessoides. The sequence continues at coordinate 3,174,603 of JACJUM010000202.1, forward strand.
AGAGGAATGGAGAATGCCGTGGCAGTATTTGTCAATTTGCCGATAGATCAGATGTATTATTGGAAGACCTGAGGAGATGTAAGGTTATTGCATTTTAATCACAAATTTTAGTATTACTGAAACACTTTATTACTAGATCACTAATATAGTGTGAAACAAGTTAGCTTTTTGCTGTCGGTCCCTATCTATGTTAAGTTCTTTAAAACTATACTACGGATTTAGATGCTGTTTAAAAGAAATTAAGGTTTATGTTATACACATATCGTTGCCATTGGAAGTCCATTGCTGCACTAGACAAGCATGTTGGCAACTTGGTAACGTTTACTGTTATGGACGGGTCCTAAGGCGCGTCGGTCGTGGGTTCGATATAGATTAAGAAATAAATTTATTAAAATTAGTAGTTTTTCCACTTAGAATGCGTATAAAGATATTTATTTATAGGCTTAAAAATACTCCTAAATGTTAAGTCTATTAACAGAAAAATCATTATATTAAAATTAATTTCAAATCTTTATTGACAATTCAGGTTATAAGGCTATTAGTACATGTAAGTGTCATCCGTTTTGTGCCTCTTGGGCGTACAATGTTAATTTATAGGTAATGACAGTTGTTGGGTTCAATGGTTATGCTAACAATTCTTTTAAATTATAGTAGCGTTTTTGTATCAGTAATTCTCGTATTTTTTTTGTAGGTAAAATAATATTTGTTTCAAGTATTTCTTCCGGTATTCGATTATATATTCGCGAACCATTGCCAGAAAAAGAATTGCCAGAAACACCATACCAAAAAAAAAAGAAATAATGTTATTGTTCCGTTGATTGTAATGTATTGTTTTTATTTCTAACAGGTTTTTCAAATTTGTTTCACTTATAGTAAGGTACATTATTCGCGAGTAAGATAGACTATGAAATAAAATTCCGTCATTAATAAATGGGTCATTGCGCAGGTCAGTAGAATTCGAAATAATATTTTTTTTTAAATTAAAATGTGTTTATTTGTTACTTATTTTATGTCCGTGTTGGTAAAAAAAAACAACTCAATTATAATATATTATAGTTGGCCGCGATGTTCTACTCATATTTTAAGATTTAATTCAGATTTAGTGGATCAGGGTTTAAAAAATATACAACTCTGTTATCATTAGGTTTTACCGTTTATTATGAAAATAAAAAAAAACAGTCATAAAATATTTTGGCATTAAAATTAAACAGACTATCTAATAAATCTTTTAAATATAAAAATATCTTTTAAATATAATTAGAATCACTACAGTATTTTTTAAGGTTAACACTCATTTATATAAACTTTTAAACAACTCAGTTACTTCTTGAAAATTAAAGTACCTTAAATTCTACCTATATCTTCAAAATCTCTGCGTATTAAACAGCTAATTAGAACAAATACCGTATAAACATCTATTTAATTAACATATAGTGATATATAAATATTATATTGCTTAGGTTTTCCTAAAACTCTTTACTATGTTCTTTAATCTTCGGGACAGAAAAGTAACAGAGTTGTAACACAGTAATATAGTTGATTTTTTTAGTATAGCTTACGTAAATATTTGCACTTAGTTGAGCTTGAGATCGCAATCACTAAACTAATAAACTTAAATACTAATCAAAATGTTTAAATCATTAGAGTCGGACTTAAAGACAACACTGAAAAACCCTGTTGTTCGCTTCTGACAAAAGTTGCTTATATCGGACAGAATATTTTTGTCGCAATTGGAGGGAGTTGATTGTCCCACTACATTGATGAACTTTTATGGTACCTAATAATGGTAGGATATTCTCCGGTGTGTTGAACTCTGTTCAATATCCCCATTTGTTATCAAACGTAGCCTCACCTTACTGACGTTTTTAAACCAAGATCAAAATTTGTGGCATCAGGTATATCACTTCCATGTGCAACTAATTGGTCAGAAATAAAATCTGCCAATTCCATCTGCTACACCCTTGCCATGAGCCGCTTCAAAAAAATCCATGTAACTTTGATAACCTGGTAGTCAAAGAATAACTTTGTGCATATAAGTTAAAAGTATTGTTTTTGGCGGTATTGAGTAGCTGGTCTGGTATCAGAAAATACACGTAGAGCATTTAACCTTGATTCACAGCAAGATTTGTATTTTCTGCCGAGAACTTTTAATAGTCTTCTCTTCAAATATTTTTTGAATAGCATATTTTTCCCGCCGATTTTTTACATTTTTATAGCGTTTTTTAATAGCATTTGATAAAATCTCATATTTCTGTTGATTAGATTGACTGCCATCTTCATTCTGAAATCTCTTTTGTTTTTCTCTGTTGTATCGTTTTTTGTACTTTTCGAATCTTTTGTTTAGTGCCTCTAATTATTCTTTTAATTTCGTGTTATTTTTAAATAGCTCAGATCTGTTTCTCTTTACATGCTTTCTGCCACGAACTGTCGCTGATGTGGTAGAGTTAGGAGTGTTTTCACAGGAAGTATACAGCTGAGGTGTAGACAAACGACGATTAGTTCTTGAAATAAGGTGAACTTGAACTGTATGAGCTGGACTATTTAAACGAGAAGGTGTTGATTCTGGAGTGTGAGCTCTGGCTTTATCTCTACATCTAGCATTCGCAGATTGCCATTTTTTTACTGAGCGATGTTCACGTGTGGTTAAATCTCGTACTAAGCATTTGTTTGCATGGCATCTTTCTCAATTTTTTCTTTTGGTTTCTGCTTCCTTTTCGGGGTTATTTTTGCACCGTTTCCGGTATCGTGGCTGATTTTCAGCAAGCGTTAGATGCATCTTAAAAGCGCAAACGACGCACAATATCCTATAAGAATGATATTTTGGGGTTATTTATAATTATACACAATTTATTTGTATGTACCAAATTCATTTATAGCTTGAGACAAACGATCAATTAATAAATAGAACTATGAAAAATAAAATTTCAGTCAAAATTCAAAAAAATAAAGGCTTATTCAACTCTGTTACTTTCTGAACCACGCGCTAGAAACAGAGTGGTAAATTTTACATTTAATTTTATTACACATAAATAATAAAATGAAGCGTTTAATAAAATATTTCATTCGACTATCACACATTTACCCCTTAGACAACACATTGAACGTAAAATAATGAAAAAACCATTCATTTACTTACGTGAACAGGTAGTTAATAAAGTGGACGCACAATAAAAACATGCGGTTCCTTCTTCAACTCGCGGTCGACTGTCAAGCGAAGTACCCTACCCCCCACCTGCCGAACTACCACGATGAATGCAGACATCCCGCCCAATATAAAAAGTGTGAAAAATAGCGCCATCTACATTTTCGGTTACGAATTAGTTAGTAAAATAGTGGTACAGTCGATTCTAGACCATACTCAGGACAAAGTATAGAAAGATTTTAAAACATATTTTTAAAATAATTGTAATACTCCCGTTACGGTAATAATTTATTTTAAGTAGGTTACTATACTATAAAATGTAGTTTAATATAACGGAATACTACATGGAACAGGTACAGTTTGGAAGGAAAACCATTATGTTAAGAGAAATGACCACAATGTTACTTAAAAAGAAATCTAAGCTTAGTTTTTATTTTGTTAATGGACGTTTAATAATACGATATAATTTGTATTAATGTATAATTTGTTAGCAGGATTTGATTCTATTAATAATAAAATTTAAAAAATAATTATGGGGCGTTTACCTGCGCAAATTTTGACAACGACTCAAATAAGACGAAGGTTAATGGAGTGGTTGGTTGTGATAGAGTTAAAAGATCTACGGTAATGAAACTGTAGTCTGATAGAAATCAATGATCGCTGGTTACCTAGAAGTTACTTTAAATGGATTTAAATTTAATTAAATGGATCATCTGCGATTGATATATTTATCAAAACAATTGTTTAGAATTAAATATTAAGTTTAAATATACAATCATTTATAGATGAACACAGCATGCAAATTTTTCTGATGATAATGTACCCATTATTTCTTAATAGATAAAAATCTCGTGTCGTGTCATGTATGAAAAATATAGTTAAGACAGGATAATGTCTGATGGTTTACCTTATTATTACACTGATACTGTTCCTGTCTGTGCGTCAAGAGTGAATTTGATGCGCACCCATAACAATTGACACTCCGATTTGATTGCAAATATGTATTAAAATAATTTATTTGACTGTTACATTTTTATATTTAATGCTCTAATTTAGTAGGTCTTGCATATTCTAAGCACCATAAAAACCTTTTTTGTAGAACAAATTTTTGTATATAAAAGTCGAGTTACGTCGTTAATCCCAAGCGTTCATTTCGCTTTCGAAATACTGCACGTACAATTTTACAACACAAATACTAATTAGAATTACAATACAAATTTATAAGACCCACGGTAAATTAAAGCATTTCAAAGTCAATATACCGATAGTCGATATACCGATATCCGATATGCCGATAGTCGGTATACCGATAACCGATATACGGATAGTTGATATACCGATAGTCGATATATCAGTCGCGTATATCCGCGAAAGCGGGGTGTATCTCAAAACATCATAAAAATATAGACACCTTCACTTGCCGTGATTGAAAAAGCAAACAAAATCCGTATAATAAAAAAGCCCCGAGTTTTAATAGACTGTGAGAACCCATCAAAGTTTGTACAGGACAAAAGTATTGACGGAGCGTGAATATGCAACCGAACGAGAGCCTGGAAAGCAAATGTACTATGCAGTAGCCCAACGTTCTTGATTGAACATTTGACGAGCCTGATGGCGTAGATGGTTGTGATCCTGTCTTATGCGCCAAAAATTATTTTGTGTTTTTTCTGTGTCTGGGTGTTGAATTTATGTATAATATTTATTGATTCCCCTATTGTCTGATGTCTGTAACACAAGTACTTTAAACGGTTCATCTCGAATTCATTTATTCATCAGCATCATCATAATATCAGCTATAAGACGTCCACTGCTGGACATAGGCCTCCCTAAGTAATCTCCAACAGGCCCAAGTTAGAGATAACTTAGGGAGGCCCACTTAGGGAGACCCACGACTGCGGCGCTCGGCGCCCTTGTCGCAGTATTAAACGCCGCCGATTAATATCGGTGGGTCATAGGGTTGCGGTGAAAAGTATTATTAGCTTCCACCCGCTTTCCAACACACATTCTTAACATTCCTTACGAATGTTTATTTTTGTTTTGGTAGGTGTCTTGAGTTTTTTGAGGCCCGGATGTATGCGGCCTATGTCTAGCGCGATCCTGCGATTTTAGTCACATCGTCTATCCAACATCTAATGCAGGTACAAGGACAACTGAAAACACAATATCTAAAAAAGTGAATAGTGCTACACACAGATTTAAGATATCATCATCATAACAGGCATTCGAACGTCCACTGCTGGACATAGGCCTCCCCAAGAAAGAAGGAATTTACTCATAATTGCCGCGCCGGGCAAGCGTAGTGGCATTTAGAACTTAGCTTCGCGACGGGAATACTGTTACCCATCTCTGCCTTGTCACATTTAAGCTATAAAAGCTGCCCTATTTCGGGGGATATACCGTCATTTATTACGGTACCTCAGTCGTATAGGAAAAGGTACTATTTTACTTTGCTGGTACCACACGGCGACATTCAGAAATTACCTAACGGATGGGTTGGACTCAATAAAAAAGTTTGTTAAACATAGCTATATTATCGTTATTATTTTGATAACTACTTAAATTTTTTTAAGCTTAATAAATATCTAATGCTAAGTATAGTTGCATTATATTTAAATAACATATATAAGTACTAAAGTATTTAATAATAATAATTCACAGATTATTTGATTTATTGTTTTTAACCTGTGATAAGTCGCTTAAAGCACTTGTTAACACAAGATGGTTATAAGATAAACAGAAATCACTAATAAAATAAATTAATACACAAATTTATTACCCAGGTACACAACAATCACAATCTTCTTATAAATATTTGACCTGGGAAGAAATCGACCGATGACCTTTGGCACACAAGTTAGGATCACTACTATCTGCACCATCGGGCTCGTAAAGAAATAGGTACTTCGAAGGATACTGATACATTTTATGTGACAATCTTATACTCACCTTTCACCCTAGGCTCTGATAATTATAATGTATACTTTAGGTACTTATACATTTATTTATTATGTCTTTGATTGCGATTAATGTTTATATAATGCGACCAGAAAACATGATTTTTTTAAACAAGTGAGAGAGTGAATTCAAATAATATTGATTTATAAATACACCTTTTTAAATAAAATGAGTTGAGGGATTTTATTTTATTAAGAACATCATCAGGGTTTTTTTACAACATATGATTTGAAATATTTATGACTGGTATTAAAATTTTGTGGTATTATAAAAATATTAACAAATAATCGGGTAAAAGCGAAGGTAAAAGCTAGATGAGGTAGATCTAATACAAAGGTCATGTGTATTGGTACCTCATTTGTACCTATTTCTATCGCTAAATAGCTTTTGATTGCTGTGTTCCGGTTAAAAGGGTGACAGTGACAGTGAATTTACTGGGTTATGTGATATAACATCTTCAAGACGTTGGCAACAAGCTAGTGATATCCTTGTAAAGTTGCAAGTGTGTATTAGGCTTTATTGAAGCTTACTATAATGCGAACTATATGCTGTTTGTCGATTACCTGTTTAGAATTTTTTATTTTTTTTAATATTATGCCATGATTATGTGAATAAAAATTAAATGAATAAATAAACATTATTTCAAATGTTATGATCTTTTCAATCTCACTCCTAGCGCCAAACAACGCTATTTTACCGGCTAAGTGAAATATTATTTATTAGGTGTCCTAACAGGCAACAGAGGTACCGAAACTTACAGGTGCAGGTATCAATGGGATACCGGCACGTAGCTCAAA
>JACJUM010000202.1:3190360-3209230 GCA_020976665.1 Heortia vitessoides
TAATTTCAAATTTATTTAGCAAAAATTTGAACCTTCGATCTGAATAAGTGTTTTGATTTTCAAATTGATTCTTTAAAATTAAAAATTCATCCATTCAATTTCAAATGTTCAACAGGAAGCACCACTCTCAAAACAATGGAAACGGACGAGTTTGGACAATGGAAAGTTTAAGTTTACATGTACAATGTTTTAGTAAACAAAATATATTTCTATAGTTAAAATTAGTGCAATTCTTATTTTCATTCAATTCCTTGTTTCTATTGTGAAATTTAATTATATTCATATCAATAAATATTCTACCGAGAAAAAGACGTTGTCACGTAAAATCTTCGCCTGTAAAACCGACTTTACAGGCAACCATTTTTTATAGAATTTCGTATCTTAATAAAGTAAAAAAACGAATAAAAAGACGCGTATATTGCGACTTTTTATTCGTTTTTTTTTTAATTTAAGATCGCAGCTTAGTTCAGTGTCACAGCTCAGTTAAATTTAACATAAAAAAATAGATTTTCTGTAAAGTCGGTTTACTGTCGGTAGTTGAACGTGACAAGAAAATACTGATGGAATGGTTGCATTTTTCAAAAGAACGTTTTAATTTTATTTATGAAAAAGTATAATATTATATAGCAGCTGTCCGCGCGGGCGTATCGTTAACTCGAGTACGAGATAGACAGATGACGAACGCTGCCAAACGCGGGGCCGATTGTGCCTCTTTGTTGCTCGTCCCGCGCTCTCGCTTGCTCTTCAATCCTTAAACGGAACGCCTCAGAGCGAGGTAACGCCGCAATGACTCATGTTTTTTCATGCATGCAGCCGACTCCATCGAATTATAAGACGTAGTCACGTCAAAAATAATTATCCTGACAAAAACTTAACTATTCTTCTTCTTTCATCTCATATGGATAAAGTGTTTTTTTAAGCATCGAGATTTTTATCAATTCATAACTATTTCTTATTTTTATTATTTATTATTTTTTTATTTTTTTTTATTACCTACGATTGTTACATTACAATTTACACTAAGTTACTGCAAACCAAAGTATAGAACTACATAAATGGACAATTATTTATAAGTAATCATCACAAGCTCATAAGACGATATATTTAGGTTTTGGTTTTGCGTTGCTCTAAATAATAAGTGAAAACAAAAATGAAATATGTACACAATGTCAAAATTATTCACTTATATTCATAAAAAGATAATCTGACTGATTTACTGACATATCAACGTAAGGCCCAACTTAAAATGTTGCACAGGGGCGTCTTTTATAACATCGGGATAAAACGGTTAGCAACGGTAGAGAGTTGCAAAGTTGGTATGAAACTTTGATGTTTTTGGAGTTATTTAAATGAAATTCAGTATAAAGCTTCCTCCTTGAAAGTCATAAAACGCGTGTAAAATATTATTTCGAAAACAATCCTTTAAGGGGACAAAAGGGTGGTGCAAAGTTAGCATGTAAATTCTACAACTGCGGGTGAAACCGCGCGGCACTGCTAGTAAACAATCATTATATCAGCTATTGAAAGTCCCCTGCTGGATAGCCTCTCCAAGAAAGGAGATTCTTTGCCCATAATTGCCGCACTGGGCAAGCACAGAGCACAGCTTTCACGACGGTAATTCTGCTGCCCATGCCCGCCCTATGCATTTGAGCTGCACTGTTCCGGATGAATTTACCGCCATCTCTCGGATCTGGTACATTATTCGCCTCCTACGACACCTGATGCAGTGGGAGGTACTATTCTACATTGCCGGTACTTCACGGCAATAATAAAATTATTATCAGTTGTAAACAAAATTTTTTTACCACGTATCTGTTTCTAAGATTTTTTAATGACATGCAATACACATCCACGGGTTCCATTGTAAAGATTAGTCTTTATTTGTTATTGTGTACAAATAAAGACTAATCTTAACAATAACTACTACAAACTACTACTCCTACAAACAAATCAATCGAATGTTGTCTATATACTCTTCCTTATGGTTTCTAAACACATAAAAAGAACATTATTATCATTATAACAATAATTGCAGCCATATTACGACCTCTGCTAGACATAAGTCTTCACAAGAAAGGCTGGTTAGGCGTGGTGGTAATCACAGAGCTTACCTCGCGACGGGAATGCTGCTACTCATTCCCGTATTGTTTCATTTGAGCTATGCTTTTTGGGTTTGATTTACTGCTATGGTCTGTTCCGGTATCTAAGTCACATTGTCTAATACTTGGAGGGTATTCCACGTACAATTTGCTTATTATCACTAGTTCAACATTAAAACATAGACAATTGTCAAACAGAGAGACATTAGTATACATGAAGGTGCAACAAACCGTTTTCCGATTCACAAAACACATAAATACCCAATCGTATCAATAAATAAAACAAACTTAAATAACACTACTCGACGTTTAGGACTTGAACATTAAAATCTTTTAGATATTTGTCAATAAATCTAGAAACGAACAGCGCTACTGTTCACAGCACATTAAGCAGAAAAACAATAAAAGAAAGACAGAATCAGAGTTTCGCCGAAATAAATACTGTTTTCAAATAATCACGCACCGTGAACTCGATGGAGCTAACTGCTTAGCTCCAGAAAGAGCAAACCTCGGGCCTACACTTGTTTACGGTCTATAAAGGGACCCTTTTACTTTTTACTGCAGGCCACGCGTGATTACATTGTAGAGGTTGTTCCACTTGGCCTTATATGAAACTTGTTGGGAGTTGTTGAGAAATCTTGCGCCGGTTGAGAGCTAAGTTTCTTGTGGGTTAATGCGTGGACCCGCAAACTGAAATTTTGCGGTTCTATATAAAACTTTCTATTGATTAATCAATTTCTGTTAAGCGTGTTTGCAATCGTAGAACGCAGCTTTCGCGATAGGGTTGCTACTGCCTATTCCCAGCCTATGCATTTGAGCTACGCGGCCTCGGATGTAGTTACCACCATCTGTCGGTTCTGGTACCTCAGTCCTAGTACATAAGGAAGTACTATTCTCCTTCTTTGTTTATCGGGAAAAGAATATTTCGACTATAGATTGATACATATATATGTATATAATATATCAAACTGTACATAGTCGCAATATTTTTTTCATGATAAACATGGGTCCATAGTTGAGACAGGACAATGTCTGTTGAATCAGTCAGTCTTTGTATATTCAGTTAGTCTTCTTGACGGTCCCGATGGCGCAGGTGGTAGTGATCCTATCTTGTGCGCCAGAGGTCGTAGGTTTGATTTCCACCCAAAGAAAATATTTATATGATGATATTTTTGTTTGTTCTGTGTTTGAGTGCTAAATATATGTATTTAAATAGTATATTTGTGATTCCTCTGTTGTCTGGCGTTCGTAACACAAGTGTCTGTGTGTGTGTCAGTGTGTTTTTACCGCTGAGTCAGTTCAATGTATGAGTTGTAGGAATTTATTATTATTTTATTATTAAACATTTCGAGTAACTTTGGTTTTCCGGGATGAACCTCTTAACTACTGATCTGTTTTTATTACATTTTTGCTTAGTGCAAACAGTTTGATCCAAATTGAAAGATCGAGGTATGAGTCCCTCATTCTTGGGGAGGCCTCTGCAGTGGACTTCCAATGACTGATATGATGATGATGATGATGAGAGATAAGTTAGTTTATAGTAGCAATATTTTTATCAAAATAACCATAATATAGTTAAGACGTTAGCTAGCTACTATAATTATAGTTAAAAGTATAGTTAAAATCACCGAAGGTCATACGTTATCCCTTCTCTATAGACATAAGTACACGAGCGGAGTCCAAGGTCCGAGGATCACCCGGAAGCCCTGCTAACGAGGCCGGTCGAGTATTTGATGACTGTTCGACCGTGCTGCCTTCAATTGTGCGAAACGGGGCATTATTCCTAGGATAAAGAATAAGAGGTATTTGGAAATTTCCATCGAACAAATGTTTGAGAAATTTACTAGAAGTGTATCGTGGGTTATTGGCAGATGATAATTTTTCTTCCCTTTGTACCAAGTATTGTAATATGCGACTAAGGTGGATCGGAACCGACATGTGGCGGTATATCCACCCAAAATAGTGTAGCTCGAATTCTTCTGGGCGGGTATTGGCAGCAGTGTTTCCGTCTCGAGGCTAAGCTTTGCGATTACCACCACGCCTAGCCAGCGCGACAATTATGGGTGTAACCTCTTTTCTTGTGAAGGCCTATATCTAACAGAGATACTATGGCTGCAACTATAGGCAGTCATGATAATAATAGTATTTTTTTTGTATGCATTTCATATTGAGGGTTTCACAGCTGCTGTTATGATGAAAGTGATGGTTAAACCAGTAGTCGTAAGAAGTGATTTAGCGAAATATGTTGTATTGGAACCGACAGGTGGCGGTATATCCGTTAGAAATTGTAACGAAACTCGAATAATAATATTAATAAATACATTATTGTCGACCAGTCACACAACACGTGTCACGAAGGATAATTATTATTAAGGACAACGGGCGATCACAAAAAGCAATGTCTTCCAGACAACCTTTACATGAAAAAGCGCGAATGAAACTAAAAAGTAACAAAACGTGTACATAAGACTGATATTGTTGTGACATATGGAATACACGTGCCGTGAGGTACCGGCAGAATACCGGTATCTCCCGCTGCATCAGGTGTCTTAAGAGACAACTAAGGTACCAGAGCTGACAGATAGCGGTATATCTATCCGAAACAGTGCTCAAATGTACAGGGCGGGGGTGGGCAGCAGCATCTCCTTCGCGACAGCTGCGCTCTGCGATTGCCAACACGCTTGCCCAGTGTGGCAATTACGGGCAAAAAACCTCATTTATTGGAGAGGCTTTAGAGGATTATGTCCAGCAGTGGACCTCCAATGGCTGGTATGATGATGGAATACATTTAAATAAATAGATTTTATGAGAGATAAGAAATAATATATAAATACCCAAGTTGACAATGGGTACCGCCCACTTGTCGCGAAGATACTCTGTGATTGCCATTACTGTTGCCCAGCATAGCAATTATAACTAACTTCCCCCCTTTCTTGGAGAGTTACTTCAAGTCGATTAACAACTGATATAATGATTACTAGAGGTGGACCCATAAACCTACATATATACTTGTTACCACTAATTAGAAATGCTTGCTGTAGTAATGCTTCGATAGGGAAAGAATGTACCCCATGTACCCCAGGTCATAAAGTTGGCGTCGCATTCATATCTTGGTTATAAAGTGTCGTCTATAAATTTCGGTGACTACTTACCAGCCGTTCACTTTGTGCTTGATTGCCAACTTGGCATTGTCGAGTATTCTAGTATGTCATGACTGACTAGTAAATTTAATTACAATTCAATAGCATTAATCCCATGACGCTTTAGAAACCTTTTTAATGGCACCTTTATAACAATATGTCTAGAAATTTGTGAAGAAAAGCAACGTATTTATTCCAATGTATTCAGACATCATCGTGTATGCATTGCCCAGCATAGTAGGGATCAACACCGATTTGACGGGACCCAACAATTGTTGGACCGATTAACCCTTTAGGAAATTTCTTGGACAGACTTGAGTTTAGCAGTGGACGCCCTACGGCTGTGATACGGCCTATTGTGCGGCGAGGGTCGTGGGTTCGATTCTCCCCCACAGCAAATATTTATATGATGATAATTGATTGTGTTTGTATATTAAATATATATATTTGTTGTATATTAGTGATACCTCTGTTGCCTGGCGCCCGTAACATAAGTGCTTTAAGCGACTCATCACGGAGGCCGGTCAATGTATGAGATGTTGTGGGAATTAATTTGAAGAAAGTAGTTATAGTCGTAATTAACGAATGACACACGTTATTACGTATCCCATGCATTATTTCTACACATTTTTTAAAAAGTGAAAAATAGCTATATTTAGGTTCTATAGGGTATCCTTATTAATTTAACTTCTTGATCCGTATAAGTTACAAAAATGATTTGAAAACTGCGTTTTTTCTATATTTATTTCAAAATTTGTCAGCATTGTTTAATGATTATTAAGAACTTCTGTTACTTCGTTTTCTACTTTTAAATTCATCAAAAAATATATATTTCTGGCATATTTTTCCAAAGAATTATGTTGATTTAAAATCGATGATCACATAGTTAGTAGAAAGAACTTTAATATAATTGTATGGAAAATATTAATAAAATTTTGGTTAACCGCAGCGCGGCAACCTGATATATTAAACGAATAATGCGTACATTGTTTTAAAATGTAAAATACAGAATGATTTTATACATAAACAATAGTTAATTATATTTTCATACAACTTTTGGAATTATAATTATGAAATTATAATTTTAACAATACGTATCACGAATAAATAAAACGAAAATGCGATACTGTGTCGTGCTTTATTTTTCAGTTAATAAGTGTCATTAATGGCATTAAAATTACTTACATTTCTACTGCAAGTATTATTGTCGATAGCGACTTTTTCGTCAACTTTAAACACGGTTTGTTTAGACTCTGGGCCGGGGGGTACCGGCGCAGTCTCAGACTAGAACCTCACTATGTACCAGGTATCTTTTCTCTCATCATTTGAAATAGTACCGCTTAAATACTTCAAGATGGGGATGAGCAGCAGCATCCTTGTCGCGAGGTTGTTCTCTGCGATTGACATGTCCAGCGCGGCAGTTATGGGCATAAATCTCCTTATCATAAGGAGGCCTATGCACAATCATTATCATCATCACATTAGCCTTTAATCATCTACTGCTGAACATAGTCGCTCTCCAAATGATTTCCAACAGGACCGATCGTATGCGCCTTGCGTTTAGCGCGATCCTGCGGTTTTAATCAGATCATATACCGCCTTGTGGGTGGACGTCTTACGCTTCGCTTGCTGTTTGTTACGTAGTCTCTATTTCAGATCCTCACCACTCCACCATTCATCGGTTCTGCGTGAGATGTCGGTGATTTAAGTCCTTTTACAGATCTCCTCATTTCTGATTCGATAGCGCAGACACTCCGAGCATTGCCCTTTCCATAACTCGTGAAACTATCTTCAGTTGGCTAATGAGTTAGAGACTACATTTCGCTGCTATAAATCATCGCTGGTAACACACATTGGTCGAAGACTTTTGACTTGCGACATTGAGGTATTCCGCAGCTTTACCCAGCCCACGCTGCCCAGCCGAGTATATTTCAGCGATTGACCTCTTTCTTGAAGTTGAACTTACGGAATAGAACTATCCAGCTTAATAATCTTTTCGTCAGTCCTCATTGCCCTAATTTTGTATGTTGCCAGGGCCCGTCTTCTGTTAGGGTGGTGGCCATGCGATTGCTGGAAATTGTGAGCACCCCCGCTTAGTCGTTGCAATAGCCACAACCGTAGCTTGGGATAACGGAGGTGCCGCGGATTGGGGGCGTGATCAAACTGTGATATATCATATTAGAGGTTTTGCACAATAATAACCATGCTGAGCAGGCGTGATGGCAATCGCAGAGCGTAGCTTTACGGTGAGGATGCTGCTGCCAATCACCGTCCTCTGCATTGGCGCCCCGCTTGTTGGATGGTTATACCGCCATCTGTCGGTTCCAGTGCCTCGGTCTCCTCTTACGACACCTGGTACAGATGAAGGCGCTATTCTATGTGTTCCATTGGTAGACTTCATGAACGTATTACATTTTTTTTTATTCGGCGTTTCGAATCATTTGTTTATTCTTCACCATCTTTATCAATATCAAACTTCTAACGAAAATGTAAGAGTTAATGAAAATATTTTCTTCTAATAAATTGCCAATGCTAAATAAAACATATTCAGGATTGGTATTATAATCTCTTGCATTTGCATATGTCATCAATTATAAAGTAAAGGGTTAACCTTATTTATTTTCATTTGAATTTTAAATCCAAACGAATTAAATCTTCTCATCGCAATGGTTAATAAACAGAATATTATTATGAGATTTCACCAATAAAATCGCTATAATCAATTCCATCTGCGGTAATCCTCATGAAATTGTTTATAGTCCATTCCAGTCCGGCATAAAAATGAGACCAGAGATATTATAGGAGGCTTGATTGTTGTTACCGATGTAACCTATCCAGATTTTTATGGGTGAAAAAAGAAATACAAACCTCACCCTCAGTATATCTACTGCCAAATAGTAGTATTTGTATCGCTATGTTCCGGTTTTAAGGTGAGAAAGGCAAGGATTTTACTAAGTAATATGACAAAATATCTTCAAGTCACAAGATTGACAACGCACTAATGCACTTACCACGCGGACCTTTGTCAACATGTTGTAGTAAAAAAATCAGGACATCCATTTATGTTGTTTACTTACTGTACTTCAAACGACTTATCTCAGTTTCAGGTCAACTTAGATATGATGTATTAATTTATTACTCTTATTCTTTTTCCGTGCAAATTAGAATAGTACCTCCCCTGAACCAGGTGTCGTAAAAGACGACTGAGGTACTGAAACAGACAGATAGCGGTATATACATCTGAAATAATGTAGTTCAGGGCGGGGGTGAGCAGCAGCATCCTCGTTGCAAAAGCTACTCTCTGCGATTGACAACACGCTTGCTCAGCACGGCAGTTATGGGAAAATCCCCCCTTTTAAAGAGGCCTATATACTGCAGTGGACTTACAGTGGCTGGTATGATGATCTTTGCTAGTTATTTTTCCTATTATGTATTACATTATTTTTTTAAATGTTAGTATTCTTATTCTCTGTTAGTTTGTTTTTGTATCACAACATGGCGGCCCATATAATGTAAATATTACTGGTAGACAATACTATTATTTTTGTATAGTTATTTGTTTCTGAATAATATATTATTTATTTTAGAGCCTGCTGTACATAGAGTAAGATAGTCCTCAACTATTTCTTATGCAGATCAAAGTCGTTATTGGCTCGGCTATTAATAGGAAAACTTTCCGTCCGTCGCAGTTCACCTCTTCCAACAAAAAACAAGGTATCTTGGATCGTATCTTCGACCACTTTAGGTTTAGTAGTTTTGCTTGGTAATAATTTTAAAAGTATAAACTTTTTAGAGATAGATATTTATTTGGTTGCGTAAGTTTATATAGATGAATGTATGGATGGATGTGTGTTACTCTTACACGACAAAATAACTGAACATATATGTATTAAATTAGTACAGAGAATTTTTAATAGCAATCAGTATCAACTGACGTTTGGTAAGCGTTGAGATCAAACGTATTCAAGAGGAATTATAGGATAAACTATCTTTCGATCCACTATTTAGGCCGCGAGTCCTCCTTTACATCTTAAACCTGATGAACTTTCATTATTCTGAAGAGAAGTCTATACCTCTCTCTTACATATATACCGTGCCATTAATTATCTATTTACCATTAACTATCAATATAGAAAATAAACTACTTTTTATTCTGAAAATTTGTTCCTGTTTCTTTAAAAAAATGTCACGGTATTGATAATAGGGGATTCCCAACCAGCGCATATATTTATATGACGATAATTGGGTTTGTTCTATGTCTGAGTGTTAAAAACATGTATTTAAATATTATATTTGTGATTCCACTGTTGCCTAGTGTCCGTAACACAAGTGCTTAAGGCGACTTACTACGTAGTCAGGTCAGTGTACGAGAATGTATTATTTTATTTTAAGTAAATATACTATAGTAAAATTAATAGTATACTTGAGTAAAATTACCTTTGATCTGCGAAGTACGGGAAAATGAACTCTTCAATTATATCCTATTTCAAAATAAATTTATTTATTTATTGTCTTAAGCACGCAAAATAGAAGCATACCTTAACAAAACAATCAGAAAATCAATGCAATTTTGGCAAGCTGTGACTCTACATGAATGTATGCACAGGATGATAAGCATACAAGATGCAAGCACGTAGCAAACAATACAAAAACTAAACATTAATAATACGAACATAATTTTTGAATAAATAATTAAATAAACTAAACTAAATCGATAGTAAAAAAAGTTTTTTACTAGCTAGCTTTTACACTCGATATCGCCCGTGTAACTTACCCCCATGATGAAAGTACTAATTTATAGATGAAAGGTTAATACCTTTCATATATATAGTATAATTAATATAGTATAATTAATATAAAATATATTTCTGTTCCGTTCCTAGTGAAATTTCACAAGGATCGATTGAGTCAATAAAGCGTGAAGAGGTAACTAACAAACTGACTTTAACATTTATAATAGATCGAAAAATTTGAATCGAATAGGATATTTTGATTAGGTTATCTTTAACCCAATAGCTAGTTTTAGAATACTCTAGCGCTATCTATTGTTTTTTATAGTACTACAATTGTTGTTTATCGTAAATTCTACGGGAATTGTATGTTTCATTCGTGATGAATAGGCTAGGCTACCTATATCATTATCCGGACCTCAACTATATGTACGCAATTTTCAGAACATTGGTTGAGGTAATAAAGCGTGAAGAGACAAAAAAAACACCTTGCTTTCGCATTTTTTGATATTTAGAATATTTTTTTCCAATGTTATTTATTGCAATCTGTCACTTTTCAACATTTAGCAAAAATTTTTTTATTTATTGATAGCTGTTTGTGGTCCAGACAAAGTGACCAGGCCACAGTCACTGGCATTAGTCCAGGGCCTTTTTCTTTTAAAACTTGAGAATGTGGTTTTTTGGTTTCATCAGGTCTACATCAAGTTCGTTGGTATGATTTAGGAGATGATCTTTCTATAAAATATTGAAAATATAAATGGGATTTAATAAATTATAAAAATTTATTTGTGTCATAGTCCTATATCTTAGTAAATTAATCGCTCGTGAAGTCTTTATTAGAGTTTAATATGAAGAAAACAAGGCAAAAGCAATTTTGCCATACTGCCCAAAAAAACAGTAAAACGGAAAAGAAATATTGACGTGCAATTTTGTTTTATTAGAGAAAGCCATGGAAAATGAAGCTGAGAGGTTTCCTTCATTAAGGTCGTCTTTCAGGCGATGTAACGAATGTTTTTTTGTTTTCCCCTAATGCCTTCTTCGCGTGCCATTTAAAATCCCAACAAAGGAAAAAAACGTATTGTTTTGTGGCCGTTCAGAGATCGGTCAAGAGTATCGGAGTCTATAACAAATGTTTCGTTGTTATTGAAAATTGTCGGATCTTCAAGAATCTATTTTGATCGCACGATGCACGCAACGATGTGCCTGCAGTAAATGTTTAGAAACCAGCCTGGTTGGGGTAGTCTAGTTAAACGAATCATGACCTATAAATATATTTATTTTTAACTTAGTTATTTAATATTTTCTATCATTTTCGCGTTCACTACTCATTACAAAACTACTGTTTTAACGGCTTCAAAAGACATTGCAAAAAATTAAGTAAGCCGCGTAACTTAACAATAAATGTTTTTATGTAGCATCATTTTTTTTACGAAAATACATATTTTTATAAATGTATGCGTTCAGAATCTATTATTTTGTTTGTTACTAAACTAATCAAAGGAACTATTAGTAGAAATTAAAAATAATTGAATGGAGTTCCATTTATTAACGTTGTTTTTTTGTGAGCTATGTTGTGTGCATACATGATATTTGCAATATATATACACTAGGTGTATACATGTATTTACACTATGTGTGTATATATATATATATGTATATATCTATATATATGTATATATATATATATACTATGTATAATGGTTCCTCTATAAAAGTAAAAAAAAATGCATTTCTGCAAAGGTGTTTTATTAACGACTCAATCTTTATCAACATAAATACATTTTTAAGTAGGTATTGAATAGTGAATAAAATTGCTCTTGACATAATTTATTCTTACATATTTATGATGATAATTATAAAATAGCTACACAACAAAATGCAACAAATTTAAGGGAAGTGACACACGGTCAGCAGTTAAGGTTGCTTAAAATAGAGCTTAGTGTTATGACATAAAATAAATATTACACCATTAATCGAATCTCACGTACGTTGTCCCCGGGAACAACTGGTTCATTAAATATTTTTTTACGGTATATATTTTATAACAAAGATACTTCATAAATTTTGGCACAATGATTATAAGTAGTCACACGTAGGATACTTTTTGTCCCGAAAATATGTTCCGGTGGGATCGATTTGGCTTTTTATTTTACTCTGAAATCTGCATGACTTAATGCACAGCTTAGTTATCAAGGAGTGACCATAGACTTTTTCCCGTAATAACAAGAGATCCTCAGGGATAAGACATAAAGTGAAGACTTCACAATAAAGGTCGAATGAAGAAACCTGAAAGTTTTTTGTTTCATAGTTTATACAAGGTACCGCGGAAAATTTCAGGGCTAAAAGTAGCCTAAGTTTTATTCTTGACTATTAATAAGTTCGTTCAGATCTATTAAGCAATTCGAGCGTGTAAGAGTACCAAACGTACATTTATATTCTTAAACGTTCACATCTAAATTATTAGTAAGGATACACAATTTATTATAATCAATAATTTTTTAACCATTTACATCAAATACGAACAAGTTTCTCTCTATATTTCGTAAGAGAGATTTGTAGAAATGGAAACTTTTTACCCTGTTAAAATCATTGACTTTAAAATTAGACTAAAGATCTTGTTGATACTGGGAGAAACCAGAAGATTGCAATAGCTTATGCATTCAATTATCGTATCGCTCGACATAATCCGAGTTATTATTTTTCGTTATCCTTTAAGGGATTTAACAACATCATAGCAGCCGTAGGACGTCTACTGCTGGACAAAGGCATTTCTAAGTGATTTTCTATAGAACTGGTATGCACCCATCACTATGCTGTAATTTTAGTCAGATCTTCGGTCACCTTGTGAGTGGACGCCCCATGCTGTTTGTTGATACGTCTCCAATCCAGAAACTAACAACTCCATCGTCCATCGTTACTGCGTGCTGAATGCCCTTCCCACTGTCACTAAAACTCGTCGCCGGGCTATGTTGGTAACTTTGGTACTTTTATGGATCTCCTTATTCCTGATTTAATTGCACAATACCCTCGCATAATATTCGAGTATAGCCCTCTCCATAGCTTGTTGGGCTATTGGTGTATTATGAGTTGGCCATGAAAGACCACGTTTCGCTCTTTGATCTCTTGCGATTGAAGACTTTTGACTTTAGACACTGAGGTACATATTATCACAAGCTGTGTCGGTAAAAAAGGTCATCAAATGAGGAATCAGAATTATAATACTTAAATACATATTTAACACACAGATACAGAACAAATACAAATATTCATCATATAAATGTTTGTTTTGGTCAGGAATTCAACGGGAAAATATAGGATTACTACCGTCTTTATTAATATCTGGTATACCGCTAACATTCGGGTTTGTGTAGCTCAGGCACTCTGGTGAAGAGAGAGGAACTTTTATTTTATTCTAAAATTCCACATATTATGATTTGGCCTGGAAATGGTAAAATAACACATACATAAATATATATAGCACAGAAACCATCTGAGGAGGAGTATTCCTCATCTCCTTATGCTAGGGCGCGGGTGTACGGATCGAAACAAAATGGAGGGGAATTTCAATGTTACATAAAATGTATCGTCATCTTCCAGTAAGGACTTATCCAGTCACTAATTTATTTACCCTAGTTATCGAGGAAAAGAAATCATTAGCTATACAAAATCCTCCCTCTTCCTGATCCGGCCTCTTTATGATAGAAGGAATTATGCCTATATATTGCTTGCGCTAGACAGGTATGGTGGAAATCGCAGAACGCAACTTCACAACGAGGATGCTGCAGCCCATCCCCACCCTATTGTATTTAAGCTGTGCTGTTTTATAATATCGCCTCCTTCAACACCTAGTACAGAAAAGGGTAGTATTCTACTCCACCTGCTGTAATATATATATATATATATATATATATATATTGAGTTACTTATTTACACTTTGCCGAATATGCTTTCAGCGTTCTTAATTAAGATCGCTATGAGGTTGTTAAATCCGTTCTGTATTTAAATTTACGACCGTCGATCTGATGAGTTATTTGATTTAACTCCAATATGTATTTTTAATTAACAAGATAGTATAAATTTAAATGAATTTGGTTTTAAATCGAAAAAAGGTGAAATTCTTTTGTAAATCATATAATAATATTACATTCTAACAAGCGTATTCCAAGTATTTAAATTCTAAAAAACTATCGATATCATATTCAGTCATCTCTTAGGATCGGACGGAGTTTTCTCATGAAAAAGGCTTGGATAAATAAATAATTAAGGTTTTACATTGAACAGCATCACTGAAGACGATAGAATATTCGCACAGAACGTATGAAAATATGTGCGTATGTAATTATGTTCAAACTTATATCAAGTAAATCCATTACAAGCACTTTCAAATCGTTATTAAAATAATAATTAAAAAATAATAATTATAAAAATAATAATAATGAGAATAATAGGGAAGTGATCATATATAATTATAGGTATAGAGACGACCCTGATGACTCAAGGAATCATGAATGTCATCTTGCACATAGATAATTTAATTAGGCCCACTTGCACACTTCAGGATCATTACGCAACCCACCAGGAATAAACCTGCAAGCAAAATCGGTGTTTATGAAGGTTCCACCGACACTACATTAGATGGCGCTCTACTGTCGTCCGCGCTAGAAAACCTTGTCGTAAAGCTAATGGTTAAAGCAGTTCTGTCACAAGCAAATTTCTTGTTGACATTTTCTTTAAAACAATAGTTTATTTTCTCTATTACCTATGTAAAATCGGGTTGTATTGCCAGTTTTTCTATATGACACTAATACAATCCGGCTAAGATTACTTAAAGCGAAACAATTCCACAAATCTTCCCCGTCTTCTGTCGTCGAATAAACAATATTCCCTCTTGATAAATGGGTACGCCAAAAGGCCGATCGGTTCGTTCGGAAATCTGTCAGAGGGGGTCCAATTAGGGAAAATATTGCGGTCCCATGTAATCTGGGACCTTCTAACCCAGATTGATTCGGCACCGTGGAATCTGTAAATAATTTAGTGGCTGAATCCGGCGTTCCTTTGCCGAGCACGTCGCTAGCTAAATAAAAAATACTGGGTGTTGTCTTTGCTGGGATATTGTTGATTCTGGCGGGTCCTCATTGCGACAGCTTGTGAATTTTTAAGTGCCACGAGTATGTCATCGGGATTAATGTGAATTTTGAATGCATCTGGTATGTAATATTTCGCTGTTTTATTTTCATTGTATCAGAATCTTTTCTAAGCATTTTGTGTGATTGTAAAGAAAAACAACACAAAGCGTTACATACTCCCCCTTCATGTTGAAAGTCAACTGTTGGACATAGGCCTCGCCAAGATAGGGGGTTAATGGTTGCGCCGGGCAGGCGTGATGGCAATCGCCGAGAGCAACTCCGCGACAAGGATGTTCCTGTCCATCTACAGTCTACACCCTGTAGTATTTAATCTGCGCTGTTTCGGATGAATATACCACCATGTCGGTGTCAGTACCTGCTAGCCCACGGTTCTTACACCAACGAATACACGCACAAAACAATGTATGATGAATGTACATTTTTCTTTCTTTTTCTTAAGTTGTTCTAATTTCTTATTGTTTTTTTTTTGTTTAATGGTATTTACATACACCGAATACTAAAGATCAAGTTATTGTGATAATAAAAAAATTATTAAAAGGTTGCATGTCGGGGTCACCACTTTTAGTAAAAAGTGGAGCTATGTGAAAACACCCAATTGTGATTTTTAACTTTAATTAAAAATAAAATATAATGCGTGCAGGATAATATTTACCAGAAAAAATTTACTTGTCTCAGGTGTCAGGCGGGACTCGAATCTAAATCTTTCCCATACCAGGGGACTGCATTACCGTTGTGCCACCAGCGGAGGTGTCATAGCTTTGAAGTTAAATCACAACAAACACACAATAATTAAATCTGTTCTCTTTGTAATATTAGTTTAGATTACGTTTTTACAATTTATAAATTTATTTTTAAATGAAAAAATAAATAGCTTGTCATTGAACTGTTATATTATTAGTTGTGATATGAAAACGCCAGTGTAAAAGCTTTTTTTCAGCTTGCTCCTAACCTAAAATATTGAAACAAGAAATTTGGCTCTCTTTTTTTTTAAATAAGCAATCAAGGTATAAATCCAATTCAAACAGGAAAGTATTAAAAATCCCCAAACTCATTTCGGCTAAATTGCGAACACAGCAAGTTATTTACATAAATTTCGCAATAAATGCGTGCATGCATACAAACCCTTATCTCCCATATTAAAGCCAACCATATAAAATATACAACCATAGCACTTTATGGCTGACATCACAGAAAAGTATAACCCTAAAAAATAGAAAAGTCCAAACGTACTCGGCTATCAAGTGTAATGGGCTCTTTTAATAGATACCCAGGGACGCTCTGTCCTAAGGTTGGGTTGGAAGGATTATATTTAGGGTAGAGGAAACCCCGTTAATCCGGAAAGCGAGTTGCGATGATTTTGGTGTCATTTCGTACTTTTTGGGTTCGTTAGGGGAGCTTTGTGGCCTACCTTCACTATCCCGTGGTTTTTCATCGAGTCGTTACATGGAATACGTAAGGCTTTCGCTATAGATATTAGAACCGAGAAATCGTGGTTTACAAAATAAATTGCAAAAATTGTTTTTATGGAATATTGTATAATCTTCTGTCGCTACTAAATATGCTTAACCAGCTGCGGCCTGCGGTTTCATCTACGTTAAGTTGTATATCTTTCATACCTTTTCGCCTCTCTTTTAACTCCTTAGAGAAACATTTATAAAAACATCTTTCATATTTGCTTAATGACTTTTATGATGAAACTTTAAGAATTTTATTGGAATAATTTAAGAAACAGCAGTTTCATACTTACTTTGCACCCCCGTTTTGTTCCTTTAGGGGGTGAATTTGTGCAACATTTCAAGTTTCTAACCCCTATAGTTTAGGGCCTGCATCGATGTCAGTCAGTCAGTCAATCAGCTTCTCACTTTATATATATTTACAAAGATTTCAAAGTCTATACAAAACAAATTTTTAGATATTCAATTATTATTATGAATCTAGAAGATTTACCTTGTGATTTTTAAACAAATTAATAATAAACAAATAACCATATAGTGATTGTCTGAGTTATACTACACAGTTTGATCCAACTTGATAGAGGAGAGATATTTTATATCTCAATTTATAGTCGCAATATTTTTTTCATGACAAACATAAGAATAAAGTTAAGATATGGATAGAGGATGGATAAGGATGTCTGTCGAGTCAGTTAATAGACATATAAATTTTAAATCTATATAAATAAAACTGAATATTTCTCAGCGTAACCCCAATTTTTATATTGCATTTTTTTATGCACATAAAAAGTTAAAAGCAACATA
Source organism: Heortia vitessoides (assembly GCA_020976665.1). Classification (NCBI taxonomy): domain Eukaryota; kingdom Metazoa; phylum Arthropoda; class Insecta; order Lepidoptera; family Crambidae; genus Heortia; species Heortia vitessoides. The sequence continues at coordinate 3,207,735 of JACJUM010000202.1, forward strand.
GTGATCATTATTTCGGCTATTGGAAGGCCAATACCAGAAAAAGAGAATTTCGCCCATAACTGTATTTGAACTGTGCTGTTTTGGATGTATATATAACTATTTGCTGGTTCTGGCTGCTTAGTCGCCTCTTACGATACCCGGTGTAGAGGGGGTACTATTTTACTCAGCTGGTACTTCACGGCTAATACTAATATTATCGGCTGTATACGATCAACTAGCAACGGTAATCTTTCGGTTCTAATAATATCGTTTGATTGCATACTTTCATATTTCACTAGGCATAGTTAATCATTACACAATTTTTGCTTCGCATAATTATTAACAAAAAGCGTAAAAAATATATAAATATTAATTTGTGCAAGATATCGTAAGCGGTAACTAAGGTGCCGGAACCAGCAGATGGCTGTACCGGAAACAACGTAGCATCAAACACAACAAGGCGGAATTGATGGCAGATGTGAAGCTTCGCTCTACGACTGTCAACACGTTTGCCCAGTTTGTTATCATCATTAAAGCTATGCACTGCTAGATATAAGCCCAAAAAAGTGGGATTTTTGCCCATAATTGCTGCGCTATGCAAGCAATTGCAGGGCGGAGCTTTCGCGACGGGGATGCTTCTGCCCATCTCCGCCCTGTGCATTTGAGCTACACTGTTTCGGATAATACCACCATATGTTGTTTCTAGTACCTTAGTCGCGTCTTACGACTCCTGGTACAGAGAGGTACTGTTCTACTCCACCGGCACCTCATAGTTTGTTATAAGCCACTTCAATGATGTCTAGCAGTAGACTTCGTACGATTGAAATGATGATGACAGGAACAACTTATAGGTGATGTGTTACGCTGCGCTTGCAGGTGCGTGGACTCCATTCTAAAACTAGTCGGCTTCTTTGGAAGCCTGATTTACACTCTACGTGTCCTGCCCATTGCCACTTCAACTTGATAATCTGCTGCAGTTAACTTTGTTGCTTTTTTCTTTCTTTTACAGATCTCATTTGTCGATGAAGCAATAAGACTTCGTGCAATAACAAAATATACGAACTTAATTACCCATTGATTTGCAGATAATTAGTAATTATGTAGTTCTATTAATAATTCGGCTTGTAATTTCAGATAACTGTATGGCTATTTGAATGTTGGAGCGGAGTTCGGTCAAGCGCACCGGTGCAATTGATACCAAATTATATCCTGGGCTGAGCACATTCCAATTATAATGTGTGCCAGTAATTCAAATTTGACATATATACGTTCTGTTTCGTAGTTATATGCGAGTATCCATTGTGCATGCTTGAGCATATATTTCCTTCCATGAGGAGAGAACATTGAACATAAATCAAACTCTACACTCTTGATAAACTAGTCATGCTACAATTAGCTTACTAATGAGTTTTAGATATAAGGAAAGAGAATGGAGCTTTACTCTCAAATGTTTTGCTTGGAAAACATTTGTTATAGTTTTAATTGCTATTTTAGAAATTCATATGCATGTTTGTACT
>JACJUM010000202.1:3214230-3341626 GCA_020976665.1 Heortia vitessoides
TCAAGCTGAGAAAAAGTACTATAAATATAATAGAAGGTAAGATTAAGTAATTTTTTTATGTTATAAAATCAGTAAACAAGCCTATGGTCTGCTTGATGATAAATGTGACCGCAGTCTATAAACAGTCATGTCATCACAAAGATGTGACTAGCGTGTTACCAACTTTGTGAACTGTAGATACAATATGACATTTAAACATTAATTTAACTGCCTCTCTCACCTTTTAAGCTGGAACACAGTAATGCAAATACTGATATTTGCGAATTAAATAGGTGAAAGTGAGGTACCATAGCAGACGACCTTTCTAATAGGTCTAAATGTAGTAAAGTAGCTTCAAAGCAAATAATTAAAACAATATTTTGTGCTTGAAGTTAGCCTGTCAACTAGCGAAAAAGTAATTATAAAATACGAGTAAAATTTACTCAACCATAAATCCATTTGGTACGAAAACTAAGACACTTTTCAGAATTCAAATAAACGCTCTCAATTATGCGGTAAATAAAATAATAGAGTATGTACAAATAGTAAATAGTAGTATATACAAATGTGTAGTATAAACAAATATTTTTGTTTACGCCGCTTATCATTTTAATATGTAGAAATTAATTGTAAGAACCGCAAGTGAAGTATTATTTAGTTTTTTTTTGTCATACAAATTCTATCTGGATGAATGAACGTTTATTAACAATATAAAACTTATTTTAAAGACTTTGTAAAGCAGCTAGTTACTTTATACAGTTCACCGAAATTCCTACAAAAAAAGATTCTTGTCATGTTGCATCCCTAGGTGAATACTGCGTCAATTCAAAATTATATATAGCTAATAATAAATTGCAGTTCATTTGAAAATTCCAAGGAAATGTCGCCAAGAAGCTACGTTGTGCGATTGTTACTACGTCTGTAGACGTTTAACAGTTTTATGACGATTATTAAATACACGTGCCAAATGTAAACAAAGAAACAAACGTGTAAGTTCGTGTTTACAACATGTAATTATTGGGCATATAATTCAGATGGATACAGCGAAACATAAAATTTCACTGGAACTCAAAATGAATAAACTAGAACACCGATCCAGCCTCTTTGCTAATTGCTCACTAAAATGGATATAATCCTGTATATTCCAGTCTATGAATTAAATATGACGCTGGTACAATGTGAACCTTCTATAATCTAAGCAAATACTACGAGTGCAAAGAGATATTATTTGATTTTAGTATTTATTTAGATTGATCTAAAAACTACACAATCTATTTTAAAAGTAAATTTGCTTTTAAAAAGCTATATTGCTAACGTAGTAATATTTTTAAAAAAAATTGAGATCCACACTTAAAATGGATGTAATGTAAGTTATTTATGTATTTTTGTATGATAATGCCCAAAAATCACTAAACCCATTTCAAAATCTATTACTAATGGATAGCTATGATATCAGCAAGTGGCATAATTTTATATACGTATTCACATGAAATCATGAACTATCTTGAACACACACTTTATAAGCAGTCTCGTTAGATATCGGACAAAATATTGTGTAAATTATTTTTAATTAAATTTATTATAATATTTATAATATAAGAATTATAATTAAAATTTTATTTTAATTATAATTATTATATTAATAATAATAAATTCATATTCAAATAATATCTTATACATTGACCTGACTCTGTGCTAAGTCGATAAAACAGATTACAGATATCAGACAACAGAGGAATCACAAATATAATACTTCAATACATATATCCATACAGAACAAACACAAATATTACTATATAAATATTTATCCTAGGTGGGGATTGAACCAATAACCTTTGTCGCACAAGACACTACTACCAAATACAGCAGCGACAGTGAAATTACTTGGTAAATGTGACATTATATCTTCAGTTCACATTGTTGGCGACACACTAGCGATATCTTTGTGATAGCAAGAGCGTATTTAGGCTGCGGTCATATTTATCATCAAGTGGACCGTATGCTTGTTTACTGACTTTATAACATAAAAGAGGAATTTCACGCTTTACGTTGATGCTTTTAGGGTAATCGAGGAGTGAGTAGGTCTCTCGAAGTGACGCTAAAATCAACTTCTGAATCGTTCACCTGTGAGATATTTACAGAGTATAATAGTAACTCCCCTTGTAACAGGTGTCGTAAAAGGCGACTACGGTACCAGAAACGACAAATGGCTGTATATCTATCCAATACAGTATGGCTCAATTTATTCTGCCGGTCACCTATGTGCGTGTTTATTTCAAAAATCCAATTACATGTGTGAGATCAAAACAATTGCCAACGCATTTTAATATACAATTTAAATTCAAATAACTTCTCACAAACAATGTTATCTCAAATAACTTTTAGTTTAAATTTATTTACCATTCTTAATTAATCAAAACATTCGTTTGAAACATCGAGTTGTTTGTTGTAGAACTAACATCTGAATTCTGGATATATTTATTCAATTTCAAATACACGAACGAATGGTAATCCCAAGATATTGTAAACATGTTAATGAGACGTATGTCGAGTAATTGTTCACTGCCAACTCTATTTACACTATGTTACGACGAAAGAGTAACCTTTGTTATCATAATTAAAAGCTGTTTGGTTACACCAGAGTAAAATTGTATCTTTATCTGTATTTGTATATTTATATATATATATAGACAGATAAAGATACATTATGTTTATATATATATATATATAAACATAATATATGAAAGTCTGTCTGACTGACGTATCAACGCAGTGCCTGTAAACTGTAAGGGTTAGAAACTTTGAGTTTTTTACAGAGGTTTGTAATAAATACCGCGGATATAGTCCAAGATATCGAAACAGCGTATCTTAAATACAATATGGTAGAATGAATAGAATTATATATAGCTTAACCCTAAAAATGGTGTTTGCGGAATTATCTTACATGTCCAGCTGTTGGCGTCCTACTGTTAAAGTTCTAATGATAAAATACAAAATATAATGCCTAAATAGTTTTTTTATGATTAAACTTGATGATTGAACACGTGGTGCAGAGTAGAATAGTACCTCCGCCTGTACCAGGGGTCGTGAGAGGCGACTAAAGAACTGGAACCGACCGATGGTGGTATATCCATCCAGCAGTATACCCTAAATGCGACAATAAATGAGCAGAAGCATTTCCATCTCGAAGCTACGCTCTGCGATAGCTCTGCCCAGCGTGGCAATAATTGCCCCTCATGGGGAGGTCTATGTCTAGGAGTAGACGTTTATAGCTGCTATGATGATGAAACATTATTCGTTTTTTTTATTATTTGATGTAGATTAAATCTATGTGGAATTACGAGTATAAGAAATATTTATGAATAATTATTCAAATTTAATTCATATATTTTAAAGTTGTAGTTACAAAAACAAAAATTAGTAAACACCGTTGCCTAGCGTCATATGTCAAAATTAATAAAGGAAGAAGGTAAATATAAAATTCCAGAGTATAGTAGTATTTATATTACAAAAATAGATTTAAATATTTGTACCGCTAAACTAAGATTTATTTAATATTGTGGTTAGCGGTTGAATTTATTTTAAAATTACAAAACTAATAATATGATAATTATATATACTTAAATATTACGTACATAATGGAACCAATACCGGTAAGAAACGTAGTAGTAGAATATGTATTTTAGTTACAACAAATCAAACCAACGTATTATTTTTCAGGTAGGCCCATTACAACATTTACCTGACCACGAAATCAATAGTTTAAAGAACTTTTGTTACAGATAACAGACAGCATAGGAATCACAATTATGTATGTATATGTAGACATAGAATATATATATAGATAGAGATAATGAATATATATATATATATTCATTATCTATCAATCGAAGACACGACAAAAAGTGCACAAGATCACTAACAGCTGCGCCCCTGGGCTCGTCATTATTTATTGGAACCGTACAGAGTCAAACTGTTAAAATAGAGTCATTAATTTATTTAAGATTCTCATTGAGTAATTCTTCACACACACACAATCAAAAGATAATAAATATGTCAGGAAACTGAATAAATGAAGCAGTCCTAACAATCAGGTTTAGAACAGCTGGTCAAAAATTTAGTACTAGCATTTTCTCACCTCGTCGTGCCCAGTGTCAAATTGAGGCAAGGACATCAAGTAATATGACGCTGTCAAAATAAGCTAGTCACGTGCCACCAGTCTGTCACAATATATTTATGAAATAAAGCCTCATTCTTATGTATGCGGATATGTATAATCAATAGTTATTATTTATTTCTAGCAGCGCATTGCGGCTTAACCCGCATAGTTCCCGTTAGGAGAGTAATAAATAAATATAAGGAGCCTTAGTTACTTCAATATATATATTTAGAACTGACTGACAAACAAGCATATAGTCTGCGTGATATTAACCGTCACCGCAGCCTATATACATTCGTAAAATCACATGGATATCAATAGCGCACTACCAATCTTTGACTTGAGGATAGTCTGTCACATTACCCAGTAATGTCACTGCCTCTCATCCACAAGTCAGAATACAGAACACACTGATGTTTTGCGGTAGAAATAGGTGAGAGTGAGGTACCAAAGCAGACAATCTTTGCATGAAGTCTACCTCAGGAATATCTATATGAGGTAGAACTTATATAAAAGGTCGTCTGCATTGCTGTGTACTGGTTTCAAGGAGAACAAGACAGAGATATTACTGGGTTAATGTAATATAGTATCTTCAGTTCACAAAGTTGGCTGCACGCTAGTGATATCTCTGTGATGAAACGAGCGTCTATAGGCTGCAGTCACATTTTCCACCAAGCAGACCGTATACTTGTTTGCTGACTTTATAACATCTCCCAGTAAAAGCCCCGTTAGAATCGATCAGACTGAAAAATTTAAATGAAAAAATATCTATTTCAGTCAGTTTCAGTCCGTATACATCAAATTGAAATATACGTAAATTTGAAATTACAAACAGACACTTAAATTTTATTCACATGTATAGATTTGAAAGAATTACAGTCATATATTTAAATTTAGTTGTTGGGCGTTGCTATTGATCCAGCTACGCGCAAATCGGCAAATCGTGCTCGTCGCGTTTTGACAGCGGCCCCCGGGAGTGATGTATTAATTCCTCCGAATACATCGTTGCATTTCCATTTACGTAGCATTGTATCACTTGGTCAACTCAGGAACGTTTCGTTTCGAGACATTATTACTTTATGTCTGTATGGATGCAATAAATTCTTTAACTACAGATTTTTGTTTTAAATTTTTTGATTTGTTTTTTTTGTTTATATTTTCCACTACAATCTCATACATTGACTTACCTCTGTGGTAAGTCGCTTCAAGCACTTGTGTTAAGGATGTCAGACAACAAAGGAATCACAAATATACTACTTGAATGGTGCAATTATATAAATATTGACGGGCCTGATGGCGCAAATGGTAGTATCATGTGCGCCAAGGATCGTGGGTTCGACCCCCACCCAGGACTATCATTCACATGTTTATATTTGTGTTATTCTGTATTTGGGTGTTAAAAATATGTATTTAAGTATTATATTTGTGATTTCTGTGTAATCTGTAATCTGATGTCCGGTAAATGCATGATATGTATTTGAATAAACATGATAATAAATAGCAAACAGTGTTTTGTCCCACTAACTAATATTTGGAATTAAATTAAAATTGGCTAGAGTTATAAGCATCGAATCAACGCGCGGCCGGCATAATTTGATTTCTCATTTTGTAGCCACAAACGCATGGCGTACCTATTATTTAAATGGATGTTCTGATATCAAAGTTAGATTTTTTAACCATAATAAAAAAACTATGCACCCAAAAATAAACACATGCAAACTGTATTTTATAAACATTAAATAATTTAAAAACAACATCGGCATACCAATTCAATTAACAGCACCAAAATATTTTTAATGAAAACAGCTTCAAGCGATGTATAAATTTTCGAACCTATGTTTTTAGAATTAAAAAGTCCTATAACACAGATCTATCTGGATATTAATAAATATGCCAAAAAATAAATAGAATACTATTAAATAATGTTAGCGAATACCAGTGGTAGACCGCGCTGGCACTATGCATTGTAATTGGAATGTGATCCAATTTTACGTCGCGCGCGCGACAACCTCATGAAACCAATTATCGGATCCACTTCGCTTCACTGGTCACATTATTATATCGGTGTAAGTGGTGACGATTTATTTTAACATATATATTCGTTTTACGCATATCCTGCTTGCATGCGTTTTAAATACACTTACAAAAACATAACAGAGTAGCACGCAGAGGTAATCGCAAAACAATAATAATAATAAAACCCGAAGTGCATCTTGTAACGAACTGATGGCGGGTAACGATACCTCGGGTCCGAGTTCCCCCGAAAGTCAGGCATTCTATCTCAGGCTTTAGATACATCTACAAAAACCTAACGAAGTGGTACGCAGATTTAATCGCATAACAATAAAAATAAAATACCCGCAAGGCAGTTTGTGGCGAACTGTTGGCAAGTAACGACACAACGGGTCCGAGTTCCCCCGAAAATCAGGCACTCTGTCTTCGACTTAAGATACACCTACAAAAACCTAACGAAGTAGTACGCAGAGATAATCACATAACAATAATAAAAAAACCCGGAGTGCAATATGTAGCGAACTGTTAGCGAGTAACGACATCACGGGTCCGAGTTCCCCCGAAAGTCAGGCATTCTGTCTCCGGCTTTAGATACATCTACAAACCCCAACGAAGTGGTACGCAGATTTAATAGCATAACAATAAAAATAAAATACCCGCAGGGCAGTTTGTGGCGAACTGTTGGCGAGTAACGACACCAAGGGCTTGCCTTTTCTGGTCGACTGGATTGGAATCCAAAGGAAGCAGTAGGATTATTTACTAGGTTGCCAAACATGCATCCAGTCCGTGTGATAGTATGTGTCACTGCAGCCTATAGACGCTTTTAATATTACTTAGATATCACAAGCGCGTTGCCATCCTTGTGACTTGAAGATATTATGTCACAATACTTTGAAATTTCACTGCCTTTCTCACCCTTCAAACCGAAACACAGCAATGCGAACACTTCTGTTTGGCAGAAATAGGTAAGAGAGAGGTACCAATGTAGACGACCTTTGTGTGAAGTTTACCTCACGTGAGTCTACTTACACCACTTGCCTTCACTGATTCTAGATAACCGTGGTAAGTGGGACGTTTAAGCTTTGTCTTCGTCTTGGTAAATATTTGTGATGTGAAGATATAATAATAATAATTATTGAAACACTCAGAAATTTCCAAATAATAAATATTTAAGTACCATTCTACTAAGTGAATTTACGTATCAAGAGTGACTGCATGCAGTACTGAGTAAATGGTAACTTACAATCTAGAGCAAACTAAATATGGGATGCCAAGAGCTAAATTATGATTAAATAAACTATCCTGTTCTACAGAAGTACCTCCCGCTGTATCCGGTATCGTAAGAAGCTACTAAGGTACCAAAGCCCACAGATGGCGGTATATCCATCTGGAACAGTACAGCTCAAATGACAGGGCGATGATGGGCAGCAGTATGCCCATCGCAAAAGCTATTGCCAATACGCTTGCCTAGTGCCTAGCAATTATTGGCAAAAGTTTCTCTTTCTTGGGAAGGTCCATCAGTAGACTTACAATGGCTGGTTTAATAATGATGATGATAATGAAACTATCCTGTATACATGCAATGACTGATCCAATTCATTACATACATACACACAAATACATACATCACATCTGCGTCTCATTGGAGTAGGCAGAGACTATGGATCTCCACTTATTACGATCTTGGAATACCTCTCTCTACACACACAATAGTAATTTATATTTTCTCTGCACAAAAATAAGATTATACTTATGCAATTTCTCTTTATTAAAAAAACATCTTTGTTATCAGAAAATCCCTACTTTTTAAAGCACCCGGTCTCAAAACCTCTAATTTTTGATAACACAAAATTACTAGTAACGTGTGCAAAAAAAAACATTCTATATTAAGTACAATTTTAATCCAAACATAAGATTTCAGTATGTTTGAATTGGTTAAGGTTTGGTATTATGACAATTTGAAGTATTGAGGGAAGAACCTCGATGGCCATGTAGTGTATATATGACATCTGTGCACAGTGTATATGTGGTGTAGTCTTTTTTGTTTTTTTGTTAGACCAGGTCGACAAATAAACCTCTCTATACCAGGTGTCGTAAGTATTGATCAAGTTGCAAGAACCGACAGATGGCGGTATATTTATCCGAATATGGATGGATGGCGGTACATTATTACAGTGAAAATAGTTTAACTAAAATGAACAGCAGCATATCCACGGTGAAAGCTGCGCTCTGCGATTACCAATACGTTTGCCCAGCGCGGCAATTATAGGCAAAGTTCCCCCCTTCGGGAAGGACGTATGTCTAGTTATGGACTTCTAATAGCTCTAATTAAAATGATACATTACCATAACCACTTGTAGCTTACAGCTTTTTATTAAAATACTTTAATTTTTTTGTTAGACGAACCTATTACTGATCTACTCAGATATCAATTCTAGCGCTACCAGTGGGATGGGCGAGGCCTTTATTAATAAGAGATTGCTCAGATCGCGGGATCAAAACGGGAACAAGTTTATTTTTTACACAAATTTCATGAACTAAATAAAAAAACGTTTATTCATAGTATAGAAATAATTTAAGATTACAAACAAAAAAAATCAAATATCATTAATATAACACTAATTAAATTTGGTACATATGGTACAGAAAAACGAAAATGTTAATTATATAAAGACAAAAACAACAATTGTATAACATATATTAATTATAGTGTTAACCAATTACCGTTTTACACCGATGACGCTGATGGTAAAGACAAACATTTTAATGATGGAATTCATGTTTGTTCTATGTGTGGGTGTTAAAAATATGTGTTTAAGTATTATGATTCTGATTCTTCTGTAGTTTGATATCTGTAACAAGTTTTTAAAGTGGCTTAACACGGATGCAGATCAATGAATGAGATGTTGTGTTGTTTTGCTGAAACATATAACAGATTCTGAATTTAATTTCAAATTAGACAGAAGATTTTGTCCGCATTATTTCACGAGAACAGAAAAAAGATTGATACTATCGGTGGACCACGTTGGCAGGGTGCAGTGTAATTGGAATCGGATCCAATTTGCCGTGGCACTCGCGACAACCTCATGAAACCAATTATTGGATCCAATGCGCTTCACGATTCGTTTTATTAATGTGTGCCAATGATTTCGGCTTAAGCAGTCCGTTGTGTGAGTGTTCTGCTGTAATGTGTTTTAATTGAGGGATAATTCCTAAATGAAATTCCAAAAATAAGGCACTTTACTGCCATGCATAATTATTTTATTTGAATGAGTATTAGGTACTTAAGGTAGACCTCAAAAAAAAGATCGTTTTTATTCGTACCTTACATATGACAGTAGAAATAGATGACTATTTCTACAGTCATATAGCAAAGTTTGCATTGCTGTGCCGGTTTGGAGGGTGAGCGAGGCAGTGAAATTACTGAAAAATGTAATATAATATCTCCAAGACACAAGGTTCGCAACGCACTAGTAATATCCTTGTGATATTATGAGTGTCTATGGGCTGCATCTATAAGCTTACTATCAAGCGGTCGGTATACTAGTTTATCAACCTGGTAAATAAAAAAGTAAAATTAAGTGGCACTTTATAAAAATTACTGCTTTTTTAAATATTTATTTTAGAAATTCTTTCTATTTCGTAAAAGCTCTATTTTATTAATTATCTACCTGCACAAAATATAAGGTAATACAGTTTTTACAAACATACATCACGTCTGTGTCCCATCGGGATTGGCAGACACTGTAAATTTTTAATTGCTATGATTGTAGAAGTTGCTTTACTACGTATTAGTCATTTTATACACCTTCAATTATTCTTAGTTCTTCTGACCTGGCCCTTCTTTAAATCTCTCTTATACTTACTCTTCCATTCACTTCCGCTTTACATATTTGTATAGTAATTCTACTTTTCTACATATCCAAATATTCCTTTCTCCGTAGTTATCACAACATCATCTGTTACACCACATCGTTCTTCATCACTATCAATTCAACTTTATTTCATACTCACTATACATTCTATGAATTACTCGAATTTATTCTACTCGCGTGCTTTTTCTACCATACCTTACATTCACTACCATATACTATTGTTGGAACCAACACTTCTCTATGAACAGCCAGTTATGCATATTAATACCCGCGCTGGACAATTGTGTTCACAATAATCGCAAGGTTCAGCTTTTGTGAAGAGGATGAGGTTGTCCCCCATCATGTGTATATCAGCTTCATTGTTCCGGTACTTTAATCTCCTCTTACGACATCTGGTACAGGAGGCAGTACTATTCTCTAATTTATTTAATATTTTTCAAACAAACTTTCGATAATGTAGACACTCAAGTTTTTATATATTCCATTTGTTATAGGTGTTCTAGAGTTATGCACTTATACATTTACTTTCGGTTATGGCTGATCAGAATCGTACCTGCACCTGTGCCAGGAGTGTAGTTAGAAGCGGCTGAGGTAGATTTGTCGATTTGCTACCCAAGACAGTGTACTTCAAATGCAACTGGGCAGGAATAGCCGGTATTATTCCCGTCGCAAAGTTTTGCTTTGCGATTATCACTTGTTTGATGCTTGCCCAGCGCGACAATTATGGACAAAATTTTTAGACTCCTGAATTAATGTCTTAGACTTACAATTGCAGCATTCAATAAGAGGAAGCTTTAAACATGTTATATTTCAGTTCCCTGGTTGTAAAGCAAATTTAGTGCGTTAATTTATGTAACCATTGTCATTCCTTTTTATATATATATTTTATATAAAATATGTATTAAAGAGTAGTTCTATGTCTGTGTGTTAAATATAGTATCAAGAGTCTTAACGATATATGAAATGTTGTATGAATCTAATTAAGCTATGCATACATTTTTTGCAGCCATAGCCTGCTAATACTTTAAAAATTGTAGAGTATATTTGTTTACACTGTATATACGTGTGCCCAAAACAATACAAAAATGAATTATAAAAACAACATATTCTGCAATCAGCACAACAATGTAAATCAACCTTCGTTCCCAATTACCAAGAGGCGGCTTATAAAACCCTCTCTATCTACCCCGATTACGAAGTCATACGAAAATGAATTACTAAATCCGTAAATATGACGAATTTTCACACTAGCACTCGTAAAAAGCAGAACTAGTACACGCCACTCAAACTCTAGCCGACCATTTTATATCCGAAGTTGGTGCACACAAAAATCCACTTTAATTTTTAGCAATAAAGATTATATTGGCTCTAAATAAAACTGGCAAAGCCCCGCATGTCAGTGTGACTCATGAATAGATATTGCAATGGCAAAAGTGTGGAAAATTGGACAGTAGCTTGATGTAAATATTATTGTTTTACGGGTCGGCGGCCGACTGTACAAAAATATGATACCCCTGAGTAGTGTTCGTGAAATAACTATCGGTTATACCGTTCTAATATTCACACCTCTGCTTGGTATACGCGTTTGTGAAAATTGAATAAATTATGTTAGAGATGAATATTCTACGCGAAATAGCAAAAAATAACATCAAGACAATGTGTATTTTATTGCAAAAATCATAAAACTCAAGGCATCGTTTGATTTCATTTAAATCTTCCAAAATTTTACAACTAACTTTAAACTCTATGACTCGTGCTTACAGTATCGATTGCTTAATCAAGCGCTTGTCGCAAACATGTTCAATACATAGTTTATCATAGTCAAAAGATGTGCAACAATGTAGTCTATTTAAAAGATATCATCGCATTTAAAGTAAAGAGTGTAAACTTTACGCTATCAAGGTTATTAAATTAGCTGTAGGACATCTACAACTAGACATAGCGTCTATTATGCAGAAGTAAGTTAGCATTAATATTCTTTATTGTTCACTTACAATTACAGACGGACTTTATATAAGTTGAAATTGACCTTTCGATGGACAATTAAAAAAAATTTTAGACTGAAAGCAATTGACGCTTTTAAGAAACATTAGAAGATTCTATATCACAGTTAATACTACCGCAGCTGTCAACGATTATCTCTTAATATTTGAACGTTATCAATAACTTGTGATTTTAAAAATAAGAGTATAATTAAAATTTTAATTTGGTATAAATATATATTTAAAAAAATTATAATAAAATAAAAGATATTCGGACTTGAAATTTTTAAATCTCAACTAACAAGTTTGCTGACTATCAACTGAATTCTACCTGCAGGTACTATATACATATATAGTAATTTAATGCAATATCGGATTAAGAGGTTCTGAATAATTTCTACCCATTATACCTAAATCTGCTACACTGGGCACTGACAAGAAAACAATTGATTGTATCTTGTAGTACAATTAGGGTGACCAACAATAAGTGGTTAACATTTATGCTTAAAAATTGAAAAATAATTATTCTATTTATCTTATCTTTATCATTATACCAGCCATTGGAAGTCCACTGCTGGGCATAAGCCTCTCAAAAAACTTCTGTTCTTACAGAAGTTTTTTGCCTATAATTTCCGCGCTGGGCAAGCGTGTTGGCAATCGCAGTGTGCAGCTATCATGACGGGGATGCTGCTGCCCATCTCCGCCCTGTGTATGAGCTGCACTGTTCCGGATGGATGGTGATTGTGATTGCGGATAGCTAGTAAGAGGGCAACGGAAGGATTCGTAGAAGCGTTTATACAAATTATGCTATCTGGTGGATGTTCGTGTACATATGGTGTACTACGATATCAGCAAGTGGATTATAAGTACAAGACATTATGTGTGTATTGTGTAAGACCAAATACTAGTCTCCAAGCTTCGATGACGCTTAATAACATAAGAACGCTTTCACTTTTTTGTCAACTTATAAAAAATCCATGAAACACTCAAAACATTGACACCGTGAGTTCGACCTAAAATTGTTAAGAATACAATACCTTTGGGCTACCTTACTTCGAACACGAATCCTTTTGTATAATCCAATTGGCTATTGCGTTGGTACACAGCACTGATACCCAAATATCTATGTAAATATTTAAATTGATAGAACACTGTACGTAGGTTTTTGTTTATTTGCAAGTGTTTTGTTTATTCCATTCTTTTGTTCAGTACATTTTGAAACAAGGTTGACGTTAAAGTATCTACTTAATATCAAAGACACAGCTGCTCTGGCTTAAATCTTTATTTTCTCACAGCAATTCATAATTGCCGGAAGGTACCGGCAGAGTAGAATAGTATCACCCTCTGTACTGGGTGCCGTAAGTGGCAACAGATGTGCCAACAAATAGCATTATATCCATTCACATACAATAGCATAAAGAAAAAGGGCAGCAAATATCTCGTCACAAAGCTGCGCTGCACGATTATTGCTCGCCTGCCCAGCGCAGAAATTATGGATAAAATTCTCACTATATTAGGGAAGCCCCGTTCTAGCAGTGAACGTTTAATGGGTGCTATGATGATGATATTGATGATAAGGCTTTACAAATACAGTTATTTAGCAGTGCATATTAAATAACAAAATATGCACTAAAACAAAAAAATACAAAAACATTATAACGACTTTTTACTTAATTCATATGCATATCGTTACGGTAAATCATCACAAAACAGATCATTTTACCGTATTTTTTCTACCATTCGATGTTATTCAAAGTAAATAGAGAGAATATTAAAAAAAAGTACTAGTAAGTTACTGATACTAAATAATAACTCTCTTTGTTTTAAACACTAATTAAAATTTATTTTACTGTTACTTATTAGTAGTTGCATTAACCCATCTTTTAAAGAAATAGTTCTAAACATTCTGTTTTGTTGTAATGCTTTTAAAATTATAGGTTTTCTATTTTTGTATTTCTAGGTATATTTCTGTAAGGGAACAATTCTCAGTATCACTGGTGCTGGGTATCAATAAACTTCACATCTCATACACAAAAAATCATCGACTTGTATAGCGCAGAGGTTAACAATGACCTGTAAGACCCAATTTGCAGTTCAATATCTATAAGTAACATTTTTCGTTAGCTTCCGTGACTTCAGCTGCCTGAACTTCAGATTCTATTTATGAAATTAATAACTTACATTATTAGCTACCTGCCCGCCAGGCTAAAGACTACAAATAATATTAGACACAATACATGTTGAGCACCCAAACAATTCACAATGATATAGGGCAGTTACAAGTTAAATGAAGCGTGATTCGTAAAAGCATACAATTATGTTTTTTGTAAACACTTTAAACCTAAGTTTTTTTAAGTATTTCATATACACTGAAATACTATCGCTGGTAGGTATCTAAAGCGTTTAGTGGCTATGAAGTTAGCTGCCTCAAACCAAGTGCTTGTAAGTCGTAGCACGGGCTACAAAGTGAGCTACGAAACTGTATACGTACTGAGTGACTGAAAACTGATGCCACGTGAAATTTATTTTTGGATTACGATAAAATGATGATATTATATAGCGTTATCAAATTTCAATTAGAAAATGATCAACGATACTGCAAAACAATGTATAGTGTAGTAATCGTATACTTTTAAATCATGACATTTTATTTACGTTTTGATAACTGAGGGCATGCGTTTTTTAAAGCGACAAAAACTAACATCTGTGATCAAGATTTGCGGAATGTATATATTTATGACTTCCAATATAATTATATGTTGTTGTATAATATTATGTAAAACAATTTGTGCCACAATGTTTGTCTGGGATGAACTTCTAAACTACTGAACCGATATTAACATTTTTTGTTATATACTTGAGAGATAGGTTACTTCATATCTGAATTTAAGTTGAAATAATTTTTTATTTTAAGCATATGTATATAGTTAAGACAGGACAACCTCCATCGGGACTAATAGTTTAAATACAATGTAAAGTAGTTTTAATATAGGTTTTAAAATATTTTATTAGGATGCTTTATTTTTTTTATATTAGTCCAGATAAAGGCATACAGTTTGCGTGATAGTAAATGGTACCGTAGCCTATAGTCACTCTTCACTGCCTTAATATCTTTCAAACCAGATTATAATGCAAATACTGCTATTTGGCAAAAGAAATAGGTGAGAGTGAGGTACTAATGCAGGCATGCTTTATACGAGGTCTACCTCTTGTAACTAAAAAAAAAGTAATAAAAATAATTATAATCATAAATTATAACCTCTTAAATATTAATTAGTTTAGCTTACTCAAGTAAAAAAAACAATATTTGATTTAGAAAAAATACATATTTAAATGGTAACACTGAAAAGTGGGTCCAAAATTTTTGACTTATTTGGCAATAATAATACTCATGGGTTTAATTATAGTAGGGAATGCATAAATATAAAACAAAGTTTATAGTTATATAAACAAGGATCATTACGCAATTGTGGAATGACGTCACTTAAAGACATCGGGGTCCTCTAAAAATACGTATAAAATATAGCGAAGTCGCAGCGTCAACGAACAAATAGAATGAGTAATTACAAACTTTACAACCTCCGACTGTTTTATGGTATCGTTTGTAGCGAGCTTTAGGCTGTTTGGGTTCGGGCATTCACTAATTAGCTGCAAACGGTATTTAAAACATCGTTTAAACTACGACCTCATCTGAGGTCATCACGTACAAAGCTTGTATTTTTAGCGTTGCTTTAGACTTGTCTATGTTGGAAATGTCTTAGGGAAGTCCGTGTAATTTAGTAAATATAGGTAGTATAGTTATGTATATATATTTATTTTGTTATATCACTCTTTATATATTTTGTATACCTCCTTTTTAATATATGCCATATGTATTATGCCTACCGGTTACATTTTAAAATCGCCACCACCGCTCGTTGTCGACCAACACGTTCGCATACCCAACGGTTGCAAAGGTTTTTTGTTTTCCCGTACGCTATGGTTGTGAAATGAGATGGTCGTTCATAAAGGGAGTAATGATGTTTTTACTGGTTCGCTAACTGGTGAATTAATATTAGCCTTCAGTATCCCTATTTAAAAAAAAGCTTGTTATATAATACATATGTTTATAATATATTACATACATTGGCTTGACTCCAAAATTAATAAAACGTTTGTGTTAGTAGTAAGTTGGTCAGAAACACTATAAAATTCATATTTAACACACAAATATTTATAACAACATTTTTGTCCTGGGTGGGAATCAATTCGACAATCCTTGGTGCAAAACATGTACACTACCAAATGCGCCATCAGGTTTACCACAGCAATGATTTAGTAATTAAGTTAAATTCTTTGCAAACGGGCAAATCTCTCTCACCTACTTCTACCGTCAAACTGCAGCGCTCGCGCCACTGTGTCAAAATTTGAAGGTTGACAGGCAGGGATTGACAGAATAATCACACATTACATTATTAGGAAACATAGTTGGCTATGTACTATACATATTTTCATGAGCATGAGCGTCTATAGTGATCAATGAGTCTTATCATTACGTGGACCGTGTGTTTATTGTAAACCTAGAAATATAAAACATTGTAAGTTACCTACCAAAAGTACAAATTTTTATTTGATCGAAATTTTCATTCGCTGGAAACCATTTTGTTTCTTTTTCTTGAGTGGTCGAAAGAGCATTTACCACTGATATTAATTTGAAGTTTCGCTCCGCGTGGTCACAATTTTAACCTAACCTGACCTGACAAATAATAAAAATTCAAGAGTTATTTTGATAATCTATCAGACTTAGTTCAATAAAATAAAAATGGTGTAGTGTAAATGATATTTCGGTGTTATAAAAGTATGACATATCAAACATAAAGCAATAAAAATGTCTGTTAACCGTTTCTGGTCACATGAAATTTGAACAAGTACGGTTCGGACAAGTATTTTCCTGAAATTGTGATTTATAGCCAAGTATTTTTAATACTATATTATTACCAATTTGTATTTCAAATAAGTAATATCTTAGTATTATTTAAATATAGAAATTATATCGTTAAATAGAATTTTGTGTATTTTACAGTTCAAGCTTGCGCCTGATGCACCTGAATAATTACTATTTTCTTAAGGATTTTCATAATTGTTTCATGTTTTTCATATATTTCTTTTCTTAATTTCAGTAGCGTTGGTTTTTTCTTAGATAAACTATTTTATTAAATTCTAATACTTTTAAGAGCATAGCATACAGCAAACATTTACATTGGTACATACTTTCTTGAACATATTGTTTTAATTATTATTTGTTTTCTGGAACAGATAAACCTTCTTTTCCCTTGCTTTTACTCTGCCTCTGACCCATAATATTTTAAAACAAAAAAAATTGTACTAAGAACATTGTACGAATGGTCTATCCAGCCTTTATGGCTACTACGTGGTGCGAAGACCACTCTAGATATAAAAGCTCTTTTCAAGATTTGATTTCCAACCATGATAAGTTTCGTATCCGGGTTTGATCTGTAAGATTCATATAAAATTTTACACAGGGGCTTCACTAGAGGTGGCGATTCCGTAAAATAAAATATCCTTAATATGTAATAACACAGACTACATGGATTAGTTTAAACACTTAATAGTTTGTTGTATTAAAACAACATCTTTCTATACATTAACATCATCTTGCTTTGTATGCAAAATACGAAGGAGTGTAAACAAATGTGGTAAAATAATATTAGCTACTTTAGTTTTATTCAGCTACTTATCGTTCGAATCATTTTTCAAGAAACTTTTAAGAAGATATCCGATTATTATAAGACACTATTTTCCTGTGATATCTGGATATATATTTGTTACATTGAAGTTTCGAAAATGATTAGTCACATCAAATTCATAGAATACAAATGAAGAAACATCTAACAAGCGAATAACTAACATTTTTCATATTATCAGTTTCGCATCGGACAAACGTCAGGATCGATTGCAGTTAATTGAATTACTTTAACTGTAAATAGGGCGGCCGTGTCGATTCTCCTCGACGTTGGTCAGATTGGATCGGGCTTTATACACCCGGGTCGGTTAGCGTCTTTTTTCTATTCGCCCAATAAAATTTCGAGTTAGATCCCGGAAAAAGGTGAAAAAAGAATTGATTCCTTTTTGTCTGGTCTGAACGCTGAAAAAAGAATTCTAACTCACCAATTGTACGGGTTTAAACCGTCAGTCCATTTACAAAATAAAAATAATAATATCTCTGGTTGTTTGTGTGCAGTATGTGGTCTTGCGTTATCGTGAAGCAGCAGTGGCTAACTTTTTTGAGTCAATTTTCATTTGGAGTAGGGTTTGGCTGAAGTCTTAATTAAGGGTTCAGTTATTGTCACGAGCGCTTCTGATTATCGTATACTATCCACTTTTACTCACAAATAATGATACTATTTAAAATCCCTTCATTGTATTAGCACCAAGATAATGTAATATTTGTGGAGAGAAAATAAATTATTTTTTATTAAAATTATTAATTATTATTATCATCAACATATCAGTCATAAGACGGCCACAGCTGGAGATAGGCCCCCGCAGGTAACTTCCAATAGGAGCGGTTGAATGCGGCATGTGTTCATTGCGATCCTGCGGTTTTAGCCAGATTGTCTGTCCATATATGCCTTACGCTGCGCTTGCTAGTGCGTGGTCTCCATTCCAGAACCTTACGACTCCATCGGTTATCGGTTCTGCATACCACATGCCCTGCCCAGTGCCACTTCACCTAACTAATCCATCGGGCGACGTCGGTAACTTTGGTTCTGTTACGAATCTCCTCATTCCTGATTCGATCGCGCAAAAAGACTTCGTGCATTGCCCTCTCCATTATTATTATTTTGTTTTATTTTTTTCCTTCTTCTTCTCAGCTCTAGGCTGGTTAATTTGCACTGCATTTACGGGCTTAGCCAAGTAAATAAGATGTTTTAAGTTAGTGGAGGGAATTATATGCAGGTATTTAAAGTAGTTGCTTATAAAATTTTAGACTTGAGAAGAGGTGCTTAGGGATGACTTCTGTGCTTGAAACGACGGTGGGGACTTAATAAACCTTCTCTAGTTTCCAGATTCTTATTACTTCTTCTTTTAGTTCAGTGTCCTTAGTATTTTCTATGATTTGTTATATGAATATTGCGTGTATCTGGGACTGCAATATCAATAAGTTTTTTGTATTTTGTCTTGTAATATGATATCCGGTCTATTGTAGTGTATAGTTTTGTCAGTTAGAGCAGCGCGTTCGTAAAAAGCTTGTGTGAGGAGTTTTCAAGTATAGTCGGGGGCTTGTGTTTGTATTTAGTAGGACGTTTTTGTACTTTCACAAAGTTTGTGTTAGAGGACTAGTTTTCGGTGAATTATATATGCTAACAGATTATGTATGTAGGCGTCTGTCTGCGTGAGAGTAGGGCATGCGATGCCATGCAATGCTGTATGGTTACTGGATGTTGTGCCATTTGCGACACTTACCACTTTGGATGACAAGATCTTTAATTATATATTTCCTTTAGTTTTTGGTATTTATGATCTGATCTAGTAGGCAATCATAAAACCTTCAGTTTTGGGTAAAAAGTTACAAACTTAAAGTCATTTATTTAAAGCTACTAAATGTTTGTGATCTTGTTCTAGGTTTTGTGGGTGTCTTCCGTGAAGTGTTTTCTATTTCCATTATTCTATTTTCTTTGCCTGTAATTCTTCATGAATATTGTTTCTTAAAGTATTATTTATCATCGTTAAGATGGAATGGTGTATAATTTATGTTATTTTTAGTTATAGCTTTATGTATATTACTTGTGATTTGATTTGATTGCCTTATTATGAAAAATAAACTGAATTTCAATTTTTTTGCCATAGATAATAAATATCAATAAGGCCTCTGCCTCCATACTGTCTTTTGAATCTCATTCTTTCTAATGCGGACTTTGGGTGTAGATGATTGTATTTTGTGACTGTAGTTCGTGTGTTTTTGACCATTTTATTATTCCGAATGATTAAGTAAGTATAGCTATTGCGTGAGTATTAATAGATTTTATGAGATTTGTACCACAAAGTTGTGTCTTGCATAAAATGTTTGTTCTTTTTTTGTATTCATTTATGAGGCCGTGTTTGATTTATGTGTGCTCTATACCTGTATATTATAACCAGAATATTTATAAACGCCGTGTCCCTATAAGGCTCTTATCACTTCTATATTACTTTCCCCCAAAATTCCTTTAAAAATTCCCCCTTTCTTGGGGAGGCCTATATCCAGCAGTGGACTGTCAATGGCTGATATGATGATTACAGTGCTGATGATTGTTTGCAAAGTGAAAATCGACAACGTATTGCACATTGATTTCACTTTTCACCAATAACATTCGTCTCCGAAATAATTGCGACATCGTAAAACACGTTCCCTTTTCACATTTAGCCGCGCGTCTAATTAGTCTGACGGAAGAACAAAACCGAAACACGTTTCACGATAAATCACGGTGGCTATTACGGTCAAATGACGGGTATGACGCGCAACAAGTAACGGGACACGCACGTGGCAAATCGCGATTGTCACGTTCGTGTCCGACGTGACGTCTTCACGCATTCGCGCCGCTTATGCCATGAGCGTGACATGTGTCATGTAACACGCTTGAGTGTCTGTTGTGATATTTGCCGGGGTAATAACATATTTGAAGTCACTTACAATACAGAAATGATTATTTTCCAATGAGTTTCCCGAAACACTCCACTCAAATGTTTTGAAATTAATTTATATTTTTATTTCATGTTAAATTTACGGAAAGAGACTGTTTGATGTATTTCTTCTGTGGCACTCCAGCGTTTCAATTATCTACGTGTAAATAAACACGTCGGTTTGTTGATTGATTTCTCTTGACAAACATACCTTAATTTAGAACGTAAGAACGTTTACTCTGCTTAATTATCTACCTCACTTATTAATGATTAATGTTTCTTTACATGGTAGGTAGATAAAGAAACAGAGAGAATGATCACGTCAAATGGACCCCCCATTTACCACTTAAGCCACTACACAAATATCTATATTTAAGAATTAAAATTATTTATATATTTTCGTATTGTTAATTAACTTTTAAGTTAACATATGAAATTTAACTAAAAGTTTATTAACATAAGTACTAATAAAAATTTATATAGATTATTTTTTTATGATCAAGTTAAATGGGGGGTCCACTTGACGTGATCTTACTCAGAGTGAAGAAGTGCTTTTTTCTGTACCAGGTGCTTTGTTAAATCAAAAAGCGAACTAAAGTAAATTTAATGGTACAGGTAAAAAAAATACAACGAGGTTTATATCTCATATATACCACTAATCAGTTAATTTATTGTGTACTTTTATTTCAATGACATTTTGGCTACAAACATTTAGTAGCTTAAATATCGTCAAAATTTCCATTAAACCTCACATACACCCATGTAGACAAAGTGACCAGCTGACTCACCTTTGCAAATAAATATAATTAGAAATAAATAATGAAATATATGATCTCACTAGACCTATAATCATATAATAAAATAAGTTATTTGCAAATTCAGCAAATAGTTTATCGTCAAGCATTTAGACACGACACGACCATATAACAATATGGATTAGTATCTATATAACACCGTAAACTGAGACCTATATCACGGTAAGTGACATCTTTGTATCGGCGGTAGACATCCATAAACTCATAACGGGTCATAACGCGGAAGGCATAAAATAAGTCGCCCACTAAAATGCGAGTGGGACGGTTTTACGCTCGGCTGAGCGTCAGCGATTGCGGTTGAGGCAGGGTTGGCGCGCACTTGAAGTTTATTTTTAAGCTTTCCTAGCTAAATGAGAACTGACTTTTGGTAACTTACTGTAAAAACGTAACCAACAAGATATTGCCAAATATATTATTTTTATCTGATGTGAGGTACCGTCAGAATAGAATAGTACCTCTCTCTGTACCAGGTATCATAAGAGGTGACTAAGGTACCAGAACCTACAGATGCGCTCTGCGATTGCCAATACACAAAATTTCCCCTTTATTGGGAAGGCTTATGTCTAGCAGTGGACTTCCAATGGTTGTAATAATGATAATGATTTGTTTTACAATCTTTGCGAAGAGTGTCTATCTTAATTCTACTTCTACTTTAATGCATATATCGTCAGTGATAGTTCAATACCACGTATTTAACATTAATGCAAAAGCTCCAAAATATACTGCTGTAAATGAATTTTGAACTTTTTTGTGACTGCCACCTTACGCGGTATTGAAATTCCACGACATGCTTTTGTAGCATTGAAGTTAGTAAAATGTGTGATCAATTAATTTAATCAATAAAATGAATAAGTTCGCTTCAAGAATGCAAAATAATATTGTACCTATTTTAAATCTACATTCATCTGCGATATGTCTACAAAAATCTGGAGCAATAGATAGTTAACCTTGGTTGAAATTTGGAGACGCAGATGCAGATCCTATGAGGCATTGTGTCAGATATATTTGGGGTAGAGACTTAAACTTTTCTATGGCAAGACGGTACTTCGTGACTTTCTTAATACAACGAATCTTCATATTTTTTAAATACAACTTTGAGAATAGGAATATAACAGACTGCTAAATTGTCGATCACGTATTACATGTTCAATGATTTTTTTATTAGACCAGTCAACAAACAAACATAAGGTGCGCTTGATAGTAAAAATCTCTGCAGCTTACAAACAGACGCTAGCGTATTGCCAACCTGGTGAATTAAAGATATTTCATCACATCCGCCGAACTCACCTCTCAAACCAAAACACTGCTATTTAGCTGCAGAAATAGGTATAGGAAGAAGACTAGCGAAGTGAAGAGAACATATTTAACCAGGAAATGGTAAAAATGGGCCAGGTTAGAAGTACTAAGAATAAACGAGAGTGCGCTAGAGGTATGCCAAGATCGTAGAAGGTGGAGAACTGTAATCTCTGCCAACCTCGATGGCAACCAGACATAATGTGTGTATTTGGGATGTATGGGGTACCAATGCAGACAACTTTATGGAATTTGTGGCTTATAACAAAATATGTGTCTGTGTTCCTTGAGTACACATACTCTCTGCTGAAACCAGGGCAATTCACATTAGGTACCGGTTTGGATCACCGTATGATAGCCCTATTCCAAGCTACCATTTACCGGTTATTCTTGAATAAATCACTAAAGAGAGGAACCTCCTTTGTTTGTCGTTAAGATGACGGTTGTTCCGCGCAAAATTACTTTTTTATTGAGGAATTTGTCTTCTGTGTTAGTCAAATGTCGCGAAATGTTGCGGTCGCACCGCCAACTCAGAGGTTAATTTTGGCTTGAATTTTTTTATGTCACCTTTTTACTTTCAATATTCATAATTTTATGTAATTTATGCAGTAAATTGATAAGTTATACAATATGGCAGTATCCAAGTAAAAAAGTCGTCCTACTGTCATTTGGTTATTGGAAACTGTATAACAACATTTCATATCTGTGAATAAAATTGAAAATGTTCGTCATTCTGTATGTTTGAACATTCCTAACGCAAAAACTTCTACTTGAAAAAAGACTTCGACATATGTTGCAGAGAACAAACACAATATCATCATATAAATATTTACCCTGGGGTCGAACCCACAACCTTTGGCGCAAAGAATAAGGTCACTACCATTTATGCCAACGGGCCCGTTCCGTTGTTTTTCTAAATGATAAACGACTAAGTCAATATAAAGATTCAGTGCAATAATGTTGCCATATGTTGTTATTTACGTAAAAAATTGCTCAAATGTATTTTCTGTTAATGGCTTGCTTTGTTCTCATAAGACGTGATATAAAGTGATATCAGAGATACGTGGCTGAAGTTTAATTCAGGTAGACCTCATATGGATGTCGTCTGCATTGGTAGCTCACTCACACCTCTTTCTATTAGGAAACAAAAGAGCTTTCAGAGATATTGAAATTACTGGATAATATGATACTAATATATAATATCTTCAAGTCATAAAGTTGACAACGCTCTCATGATATTCTTATGATAGTACGAGCGACTAAAGATCGCTGTTTGTTGGCTTAAATTATATAAAAAAGTTGTGGGCGGAAAACCGGTATGCATGAATATTTCCACGATTTTAAGCTTGATGATAGCTCCAAGAGAAAATAACACTTTTGAACGTTTTGCTTGCAAATATTTGTCTCGTTAAACACATGCGGTGGTACAAAATAATTAACATCAGGTGCTATTGTGTGTTATTTATTTCTGATGAACTCAATAAAAAAAATTTGCTTACTGATCGCAAGACACTAATAAGCGTCTCTCTTTATTGGATTTTTTATTTTAAAGACAACCCATTCACAGTTGCTTCAGAAGACGTAAACACCATGTTTATTATGAAGATACAAATACAGTAACTATAACATAATATTAGAAATGGCGGCAAGACGCAGACAATATTTTACGTGACAACGAGACAGAGAAGCGCGCACCCAAATTAGCCCACAGTGATTAACGAGGGAGTGCTTCGCAAATGAACAATTTGAGAAGCAAACAAGTACTTCTGAAACAATATTACATACGAAGGTAAATTACCGCGAAACAATGCAACGTTTTCCGTATATTGACATTTATGATTATTAACTGAACTCGTGTACCCAAAATTGATGTTACACATACAATAAACAGCTAAGTTTGTTTTTAAAAGAATATGTGCCTTGATGTATTGGATCTTATAGTTGAAATCTTTAATCAGGAACAGAAAAACTGTGGAGTTCTATAGCATATTTGTTATATTAAAAAATATTATTAGAATGTAAGACGGTGCCGGGGTGACACAATATTCTACGTGATCCTGCAAAGGAAAGAAACTTGGGATAACACAAATTATAATGTGATTGGAAAAAAACATAGCGTTGAAGAATAATATTGTAGGTTTGTAATTTTATACAAATAATTATTGATTTTACTATAATGTTCGATTGTATGGTGTCCCTATCTTGTGTGCCCAAGGTCCTAGGCTCGATTCCCATACGGACAAATATTTACATGACAAATTTCGTGTTCTGGCATTGAATATGTATTGCAATATTTTAATGAATCCACAACATCTAGTATATTAGACCTGACATCAGACAACAGAGGAATCACTAATATACTACTTAAATACATATATTTCTCACGCAAACATAAATATTATTATATAATTATTTGTCCTGGGTGGGGATCAAACCCACGACTTTTGGCGCACAAGATAGGATCACTATCATTTGCGTCATCGGGCCCGTCATATTAAATTTGGATTTCTTTGTCCGTAACACAAATACTTGTCCGTAACACAAACGTATTACGTAGTAGTAACGTAGTCAGGTCAATGTATGAGATGCGTGAATTTCTAATTGTTATTATTATGATAGACTTTAAAATCTTTGATTAAGACTACTCAAAGTCAAAGAAAGACTATTCAAAGTATTTTAAAAAAATCGATATCGATACAGTCGTAATGACTGTATCGATATCGATTTTATTTACCGATATAAACAAATGTTAACTAGAAATTACTGTGTTTTTAGTCATTCTTACCTGTCGTATTTAACTATGGTATCCTATCTTGTCGCCAGGGGTCGTGGGTTCGATTCCCACTCAGAGCAAATATTTATATAATGATATTTGTGCTTTTTCTGTGTCTAAGTGTTAAATATATGTATTTAAATATTATATTTGTGATTCCACTGTTACGCTGGCGTCTGTAGCACGAGTTCTTTAAGCAACTTGCCACGGTATACCAGATGTTGTGGTAATTTATTTAGCTATTTATTTATCTTAAAAGCAATATTTTGTGCAGATTTTTTATTAAAGATCAACTTGTTCTTTCATGTTACATATTAACGTAATTGGCATGTCAATATAGAAATTGAGTTTAATTATAATCAGCAATTAGAAGTCCACTGCTCGACATAGTTATACATATTACACATTATATAGTAACCTTGTATAAATATAAAACGTTATATAGTCAGTTTAGGCGCACGTGACTAACTTTATTTATTTGTTTAAGATCACCAATGATATTTACATTAGTACAAGCTAAATTTGAAATAACATTTTACGGTAACAATTCATCTGAAATTTTCCTATTAAGTGAAAAAACAACACGCGATCAATGTCTGAGTACAAACGTAGATAACAAAAAATTTAACATTTTGATGAAATTTGTTATTATATTAGATTTGGGCAAATTTGTTAAAGTAACAAATTTGCAACAATTTTAGGGTTTACAGAATTAAAAAGAATATATTTAAATATATGGGAGAATTATTTTTTTTTAAATACGTACTTTTTAATTTAGATACAACACTGTAGCACTCGGCCTGTAACAATCGGATAAAGTAAGTATAAGCGATTATACTTTTCGTGTTTGGTAATCAATCCACTAATAGATATATATATATATATATATATATATCATATGATATCATATCATAGAAGCTGACTGACTTATATATCAATGCAGGGTCTAAATTATAAGAGTAAAATGGGGGTGCAAAGTTAGTAGTTTGATTTTATTATTTTATTGTCCATAGTTCTAAATTTGTGCTACAGTGTTGTATCTAAATTAAAAACAACGTATTTTAAAAAAAATAATTCTTTCATATATTTAAATGTATTCTTTTTAATTCTGTAAACCCTAAAATTGTTGCAAATTTGTTACTTTAACAAATTTTCCCAATAAGGATCTCAACTAAGTTTCTATCTATAACACGTGAAGCAAATACTTTATTTGCCAGTATTATGTAAATAATCATGGAGCAAAAAACATAAACCTATTTCGAACAATATGCACTACAATTCCATTTAATTATTCAAAATAAACATAACACTTACGACATTTTGAATGTCACAAAATACTTTAGGTACGCTGATTTAAGTGCTAATTTATTTATACCATATTAAATGTCAAAATAGTTAAGTCATTAATGAGAAGTTACATAAAGGTTCAATTTATAAAATTTTGTAAGTTACCATCAAATTCCGACCTGTGGGCGACTACTAGAAGTATCGCAAGCGCTTTCCTAAGAAAGCTAGGCAATAGATCCTACGAAGAAGTGTGAAGTTTCGAACTAGCGAGATTTGGGTAACAAGTGGCACATATGCACAAAAGCCTCCGCCTCAAATGGAAACATTGTTTTTACACGGATATATAAAATTAGGACGAGGCAAAAATATTAGTTGTTTTTGTGTCTTTATTCTTAGCTATTCTACTAGCAGTCCCCGCGACTTCGTCCGCGTGGAATAGTTTTTTTGGGTTCCATACCTCTTTACCTTAACTTATATAAACTTTGAATGTCATGTTTACTTATATCAAATCAATGGCCTGAAAAATAAGTTTCAAGTTTCTAACTCTAAAAATAGCAATACTTCCATACAACTTTTCATCCCCCCTTTCGACCCCTTACAACCCTTATTTCGAATAAAAAAATAGCCTATGTCCTTTCTCAAGGCTTAAAGATTGTCTCTGCCAAATTTTATCAAAGTAGGTTGAGAGATTTAAGTGGGTAAGCGTAACAGACAGACAGATAGACAGAGTTACTTTCGCATTTATAATATAATATATATATTTATTATGATATATTATATTATACAGTAGGGATGATGTGTTGACCTTATACTAACCTTAGCGTAAGGTCAACTATGCAGACGACCTCGTCTGCATTGGTACCTCACTCTCACCTATTTCTGATGTGAAATAAAATTAGGTTCATAACGCGCTAGTGGTATCTTTGTGATATCATACTTCCTTATGATGATGTCATACGTGACTGTTTGCTGGTTTGCCAATCTGGTATAAAAGAATATATATAAATTATTTTGTCAATCTGTTTACTTTTGTTTAACAAAAACGTATGACAAAA
The DNA here is from genome assembly GCA_020976665.1 of Heortia vitessoides. NCBI lineage: Eukaryota > Metazoa > Arthropoda > Insecta > Lepidoptera > Crambidae > Heortia > Heortia vitessoides. Next base: position 3,242,126 of record JACJUM010000202.1, read on the forward strand.
GATTATTTGACAAACATCTTTTGAAATACTAATAATTTTACAATCTTAAGTGAATATATGGTCTTATAATTAGTTATTACATTTCTTATTAGTTATATATAAAATGTTTGGACACCAAGAATACGTTTGTCAATTATTGTTTTATAAATGATCGAACATGTTATAATTTTATTTAATACTACATCTACTACTATTTATTTTGCAAGTATTATTCATTTTTAGTGACTACCTGCTCGTTTATAGGTGGCCAAGTCTATCTGGGGTAAGGGCCGGCGCAGCGGCTTGATTAATTCTTTCTCGATAAATACATTTCTTATAGGACCATATTTGTTAAAGAACCAGTTCCAAAAGAAAAATGTAAACGTTCAAGTAAGGATACAAAAAAAACATTTTTATTCAAAATATACGCATCAAATAATTTTCTTTATATATAAAATAAAATTAATATTAAAACAGTAAATATTTTTTTACCTTTTTGATATTATGGTTTCCTAGTAATTTCATTTCATTATGAAAACCTTCTGCTATCTGTTACAGTTTTAAACTCATTCATAAATAAGTCTACATGTTTTTGTATCATAGCAAAATGCAATGTGTATTTAATCTTGTACCATGGAAACCATTACAAAAAAATAGTTTAATGAAAATGAAGGATAATGTCATTTAAAATCAATTATTTTGTACCTGGCAGTCCTTTCCCTCTGTCTTTACTAGGTATCATAATAGGCGATTAAGGTACCGGAACCGACAGATGGCGGTGTATCCATCCACTCTACGTTTAGGCGACTAGGCCTAAGTAGTGGACTTTGGACCTGGACGATATCAAGGCGGCCTGCCATTAAATAATATTAATAAATCTCCGGGCTGCCTTAAAGAAAATTGGCATAAAACACTTGTCTACGTATATCAGACAACAGAGGAATCACATATCGTCGTTTAAGTTCTAACACCGCGTAAGTCAAAATGTTGACACTTTGTAACAATTGAAAACATTTCTCATGTTTCATAAAATCATTTTAAAACTTGCTAGTGCATTTAGTTGGTGCAAAAAAGATTTAGTTTAAACAATACACGGTATAAAACGTTTACTGCAGCGTTAGAAATGTAATACGTGTTATGATTGGGCTTAACTATTAAGTTGCCAACTTTGACATATGCGGTGTTAGAACTTATGCGACGATATATCAACTTTTAAATACATATTTAACACCCATATATGGTAAAAATATTTAACATGTATATATTTTTCCTGGGTGGTTGTCTGAGTAGTCCAGCAGTAGGTTCGACCGAAAAAAAAAGATGGAGCCCACAGCCCTTACAAAAGAAAGGAACACTTCCGAATGCGCTATCAGGCCTATTGACATTGACATAGGACCTACGATGAAACGGCATTAAAGTTAAAAAATAAGATTAAATGAACGGCACTATTTATAGTTGCTATTCCAGGAGTATGTTATTCCCGGAATAGCGTCTATGGTTTTTTTTTTATGTTTCCGATTGGTTACGTATAAAACACATAATAAGATAGTTAAATATTTATTTAAAATAATCAACCTAATAAAAAATCTGTTGAACTCATGAAGTCGTAATACTCGTAGTAGTTTTATGAAAGGCCATTATCTCTGTTTAATTGATGCTGTAAAATTCGCAGTAGCAGTGTAAAAGTCACAATTGACAAAAGTAGAGCATATTCGGCCATTAAATCTCATTGAATAAACTTTAATATTAAACATTTTGATTATACGCATAAGATTTAATACATAATAATATTATGCAATCATATTAGAGGAATTCATTACAAAATTAATACGTATTATTATTATAAAAAAAATATGCATTTCATAAAAAAGACATATCAGACCCAAAGGTCTGCACAGCAAGCGAGATCCTCTGCATCAGAAAAGCCCCGGAGTGATAGTCCAAAAAGTTCTTTAATAAAGCAGTTTCCTTACATTTTAATTAAATCTTATTCTCGTTTCAATCAACCAAGACAAGTATTTTTACTTTAGAAGGAAAAATTTAATTGTATGGATAATTAAAAAATAAATACTGGTGTGTAGCTTGCTTTCTTCGCCTTTGAAAAACTTCATTCACAGCGAGTATAACATATATTACAACTATATTTTATAATATGTTTGGAAATGTATCCAGTGCTATATTTGAACTTAATAATAATCCTGAAATGAAACCTTGTTAACAAATATAATAATAATTTCACTCAACAACGTCCTGATTCTGGCATAACTCTAATAAAAAGTTCACACCCAGATGCAGAACGAACACAAATATTCATAAATGTTTGTCCTGAGTGGGGAAGTACACTACGGAACTGCCCATTATAATTAGACCTCCCTAAAAAAAGATGAATTTTGTCCATAATTGCCGCGTCGGGCTATCCATAGAATTGTTGCCAATCGCAGAGTGCAGCTTTCGCGACGGATATACTGCTTCCCATCCCCGTCCTGTGCTTTATAGCTTGTTTCGGATGGGTACAGCGCTATCTGTCGATTATTGTACCTCAGTCGCTTCTTATGACACCTAGTACAGGGAGAAGTACTTTGACCCTACTGCTGCGTCTTTACTTTACACCATCATTATCATCCTATCAGCCATAAGATGTCTACTGCAGGACATAAGCCTCCCTAAGTAATCTCCAATAGGACCGGTTGTATGCGGCCTGTGTCCAGCGCGATTCAGCGGTTTTAGTCAGATCATCTGTCCATCTTGCAGGTGGACGCCCTACTTTGCGCTTGCTGGTTTGTGGTCTCCATTCCAAAACCTTACGACTCCATCAGCCATCGGTTCTGCACACCAAATGCCATGCAAACTGCCACTTTAACTGATACCATCAGGCCAATTAAATTAAAAAAACTAAATACATTTAAATACACATGAGGATATAATTCTTAATTAACAATACGAATATTGCCCGATACATTGGTGTTTTAATTATAAAATGTCGTCCTATAAAATGTAATATGCCCCATTTTATATCGAAATCAGTGTGAAACTAATGGCCACGTAATTAAATGAGCGTGATTGAAACATCAAAACCGTTCAACAACCGTTGTTTTGATAATAGTTATACCGAATAGGTGGTTAATTTCGCGTGGATATTAATGAATGAATAAATCAGAGGTTTATTTAATTTATTTTAATTGGATTAAATAGTGCATAATTAATTGCACGCATAAACGAATGGGCCGCGGTTATTATTGAGAACATTAAATTACAAATTGAACTAATTACGTAGTAAATTATTAATAAAAAAACATATAAATACCAATCAAATTGTCTCAAGCTATAGACGAGACTTGAACCTGCACTTGTGTTACGAACATCAGACTACAGAGGAATTACAAAGATACTCTCAAATATATAAATTTGACACCTAGACACAGAAAAAATATGAATATCATCATATAAATATTTTGCTGGCTGGATATCGAATACACGACCATCCATAAGATCTTATATAGGATCCCTTCCATCTGCGCTGTCGAGCCCGTAATTTTTTGTATTATGTTTGTGTAGCGCCTTCAGTATTGTAGGCTGTAATTACCGACACACATAAGAATATCATACTTTTACTAGTTTAAAAGATTCAGATATTTTAATTGCATTTATAGTATAAGTAAAATTTTGAACTTTTGCGATTACGCTTTGCGATTACCACGCTTGTCCATTGAGACATTATTGCACCAAATTTTTTTTTGGGAAAGTCTATATCCAGGATTAGACGTACAGCTGCTATGACAATGCTAATTTTAAGTAGAAAAAAAAGAGTAAGTAAAAAAATATTAAGATAGTTTCGCTAGTTTAAATAAAAAATATTTAAAATATTTAAACAGCTGATTTAAATAGGGAGATGCCAATAGCTTGCTTACTGGTTTCCAATGATTGCAGAACCACTGAGAGAAGGGAATGCCTTCTCCACTGCACCTCCATCCTCCGCACAAAGACTAATGACCGAAGTTTTCCGTTATATATAACAGAAATTTGTCAAGACGTCAGTTAATCTTAGCTCAACTATTTTCTTTTACTAAACGTTGAGCAAACAACACAAAATATCCAAGTCCATTTCTAATACTAGGTTTAAATTGTGACTTTTTAAAATTACATTACAGCCGTGAGGTACCGGCGAACTAGAATAGTATACCAGGTATCCCTTATGTCATAAGAGGCAACTAGGGTGCCATGCCCGGCAGATAGCGGTAAATCGGATGCAGCAGGTGGGCAGCAGCATTCCTAACAAGATAGTTACATTCTACGATTACCAAAATGCCTGCCCAGTGCGGCAAATACTGGCAAAACTATCCCTTTATGAGAAGTCCTCCTGCAGTGGACGTTGGACATCTGCAATGGTGATGATAATACATTACTGAGTAATGTCCGATGTTCTGACTTTTCAAAGACTTTTTCGACGATTCATAAACTCATTAATTATGATAATGTTTGGAAGTTTCCAAGTATGTGCAGTATAAAAAGTAGAAGTAAATGCCAACTGTTTTCTGCGCAAGTAGCTAATTCGGTACTAAATAACTGTAATGCCAAAAACTAGCGTCACAAGACATAGCAATTACTGTTTCCTGTATAAGTAGGTAGGGCTAATAAATATTTTGTATTGCAACGATATTGAACATCTAGAACAAATAAAACAAAGCAAAATCTCACTTTAACAATTAACAACAAAAACATATTTAACTTAACACTCATTTCTACTTATTCTATATAAATAAAGTAATCACGCATATTCTTTTTTCTGTTACTGATTAAAACTACACTAAGTAATTTCATATATTTACCTTCCAGGAAAGCAAACCTTTTCACCGATATTGGAATTAAGATTTCTAGGATTAGATGGCCACTTTTTGTTTCGCAGGCATATGCTTGCCTGTCAACACCGTAGTTTATTTACTAAAGTAGATTTTTTGATTTTATTTCAGTTCAGGGCTTTATCGATTAACTTCACTTCATTGGGCTATTGACTTAAATCAGAAGAACAAAGTTTGCTGTCATGTTAAACTTCTATGTACGGGTAAAGTCACGCAACATGCATTCCGTTGCATGTAAGTATTAGGCAAATTTAAAATTGATCCACAGTTTACAATCTTGCTAGGTAAAATAAGAGTACAACCTGCCTTTGTTTTGGCAAAATGTTTTATTTTATACATACACCACGATTTTGCCCTATCGGAGTAGGCAGAGACTATGGATCTCCACTTATTACGATCTTGGCATATCTCTTTTGCTACCCTTACTTGTTTAAGCCTTTTCATATACGCTCGTTTATTCTTGGTACTTCTGACCTTGCCCTTCTTTAACATCTCTTCGACCTGGTTAAAATATGTCCGCCCAGGTCGTTTATTTCGGCATCATGTATAAGTCTAGAACAACCGCACCAAATTGTATTATTATTTCTTGTTTTGTTGGTAAACATCAAATCTCAAAATCAGGAAGTTTTTATTGAAAAAAATAAGTTTTACCGGTTGTATATTCTTAGACCATCTGAGGTTTTTTAAACGGTAATGAGATCAACAGGATACATTTTGATTATGTACCCAGACCAAGTCAGGACCAGCTGATATATAAATATAGTATAAAAACATTACAGTAAATAAAACACAGTACTCCTATAAAAACTGAGAGTCACCATCCCTATTTATTAAGACAGTAGTCCGTTTATCTGGCTCCGTTATTCGCACTAAGCTCTTACGCAGCCCAGAGATACAGAACAAGTTCGCTCGCTGGCGAAATTAGTTTTGTGGCGACACATGATAACTTACATTCTGGCAATGTTGTCTTATCTCTTGAGATTAATATGCTAGACTTCGTCCCAGTTCGCGGTTCGTTAAGAGTTGTTTATCTTTTCTCTGGATCCTGGGTGTTTAAGAAATTGACAGGCCAATATTAAGACCATTTTTCCAGAAAGGAGACGCAAAGTCATCAAGAAGGTTTGACGGGTTTCAACAAAGGCTCAACACTCACCCAGGACAAATATATAAAAGACTAGCTGTGCCCGCGACTTGGTCCGCGTGGAATAGTTTTTTGGGTACCATACCTATTTACTTCAAATTATATAAACTTTGAATGTCACGTTTATTTATATCGAATCAATGGCCTGAAAAATAAGTTTTAAGTTTCTAGCTCTAAAAATAGCGATCCATGCAAACAACTTTTCATCCCCCCTTGCAACCCCTTACAACCCTTATTTCGAGTTCAAAAATAGCCTATGTCCTTTCTTAAGGTCTAAAGATTGTCTATGCCAGATTTCATCAAAATCGGTTGAGAGGTTTAACCGGGAAAGCGTAACAGACAGACAGACAGACAGACAGACAGACAGACAGACAGAGTTACTTTCGCATTTATAATATTATAGTAGGGATGAATATTTGTAAGCAGAAAAAAACTAAGATAGTCTAGGTCCAAACACATATTTCTAAGTATTCTTATTGTGATTCTTCTGCTGATAGATGTCGGTGACCCAAGTGCTTTAAGCATATTATCTCAGAGTTTGGTCGATATGTGATAATTTGTATGAATTTATTATGAAAATAGACTTGTGTTTAAATACCCATAGTAATTGATCTTGTGGTAGCGTAAGTATTGGAAACTATGTTTTTACGCCTAGATTCTCCAAAATAAAATACTTCTCTAGCTCATTATTAACCAATATAAAAAACAGACTTAGGTATTTGAATTGTGTGTTATTATTTTATTTGAAAGGTCCTTGCATTATGTTCCCTATCGACTTACTATTATTTATCATTATTATATCAGCTATAGAATGTCCACTGCTGGACATAGGCCTTCCCAGGATAGAGGGATTGAGGGAGGGAGGGAGAGAATTGCCAATAATGGTACAATCATAGGAAGCCCATTCGTGACGAGGATGCTGCTGCCTATCTCCAACTTGTAGAATTTAAACTGCGTTGTTAAGTTTCATAACCTTAGTCGACTCTTACTACCAAGAGGGAGGTAGTATTCTACTTAGCCGGTACCCCACGGTCAACTGTTATTTATATCTACTGTTAATGACATCAGGTTAGATTGACCTAAGATTCTGGAATGTAGACTACGCACCAACAAGCGCAGCATAGGGTCAAAGGTCATTGGCATCCGTCCATCCACAAGGTGTATATTAATTTGAATGGAACTGAAAGATCGCGCAGTATGATAAGATTACTACCATCGGCCTTATTGAAGCCGTCAATAATTTTGTTTATAACCCCTATTATATAGTCCCTATATTTATAATATATATGTGATATATAATATAGTATTATAAATTATATTTAATATTATAAATGCGAAAGTAACTCTGTCTGTCTGGCTGTCTGTTAGGCTTTCCCGCTTAAACCTCTGAACCGATTTTGATGAAAGTTGATACAGACAATCTTTAGACCCTGAGAAAGGACATAGGCTATTTTTTAATTCTAAAAAAGGGTTGTAAGGGGTAGAATGGGGGGATGAAAAGTTGTATCGCTATTTTTGGAGCTAGAAACTTGAAACTTATTTTTCAAGCTATTGAAAATCGATATAAATAAATATGACATTCAAAGTTTATATAAGTAAAGTTTATAAAAGATAAAGAGGTATGGTACCTAAAAAAAAACTATTCAACGCGGACGAAGTCGCGGGCACAGCTTGTTTCTAAATAAAACTATCAATTGCATACGTGCACTCTCTTTTAGCTGAAAACAAAAAGTTCACATTTATATTTCTTTACTTATCTCGTCTACCAGACCAGTCCACTTTATACAATTTTATTCTAAAGAACCAGCTAAAAGAGTTTGTAAGCAAATGCAGTATTTTTTGTTCGTTGCATTAGACCGATGTGCCTGAACTACGCCAGCCACCACTCAGTTCGATTGAAGAGCATTTTATCTTAGAATGCACTTTCCGAATATATTTTAAGGGTACATTGGAAAATCTATTCGTTACTTTTTACTAACGAAGTGTGCGCTTGATGTTATTTTGTCTGAGATGGTATTTTATGGTATCAGACGCAGTGTTAGAGATATTGGAAATCTTCATTGATTCCTGACATGCATATGAAATATTGAATATGTGTGGTACCGGCAGAGTAGGAAAGTACCTTGTACTAAGTGTAATAATGTAACAAAACCGATAGATGGCGGTATAACTATCCGTAACAGTGTAGCTTAAATGTAAAGGACAGGGACGGGGAGCAACATCCTCGTCACGAAGCAACTCTCTGCGATTGCCAACGCGCTAGCTTAGCGCAGCAATTGTGGGCAAAATTTCCCCTTTCTTGGGAGGCCTATGTCCAACAGTGGGAATTTTACCTATTATTACTTCACTGAGTGGAAATTACAGAGCGTAACTTTGCGATGAAAACGTGACTGCCCATCGTCGTCCTGTCTCATTAAATTAAAACTAAGCGGTCGGTAAAAGACAATTATTAAATCTCAGTTTACATCAGGTTCATTAGGTAGCCCCCATTCGGCGGATGGCGGTATATCTATCTCGAACGGTTTAACTGAAATGCACAGAGCTGGGATAGGCGGCAGCATTCTTGGCGCGAAAGTTGCGCTCTACGAGTGCCAACACGCTTATTCAGCGCGGCAATTGTAGGCCCAATAATAATAGACTTCCAATAGCTGAAATGATGATAACGGCTGATTGTTATAACTTATCTAATAGACAGGACCGATGGCGCAGTCAGTATTGTTGTTATCTTATGTATCAAGGGTTGTAAGTTCGATTCCGACAATTATTTGAACGATTAATATATGTGTTCTTTCTGTGTCTAGTTTAATGTTTCTTAGTATCATGTTTGTAGTTACTCTGTTGTCTAATATCCATAGCACAAATGCTTTAAGGTCATATCTCAGAGTCATAATATGGTACGAGATGTTGTGTGAATTTAATATTACTAATTTTTACTATCTACTGAATGTTTTCACTCAATGTACTGAATATATACTAAATTCAATAGACTAACAAAATAAGGCTGCAAAATACCTTAATGTATCGTTATTTGTCGCTAAAATTACTTAGACACTTCATTGTTTTCTCTTTTGTTATCCTTAGTGAAAGTTTGTTATGTAGGGTGACGTGTACCGCTTGGATGCAAGTACTTGTTGTTTTTGCAATTATGTAGTTTCTGTTAAATAGCCTAAACTTACTAGCTGTGAGAACTCATATTGATTTTACTAATAATACATATTTCATTTTCACTGAACATGGCACAAATAAACAAAACTAAATTAATAGAGAACATGTATAATTAATAAAATATAATAATAAATTAAAAACAAATCATAGTATTCCTCGCATAATTCTAGTGCCAAACGGACTTATCTAAAGATGAAAAAGATTTTCACTCACTTTTCCTGTTATTTTATTGTTTACCATAGAGTCAAAATTAAAACCATTAAACCAGTAAAAATAAAATTCTTAGAAAATCATACAGATCGTAAAAATGAGCATTGGTTCATAATGTTTGCGGAGTTTTACGCATGCAGATTTTATGTAGAGAGTAAGACTTAAAAATAAAATTGACACTAGTACATTAACTCGCTCCAATTAATTTATGAAAGTTATGGACTAATTTTAACCACAGCAAAATATTTAAGTATAGTCATAAGGAGATTGTATTACTCAAATAAGTATTAACAACGATTACTTTCGTCAACCAAGTAAATTAAGATACATGTAAAAATGGACGAGGTTAGTAGTCGCCACTCAATAACTTTTGTTAAATTATAAATGTAAATATAATCTACAGATTCCTATACTTTAAAAATATAGACAAATACGTCTGGAATTTTTTAAATCATTATTATTTGCTTCATCTTTAAAGGCAGGTAAATATTATACATTTTCTGATAATTAGGGAATTATTAATAGAAATATTCTGTTTAATATTTAATTGTAGATTTTCTGTTGTAGATAGAAAAAAATATCTTAACAAAGAGTGAATATGTTCTAGTTGCTCTTGTCGCCTTTTTATCAATTCCGAATTAAAATATAACCAAGATAATATATATTTATATACATATAGTTGTTACTATATTTACGCTTCTGCTAGATGAATGTCCAAAATTATTTAGGATATGACATAATACTGTGAATACGGTTCTATATGTTAGTATGCATATTTGGTACATCAGATTCTTATTTTTTCTTTTATTGAGAACATCTAAAAGACCAAGTTGGGTTTATTCTATTCTCAGGTAACGCCTTATATGTGTGTGGGTAACTATTTGCTATTGGGACTTAATAAAATGGGATTTTATTTAAATTTATGACTTTATTATTTTCATTTATACGAGGTGTATACGAATCGTTATGCAAGTAAAATTGCGAATTACTTTAGCTGATCCAATAAACAAAACATAACTTTAGTGTTGCAATCTAAAGTTCACAAATGCATGTGTAATCAAGTTAGACGTGCCCGAAGATCGGAATTTACTTCAACCTCTAACTTTCCCCGAAGACTGAAGTTCGAGACTGTGGCCTGATTGGGAGCGAACATTCCGCGTCAATTTGCTTCACTGAAATGCGTCAGTGACGTCAAAGATTAGTCAATAGTTTGTGGCAAATAACTTTACGACTACCTGAAATCGTTTATATCGGCGCTCATATGAACTGAGATGCAATAGCCAATCAATGTTATATGATGTCATCTAATGTCATCTGATGTCATCTAATATCATCTAATATCATCTAATATCATCTAATATCATCTAATATCATCTAATGTAGTCTAATGTCATCTAATGTGATCTAATGTCATCTAATGTCACCTAATGTCATCCAATGTCATCTAATGTCATCTAATGTCATCTAATGTCATCCAATGTCATTTAATGTCATCTAATGTCATCTTATGTTATCTAATGTCATCTAATGTCATCTAATATCATCTAATGTCATCTAATGTCATCTAATGTCATCTAATGTCATCTAATGTCATCTAATGTCATCTAATGTCATCTAATGTCATCTAATGTTATCTAATGTCATCTAATGTCATCTAATGTCATCTAATGTCATCTAATGTCATCTAATGTCATCTCATGTCGTCCAATGTCATCCAATGCCATCCAATATCATCCAATGTCATCTAATGACAATAATTGGCTGTTGTAATAACGTTAGTTAGTTTTTTTAACTATCAAATGGGCTTGTGTTCAGCAAAAGATGATACATGCATATTTTGCTAAACACAAGCCTGCCCAAGAGATTTTTAAAAATCTATTTGTGTGCGGCCTGCATACAGCGCTATCCTGTAGTTTATATCAGATCGTCTATCACCACTTATGCCTCGTTTACCGGTACTAGGTCATCTTGGAGAACTTTCTGTCCCAACGGCCATCAGTTTATCAGTCGAGAACGGATGTTGGCTCACAAGTTCTTGTACAACTATAAGGTTCCATTAAGGGCGCAAGCTTCAATGAGTATGTTTTACTGCACTTTGACCTGGTTATTGATATTAAAATAAGTTTTTATGTAGCTATAAAATGCACACCGAAAGAAAAAGATGCAATATAACTTTGAGAGGTTTTATATATAGAAAATGTTGAATTATATTTGAGGTGATATTTACTCGGCAAAAATCAAATGCCTCAGGTGTCAGGTGGGACTCAAACCTGCATCTTTCACATATCGATTATTTTTCTTGTAAACATTTTCCATACACAAAGCTTCTCAAAATATTTAAGTAATTATTTCATCCATTACCCATTACTTCAAACTTGTGAAAGTTGAACCTGCGACAATGAAGAAACGTTGACTTTTCAGCACAAAAAATAATACTAGGTAAAATTCCACATGTCCGCTAAGGTTTCGATAGCATAGCGGGAGTGCAGTCCGGTATAGGAACGCATTTTTGAGCCCCGCTTGATACCTGGGATAGGTTGATTTTTTTTAGTTAATATAATCTTATACATGAAGCAATGTACAGAAACTCTTGTGCTCCGCAGGTATTTCACGGAACCTTACGAAACCGAGATATAGAAGAATATCACTATATTCTTAAGTACAAAATCTCCAGGTTGAATAATATGCAATTTAAAATTTAGTATTTTTATATTTTTTCTGAAGATTTTTCTTTATTTTCTTTATTTTTTATATTTTTTTTCACTTAAAATATTTAGAATGATTATACACTCAATTTTCAAATTTGTTAGAACATTGATTTGATAGAAGGCTTCTTTGACAAATAATATTAGATAAATATAGATAAATCTATGTGATCCACTTATTGTTTACCAAAAGTAGAAATGCCATACAAAGTTCGTCACATAGGAATCTAACATTCACCTATTTCTATCAAAACATAGGGTTTTAAAGTTTTTAACGGTTTGTTGCGTGAGAGAGGCACACTAAAATTATGGGATAGTATGTGGTAATATCTTCAGGTTATAGGGTTGTAGGTGAGTTGAGTGACTTTTTTTGTTATAACACGACTGTCTTATACATGGAGCGTTTGAATGTAACCATTCGTACGCTCCGTACATCTTTCAAAGTCAAAGACAAAATATTTTTGTTGAAATAAGTCTACCATAGGCCCCTTTAAGTCGTTAACCAAACAATATTTTTCATGAAAATGTAGATCAGCAAATGAGAAATAGTACCTTAAATGATATCAAATCAGTTCTCAAATGAATCGAAAACCCTGATGACCTTATAGATCTATACAAGTTATTTGAACAACTAGGTCATTGACTAGTATATTTAAAAACTAGTCAGCCGGCTCAAGTCAATTAAAAAGAAAGTTCATGGCGCCGTCCACCAGAAAAGAATCTGCAAGAAACCTAGTGGAGATAAAGTTTCCATTGACACCGAGTGTTTGGTGTTACTGTAACCTTTACTGTCGTTGGTGCTAACAAATTGGTGTCCTCAAATAAGAAGTTAAAGTTATTTAATTTAATCACAAACAGTTTAATCGTAAACCTAATGTTAAAAATTGTTACAAGCTTTAGAAATAAGTTTATACCATATATATGATAACATTAGTAGATTGTTTTTTATATTTCATCTTTAATTAAATTTCTTTATTATTATATATGGCTAATATATTAGCCATATATATTAATTTGCTCATTTAGTGGCACAAAACTATTGATGTTACAATTAGTTGCGAATGTAAATTCTCTAGAATATTTTCCCTAATATGCTTCCTGCTTTTTCATTTCGCCGTTATTCTTCTTTGTTTTGTCCTTCCTCACAGTCTTTCTCAGTCAACAGCAAGCTGCAAATATTATGGCAAACTAAACGAGTCCATCCAAAAAAATCTCAGGCGCTAAACAAACTTCTCAATTTTGCTTCTCAAGCAATGTCTACTTTGAAATGTGACTCCTAAGGCTTTCCCTTAGCGGCGATTACTACTGTTTCGAAGTCTTTAATTAGATAGGGATGGAGTGATTTAGAGTGAGACAAGTGACGACCCTTATTAATTTGGCCCCTACCCCGTCTTGAATGTAACAGACTTTCTTAATGACTTGATATTTGAACTAGTATCATTTTGAGGGCTATAGTTTTTAATTGTGTTAGATCTGATGGTAGCGGTATTTATACTTGATGTGACTATAAATTTGATGATACTATCATATCAGCTGCAAGACGGACTGCACTTCTGGAGATAAGTCTCCCGAAGAAATTTATAATATTCTCGATACCTCATGATACCTCAGATGCCTATTATGACATTTATGGTACACAGCCGGTACTATTCTAATCTGCTGGTATCACATGTATCGGTAGTATAGAAATGTAGTATGCATAGTAGTTATTAAAGAATATGCCATGCTTCTAACTGTAACTCTGCATGCTGTAAACTCAAAAAGAAAACACGAGTTGTCAAACAATTTTCACCAATGGATAAAGTTATTCACGGAGAAGGTTTAAAGCAACTTTGGCCCACGATTTGTAAGACCGAAAATACATGCTATACTTACTACAAAACTGCACGGATTTCACATGTTTGTAATTCATGTATGTTTTCATAATACAGCTATTGGAAGTCTATTACTGGACATAGGACTACTGGACATAGGCCTCCTCTAAAAAGGGGGAATATTGCTCATAGTTGCCACGTTGGGCAAGCGTGTTGGCACTCCTAGAGCGCAGTCCATCCCCACCGCAATTAAGCTGCATTGTTTTGTATGAATAATAATAATATATATAGATTTACCACCATTCAATTACTCGGTACTTTAGTCGCCACTTGCGATATCTGGAAAGTACTATTCTACTTTGCCGGTTTACCTCGCGGTCTATACTAATATTTATTATGTATTAATAGCTTTATATCTCATACCTAATGAACTCTTGTTAATCCGCAGAGCGGTCTATATCGCTATCTGATAAAAAAAAAACTGTGCAAAAAATTGTGCCGATTTCTTAGAAAAAAATAAGCCAGATATATTCCAGGGGAACATGTCATACGCCTATTAAGCCGTCCCCAAAATCAGCTCAATCCACAAAAAAATGAGCACAACTCAATTATGAAGCAGCAACGCAAGAAAAACGAGCGAATTCTGTGAATTTGAAACCCGACCAAAAGGCGATGAGAGCTGGCAACATCAAATAATTACAACCAGAAAGCTCGTAATCGACTTTCTCCCTCAGTTTTGTTGCTTTCTTATAATAATCCGACCATTTTTTTCCCGTCGAAATTGTGTACTCCTCTCTTAATTATTGTAACGTCGTTTTATTATTCTCTACCTGCTTTGCCGAAATCAAAGCATATTTTGTAAATAAGAAATGTTTTGTTGATTACGTTTTATGAGATTTCGTGAATGCTTTGGTTTTATTTTATTACTTTGAAAGGTTCGTACAAATTTATTTCATGCTAAACAACTGTTTATTAGTTCAATGAACTATATATGACGTTTTATTTAAAACATTTATCTCAATTCAGTGATTATTTTTTATTATTCAGTAAAGATAATCAAATTTTCATTGAGTCTTTTAAAATATCTCATTATACATAATAATATCTTTACAAACATTCCAGGGGTTATGTAAGACATTGTAGAATGGAATAGTACATTTTATAACATGCTGATAAAGCTACAGATGGTGATCCAGGGCAGCCTAACTGAATTGGTATGGGAAGCACCATCACTGTCGTTAAGCTACGTTTTGCAATTGCTGTTATCGGCAATTATATAGTATGGCAATTATTCTCTTCTACTATCAACTATCTTTATACTTTTCCAGTGAATGCTGTAAATTTAAGGCAGAATATAAAAAAAGAAAGAAAGAAACTTCCCATTTTATCATATCTAAGTGATTGCGAATGCCGTGAGGTGCCGGCAGAGTAGAATAGTACCTCTCTCTGTATCAAGTGTCGTAAAAGGCGACTAAGGTACCAGAACCGACAGATGGCGGTATATCCGGATGCAACTCAAATGCACAGGATGGGCAGCAGCATCCTTGTCCCGAAAGCTGTGCGCTTCGTTTGCCAACACCTGGGGAGGCCAATGTCCAGCAGTGGTATTTCAATGGCTGGTATGATGAAGTGATTGTGGTATTGGAACCAACAGATTGCGATATATCCACTTGAAGCAGATATAGCAAATATAGGATGGACAGCAGCATTACATTCCCGAAGCTGAGTAATGCGATCACCATGCCTGCCCATCGTTACAATTATATACAAAAAAATCCTTCTTAAGTTTAAAAATTCTTAGTACCTGCAGCTTATTCTCCATTATAATAACCGGGTCCCGAAAATAACTTTTGCTCCTCAACCCTTGCCGAGTTATTATTCCGATCGGGGGCGTTTAAGCGGCAGGCGAGTGGGCTTCATTAGGCCACGTCAGTGACGACCGTCGCGCGTGATCCGAATGTCAACAGTTTTGCGACGTGAAGCAGGAGTTGTGGTCAATTTTAAATACCTTACTGAAAGTTTTGCTCTTTTTGATAATAATAAATGGGCACAGCCGGTATATTTTTTGAAGGACTCGATAGTGCATTCGATAGTATATTTCTATGTTGTACGCGAAAGTTGTTTTTTCTGTGTCTGGCTATCGTAATACTATATTTATTATCATTATTATCATCTGTATCATCTATATCATCATTAATAACAGATGTAAGACGTCCACTGCTGAAAATAGGCCTCCCGAAGGTAGTGGGAATCTGCCTATAATTTAAGCCAGGCAAACGTGGAGGCAATCGCAGAGAGTAGCTTCGCAACGGGAATGCTGCTGCCCTTTCTACCTTGTTGCATTTTAGCTTCATTGCTTCGAATAGATACCTATACCGCCATCTGTTAGTTTCGGTACCTCAGTATGATATTAGTGTTTCAGTATTTTTGAGAAAATCTAGTGCTTTACGCTACTTATCTCAAAGTCAGGTTATTTTGTGAGTAGTAAAGTGTACATATTTTATCATACTTACGACCTTTTTCCTTAATCAAAAGATTTTATGTCACAAAGTACTAATTTCGCTGCTTCTCTCACCCTTCACATCGTAACCCATCGCAATGTGAGCCCTACTGTTTGGTAGCGAAAGTTAAAGGTATATAAACGTATAATGAATAAATTAATAATAAATTTCCACAACATCTCATACATTGACCCTGACTCCGTGGCAAGTTGCTTAAAGCACTTGTGTTACCAGTTTCACGACGGTAATGCTGCTGCTCATCCCCCACTATGTTACATTTGTGCTACACTACTTCGAGTGGATATACGGCCATCGGTCATTTCCGGTACCTCGGTCGCTTCTTACGACACTAGCTTTTAATCGCATCTATAAAAGCTTTAGGATCAACCGCATCTTTAAAAGCTATCTCTTTGATTGAATCTTTTGAATATCTCTGATTAATCATCCTGTTTTTAAGTCAATAAACAAGACTGATTGAAAATTGTTAACGAAGACTCAGTTGAAAGTATTGGTTTCCTTTTACCAATATGTCTCTTAATTCACTGACGATATTTTATGCGGAAAAGAATAAATTTATGCCCTTATTATATACCATAAAACCTTTACAATTAAAACTCCTTGCACGTGTTTACAGATAGGCGAAAATTGAAATTATGTAGAAATCTACCTTGTAAGGTGACCTGTTGAGGGATACTATATATGGGATTTTCCTCATTACTTCTCTACTCCTCTTGCTCTTCAATGTATTAACTCTTTTCTTGATAATATGATTAACGTCCCACGAGTTTTTCGTATTATTTTAAATGCATGTTTCATACGTTATGTTACTGTCCATTTCTATGTGTGGGTGTTATGTATGTCGCGCTTAGTCCCTGTAAACAAATAATTACTGAAAATCAGTGTCATGATGAACCACTGTGGTATATGATGAGCTGGTCGACTTTTGGCAAACCCAATCCTTTGAAAATGCTTAGCCTGTTATTGCCTTTTTTTTGGATCAGTTTTATAAACTAACCTGCAGTCCGAGTCTACAGGATTCAAAGACGCTCGTCTTTGCAGCCTGTAGATGCTTGTAATATATATCACTAGCGCATGCCAACGTTGTGACTAATAAATATTATGTTACATTACCCAGTAATTGCACTGCCTCTCTTAGCTTTCAAATCGGAACACGAACACTGCTTTTGGACGGTAGAAATTAAGTAAGGGTCAGCTACCAAAGCAAACGTCTTTTTTACGAGGTCTATTTTATAAAATATTGGTATCCGATGTACAGTATTCCTTATTTTACAATATAAAAATATAACCAGACTCGAAATAGTTTGGTATAAATGCATTCTATTGAATAATTAATCATAAATGATAACTTTTAATCACAGAACAAATAATAAAAGCGTTTTATATAGATGACTAAGGTACCAGAACCAATAGATGGCGGTATATCCATCCAAATCAATATAGCTCGAATGAACTGGGAGGGGATGGACAATAGCATTCCCGTCGCCAGGTATCGTAGATTCTATGTATGATGATGATATTTATGTTTGTACTGCGTCTGAGTGTTAAAAATATGTATTTAAGTATTATAATTGTGATTCCCCTGTTGTCTGATGTCTATAACACAAATGCTTTTAGCGACTTGCCACAGAGTCAGGTGAATATATGAAGTGTTGCGTGACTACATTTAAAAAAATAATGTTTAAAAAATCTGTTGCCATTATCTGCCAAAATAATAATGATGTATAATAATATTTTTTAAATTGAAACTTCACTAAATAAAAAACAAAAACTGTCTCATTTGATACCAGTATTTTAAACTTTATATGGTTTTACGACGGCAAATAAATTGCGCCATCAAAATTACAATGGCAACACTCATCGCTATCATCGTGTATAACTCATTCAATTGTTGCCAGTCACGGTACTCTCATTAGAAAATTATATAACCCTAAGGACTCTAAGCTTTTATTAGGTGATTAAATTAATTATTGCTTTTCGACTGAACATTGTTGTTCTTTGCAACAGCATTTGCTTTTATTCCAAATGACAGTAGAATCCGTTTATTATGTCCTCGCCAATATTGACCAATCGCTTAGTATGAAGAAATTATGTGCAAAGTTTGGTTTTCATACAAAATGTTTCACAACTTAGTCGGATGTAATATTTTGACTTATGCCGTACATATTGAGATGTCATTTGTTATGACTTATTTTAAGAAACGATCTCCGGTTACGGTGACTTACTTTATTCCTTCTATCTTTTATTTGTATGAACCCACCGCTTTCTTTGTGACTACGTTGGGTGAAGGTGTGCCTAGATTTGTCAATTTATTTTTCATTATTCACATTACTTTGTAATGTGTTTATTTAACTAAACGCCTAACAAAAATACAAAGTTGCTCTAATATATGTTTTAGACTTTGCTTTGTATGACCTCCGCTTAATATACAAGGCTTGTCATTTCCCTTCGGTGTCATTATAAGCGGATTCCATAACACCAATGCATTTAATATACTGATGTATATTTTCGATTATCTTTATTTCAAATAAATAAACTGAACGTAACTAACCCATTGACAATTTACAATGTTTACTTTTATTCATGCACTAAATACTGCAGAATAAAATTATACTGAAAGTGGTCAGGAACCCGACAGATGGCGGTATATCCTTCCAAGACAGTGCAATACGAATGTCACAAGATGGAAATGGCCAACTATATCCTGGATGTCGACTTAGAAATGAGGAGATCTGTAAAAGAACCAAAGTTACCAACAAAGCTCAGCGGAATTAGCAAGTTAAAGTGGCGGTAGGTAGGGCACTTAGCACGCAGAATGATGGAGTCGTAAGGCTCTGGAATGGAGGTCACGTACCGGCAAGCGCAGCGTAAGACGCCTACCCACATGGTGGACTGAAGATTTGATTAAAACCACAGTATCGCGGTGGACATAGGCCGCATACGAAATGTCTTATTGGAAATCTGTCTATTGTCTTATTGGAGGGGCCTATGTCCAACTGTGTACGTTTTGCGGCTGATATGATGAAGATGATGATGTTCCGCAATGTGACGCTAAAGTCTATCAACTATCATTGGATAGGTTTATGTCATATTAAATATCCTACGGCTGGAATGATAATCGATAAACAAATAATACAACAACAACTATACCAAAACTATTATCCTAAATATTACCAAAATTTCTTTCTCTAAAGATCACTCAATTAGTAACAATAATAACGCCATGCTAAAACACAATTAATATCAACAAAACCATAAGCATATTTATTTAAAACCCAAATAAGCAACGGCATTTTGCATACCGCCCATGAATAATACAAGCAAATCTTCCAATACTTACGGAATAACAAGAAAACACCCCGTTATATTGTAATGAAGCTGAGACAGTGTAATATTTTAATATTGGTGCGCACCTGCCGCATAATAAATGCCCCACAATGTCGCAATACCGCCTTCAGAGGCGCCGCCTTTAATATCGGTACTACCTACAGAGATTCTACTAAAGTTTTTTAGTGGCGCGATATATCTCTTTCTTAATTGAGAACTTGTTTAAGTTAAAATTGTTAAACTGTAATAAAACTCTTTTAATTGATTTTAAAACGCAGTTTGTTTACCTTTAAAAATACATTATATTTATTATTGAGTGTGTCCATGTGGACACACTGAAGCCGAAACTATTGTAATATTTTATAACACAAAATTTTGTATTGCAATGCAAGGATTATTATTAAAATTATAAGCTTTTTTCTATTTTTACATCATCAGGTCAGCGAACAATCATACGGTTTATTGAATGAGAAACGTAATCGCAGCCTATGAACACTCGTGTCGTCACAAAGATATCAATAGCGTATCGCTAACATTATAAATTAAAATAAATTTCACAACATCTCATACATTGACCTGATCCAGTGGTAGGTCGCTTAAAGCACTTGTGTTACAAACGCCAGACAACAGAGGAATCACAAATATACTACTTAATATATATAACACCCAGACACAGAACAAACACAAATATAGTCATATAATTATTTGCTCTGGGTGGTTCGAACCCAAAACCCAAACACCGCAAAAGATAGGATCAATACCATCGTGAATTGAAGATACCATGTCACATTTATCCAGTCATTTCACTGCCTCTCTCACCCTTTAAACCGAAATCATAATAATTCAGGCATTACTGGGTTATTTATCTCTTTAGAGCTTGATTATTTCAATTGCAACAATTAACGTTGTAATTGCACTCCATAATCATCGTTACTTATTATAATAACCAGCAAATTCGTTGCTTTCTTTGTTTGTGAGTACAGCATCAGTCACATCAACGGTCAATATTTTCTTAGATAATTTATATGTTAAACTACTATTAAAAATAATGACACTTCAGCGTCAAATAACGGGCGTTTTAACATTTAAAATGCGCATTTATTCCGCTCTCGAGTCAATAAGGCAGCTTACACTGACTTAAGCATAGCAAACAAGACCGGCCTCAGGCCGGCGATTTGTAAACAACTCGTTAACTGAAACGGAACGGCCTATTTAATCAAAAATGCAGTTTCAGAAAATCCGGTATTGGTACGTTTTAATTGAATTGGGCTACTAAATAAATAGTTTGAAGTCACTTCGTTTTGAATTTATAGTATTGTGCGTTCTCATCTCGGCTGGCTTCCCATTCGAGAACGTCGCAAAATTCGAGTTCTAACCACACTATTTTCAACACTTTTTGATCCGTACGCACCAATTTATTTAAAGGACAGATTCCAATTCCTATCTTCCTCTCACAAACGTAATCTCCGTTCTTCTAATACTCTTTCGCTCTTAACTCCTTCTCATCACTCTAGTTTTTTGACAAACTCTTTTACAGTGACAGCTATACGACTCTGGAATGAGCTTCCGTTGAATATTAAGCAATCCCCAAACAAATTTAAACTGAAACGCTGTCTCCGTACTTTATTTACTGATGCTGCTTCTCTAACTTTATAACCCTATTTCTGATGTACGTTATTTTATGTATAAATATATATATATATATATATATATATATTTATATCATATGCATTTACTGCGTTTATTTATACAAATATGCATGCCACGTTTATTTATTTTGTATATATATTGCCTGCACCACTATATATATATATTTCAGTTTTGTGTAAAGGTTGACTGGGAGATAATGCCACCTGGCATTAAGTCCGCCATTTGTACATTTTGTAACATTTTGTGCAATAAAGTTAAATAAATAAAAAAATATAACTATAATAAACTATACAGTACCAGCAGTGTAGAGTAAATAGATTAATAATCTTCTCTGTATCAGTAATTATAGCTTAAGTGTTCATTAACTCGTACCCGAGCCGATAGCCGTGTCCGAAATTACGCTATTTCAAGTTAATAATCATCATTATCATCTTATCAATCATAAGACGTCAACTGTTGGACATATACCTTCTTAAGATAGGGAAAATTTTGCCCATAATTGCTGCGCTGGGTATGGGGATGCTGCTGCTCATGATCGCGCTGTGAATTTGAGCTACACTGTTTCAGATAGTCGCCTCCTACGACACCTGGTACAATAGAAGGTACTGTTTAACTTTGCCTGCACCCCACAGGAAAACAATACTGAAATGCAATAAAAACGTTTACTGTGTTTAAAGATCTTTATTCTCATACAATTTTTTTATTACTCATTAAAAATTTCATTTGAAATGAGATATCATAGTTCTAATAAAAATGTACAATTAGCCGGTACTCGACTATAAATACAATTTTAACTTATTTTTAAAAATATAGTTTCACACTCCTTTATGATGTTAGGTAGCTTATTGACTAGCTGTCCTCCTCCAAACAGTAATCTTTTTTCTATAGTGAGTTCTAGATGCCGATAGTTTCACTTTATTCTTAGTTTGGAGATTGTGGATTGTGCCTTTTATAAACAGTTTTATATTACTTTTGACAGAATATGTAACAATTATTTTTACTAATATGCATGTATTTAATTTGTATAACTGGGATAGATTAGAAATAAGTCTTTAATTACTTTGTTTGAGATCTCTGCAATAAATTAAGGTTTGTGGGTGAAGCTGAGCCCCTAATCTCGATAAGATAGTTGAGGTGTAATTTCATAAAGGCATTATAAAAAGTCATTTTAAACTGGCCAACTAATCTCTCTTTTCCTGATTTTTAGATCAGGTCGACAGTTAACCGTTCAGTTCACCGCAGCCTGTAGACGCTCGTAATATCACAAGGATATAACAAGAGTGTTGCCAACCTTGTAATTTGAAATTGTCACATTTGTAATTTGAAATTGTCACATTACTCTCCTATTTTACAAGGAGGAGGAGTTTAAAGGACCCTCTATGCAAAATTTCAAGTTTCCTTTTAGTCTAGGCCCATGTCAATCATTCAGACCATCAGTCAGTCAATCAGTCAGTCAATCAGTCAATCAGTTAACTTTTCCTTTTATAATAATAATATACTCTTTATTGTACACCAATAAAAACAATACAAGAACATCACAAAATATTATAGGTAGTAGGTACAAGAGGCGGCCTTATCGCTAAATGCATTTTCTTACAGGCAACCTTTGGATAGAAATAATGTTAAAGCTGGTAGAAATTTGGGGTGAATTTAGTACAACAAACAAACATCCATTTTTATAAACATACACATACGTGTATACACATATATATATAAATACAGTTTTAGAATAATCGAACTTCTTCAAAAAGTAATTATTTAACAAACACATTTTTCTCTTTACATAGTTCTACGCTCAGGTGCAAGTTAATACGGAATCTTTTAGAACTTGTATACTAAAAGCTGCTACAGCCGGCGTCAGACACACCTGATCTCAAGTTATGGCCCCGTAAAAATGCACTCAGTTTTAATATATTCCAGATAAACTTGTATTTGACAATACAAGGAGATTCGTGATTAACTTTTTCGACCAACACCTATATACTACGAGCAAAGGACTCGAACTTCAGACCATAAAAAAATATATTATAAGATTTTGAAAATTCTATAGTTAAAATTTTACCAATTGCATAGTTGCATATAATGCATAGTTTTAATTCAGTATTTATGACATTTGTTTGTTCATAAATTCATGGCACAATAAAAGTGTAGGATGATGACTCCTGGATGCACAAATATGTTCTTAAGAATTTTACTCATATAAAGGCCGTCTGCAATGGTACCTACTTTTACAGCCTAATAGCAGCGTTCGTATTGCGCAGTTAAATTACTGGGTAATGTGACTTGTGACTTCTTCAGGTTCCAAAATAAGCAACACGGAGGTATATCGCTAAACCCTTGTGATATTACAAGCGTCTAAAGGCTGCAGTGACGGTTATTATCACGTGGACTGTATGCTTGTTTGTCGGCCTGGAATAACATATATATATATATATATATATGTTATTATATATATATATATATATATATATATATATAGATTATATATATAGACAGCTTATAACTTCGAATATTAACAACTTTGTATCTATATTTTTACTTAAATCTTATAGTAATCATTCAAGCCCTCAAAGTTACTTCTATACTGATCAATCATTGTTACTTAATTTTTATATTATTGCTAATAATATACTCTTGGGATGTTATATTATACTCTTGGGATGATCTGAGCAATAGGGATAGCCTTCGCAGACTTCGATACAAACATACTATTCCTTACTAATATTATCCTTACGTTGAAAATGATTAACATAGGTCAAATCATCATATCAGCTGCAGAATGACCACTGCTGTACAGAGGCCAGCCTCCAGGAAAATTGTGCCCATAATTGCCGTGCTGGGTAGGCGTAGTGGAAGTGATTTCATCATCATCATCATCATACCAGCCATTAGAAATCCACTGCTAGACATAAGCCTCTTCAAGAAAGAAGGTTTTTTGCCCATAATTGCCGCGTTGGGCAAGCGTGTTGGCAACCATAGAACACAGCTATCGCAACGGTGATGCTGTCACCTATCCCCACCCTGTGCATTTAAGCTGCACTGTTTCGGATGGATATACCGCCATCTATCGGTTCTGATACTTTAATAGCCTTTTACGACACCTAGTGCAGTGGGAGGTACTATTCTATTCTGCCGGTACCTCACGGCTGCTCATCCACGCTCAGTTGTATTTGACCAACACTGTTTCGGGTATACCGCTATCTGTTAGTCGTTTCTAGATACTATTTTACCATCCACGTTTTTTTTTGCCATTTGCCATTACATTAGCAATTGGTCAAATATACCTCTGCAATTTTCTTGTTTACGCCATATAAAATTTACAGAACACAAAATATGCAGCAGTCCATTTTTCACCGAACCATTAAAGACCTCATCGATATTCAAACCGCGATACCATCGGACTAACAGCAGTACTCTTTAGGCACAATTAAACGTGTTCCGGGACAGCTTTAAATTTAGTAACTTGTTGCTGTTGGAGCGGAGCCAGCGCGAGCTGGTCTTTAGCGGTTGTTGGGTTTAGGCCTCAGTATACTAGTGGCTGTTTGAGCACGTAATATATCTGGATCAGCCTTACTGCAATAAAAGTCCAATGGTTGATAGCTTTCAGATAAAATAGATTTTGATTTGCGGTTGCCAACGGCTAAGCACAGGCGGCTAATATTTTCTTTTTACTTGTAATACTAAGTAATTTCAGATTTTGTGAGAAGTTAAGAGGAACTTCGTGCACATCAATTGGCTATAATATATAAAAATATATAAAATTACAAGTGGCTCCAATTGTTTTTGTAATGTGCGTCACATTACTGAGCGTGTCGAGCGAAGATATAATTTACGGATAATTATTTACGGTCATGTGGTAGAATGATGTTAAAATATAACTAAAAACCGAAAAGAAAAAAAATATCTGTAACCCACACGTTCCAAGAAGAGCATTTCTTTAGTGAATTTCTAGCTGTGGTAAATTATTTTTGATGCCTATAAGACTTGCCGTGAAGATCCGGCAAAGTAAAATAGTACCTCCCACTGCATCAGGTGTCATAAGAAGACAGATGGCGGTATATCTATCGGGAACAGTGCAGCTTAAATGCATAGGGCGGGGATGGGCACCACGCTTGCCCAGTGCGGCAATTATGGGCATAAAACTTCCTTTCATCGAGAGGCCTATGTCCAGCAGTAGATTTTCAATGGCTGGTAAGATGATGAGTAAAATCAAACACATTATTTTAATCCCTACTAGTTCCTACTATCCCTACTTATATTATAAATGCGAAAGTAACTCTGTCTGTCTGTCTGACAATCTTTAGACCCTGAGAAAGAACATAGGCTATTTTTTAATTCGAAATAAGGGTTGTAATGCTTCGAAAATGGGGATAAAAAGTTGTATGGAAATATCGCTATTATTAGAGCTAGATACTTGAAACTTACTTTTCAGGCCATTGATTCGATATTTAAAGTTTAAATAAGTTAAGTTAAAGAGGTATGGTGCCCAAAAAAACTATCCCACGCGGACGAAGTTGCGGACACAGCTAGTACTTAATAAGAAGAATATGTAAAATGCATTGCATATTATAGAGACATTTAAAGACTTGAAAGACATCGCCTGGATTGTTTACTTGTTTGACTTCCCAGTTCTCTCAAATTCCATTTATCCACTATTAGAACATCACACAACATCTTATATCATAAATTTGTCCTGTGTTGTGGGCACGGAAATCAAATACCAGAGGAATCACAAATATAATACTTAAATACAAATTTAATGCCTAGACACAAGACACAAATACACATCATATCAATGTAAGGTGGTCAAACTCACAATCCTCGGTTCAAAAGATAGTGAGACTTCTAAATGCACCATCGACTCTGCCATTTATTTATTTCAAGTGCAAGATATATTAATTTGTTATAATGTTACATAAAAACATTTCAACCCCGCATGGTGTGCCAAATACTTGTTGAATACCAATGGCTGCTAAAGTGCCAGTGATATTGCTGATTTCGACATCTTCATATACGGACTATAATGGATGAAAACACATGGAAGCAACAAGTTATTTAGTAAGCTAACACAAACTGCCATTCTCAAACATATACAAACGCAATTCTCATTTCCGCGATAACAATATAGCGTCAGTTTACGGGCTAATTATGGAGTGGCTATTCATGTGTTGGGATGATAAGTTGTATGGTCAACCTCCTTTGCTAATTAAGAAAAAATATCATGTATTTAAGATGGTACAGGAAAAAGAAAAATTGTATTCTCATATTTATATATATTATGAAATCTCTTTTTCTTCTCTTTCTCTTCTATAAGGTGGCACAGGAAAATAAAAAAATATATACGAGTATAGTATAGATTTTCAAAGAACATCGGAATACGACAGGTTGAGT
The DNA here is from genome assembly GCA_020976665.1 of Heortia vitessoides. Taxonomy (NCBI): domain Eukaryota; kingdom Metazoa; phylum Arthropoda; class Insecta; order Lepidoptera; family Crambidae; genus Heortia; species Heortia vitessoides. The sequence continues at coordinate 3,268,883 of JACJUM010000202.1, forward strand.
TTTATCTGATCTTGAAGTCATATTTATATCAAATGAGTTATCACAAGAAGAGCAGAGTGCAGCTTCGCGACGAGTATGCTGCCCACCCCCACCTTATAACGCTATCTATCGGTTCCGGTACCTCAGTCGCCTTTAACGACATCTGGTACAGAGGGAGGTACTATTTTACTCCGCCGGCTTAATATTTAGTTGTAAACAATTATGTTTTCATTAATGTATGAATCCCCATCAATCCATTTCAATAAAATACAATTAAACTAAAGTTTTTTTCTGATCCATAAATACATGTGTTTGACGATTGCAATTGCAATGACGATTTCCAATTAGATTCATTTCAATCCTCGGACTGGCTTCAAGCGGTGTGCTGATTCCATGCAAACTTCACCGCTGGTTGGTCTCGAGAGCACTCCAACTGCAAACTACCTAGACAGTGGCATTAATATCCGCCAAGAAAAGTACCCACTGAAGCGAATGCAGTTAAACTGATACTTATGATTTGGAGTGAAATTATTTCCATATATACGAGTAGTACAAAAGTACTGCCCAGAGGTACCAGATGTAGTTCTACTTAGGTGCATGCTAATGAAAGCTATAATCACAGCAGCTGTAAACGTCCACTGCTGGAAATAGGCCTCCTTAAGAAAGGAGGAATTTACCCATAATTGCCGCCGTGGGCAAGCGTGGTAGTAATCGCAGAGTACACTTTGCAACGAGAATGCTGCTGCGCATCCTGACCCTGTATTTAATCTGCGCTGTTACGGATGGATATACCGCCATCTGTTTTCCAATACTGGTAGCTCGGTCACCTCTTGCAACTTCTGGCACAAAGTTAGGTATTATTCTACTCTAATGGTACCACACGGCCACGTGAAAGCTACAAATATCAGATATTCATAATAGCTTTCAATTGATAGACCTCAAGACGTGGGGCTAGCAACAACAACAAAAATACAACTGTATTTTAAGGACAGGGCAAACAAGACTCTCTGTTTGCATCAATACTGAATCAATTCTGTTTATTATAGCTGAAGATCTTAGGTCATCCGATCGGCGTGGCAAAAAACTATAGCCACTGGCATCCGCCCGAAGCTTGCTGTATCAAATGATGAAGCAACCAAAAATTGTACAAATTAATATTTCGATAAATTTAATATAATTACGGTTATTTAGTTTTGTTAGATTTTTTAAGCCTTCACGATTTACATTAAATAATGTGATGTTATACATAAGTAAATTTTATTAAATATGATAAATAAATTAAGTAAAAAAGGTTATTTTTACCAAAAAAGATTATATTTTAGTGGTATAACGTATGCCGTTTTTTCCTGGTAAATATTATCTTTAAGATATTAATATACTTATATAATGTACAAATAAGAGATTAGGATTTGTACTCAAATTTTCAAAGATTGTTAATATGTGGTAGTATAGTAAATTAAAGCCAACTTTGTAACTAAATTCAACTGAAAACCACCCAGGCAGTCGACTTATTGTGATCATTGTCGTAATATCCGCTCAGAAAATTACCTGCAGATTTGAATACATCTGGAACACTGAACTTTGGTAACTGGTACATTTTGCTTGTTAAGTACTAAAGTTACTTGTGAAAGTTCAACTAGATGTTAGTTATATTAACTCTATTATTATTTTTGCAAAAAAAACAATGACTACTTGTCAATAAACGAGGAATAGTAGAGACGTCGTTCATGTTGATAAGTAAATAAACAAATTCACACAATATCCTATAAATTGGCCTGACTCCGAGATAAGTCACTTAAGTGACTTCTGTTACGGACGTAAACAGACAACAGAGGAACCGAGGAGAAGAAAATTTACCTTGACACTGAACACATCCGAATACCATGTATATTTATGCCATGTATATGTATATTTGTGGGTGGGGATCCGCGACCTTTAGCGCACAAGATAAGTACACTACCACCATCTGCGTCATCGAGCACGACGACATCGTCGACATTTAATTTGATAGAGTTCTTTGAGACTTCTCACGACAGCATCTAACTGACCTACATAGAGTATTCCTACAACATCTCATACATTGACCAGACTCCGTGGTAAGTCAATTAAATCACTTGTGTTTCAGACACCAGACAACAGAATATTATTGCTATTTAAATACAATACTACATATATTTAACACCCAGACATAGAACAAACATAAATATCATCAAATCCGTGACCCGTTAAATATCAATATTGGGTCAACGTTTACTGAACTTTATGAAGTGAAAAATAACAACTAGTAGCTGGTTATATAAGAGCTTACTTGTATGAATCAAGTACATATACAAAATCTTTAACATAAACATTCTAATTACAAATGACAAACGAGCCCGATGGCGCAGCTGTATTCCTATCTTGTGCACCGAAAGGTGGGTGGGTTCGGTTGAAAAATATTTATATGAGGAACATTTGTATGTTACACAACTAAGATACTTATATCGGTATTAGATAGAATTTTATTTATTAATTTATTTAAGGGCTGCCTGTTAAAGATTGGTTCAAAAATTGTGTATAACATTTTAGACAATAGATATTCGTAAAAGTTAAAAAAAAAACAAACAAACAAAGTGTCCAAGCATTGCAACGACACGAATTTCTTTCGAATCTCGACTCGAATCAATCGGCTTCCAACACAATGTTGGCATTCGAACATTTGTTTTCAGTCACAAAGAGAAACGGAATGCCAATACTGAGCCAGCGAAATGCAGACAAAAGGGCTAATTAATATTTCGATGGCGGACGACCCTCGTTATTACAAAATACCTAATGAGAGACGCGACAAGGGAAATGGGACTCAATGCCCTACGTACTTTGTCATATTTTGCTCGGACGCGTAGTTTAGAATTCCAGACACCAACAGAAATAGTAATCGTAAAAGAGAAATATAAACAGACCTTATCTTTAATTCGCTAATTCGATAGGGTCTGATGTTTGTTATCTATAAACTTTTATGTTTCAGTTCAGTTATAGACTACACAGCACCAACTACAACATATAGACATATATCACAGATCAGCATTTCCTGTCACTGTAATGACTGATCGAACAGAACACTACAGAATTAATTATTTCAATATATACGCGTTTATTTTGTAAAAATATGTATGTAATTTTTATATTCATCATTACGGCCTTTGGAAGACCACTGCTCGAAATAGCCCTCCCCAAGAAAGGGGGGATTTTGCCCATAATTGCCACGCAGGTCAAGCGTGTTGGCAATCGCAGAGCGCAGCTTTTACGATGAAGATGCTGCTGCCCATCCCCGCCCTGTGCATTTAAGTTGCACTGTTTCGAATGGATATCTGTCGTTTCAGGTATCTCGGTCGCCTCTTACGACACCTGGTACAGAGGGAGATACTATTCTACTCTGCCGGTACCTCTCGGCTCGCCTCCTGAGACCAATGTCCATCAGGGGACTTCCAATGGCTGCAATGATGTTGATGATATGCCTGTGTATTAATTATAAATCAGATTCTATTTGTGATTCCTCTGTAGTCTGATGTCCGTAACACGAGTGCTTCAAGCGACTGATCTCGGTCAGGTCATGTGTGTGATGTGTAAATTTATTATTCATGTAGATATATTAAAACAGTTTCAAGTAGCGGGCCCGATGATGCAGATGTAAGTAGTCCTATCTTGGGCGCCTGAAGTCATGGGTTTGATCCCCAAACAGGACAAATATTTACATGATGTTATTTGTTTTCGTTCTGTATCTGCAAGTAAAAAATATATGAGTAAAATATTGTGATTCCTCTGTTGTGTGATGTCCGTGACACAAATGCATTAAGCGACATATCTCGGAACCAGGTCAACATGCGAGTATGACATGTGGTGTGAATTTATTATTTATTTATTATGACGTTCCAGGGTACATTTGATATGTCCATAAGCACGTTTTGTATTTCATATTAAATTTCCAACGCCCACAGACGTCGTGAGGCTGCAATTTCATAAGGGTGCAACGCATCTGCGCGTTTTTGAATGTATAGTATGTTTAAAATAATTCTTGATTATAGCCAGTATTTAGCCTCTTTAAACAAACCATTTTTTTACTATACATATTATTATTTCATAAGAAAGTTATAAATAGTTTCATAAAGGAATAAATTTGGTGTAGCTCTATAAGAAAAGTGGTTATTTTAACATTATTTTACAGCTAAGTTACATATATATACAATTGCAACAAAGTTTATTCTTTTGTGTGGTACTGTCAGAGTTTTTACTCTGACCTAGTTTCTATCTCTGTAATGGGTGTCGTAAGTGTTGACTGAGGTACCGAAACTGACAGATGGCGGTATATCCACTTGCTACTTACTACATAGCTCAGATGCAACAGGGTGGGGAAAGACTGCAGCATTTCCGTCGCGAAGCTGCGCTCTGCAATTGCCACGCTTGCCCGGCGCGGCAATTATAACCACATTTCCCCTTTCTTGGAGAGGCCTATAGCCATGGTTTCGGCTGGGACCAGGGACCAGGCCAGGGGCGTTTTACAAATCTTATTTAAATATTACCTTACTTTTTACACAACAATTGACAATCAGTGTTGTAATAGTCGAAGACAAAATATAATCTATCGATCTGTTTATTTATAACAAATCATTCATTGCTTTAGAATAGTGCCAACCGCGTGAAATTAAACATTCTACTACAAAATTTTCTTTAAATTTACGTGATATTATTATTATTTAGATATTCACGCTGTAAATATTATATAGCATTATAATTATAATGTCTTTTACATCATGCTAAACTGAGTGCATTACACAGGTGCAAAATATTGGAATTATTTGCGAGGCGCACAAAACGTGCATTTTTCTAAATGAACCTTTAAAGTTATGGGAAAATACATAAAATAATTCTTGAAAAATATTTAATTTTGAGTAAGTAGTTTATTAGAATATAACTAGCATACACTTTTCTTAAAACAAACTTTTTGGAATCACATCATAGTTTAAATAGGTTTAATAAGTCAGTCGTAATAAATAATTCGATCTAAACTAATGTTTTTGTGTTTAATCTTAGGGCCGTGGAATAAAGGCAGTATAAATTTCACCTCATATTGTATAACGTTTTGCGAGATAACCGAGATACTAGGCCCAAATAGTAATAGAAAAAAATATATATGAAGGATTTGCACATTTCCGCTTTGTTCACTTGGTAGTGTGATATATCCTAGGTTTAGATGGATGGTACAGGATATCGTATGAAAAACAAAAAAGGTCCAGGACAGGATAAATTACAAATAACATTTTATATCAAATGAAATCAAATTATTCTATATTGCGCTAGGCCCGTTCCGTTACAAGCACTTTTGTATCGTCAAAAGTAATAAATAGAACAAATTAAATTCAGAAATATGACGTACTTAATTGTATTATATTCATTATACTGATGACCCTGATGACCCCAATGATCCCATGGGGTCATCAGGGCCATCATAAAAATTCATCTAACATTTAAATTAGGCCTACCTTATACTAGTCTGCCGGCACCAGACGGATCTTAAAACTAAGTATAACGCAGGTTCATTACACGAGCCATTCAAAAGTTCAATCAATACTAAATCGTTAGTATTAATGGAATCCCAAAGTTAAAGCTCCTAAGTATAGTACGAGTATATGTGACAGGACGTCCACTGCTCGGCATAGGCTTCTATATGATGTAGGGTATTTGCCCAATTACGGCGTGCTGAGCAGATGTGGTGACGTTGGAAAAGCGAATTCTCGGGATGGAGACACTGCTGCCGATCCTCGCTATGTTAAATTGAGTTTGACAATATTTCACTGAGGATATACTATTGTCTATTGGCATAACAACTATCTATATTATTCAATTCCGCCAGTACCCCATTGAAAGTAAGACATAAGAGAAGACCCCCTGATATCTAATATTATTCTGAAACATTATTGATAGACAAGATTTATTGACAGCCGATAAAATCTAAATTTACCATTGATTGTATACAAGTAGGTTCCGCTTGAATTTTAATAGTAATAAAAAAGGGCTGCAAATGCCGATACCGAGGCAGCGAAAGGCAGACAAAGCGGCTAATTAATATTTAGAAGGCGGATGGCTCTCAAGCGGCGGAGACCGGTCATTAAGGCGCGGCGAGAGCCTTGCCTAATGAGAGGTGATGGAACTTGAATTAGCTTACTGCATATTTAAGTTTATTGCATGTACAAGCAAGTGATCCTAATATTTGTTTCACCTCAACAACTTTGTAATTACAAGATATATTTAACGAGTGGTACCTTAACAGACTCCAGTTTAATCGAATTATACGCCTCTTACAATCTAGATTGCTTTCTTATTTACTAAATTAGCGATTTGTAAAGAGATTCTCAATGATGCTATCTGAACCACTATTTATCTTATATATAAGCCATTATATAACACAGAAAGGCGGTTATTAATGGTATCTTAATTTGTAGCTTGAATTCAAGCTGTTTACTTCTACTTAACATGTATATTTAATCATTTACAGTCAATTGATCGTCAACATTTTGTAGCTTATTAAGTAGTAAGCATGCGATGCAATGCTCACATCCTCTCTCTGCTTTACAAAGCGACACAGCAACGCGAAGACTGCTATTTGGAGGTAGCCAACTATTTGAGAGTGAGGTACCGATGAAAACGACCTTTGTAAAAGGTTTAGCAAGTTAGTTTGCTTAGTTAAATGAGAAGTTTGATCACATGACCAAACCTTTAGTTTGACTTATTATTTATCTTTTAGGGGTAAATCAACCAATCCATTAAGGTGGCGACTACGGCGCTCAGCGCCCCTGTCGCGATATATACTCGCCCCGATCAATATCGGCGGGTCTTCGGGTAGCGTGACAACATTTTTTTTTGTTTCTATCCACTTTTTTTTTAATTTTTTCTACGCAGGCATGAAATAAATTTCATAAATTTCTACTTGAATACAACTTAATAATCAAGACGATTATTAAGTTGTATTCAATACAAATTGTATTGTATTTATCAACACAATTTGTATTGTTTACATCCTAAGTGGCTTCTTTTCTTTCCAGACAACAGAGGAATCACAAATATACTACTCGAGTACATATATTTAACACCCAGACACAGAGCCAACATAAATATCATAACATGAAATATTTGTCCTGGCTGGAAATCGAATTCTGGCGTACAAGATTTACTCACCATACCATCTACGCCATCGGGCCTGTCAAGAATAAACTTGAATAATATTCGGAACGCACATTTTACTTTAATACAATACATATTACAATACATTAAACAATACAGTTTACAATACATTAAATAAAAACAACGAAAAAAGATTTTACTATATATATGACAATTGTCTTATATAGCACTTAATTTTTCCATTTATCTTTTCCAGGCACTTAATACTTTATATCTTAAGAAGAGGTTTACATACATATGCACATGATTCTCGAAGATAGCAAATGATTAAAAAATTCATAAATTACCTAGTCATGCTCAAACTGGAAAACGGATTAATTTTTATTTATTGTTATTGTTTTTTAAAGATTCACCATCAATTATTACGCTGTTACTAAATAACTATCACTCTTATAAATCTTGTTGGACGTACATTATTTGCAGGCAATCACCACGAACAAAATATTGTATCAAGGGTTATGACAATACAAAACTATATAAATATAAAATTAGAAATTACAGAGAAATTAATTAATGTGTGTGTGTAATAGCTTATGTAAAAAGGTAGGTAAGGTAAGGTAGGTACATAGCCTGCAGGATACGTATATAGTGTAAAGACAAAAAATAATTCTGTCGAGATTTTATTTAACCACTTAGGTAACATTTAGATAATATCCATGTAATGACTGCTTTAAGCTAAATTTGGGCAGACGCGTGATTTTCTTGTTCACTATGGAACTCTGAAAAACCTTTAGAAGTCGAATAGTTAAAAAATAACCGATGTGATCTGAGACGCAATTATTGCAAGTAAACAAAGCTTACTTGCAGTAAAGCCACTTAATTCTTGAGCGCGGTTGAGCAGCTAATAATGTGCCCGATTCCAATTCAATACACGTTAACAGTGTTCCAAAACTCATTAATTCTGTAAGCTAAAACAAACTGTATAATTGTTTCCGTGCCCCGACTTCGAACGGAATGCAGCCGGCTAGCTGTCAAAGGCCCCCCCTCCCCCATTCCCCCAATCATATCCCGTTAACTAGTTTATCGGTTCCCTTTTATAAGGAAAGCCGTACATGTTTTCAAAACATACAACCTTCGGTAATTATTTATTATTTTATCCTGTATAATGTGTTCTAGCCGTGGGGCAGAACAGAATAGTACCGCCCCGTGTACTAGGAGTCGAGAAAAGGTGACTAAGGTACCGCGACCGACTGAAGGCGGTATATCCATTCAAAGTTTTAAAGCAATAAGGCGGGGAGCTTCGTAATGGGGTGCAGCAGCATGCGTGCCCAAACAGGATTTAAAAGAAAACCTTATTAGAAATCTCTTGGGGAGGCCTTCTTTGGAAAATGTCTGACTCATTCGTCAGAACATTCTACAGCTGATGTGATTATGATGAGTTATTTACCAAGGAAATTGGCATATGTAGACATATTAGCGTATACTTACCCCCAAATAATAAATTATGCCTGATGCTAACCCCCGGATTGAATAGTACATTGGTACTAGTACCTCAGTCACCTTACCTGGTATGCAATGGCGATGTGTCTATCCAAAGCCTTTATATTATTAACTTATTATTTATTAATTAAGCGAAGTGTCGCTTAAATGATTATAATGATGATAAATAAATATAAATTAATTGATCTTTTACCTATATCTAAATGAAGATTTGTGAAAAAAGAACATAATGAAAATAACGGCTGGCTAAAAATATTTTTATATTTTTATTCAGGTTATTGGCTCGTATGTGGAACAATGTGTCTAGACGTTATTATTTTTAAAATTGGTAGAGACATTGATTGATTCGGATCGTCTTCGTAAAACAACATTCTTTAATCGCCATCGAGCGTAGCTACAACGATAAAGATCAGCTAAAATTTTATAAAACTAATTTATTTAACGTGTACTAGATATAAGATAATTGGTGTACCATTGTTGCTGTCTTAATCAATAGGCTCAATTATTTTATTGTTACAGAATATAAATCAAGAATAAAACAATTCCTGATTAAGGTAGTAAAATCTTGTTCTTACCAAAACCAGCGTGAAACGCGCTGTAAAAACGATAGTCTGTAATTTCTCCAACCAAACGTACGGCGACAGGCGGGCCTGAAACTTTTGCAGCTTCAGTTTTCAGCGGTTGCACTTCCTGCAATTTTTCAGCATAGAAATTGCAAGTTTTTACGCCAACTTTTGGAAGTTGGAACGAATTTTGTTCAGCTTTAATTATTTGTAGATTTTAAATTAAAGCACAATGGAACAAATTGGGCATTATAATTATAAATTTATATGCATTTATTCGTAAATACAAATTAAAAAAATTAAATGTCAATAAAATATGAAAAAACAGGATTTTACTAATTGCTCGGAATAGTATATAACAAAATATAATTATATAGGAGTGTTTTAACTCAAGGCCAAGCAATAAGCCAACCTCCTCTATATCAGGTGTCGTAAGAGGTGACTAAGATACTAAAACCGATAGATGGTGGTCCATGCAATGGTGATCTGCGATTGCTAACACGGGCTGATTATGGGCAAAATTTTCTTATCTTATGGAGGCTTGTATATGTCTATGTCCAGCAGTGAACTTCCTGTAGCTGTAATGTAGACTTTAACTCAAAAACCCAAGAACCAATTACTAAAACTTTTTTAGTTATAAAAAGTCACATTTTCAGTGAATAACACAAATTATATTTACTATCTATATTTTCACGAAAACGGAAACTACGAGTTTGCGGGTGCTGCTAATTGTCAACCTTGTGACATTAATTTGACAAGATATAAATTTTCCGCTTCTCTCACTTTTCAAAGTAAAATCTAACAATTGAAAATGGTGAGAGTGAGACACTAAAAAAATTAGATCTACCTCTAAGTTAAAAGACAAATATTATTAATTATACTCGATGGGCCCGATGATGCATAGGGTAGCGTTCCTAAATTGTGCGGCAAAGGTACCTCGCGGCAACATATGTTTTTCAGAATTTTATTTGTAATACCTCAATTGTCTGATGTCTATATCTATGTCGATAACACGGATGCTTTAAGTGATTTATCACGGACTCATGTCAATATATGAGATGTTGTGTAATTTATTATTGATTTAACACTTAACTTCAGCTTTTTCTTTATTCATACACAATTATCAAACATTATCATTACTGGTCCAGTAATGTTTGTGATATTTAGTGATATCCATTTGAAACATTTCATTTTTCCATCTACAAACTTTGGATTCCTAATCGAAGTCTTCGAACAATAACCTCTTACAAAGTCAATGAACTTCAAAATTACCACCCAAGGATTGTGATACAAAAAGCCATCCTACCCTCCCCCCTCCTAGTCTAGACAAAGAAGCGAACCTCCTAGAAACCATATCGACGACACTATAAAATCCAAGGCGAATAACAGTTTTTATGACGTACCTATGAAACTTCAGAGTTAAACTTATCTATATACCTTTTAGCCGATCCGTTGCGTACCAGTGTAACTAGCAAACCGACCTGGCTTCAAAAATTTTTTAAAGGTTGTAAAGCATATATGCTTTATATTTTTTTCGATATATATATGAACAGATTTTGGATGCATCACTTGAAATATACACAGCTATTTGTTTCCGATATAAACACAATTTTATAACATTCAAGACAACAATCTAACTTAATGCTACATTTCAATCAGGATTGATCCGGATGATCCGGATATATGTATGTATGTATGTATATATATATGTGTATATATAATAAATACTTTATTTTACATCAAACATAAATATACATGAATAAAACAGTAATTATAAAGTACAATGGGCGGCCTTATCGCAATCTTATGAAGAGCGTATATTGAACCAGGATCTTAAAATAAGCTAACAAATAGCATGAGCCCGCAAAGGTATATTTAGGTACTAGAGTACATGTTGTAGTTGGAGATAACACTAACCTAAAAAACTGTACATACATAAAATATCGTGTGAACTGAATTATAAACAATCACATTATAATCGAATAGCAAAAATTATATTTAATATCCACATTTTCTCGGATTTTTAAAATAAAGCGAAGTAAAAATAAACAATATGTTAGCACTAAACCATTAGAACCTTCTGACACCAACGCGAATGTGAGAGAAGGAATTGCTTTCTTGCAAAAATCCAAGGTTTATAAAACCACGATTTTCTTCTGAACAAATTTAGTGAAGGCTACTTAATTATTTTATGGTAATAATTTACCCACTCTCGACTTAATCGCTCCGGTGGCGAGGTTTTAACCTGGTTACATTTTCCTGTTTCATTTGACATATAATTTAGTGGGAATATTTGTATTTGTTTTATTTCAAGTTGATTTTTTAACGTTGTGTTAACGAAGCATATATACCGCAACCGACTAATATAAACAGGTAAGATGACCAAGTTGAGGATAATTTTATAAATAGTTCTCATTTCATAGAAATATTTATCAAAAATTGTCTAGTATTTTACTAGTTTTTTCGTTAATATATGTAGTTATCTCGTTAACTTGCTCCATGGGATATAATTGGTTATTATTTTTCTCTATGGAACCGACTCGACTTTTTGTACACTTTAGATGTCAGGAAGCGACGTAAATTTCTTCTCGTAACTACAAGATCTTCGGGTATGTGATATATATTAAACACCTAGCGTCGGAAAGTTAGTAATAAATATTTTGATGTTAGTTTCGATTTACATAAAATAATAGTAAAATATACATTTAAAATATGTAAATGAAAAAATCTAAATATTAAAAAAAAACTTTAACTTTAACTTTGTATTACACAGTAATTATTTCCAATTGATTCAAATGCTTCATCATACCAGCATTGGAAGTCCACTGCTGGATATAAGCCTCCTCAAGAAAGGAGGATTTTTTGCCCGAGGTTTATCGCGACGTGGATGCTGCTGCCCATCCTCCCATAAGAGCTGCACTGTTTCGGAAGGATATACCGTTATCTGTTGATCCTAGTACCTTAGTCGCCTCTTAGGACACCTGCAGTAAGAGTCTGTGGGAGGTACTATTCTATTCTGCCCGTACTTCACGGCACCTGCTTAGCGGATAATAATGTGTTCAGGTTCAGATAAAACAAACTATTTAAGCAGGTATTTTTCGTTGTTTTTCAGACAGTCCAACCCCTCACTGAGAAAGAAGTACATACATTATATAAAATTTGATTTGACTAATTAATTTATTGACTAATAACTCCGCATTAATGTCCTCAGTATGTAGTATTATTCTGCTAAATAAGATTAATCGCTTGTATATTGATTGATCGTACTTTAAGTGTAAAACATTCAAGTTGAATTGAGATGGAGTAAAAAATATGTATTTTTTCTTTATAAAAAGTGTTTTTTACGCTATAACTTTGAGAAACCTAAAACAACATTTAACGACTTAAATGTGATGATTTCAAATGGAATAATTACAACTCGATTTTATGTTACTAGAAACTTGAGAATATTGATCCAGTGAGGGCCGTGAAATATTTTAATTGACGCCAAAGCAATTTGGGAATATTTTTTTATTCTGCTTACCCTGGCAGAAATCATAATATTTTGTATCTATAAAACCTTTCTTAATCAGTTAAATGTATCTAGCCTTATGAGGCATAGTCTTCTCTTCCATAGTTCCTGAATATCTGTTACTGGTAGGAAGAGAAGAACGGGTAATAGATTAATTAACGCAGAGAACTGTAATCCTCTAATATGTCTATCGTTCGTGTAGCTCATATAGTCACGTATAATCTACCTTCAATTTCTAATATTTATATTTTTATGAAAATCATATTAAATTTTGTAAACGGGGCCGATATTCGTAGTGTCCATATCTTGTGAGCTAGGTTGTGGATTTGATTCCCACCCTGACCAAATATTTATGTTTTATGTTTATTCTTTGTTATACACATTTATTTAAGTATTAAATTTATATATCATTTGTTGTCTGATATTGATTGTGGATACCACCAGCCGAGTATTTTCATTTTCACTGTCTGGGACCCCCGACAACAGCAGAAATTTTCTTCTGTGCCTCATCTCAATCACATCTACAGTCTTGGTCAGTTCAGACAGCTGCAACTTCATGGATGACAAAATCCCCCAGGTATGTTCCTTGAATGCCATGAACTCAGCGCTAAGCTGAGTTAGGCTGCAGGCTTGAGGTGATGTAGATTTTGCAGCTTCGAGATGCTGCTCAAATTCGGTCATCCTCTGCATTAGTGTCTTCTCCAGGACCTTCTGTGACTCAGCCAAATCGGTGTAGCTTGCCATTGCAATTGTAAATAAATATTTGATACAAAAAGTTGTAGTCACCTGCAGGTATATGCAATTCTATATTAAACTAGCATGGGGAATGCTCACTACTATCTATGCTAAGATTTGTGCTTCAACTATTATTCTGAGCACAGATTTTGTTTATAAATATGATTTTATTTGAATAAAAACCTAAGAATAAATTAGGACCACAATGTGTTAAATATCTGCCTACCCACCAAAGAAAAAAAAAATATATATATATATATATATAAGTATAATAAGTACATTAAGCTACTTATTTTGGAGTCAGGTATGTGATGTAGTGTAAATTTATTATTAATTCATAAAAAAAATATCCAAATTGACATCTAAAAACTTGTTGCAATTTAAAATATAGTAATATGTTTCCACAAACTTTGTGATTATAATTTGAGCCACATAATACAGTCGACTATTCTTAAAAGAATATTGTTAAATTCACATGAAGTCCGTCAGCCACTCCGCCGGCAACGGAACAATGTAGAGGAAAGCTATTAAAAGTTATAGCCAGCTCTTTGACCGGAGTTTAAACATGAAACACGATGAAAGCGCTATAATGGATACCCGACGCATTGTACGGGCGTCTATGCTTGGCCACTATCGATAAGCTTTCTTATCAGGATTGACATGTGGAAAACGTATAAAACGGGTATCTAAAGAATAGAATAATGGTAACGATTTGGCTCTTACTTCCAGTTCACTATTTAATATGATTATAGTCATGTGTGTTTTGTGCCTGGGTGTTTAATATATGTACTTAAGTATTTTATTTCTTATTACTCTATTGTAACGTCCAGGGTCATACAGGTCAATGTAAGAGATGTTGTGTGATTTTATAAATATATATAGTAGTCTTATTAAAATTCAATCAAATCGTCGTATCAATCATACGAAGTATAAATCAAGCGTCAGGGCTCAGTGGAAACGCTGTCAGCTTGAGATGTAAACTGGATTTGCATACCAACTATGCAACAACAGAACCAAGGCGCACGATAATTGATTGTTTACTGTAACAGCAAATGATCTCGTTGATGGCTCCCTACCTTGATGTAGCATGCAACTTATAAGGCTTATAATGACTGAATTTGTGTCAGTGAGATACCGCCATAGTACCTCTCTTTGTCTGATACAAATGGTGCCATGAGCGGCGACTAAGGTATCGGAACTGACACTGGTTACAAACTAAAAGGATAAAAAATTGGAGTCTGTTGATCAGCAAACTAATATCTATCTAGAATTCCGTCACCATAATTTTATATAAAAATTATTTAACTTTAACTTTAAATCTATTTGTACTATACATGGTTATTAGAAATATGTATTTTAGTGTTACATTTGTGATTCCTCTATTATCACGTCACTACATTCACCACATTGTTGTTATTGCAAATTATTTCTCTAATTATTTGTTTATTCTATAATAATGGCGGTTAGACTTTCAAACGTTAAAATAAAAATAAAAACTTTAACGTTAAATTTTAAGATATGGCGGTGTAGGATAACTTAATAAGAATGCAATTACAACAATTTAAGAAAATTACAATTAACACTTATTACAGTAACAGAGTTAAGGGGGTACAAACATATTATGAACCCGGAAGACGTTGGTGCGTTTATTATTGTTTTTAGTATTAATATATAATTAAGCTGAAAATGTAAATTTGTTTCTGTATAAAATTAATTATAATTAGATCATTGAGAGGTATCTTATGTATAACAAAAGTACCTTTTAATGGTTTTTAAACGCGGTTTATTTAACTTATTATCAATATACATAAAAAAAGAATCTGACTGACTAAATGATTGACAGCAAAGTTAGAATGAAATATTGCAGTTTTTGAAGCTATTTAAATGAAATTCAGTTGGAATTCAATAAATTTTTTTTTCGAAAAGCGTCCCTTAAACCTTCTTAGCCCTTAAGGGGAAGGGTGGGGGGCAGAGATAGTATGAAATTTGTACAAACCGTTTGTAATATTTAACGTCCAATGTGTTCCAATTTTAGCAAAACTCATTGTGAACGTTTTACCTCAATCATAAATTTTCGCTTTACCAACTTTTTCTCGCTTTCTTTTTTTTGCTATACAAACTTTTTTTTATCAGGTATCTGATAAGCAAGGATTATTCGCGCTGTATTCACACATAGACATACCACACAAACGCATTTAAGATAATATTTACTAGAAATATCTCTGGCTTTACGAACTGCACTAACCTTGAGCTACCGTATCAAACTCGTCGATTACTCCTAATATTCCTTTTTGTGATTATGTAAATAAAAGTATCTTAAATATAATTAACTGACCGCATCCTCAATATTTTCTTAAATATAATTCAAAATTTTTCTATGCAAAGGCCTTTTAATAGCAATTATTGCAATTTCCTTTTTTTGTTTTTTTTATTCATTATTTCTTTCAGAACAAAGAACGCTGTGAACATTGTTGAATGTGTATATTCATAATAACACTTTTTTAACATCGTTAACATGCGTTTACTGAACATTTTACATTTTTAGTTAAAAACCGTTCTCAAGATGACTGACCAATCTTTAAAGCCGTTAAAACCTACACCGTAGTGAACGCGTAATTGTTAGAAAATGTTATGTTGTTCATGTTAAGCGACTCAACTTGGTAGGTGTTTTGGCGCTTAAAATTTGGAGTCTATACTTATCTATATGAGCATTTCTTAAGAAATTATTTTTATTATATATAAGTACAAGTATATGAGTAATGAGTATATTCCAGCGAAAAAGCTACAAAGTAAAATAGACCGTGTTTAAAAGCCGTTAAAAGGTAGATTTTATTATAAGTTTCATATTAAAATGAAGTACAGAATCAAAGCAATAAAGAGAGAAAACAAATTGTTACTCGATTAATATCATTACAATTTACCAGCCTGTTTAAGCGGAAAACAAGCTACGTGCAGGTGTACTAACACAAATAAATAAGAAACAGATAGTCCACTCAGGATAATATGCTATATAGTAAAAGTATAACATCGTCTATTTAAAGTATTACATCGTATATTTAATTTTTTAAATCGTATATTTAATTAAAAATTTTAGTCACTATATAACTCCGTTTGTTGTTGGTTCCAACACTGGCATATGGTAGTGAATGTTCGAGATAGCAGAAGAAGCACGCGAGTAGAAAATATCCTGTTGAGATAAGTGCAATTCGAAGCAATTATGGTGTGAGTTAGAATGTTAGATTAAATGGTAGTGTGATAAGAGATGATGTGGTGTAAAAGATGATGTTATAATAATAAAATATTAGGAAATGGTTGAACATGAAGAAAAGGTGGGTGAAAGTGAATGCGACATGTACAAGACATGATGTAGGATGATCTTGGCAAGCATACCTTAACCAGGTAGAAGAGGTTTTAAAAAAGGGCTATCGAAATAAACACTCGTTTATTTTTCAGTACTTCTAAGGACTAGCTCTTAGGACTTATGCGACTTAGGGAGCCAAGAGAGGTATGCTATGATCGTAGCACGATCGTAGGACACAGGCGTGATGTATTTAATAACTCATATTACAATGTTATAAATACTATATGGGTTATTGCTATGCGAAATTGGAATTTAAATAGCAAATTATCATCATTGGATATAGGTCGCCTTAAGAAAGGAGGATTTTCGCTCATAATTGTAGGGCGTGGTGACAATCGCTGACTGAAGCTTTGTGACGGAAATTGAGCTACCCATCCCCGCCCTTGCATTAATATAAGCAAATAGAATGTAAAAACATCAAATACGGTCTATTCAACAGATAGATATTTTCGGAATGGTCTTGTAATACAAAAATATAGCTCTTCTTTATTTAGATCTAATACACAATAGCAACGCGCTGTCTGCGGAAATAATATTTATTTATTGTATTTGGCTCGCAAAACAATTTCAAAGTACAGCAAAACTTTCTCTTAAATTCTATAGGATATTTGCAAGCTGTGTCTCCACAAATCTATCGCAATGTTTAAAGAATCGAAATAAGCTACCTATATACGCTATCATAGGTTGAGTCATACATTATAACCAAACAGTTCTACTTTTGTGACTCAATGCTAAATCACATGCCTCAATACTAATCACCGCCATAAAAAATGTTGGCCTCGCTCTGATACACACCTTTATATGGCACCCGTACCTACTGACTCAGTGCCTACGTTTTTCTAGGCACAAAATTTTTAAAAATTATTCCACATAACTTCTATTACATTGAGCTGACTCCAAGATATGTCGCTTAATGCACATACACACACCTATATGTATATGACATCAAACAATAAAATAATCGTAAATATAATACCTAAATATACATTTAACACCCATTAACAAATACTCATTATTTAAATATATGTCTTATTATTGAAATATTTGGTATATATCGAACCCACGACCCTTGACTTACATAATAAGAATTCGGTCGTACCGAATCCATCGGGCCTGTTAAAATGTAAAAACAACTTTCTTTTACCTACTACGGCTATGTCCATGTGAATTTCTAGAAACTGTATTATTTTTAGGATGAAAGGATCTATATATCCTTCCTTAAAATTTCACAAAAAGATCGGTTGACTAGATAAAACGTAGAAAGATTACAAAAAACTCAATTTAATAGCTTTGATATTAGTTTAAAGAAATAAATAAATGAACCAGATTGGATACTCTTTTCAAATATAAAAATAAGTCCACGTAACATCTAATACTTGATTCCGACCTGACTTCGAGTGCGAAAAACACCAGGCAATAAATGAATTTCAAAATAAATTACTCAAATACATATTTAACACCTATTAAAATATATTCATCATATAAATATTGATATTGCGTATGTATCGAAACCCACAACCGTTGGCTTATAACATAAAAAATAAATCCATCAAGCCCGTCAAAATGTAAAAATGACAAACTTTTACTTACGGCTTTGCCCGGGTAAACTTTTAATAAAAACAGTACCTTTTTAGAGATGAAAGGTGCTTTATATCCTTCCTTGTGAAATTTCCAGAAGATCGGTTGACTAGATTAAGCGTGAAAAGACTTAAAAACTCAATTCAAATTGAATTCAATTGGATATTGTAATTAGATTTTCTTGTAACCTGATCTATTGATTTTTTATAGCACGAAAATTGTCGTTTTCCGGAAGTTGGTTTTTTAGGGTTAAAAGGTAGCATATTTCTTTCTCCGTACTCAATATATTTGTGCAAGCTTACAAGAAGATTGGTTGAGCAGTGAGGCAGAGTAGAATAGTACCTCCCCCTGTACGAGGTGTCGTAAGAGGCGACTAAAGTACCAGAACCGACATATGGTGGTGTATCCATCCGAGACAGTATAGCTCAAATGCATAGGGTGCCATAACGCTTGCACAGCGCGGCAATTACGGGCAAAATACCCCTTTCTATGTCCTGCGGTGAACTTCTAATGGCTGGTATGACGATGATGATGATAGTAAAGCAGAAAAAGTGTGAAGAGGTAACAAACAAACAAGCTTAGTTCCGCATTTATAATATCTTGAATTATTTGTTGGGATTTAAATATAACAGTTACTGGCAGTGGTTAGTTCACTTTTGGTATTGTAAATACCTCGTTCTGTACTTTCACATACAATTTTCAAATGATGTTTCCGGGGTTAATGCTGGTGATGCAACATTTATTTAGTTAGCACGAACATGTGGTGGAAGCTTATTAAGACAACACTAACACAATCTGTCAATTCGTTGCATTATTTATTATGTATATTCTCGCTAGATGTTCTAAATAAATAAAAGAAACAGCTACTGTAGGGCGAACCATCTGTCAATGTTGATATTTGATACAAAGTAAGGTATAAGTGATCTAGCGCTCTAGCATCGCTATTATTAGCATACAGATAGCTGTTCCTAGTGACGATAGACTAGACATATTGTATGCTATAGCCGTATTTACAAGATTATAGCATGGGACTACATTATGGAGTTTCTCGGTAAGAGGATAGATAGGTGTTTTTACTGACTGACTTTTACTGACTCTGGGGTAAGTCGCGTAAAGAAATTGTATTACGGATGCCAGACAACAGAAGAATCAGTAATATACTAATTAAATATATAGAACAAACACAAATATCATTATATAAATGTTTGCAATGTGTGGGAATCGACACCACGGCCATTGGAGCACATGATAGGATCACTAGCAACTGCGCTATTGGGCTCGTCAATTTAAAAAGTAGAGAACACTAACTTTCGATGCGTTTATAGGTCTTGGGTGTCTGTGTAGGTATGTTGCTATACGTGCTTAGGCGCAATTAATAGTATATTTTTAAATCATAGATTTATATTTCGATGTTCGATTTTCGTCCAGGACAAAAAAATTGTGATGGTAGTTTGTGATTTCCTGGTATTCTAACATACACTTTACTATATGAATTGTGTATAAAATATCATCATCATCATCATCATTATATCAGCCACAGGACGTCCCTGTTAGACATAGGCCTCTGCAAGTGATTTGGAACCGATCGTATGCGGCCTGCTTCTAGTGTGATTCTGCGGTTTTAATCATATCATAGAATGCCTAGTATACTCGTATATTGCTAGATAAATTGTCAAAACTATCGTACTGAAACCCGAGAATTACTTAATATTCGGTGACTATCGTTAGTTTTTTTTAAATCTTCTTCACCAATGCTTTTTCAGATCAGTTTTACGATCTTCCCGAATTTCTAACCTTAAGAAACGGGGGCTAAAAAACCTGGGAAAGTTGTATTTTATAACCTAAAAATTGGGTTTGATAAGCCAAATAAATTATCACCTTTTTGAAATTCACATTCCACTCTTTTTAAAGAAGTAAATTTAAATACAGAAAAATAAAATTCAACGCATGATTTTCACCGTTTATTTATTTTTTTATAATTAACAAGTATACCGTTAGAGGTACTGCAACTAGATAGATGGCGGTATATCCATCCGAAACAGTGTAGCTCAAATTCACAGGGCGGCAATTATGAGTAGATTCCCCCTTTTTGGGGAGGCTTATATCCAGCAGTGGACATACAATAACTAGTATGATGAATTAACAAGTAACCGATTATATTACCTGTCCATTAAACTCCAGCTCTCGTGCGTTACTATTACAATGCAAATAGCTTCAGTCGAGACATACTAGATATACTGCTTCCTTCTACCATATTTCCATTCTTGATGGATTTAATACCGGAATTGGTAACAGATAAATTTAATTTAGTATGTAATGCTCAATAGAAATTCTATTACAATGGACATTATTCTCTATGATACATCGTTTCGACCGTGTTTGAATACTTCAGGTACAGTTTATTAAAGATTATGACCATTCTACGGCGTAATCATCAATATATATATCATGTAGAACTGATGAGAAGCTAATTGACTAATTAACTGACTAACTCACCGACTGACATTTTAAAACAAGGCCTGAACTAAAATGGACTTTTCTCTACGGAATCGGCACGAAATTTTGCAAAGTATAGCTGTCAGCGAGCGACATAAACTTCTTCTGGCAGGAAATAAAAAGAGATCCGGAAACGGAAAGCGCGGAAAGCTGTTAAACACAAAAATAAATAATTTAAAAGTCTGTCTTCCAAGTATTGTGGAATTGATAAGTAAAATCATATCGGGCGTTGGACGTCCATTGTTAGATATGGTGATCCTCAGATTAGGGTATTGTTGCATTTCTGTCCGCATTGGACTGCCAGTTATGGCTTTTATACAGTGTAGCTTCATTACTGAGGTGTTTCGGCTTGTTACGTTTGAATTACAATGTTTCAAATGGATGTCACTGAGATATGTCACAATGTTCGTGATGTAGACCTCGTGCAAACGTCGTCAGCAATGGTACCGCACTCTTTTTTATTCCTACCGGCAAATAGCAGTCTTTGCATTGTTGTTTTTAAATTTGAGGGGTGAAAGAGGCAGTGAAATTACTGGGTACTGTGATATATTACCCACAAGGTTAACGCGCATTAAGCTTGTAATCCTTGTGATATTACGAGCGTCTAAAGGCTGATGTGACGCTTACTATTATGCAAACTGCGAGCGAAATTTTAATAAGCTGTATGCTTCTTTATCAACCGGCTCTAAAAAAAATAAAACTTAGCCTTCTACGGTTTTACAATTATACACAGCATTAAGCTTATTACAATTAATTATTACAATTAAAAAAATCGTGTCGAGGACATGATTGTGCAAAACAATATTGATAAACAGACTCAAATACGAAAATTATTATCTTATTTTGAGGTTCAACAATTTAAAACATTTATTGTGATGTTGATGAAAAATTTAAATGGCATAAAAGGTGAAAATAAATTATCTCATATAAATATATATATATTATAGGTCAGGTCAATATATATACGAGTATATATTGACCTGACCTATAATATATATAGCTAAGTTGCTTGAATCCCTTGTATCACTGTTATCAGACAAAAGATGGATCATAAATATAATACTTAAATACATATCTAATTTATACTTTTTATCATATAAATATCTAACTTTTAATTAGCAGAGTAGGGGAGGAGTAGAACTTCCCCTGCACCAGCTGTCGTAAGAACTACTAAGGTACCAGAAACGACAGATGGCGGTATATTCATCCAAAACATTGCAGCTCAATTACATAGGACGGGTATGGGCAGCAGCATCCCCGTCGCGAAAGCTGCGCTCTGCCATTGCCTACACGCCTGCTCACCGTGGCAATTGTGAGCAACATTCCCCCTTTTTTGGAGAGGCATATGTCCAGCAGTAAACTTTTAATGGCTGGTATGATGATAATGATGACATATCTAATACCCAGACATAGAAACACAAATATGTTGTTACTCGAGGCTACAATACGAGTCAAAATCCCGATATAACGTGGTTTTCCAAAGAAAGCGGCATAAATGTTAATCAACGCGGATGAAATCCCATGAAAAAAGCTAGTACATAAATGAAATAATTAAATTGATACCGCTCACAAAAAGCCGAGGAAAAATTACAACTGAATTGCGAACGATTTAGATGAATCGCAAACATTTCTTTCAAATCCGAGGTACTCAGCCGGAGTTCATTATTTGAGGCATCAAAGTTAAATTGGCGACCGTTCGCAGTCAAACTTGACCGGGTTTACTTAATCGGGCCACGGTTGGGAGTCGACCAGCTATTTTATTTTTATGTTAAATTTTTAGTAATTCAATTTATTCGTTTCTAGGTAATGACTTAAAGGGTAATAATTTCCTCTCTTCTTATAAATACAAAAATTGTGTGTGTCTGTCTTTTATTCTTTCACAGCCTTCTTTTAAATTATTTTTGATGGTTTTAAATGACGACATATTTCGTTTTTTACAACTTATGTCTACGTCTCAATTGTTTTAAGGCAATCGTGCTCGAGATTATTGATAAAATATTGTGCAAACGAATCAAAAAGCTACATTCAATATTTAACAAAATTACTTAATTTTTTAATTTTTTACATCTGTGTTAGAATTGTACTAGAGTAGATAAGTGGGTCGGTTAGATGAAAGCATAATGAAAGAAAATTATTAGTTCTCAGCTTAGCACCAAAATTGTTATTTACATGACAAAGACAAATAAACTTTTATTAATAACTAAAATGGACATTGGTTTTTGATAAAATAAGGTAAAAAATATTCTTTTTCAACTGTGGCACTTGATCTCAAGTTCATTATTTGGGCAGGCAGTAAAGCTAAATTACCCGGTCGGCCCATCAAAGTTAGCGAAATTAATTCGATCGTGAACGCGCGCCAAATGTCGGCTCGTAATTACAGTTTTTACTTGACTCACGACAGAATTCACTGTGTATTTCTAATACTTTCTAATTAAAACTTTATTTATCTTCATATCATTCAGCCATTGGAAGTCCACTACTGGATCATAGGTCTCCCATGGGATGCTGCTGCCCCACCCCTGGATATTTAAACTACACTGTATCAGATGGATATACCGCCATCCGTCGGTTCTAGTACCTTAGCTGCCTCTTAGGACACCTGGTACAGGGGGAGGTACTATTCTACTCTGCCTCATGGCTATACTAATAATAATTAGTATTCATTGGTAAAACTACTACACTGATTTTGATATCTCATGGCATGGAAATAACAGGCTACTTTATCAGCAAATAAATATTGTTGTTAATGTTTTATAAACGTTTTCCCGGGAACGGTAACTTTGCGACTGAAACCGGGCTATTTAGTGTTTTAGTATATGTGAAAGTGTCTGAAATTTACAGTACAGTTTCGGTACAGTAAGTAATACTTAAGAGTACATTAGCGTCAGCGTTATATAACGTAATTATATAAACATATATAATAAATTACAGTACATAAAAATATCCATAATTGTATCTAGTCCTGGTATCAATATGGGATTATATGTAAAAATTTAAAAAAATACAAAAACATTCAATATGTGACAAAATCTTTAAAACTTAATTTGTACTTACATCCTTTTACTATTGTTTAATTAATATTTCTTGATCGTTAATAATAAACGCTATTAAAATGTTAATGTATAATATGACGCGCCCGATGGTGCAGATGGTAGTGATCCTATCTTGTACGCTAAAGGCCGTGGGTTCGATCCTAACTTACGACAAATATTTAAATAATGATATTTGTGTTTGTTTTGTGACTGAATATAAAATGCATGTACCTATTTGAGTATAACATTTGTAATTCCTTTGTTCTCCGTGTGCTTTGATTAACTTATCTCGGAGTCAGGTCAATACATGAGATGTTGTGTCAACTGAAAAAATCAACGCGCATACATAAGACGGCACTTTTTCATACCACCAAACCCTCATTCATAGAGAAGATTTATTGCAAGCAGGATTTATGTGCTGGTTGCCTTTGTTTGATGTTAAATGACTTTATTTAGGCACTTAAGCCTCCCTCATTTTCTCCCCGCTATTTTGTTTTTTTTTATACATAAAAATAAGGAGATATAATTTATGGCTGGCTTTGGTCAGAATTTGGCGGTATTCCAAGAGGCTTTAAACAGATAAGAAAATTTGCAATACAAATATTCATTTTGAATACATTAAGCTGTGTATTAGGTTTGTTAGGATTTAGGACTGTAAGTCTTAGAATGTAGAATGGAACATTGTAGTAATTCTACAAGAAACGAAATTATATTGTTTATTACATTAAAATGACCGAGTATTATCAAATGATGTAATTAGATTTTGGTTTATCTTAAGTGTTTATAAAATATTATGAGCAATATCCAGTACGGTTCATTTGCAGTGCCTGGAAAAGGCATCTAAGTTATAAGACCGCAATAATTGTAAGGCTTAGTTAATATACATAGATAGCAAATAAGTATTTGAATTTGATATGTTCATCAATCAGGTTCGCGTCCGATACATGTCATAGTTATGTAAAGATATGTAATATTGGGGTAATTTCATAAATAAGTAAGCTTTCCCTCGTTCTCAGGCCGGTAGTGTGAAAGCATCTATTTATTCTGTCAAGGCGGTGACGAGAGTATTGGAGACTTTCAAACACAGATGTTCGACCATGTCAGATGTGTCTCTCTACTCGAATATTATATTTTTATCGACCAAGACCGAAGCCATTATATTGTCTTAATTAACACCGCATCTGGTAGACTTTAAGCAAAAGTCGTGTGTATTTGTACATCATTCTCACTTATTATACTACCAAATAGCAGTGTTCGCATTGCTGTGTTCCGGTTTGAAGGGTGAGAGAAGCAGTGGAATGACTGGGTAATACGACAGAATATCTTCAAGTCAAAGTTTGGCAACGCGTTAGAGATATGCTTGCAATATTACAATCGTCCCTAGGCTGCAGAGACGCAGACTATTACGAGGACTGTATGCTTGTTTGTCGACCGGATTACATAAAAAATAACATCTTTAGCTTTATTGAAGAAATTAATGTCTGCTTCTGAAATCTTAAAATAAACTTATTTATTTAATAGTCAGAAGTTGCTGATATTTCTTTATTTGGAAACAGTTAAGTTGTAATCAATATTATAAAAATAAGTTGCTTTAACTGCATGATTCCTTCCTACGTGTGAAAATATATGAAAGCTTGAGACAGATGAAAGAAGTCTTGCTAAAATGTTTAATTATAATAACATATCAACACAGTATCTCACACACGCACGCACACTAAGCACTTGTGCTACAGACATCAGACAAGATAAGAATTACTAATTGTATATATACGAAGAAAATGTAAAAAGTTAAGATAAATAAACTTACGTTTACAACCGTACGTCGTAGAAAACCCAAAGTAGCCGACATAACCAGCGGATCAGGACACATACCACATATAACCGATGGCTGATGAAGCCGATGTGTCCTAAATGGAAAGCCTCGTCAAGCGCAGCGTTGGTCTTCCACCTATATGGTTGATAGATGATCTGAATAGGACTGCAGGATCACGTCGAGTGCCGGTACACACACGTTTACAATTATTTGGCCTTATCATTTTACAGTCCTTATCAATTCTTGATTTAATCTAATAATATAGGAGATGAAAATTTATATTTTAATGAGGCAGACTTCATACATAGGTCCTTTGCATTGATACCTCAATGTTCACTAGAAAGTGAAATGTACGATAATAATTATTCACTTACTTTACATTCGAAGAGCCTGGAAGAAAACTTAGGTGATAAATCAAACAATCGAGATAGATTGGCCTCAACTTATAAATGGGCCAAGTGAACTGACTCGGCTGAAGGACCACTCCTTTCAGGGTTCCGTGTATGCTTTTAAAATAATATTTTAATAGCATACATGGATATTTAATAATATAATAATATTTAATAATATACTATTTTTCTATCAATGTTAAGCGAGAGTTTCATTAAGATAATTGTCTTTCTGATATTTTATTGTCATATCAGCCATCGAGCAGCTAAAGCCAAGAGTAGAGCTAAAGACAAGCCTCCCAAAAGAAGGGAAATTATGCCCGTAATTACCGCGCTGGGTAAGTATGTTGCCAATCGTAGAACATAGCTCTCGCAACCTGGTCGCTGCTGCCCATTCTCGCCATATGTATCCGAACTATACTTTTGGATATATATACCGCTATCTGTCGATTTTTCTCTATAACTAAGTTTTATCTTACGACACCTGTCGGTTCTGGTATCTTAGTCGCCTCTTGTGATACCTGGTTTAGAGGGAGGAACGGCAGAGTAGAAACTCGGCCGGTAGCCCACGGCATAATCATTACACAGAACGGAGGAGAGAAGAAACATGGAGATTGAGAATTCGTTTAGTCTCTATCTGTTGTAGTAATTTTATCTAATGTATATGCGGAACTTTGTTGTCTAACGCCAGGTTACTCTTATTCAGTTTAAAACTTAGCGGTAAGGAAGCTCATTTTTCAAGACAGGACAAAGGTTTATATAGTTCGTAGATAGGTGAGCATCATTATATAGATAGACCACATTTACATTGATACTATATATATATATATATATATATATTTATATATATCCCCTTGGTGCCGTGAGGTGCCGGCAAAGTACGTACCTTCGTACCTCCATCTGTACCAGGTGTCGTAAAAGGCGACTGAGGTACCAGAACCGACAGATGGCGGTATATCCATACGAGACAATGCAGCTCAAATGAACATGGTGGGGATGGAAAGCAGCATCTCCGTTGCGAAAGCTGCGCTCTGCGTTTGCCCAACACGAGCAAAATTCCTTTCCCTTTTTTTTGGAAGCCTATGTTCAACAGTGGCTGGTACGATGATTATCTCCCCTTATACCAGGAATCGGAAGTCACTGTCATTGTTTTAAATAAATAGATATTAAAAATCAATTATAATTAATTTATTAATAAATTATAACTATCAATTATACTTACAACTCTTTTGCATATTTTTTTGTGCATTTATGACCGAACTTCAATTTCTTTTTTTTTATAAGTGAACACGGTTGGATTTCTCGCTTTGAATGGATTTATTGATATTTATTGAATGGATAGACGCGTCAAATTTCATACATAGTATTTCAAAATGATAATGCCAACTATCATAATAACAACATTAACAGTATACTTATTTGTAAGCTGTAAGCGTGATAGCGAACTTCATCGCTCGTGTCATCACAAAGATGATTTAAACATGTTAAGTCACATTACCTAGCAATTTCACTGCCTCTCTTACCCTTGAAACGGAACACAGCAATGCGAACACTGCTGTTTGGCGGTCGAAACAGGTGAGTGTGAGATACTTTAAATATTTATAACTTTTCTCTTTATATAATAAAACAGTTGACTGAACTTATTCTTCGTTTTACTGAGTTTTAACATATGTTAGTAATTTAGATTTTCTTATATAAAAATATTTTTTATATAATAGTCGTGTGAATATGAGTTCGAGTTAGTGATGTAATAAGGCAAGCTTTGCTGTTCTAATTGTTCTATTATAGGAGTAATTAAATGGAGCGTCTCATGCATTCTGATATGTGGGTTAATACCGTAGTACACAATTCCTTTTCACAAAATATATGTACATATTTTAGGCGTTACGAGGCTTCCTTTCGATACACTTTTTTAAATATAAAGATTTTGCGTCTGAAAAATACATGGCTTAGTAATAAAATCTCAAACTAATGAACTTAGTTTTAATCCCGTCTGGTACCTGCACACTAGTTTTAAAGTAAGCTACTTAAAACCTATTTGTTTAAATGACTCTTATGACTCCATAAGGTTGTCAAGGTCATTGGTTAATATATATTATATGACGGGCGCGATGGCGCAGATGGTTTAGATAATTATCGTTGGTGGGTTATTACTGTGGAGTTACCTGGGTGACCAGGACAAATATTTATGTGATGTTACTAGTGTTTGTTTTGTACCTGGTTGTTAAATATATGTATTTGTAAATTATATGATGATGGCGTAGGTGAATGTATGATATGAAGTGTGAACAAAAATTGTTTTGCCTATTTAATAGTGGCCGGTCTATTAATTTACATAAAATCCAGTAGCAATCCAGAAAACCAACCTGTTAAAATTATACTTTCTTCATATTCCCTGATAATTGTAAAAATATAGTAAATATAATAATTGTGTCAAGATTTAAACATGCTATTTAGTTTGCTTCTGAATAAAAATATTTTTTTTTAGAATTAAATCATAAAATCTTAGAACCAATTAATGTTACTGAAATGTCTAAGGATATAAATGAGGATTTGTTGGTTACAAATCATGATATCACAAATCTATAATATAATAAATATATATTTATATATATATATACACATAATACATAACACATTGCAAATGACATTCTCAGGATTCTTAAAGGAGTCTATTTTTTTATTTAGGTTCTAAGCCATGAAAAAGGGAGTACTTCAAATAAGGTAATAATCAATTATGTAATTTTCGTTGTGAATGTTTTGTAACTAACGCTTACAATAACAAACTAAAGTGCTCAACGGCAACAACCCACTCTGTTCCTGTATTGGCTTACACTTATAACGAGCGGAGTGCAGCCAAGACCGAGTAAGTCTCGAGACTCAAGACCGACGGAGACTAGGCTGACACCCGACATCCTATCGGACTTCCACTTAATTGTGTGATTTAGGTTCCATTTGGCGCTTGCGAGCATTCCACAATATTTCTATGATTTATATCTTGACCTCGATTTATATACTGTTTGTCTATTTCCAAATGACCTTATGTTGAATCCACTTTGCACCCTGAGTACCGGCCTTTTCTGTTATTACCCCAAAGGTAAATAAAACAGAGATACAATTTGACAGGTCCGACGGCACAGGTGGTGGTGACCTTTTATATTCATATATGTTCTGTGTATCATATTTGTGTATGTTCTGTGTCTGGATGTTATTTAACTGTATCTAAGTTTATTATTTCCGGGGTTGTATTACGTGCTCATAGCTGTTTATCTCTAAGTAACTGACTGGACTTTTTAACGAGCGACCAATGACTAAGATTGGATTCCTAAGAAATTTTAACGCAACGCATTCGCATTTCGGGTCGCAGCTTATTTCCAACTCGATAATTGGAATGCAGACATGATGCGATGGCAATCGTAGAGTATATCTTTACCGAGAGTTTGCTGCTATACCTTCCTGGCCCTTTTGCATATGAGCTACGCTGTTTCTGATGGTTACATCGCCATCTATCGGTAATCTATCTCAGTTGCCTTTAACAGCAGGAGGTTATGCTATTCTCACTGCCTGCGGCACATTACTCCAGTCTGTTTGTACATATAGACACATAGTTTGCACATACAGTGGACCCTCGGTAAGCCGGTCCCTGTCTAATCCGACGCCCCCAGTAATCTGACATGATCTACAAGTATGATCTGTACTTTAGAGTACATATATGTACATATGTATATATAATATGTATAAAGAATTTTATCATTGGATCTGTAATTTGTCGGATTACAAGGTACTCTTTTGTAAAAAATTCCGGGCTATGGGGGGTCTTACGCAGTACTCTATAATCCGAAGAATTCGATAGTTCGACACTGCCCTACAAAAATGTTTGTCGGACTACCGGGGGTCCACTGTATATACATATAGGTAGAGACTATAGATCTCAACTTGCTACGGTCTTCGCATACCTCTATCGCTTCCTATACATGAATTAATTTTTTCATACACGCTCGTTCATTTCTTCTTCGCATTTCTGACCTGGCCCTTCTTTATTACTTCTTCTACCTGGTTAAGGTATATTCACCTAAGTTGTCCTATACAACTCTACCATTCACATCCGTTCTATATACAAATAGTATAAATTCTACTTTACAGTCTGTAATTAGCTATTAAGGGTTGAACAGTATCGTCGTAACAAGACGGAAGGTAAAATTAAAAAAAATCAAACTCAGGTCTTTGGGACCTCCTTTTAGTGCGTTTATTGGTTCAATTGTAAATATGTCAGAATATTACTTTAGTTACAATTATAGAACATTAAATATTTATTTATTTTGAAAACTGTGTTAGATTTTTAGAATTCGATATATCTTAAACTACCTCATGTATCTTCAACACATTTTTATGCAAATGTTACCTGGAAGATATCCCTCTATGTAATAGTGTCGCTAATTGTGCTATTTTTAGTAACTATTCATTTTGTTATATCTGTAAATTTAAGGCGAGCAATAAAATATATACTTTTCGCGTGTCCCTGCCGTGAGGTGCCGGCAGAGTCGAATTATACCTCCCTCTCTACCAGGTGTCGTAAGAGGCGACCAAGGCACCAGAACCGTCAGATGGCGGTTTATCCATCCGAGACAGCAGCATCCCCGTCGCGAAAGCTGCGCTCTGCGATTGCCAACACGGTTGCCCAGCTATTGCGGAAGCCTATGTCCAGCAGTGGACTCTCGATAGCTATAACGATGGAAATAATTTGTATTTAAATACCATTAAGCATCATACTGAAACTATATCTAAATGATTTTTATTTAATATTTATTATATACTATATTCTTTGTATATAAAATTCTAAATTTGACATTGCTTGTCCCCTCACGAACAAAAATAACTATAAAACAAAGTAATTAAATATAGGAGAAACAGGTGGTCAGTGAACCAGCTCGAAGCACTCGTCAGAAAAAGGGTGCTTAGGTATAGGCTGGTGCGCTAGAAGTAAATAAAGGCAAATTCGGGAAAGCCAACCGATTCGTTAAAACGTTTGCTGGAACATAAAAAAAGATATTTAGCGATCCTTATATAAATATATATTTGGCACGCTGCACACTGTTTTAGATGGTTATACCGTCATCTGTCGATTATGGTACCTGAGACTTACGACACCGCTGGTATATTGGTAGGTACTTACGTAAGTATTAATTCCCAAGATACTTTTTGAATGACAACTCATTAATGACAAATTTTAATCTATCACATTTATACGTTACCCAGGTGGCGCCACCGATTATTATAGAGTATAAGAAACCTCCACAGTTTGACCTGCAATACTCACAGAGAAAAGACAATGTAATACAACTTTGTATCTTCCACACATATTAACTTGGCTCACGGACTGTTTTTGCACTGCATTTTATTTGTACTTGCACGACAAACTATGTTGACGCCAACTTAATGTCAAGATACTTTTAGAAGCAGTGACAAAGGCTAATGAAGACAAGTTCCGCCTTGGAATTCTATTTGCACAAGGTATATTCTAAAGTGAATTCAAACTAGAGTAGTTAAAAGTTATGTGCGAGTATGGAGGGAGGGAGACAAAATAAAAATCAGATTTTCTGAAGCAAAATATCCAGAAGGATATAAAAGAAGTCGTTTAAGTTAAAAATGACGTTCTTTGGATATTATATGACGTTGTATAATCCAACAGCTTACTCTATATGACTAAGTCAACAAACAAGCATGTGCTCCATATAATAAGTTAGCAGCCTATAGAAGTTCGTATTATCACAAGGATATCACTAGCGCATTGCTAATCTAGTGACGTGAACAATGTCGTGTCGTGGGGTACCTGCACAGTAGAGTAGTACATCCCCTTTACCAGGTGTCGT
Source organism: Heortia vitessoides (assembly GCA_020976665.1). NCBI lineage: Eukaryota > Metazoa > Arthropoda > Insecta > Lepidoptera > Crambidae > Heortia > Heortia vitessoides. The sequence continues at coordinate 3,300,865 of JACJUM010000202.1, forward strand.
AAGAGGCGACTAAGGTACCAGAACCGACAAATTATGGTATATTCATCCGAAAAGGTATAGTTTAAATGTACAGGGCGGGAATAGGCAGCTGCATCTCTGTTGCGAAAGCTGTAAGCTGCGATTGTCACCACCACTTCCAACTGCTTATATGATAATGATGATGATGTGCAATCGAAACACTCTTCAAACTGGAATACGAACAATGTGGTATAAATAGGTGGAAATGAAGTACCAATGCAGTCAAACTTGTGTGAGGTCCACCTCAAGTAATACTCAGATATAATAACTTGTTGTTTATTCATTTTTTTAAATATTAAGCTAGGACTTCACTTGCTATATCACTTCACTATATGTACTTTACACACAAATATACTTAAACCAGTAAGTTAGCATGATAAACTGACAAACAGCTGTATTTTTTTATGTGATTTTTGTAGGGATTGGTCAAAGTTTGCAAAGACAATTAGACAAAGATTAACGTTACATAACAACGTCGCGTTACTCAGTCGAGAGCAGTCACAAATACGCGTCGAATGTTTCTCTTAAAAGTTCCCTGCTAAAGTACACTCGAGACAAAGTTCTCAACTCAAACAAAACTCACAATTGTGTGAGTTTACAGAAATTTCTAGTTCCCCTCCTGTTGAGTACAGTTTTATTCGTAACGAGTTCGCGGAGACTCCTCGGGTAAGTTGTACCATTTAACAATCTAAAATGGACCCTGAGATCTTTATAAATTACGCTCTTATTTTGAATTTACAATGTTTCATACCGTCTCAATTAAGTGTCAACCAATTTACACTTTATCATCCTGATTTGCCTGTTGACATCTCTAACTGGTTGTAGTTCGCGGGGTCTTCTTTAAGTCAGGTTCAATTCAATTATATAATCTAAATTGAACTCTGTGATTTTTATAAATAACGTTAACCGTTTTTTAGAAAGACAAAAGATGTTATGTCACGATTGCACCCAAAGGATAAACGTAACTTTCAAATCCTAAGATTGCGTTTTAAAGCCCTTAAAATAATAGTTAAATAATGAGTAACAAACGCGTAAATTGTAATTTGAGCATTTCCACTTGTTTTCTGAGAAAGTTCGTTTTGAAGCCGAGCAATATTTTAATTCAATTATGCATTTATTTCTTTATTAGTGGTTTCACACTTGAAAAAATATTACGTTTGAGTTTGTAACTTTAATTTACCAACCATTGAATAGATGGCGCTGACTCCCTGACTGATTAGGTTTTTTTATAAAGTATATTTTTTCTTATAATAACTGAAAGAGTGATGGTCTGAATGACCTAATTTACTGGCATTTTTCTTGCTAACGGCTTTACAACCTAAATAAAACAATTTCTTTTTTTGGGTTTCTTCTTATTATCATCAAGAATGGGGTAGTTTGCCTATAATTGTCGTGCCGGGCAAGCGTTGTGGCAATCGCAGAGCGTAGCTTCGCGACGGGAATGATGCTGCTCATCCTCGCCTAGTTGCATTTGAACTGCACTATATAGTGGATATACAGCCATTTGCTTATTACAACACTTGGTACAGACAGAGGTACTATTTTACTCTACTAGTACAACATTGCAACAATTTCTTGAATTGTAATATTTTGATGAAAAATTTAGTTCACGATGTAAAGCGAACGCTGTCAAGCGCGACTCGCACTAGCTTCTTGTAAACCATTGCTTCGCCAGACCTAACTTTTATAATATTTTTTGTGTACGTTTGGTGGTAATTTATGAATGTTTTTTGTAACTTTCTAAGAGTTTGGCTAGATTTGGATGCTTACCTAAAGAGTCCCATTGTAACAAATATATTGAAAGTTGCAGTGTTTGCATTGCTGTATAAAAATCAATACAACTATTGCCGTCCCCAAGCGGATCCTATTTTCCAATATTTGTAATATTTCCAATATTTTACACTTTAAAAGCTAGGGAGATGCAAGGACTGTGGTTTACTATTCTTGGCGTTGCCTTAATCATAGGTTGCTATGGATAATTTATAAAAAAGTCGCTGGTACAGGACAGTCCTAACTTATATGAAAATAAACTTAAATAAACAACAATAACATGGTTGTATTATATTATTTACATACTTAGTTTTTGGCTTAAAACTTAGAATATATGACAAATATTGTTAAAGTTTTACTAAAACAGCAACTATTAGAACTATTAAATTATTATCATCATTATTACTAGCCATTCTAAGTCCACTGCTTGACATAGGCCTCCTCAAGAAACGAGGCATTTCACCCATAATTTCCGCGCTAAGCAAGCGTGCAGGCAATCGCCGAGCTCAACGTTCGCGACAGGGATGCAGATGCCCATTCCCACCCTGTGTATTGGAGTTGCGCATTTTCAGATGAATATACTGCCACCTGCCGGTTCTGATATCTAAGTCGCCTCTGACGACTTAATAACAACTCATGAAAGTATATAAATAAATAACTATTAGAACGAATGGCTATAAAGATTTCACACAATCTGAATCAGTTTGTTGGACCCTTTAAATACCTATAAAGTTATCTATAGCTATTAGGTTTACTAATGTGCTGTATATTTCAAGTCTTGCAAAAATATCATTTAGTTTATACGAACAGTAAAAACACGGTCTTATCTAAGAAAATACAAGGTAAAAGCTAAGATGTACGCATATGGAGCTATCAACCGGGAGGAGATACCTCGGCAAGACAAATGACTCGACGATGGGGCGTAACGCTGGAAACGCTCGAATTATTCCGCGCGGTTATAAGCGTCTCTTTTGAGTAAAATAATATTCATACTACATCTACCCGTGTAACCTAGCAGTCATAAGTTGCTTTATGTAATGTTTATCATATAATAGAAGAATCGCAAATATAATACTTTTAAACATGTTACAACTTCTAGGCACAGAATAAATACAAATATGAATTACATAGTCGACGTACATGGGCGTAGCAGATTATATATGTAAGAATAACATTACCTAATACGCCATCAAGCTCGTAATGATGTTGCAGTCCCGGCAACTATTTCTAGTTTTTGATCAGAGGATCAATTGTGGCCTAGAAACATCAATGGGATCATATTTCCTAAAATTGGTTCACCAGTTAAAATCTGAAAACGTGACAACTAAATAAACTTACAAACATCATGTCCGCCATAAAACGCCCACTGCTGAACAAAGGCATCCCTAAGTGATCTCCGATAGTAATAGTTAAATGCAGATTGTGTCCAGCGCGATCTCGGTCGATCGGTTTTAGTCAGATCGTATGTCCATCTTGTGGTTAGATACCCTACGCTACGCTCGCGCAAGTGATCGCCATCCCTTACTATTCCATTGGTCATCTGTTCTGCGTACTAAATGCCTTGCCAGCTGACCTCCTTATTCCTGATTCGATTGCGCATAGAGATTCCAAGCATTGCCCTCTCGATACCTTGTTAGGCTATTTGAGTTGGCTCATAACACCAATAGAAAGAGACTACGTTTTGCTGCCATAATTCATCGCTGGCAACATATATTAACAAAATTTATATCTTAAAATTGAATAATATGCTTTCGCTTACTATTTTTCTAGGTGATAGTGATGAACTAGGTGTCATAATTAAATCAAAACATCCACTCCTGGACTTAGGCCTCTCCAATGAAGAATTTTGCCCATACTTGCTGTGCTGTAATAATTGTAGGGAATGCAGTAACCATCCACGCTTACTTTGTGGCATTAATACGCCGTTTTGAATTGACATATCGAAAACATTCGGATTCGGTACCTCGGTACCCTCTTTCGACACGTGGTACAGGAGGAGGTAATATTGCCGGTAGCTTAGGTGCTATCCAATCAAGTAAATTTTTGTAGTGCTATGAAAATCCTAGTATTGCAATCAGATTGTGTACGTATCAGAAGTCAAAATTAATAATTTTTACTGATGAGTAATCGGCTGCATTTTTTTGATTGATATTTTATAATAATAAATATCATATTATGTCACAATTTTTCAAGTTTCGTCGTCAAAATCTTATCAGTATGATGAAGGCGAGCGTTTTCCTGTATGCCAAACAACGCCGCTTTTTTGCCTTTACTTAAAAGCCTCAGAGTGTTGAATTAGCTCTCTACCAAGTATAACTCTCTACATTGTCCGCAGATATTTCAGCCTTCAAAAGAATCTCAGTTCAAGCTTGCGATGCATCAAATTTATTTAACCCCTGCTCTATGCCTTTGTGTAATAAAAACCTGTATAAAAATACATATCTGTCTGTATATGGAATAATACGGTATTGCAATTAAATTAAGTAGTTAATAATGTCATATTATTAGTAGAATTCACTTTGGTTTTTCTCTTTTATTCTCTTTATAAGTATACCTCCATAATATAAGAGATACAGCTGTAACAGTAAATTCTTCAAAACCAAAGTATCTATCGGTGCACAAATATGTACCCTTTGTAAATACGATACGTACGCAAATTGCGCGCCAGCGACCTTGCGTCGAATACGCGATGAGCCGATATGTAAAACCACCCATGAATAATGCCCACTATCATCAAGGAAAACGTGGTCAAGTGTGACACGCCTCGGAGGAAAATCTCATTGTCACAAAAAAATCAAAGAGTTAATATACAATGTTATAAACAAAATATATTAAAGTTAAAATATCAAAATATATTAGCTTTATGGTACCGACAGAGTAGAATAATACCTTCCCCTGTACTAGGTGTCGTAAGAGGCGACTGAGACAGATGGCGGTATACATAGCCGAAGCAGAGTAGCTCAAATACAACAGGGCAGGGCAGCAGCAATCCGATCTCGAATCTGCGCTCTGCGATTGGCACCACACTTGCCCAGCGCAGCAATTACCTATGTATAGGCAAATTCCCCCTTTTTGTGGAAGATGTCCAGCAATACAGGATTTACGACTGTTTTAATGATGTTAATATATTTGTTTTTGTTGAGAAATCAATAGGTACACAAAACAACAATTTAAACTATACAAACCTGTTAATTAAATTTAGCAATAGACAAAAATCTTTAATTCTCAGAAATTTAGTTCAAATTTGACTGTAAAATTATGACAGATTAATACAGTCCAACAGATCCGTTCCTATTTTATTCAGTATTTTCCGTATGTTTCATAATATTATGTCTGTTTATCTGCGTGTTTGTATATGCTAACCAATAAGACGGATTAATCAATTAGAAGTTGTTTGTATTATAAGAAGCCACACACCCAAAAACACATGAAATGTCTTCACATGCCAATAAACTAAAAAATAGTAAAGATTGACTGAGTATTGTATGAACGTATTATTTAAAAAATATATAAATCATGGACACAGTTTCAATGTAGATAAAGAATACAATAAATACAGTTATTGGGTCTCAGAGTAAGGTAACTTCCTTTTGATTATACACCTATAGACGCTTGTAATATTACAAGGATATCACTAGCGCAATGTCAACCTTATGCCTTAAATATAATATGTCACATTACCCTCCAGTGACAATCAACGCTGGTTATAATTCGCATAAAGAATTGATGATATAACTTTTCAATAATAAAATAACATTTAGATGGATTAACATCTGTTTAATAATTTTACAGTAACTGTCTGATCTTTTTCGTCAAATTGTTATTCTCTTGTGAAAGTTGATATTAATAAAAAATATCAAAAACAAAATTGGGCCGAGTAGGGTTCCTTGGAGTACTCCACAAGGTACCATGACCTAACTCAAAATATAGTTATTAATAATTACAGTTTGGGATCTGCGATTTGAATTATCTTAGAATTTCATCACAAATCCCGACGCATTTCAATTTCTTGATTAAAGTGGTATGAAGGATTTTGTCAATACACTTGCCATGATCGTTATAAATGATATCGACTTTTCCACTATCTTATGCAGAAAATCATTCAGTATATAAAGATTAGCTATTGTTATTGTATTGTATAAAATTGAGGTAATTGTAAATTGGCTATGTAAATATATGGTTCCATGTAACTTGTAGATATTATGTACTTACTGGTATAAAAACAATCTGTAATACGATCACTTTTCTATTTATCTGTCCCATCCCATAACGTAACAAAAGCACAGTATAAAATTCTTTTTTCAGTTTATATATGTATTGTTTATTGGCTGCAAGTTTCAACAATATATATGAATATATAATTCGAATATAGGAGATGTGGATTTTAAAAGCAAAAAAATATAGCTTTGCGTATAAATAAACCTTGCTTTGATTTGCTAGCGTGCATTTCAAAATTATACCCCTTATTAGTCTAAATTGTCGCAGTTTGCATTTATACATGTCCATGTATAACACATTGTAAGATCAGATATAATATTTTCGAAGATTCGACTTGGTTAGTCGTTTATTATTACTTTTTTTGTTCGACGTTTCTGTTACTTAGCAGCAACCGTTTTCAAGATAATTGTTTTGTCAATCTCGAGAAGTTAAATAAACCTTGTTTTAAGGCCGTTAAAACGATAATTTTATTACGAAGCAAAATGAGACAAACATTTTACAGAAATCAATACCCAATTACAAACCCGTTGTCTACCATATGCACCAAAACATACAAGTAAATCAAATTGAAATCTTTGGTAGTTAAAAAAAGATAGGAAAAGATAAATTAATTATTTTTCAATTCCATGGCCTTTTTTCGAAATAATAACACCGATTCTAAATAAGCATTATCATCAGTTGGATGTACAATGACCTCCTCAAGACAGCTAGACATAGACTTCGTCAAGATAAATTTCTATTTTTTATTTTCATAAACTATAATTTGCGTTCAATAATTCGTTATATATCACATTTAAAAAGGACTCTTCAATTCCTCTAATTGGAGTAGAACAGTACAGAGGTACAGCAGAGCCGGTACCGCCTTGCGATCGCCAGCATACTTACCCCCCATTCCCATTTAGGGAGGTCTTTGTCCAACAGTGGACGTTCTACGAATAATATGATGATTATGATAAAAAATTGCATACGTGCGTGTTCGATCTAGTTGTTACTTTATTTCTATTGTCTATACGACATCACACTTTTAATCACTATCATATAAAAATAATTCATTTTTCATTTTAAAAGGAATACTTGGGAACCGTTCAAATTTCCAGAATCAATGTAACACAAGTCCGTGTTCTTGAACAAATCTATTTGACAGATCCCTAGAATTCACGCTCGGTTGAATTGTCGTTTGCCATGCGGCTTGGAGACCGATGAACAATTGACATCTCGAGCCGCACAAAGCCGCGCTTTGACATTTGAAAAGAGAACGAATCAACGAATGTCTGCGCCATTTGACAGCTTGAATGTTGTCTATGGTGTGCTTGAGCGTGGCCATTTTGGAATTCCTTCTTTGTAACCAGAATTGATTTGTGAACAGATTTTTTAAATCGGCTAGCTCCATGGCGCTGATAGTGATCCTATCATGTGCGCCAAAGGTCGTGGGTTCCATCCCACCCAGGAAAAATATTTGATGATTTTTATGTTTGTTCTGTGTCTTCATCATCATCATCATATCAGCTATTTGAAGTCCACTGCTGGATATAGGCCACTCAAAGAAAAGAGTTTTTTTCCCATAATTGCCGAGCTGGGCAAGCGTGTTGGCAATCGCAGAGCGCAGCTTTCGCGACGGGGATGTTGCTGCCCATTCCCGCCCTGTACATTTCAGCTGCACTGGTTCGGATTGATATACCCGTAGACGCGCGTAGTGGGAAGTACTATTCTATTCGGCCGGTACCTCACGACAATCTGGTATCGTCTGGAGATTAAATGAAACAACTTCCCCCTTTCTTGGGGAGGCCTATGTCCTCCAGCAGTGGACTTTCAATGGCTAGTATGATGATAGTGTTTACTATACAATGTGGAACACAAAATTTTAAAGTTAAATAAAACGCGATTGAATGCCATTAAAATTCATCACATCACCATTAAAAATGTAAGTAGTGAACGCATAAATACTAGAAAATTAATAAATTCCCACAAAATCTCATACAATGACCCAACTTTGTGATAAGTCGCTTAAAATACTAGTGTTCCCGACATCAGACCACAGAGGAGACACAAATATAATATTTAAATACATATATTCAACGCCCAGACACGTATCAAACACAAAATCAACAAATAAGTATTTATTTTGCTTATTCTATTTCGACCTTTGGCGTACAAGTTAGGATCACCACCATCTGCGCTATCCGGCAAAATGTTATCCTGGTATTTTTTATTTACTGAAATGACAGCGCCGTATTTCAATGTTGCATGTCATTACATACAAACACTCGATGTAAACAAATGATGTGTGACACATAAAACGAGTTGATTTTTTTCTAAAAAATCTCAATGTAATTTTAAAATTAACGAACTTCTTTTAAACGATAAAGTGCCACTACTCTAAGAGTCGTGTATCGTCATTCGTACAACAGTTTAAATTTTAAAAGTGCGATTTAGGATTTGTTAGTTATAGTGTTTTAGTATAATGATATTTTTTACAGACCTACTAGCGCCATTTCTTTGCAATCAGTTTATTAATAATAATAACCTTTCATTTTACACATAGATTAAAAGCATTCAATATATTTTCAATAGTACGATTGGCTTCCTTATTGTTTTGAGCGATCTCTTACAGCTAATTTCTTTTTTATATGAGGAAGTTATTATTTACATACATTACACCTGTATCCATTACATCAGGGAAGACAGAGACAATGGATCTCCACTTGATACGATCTTGGCATATCTCTCTCTCTTCCCTTACTCGCATAAGTCCTTTCATACACGCTCGTTTATTCTTGATACTACTGACCTGGCCCTTTTTTATTACTTCTTCTCTCCGGTAAAGATCGGTCTCGCATCGGTAGTCCTATACCAATTCTTCCATTCACTTCCGCTCTAGATATTTGTTCGCTACATATTGTGGTGATATAATAGCTCATAACAGTTGGAACATGGTCCGATTCCCAGCCAAAATAAGTTTCGAAAGAGTGCTTACCCTAAACTATATTGGTAGTTATTTTCTTGGTCCGTGTTGTTGTTTCTGAATCCTTCAGTTTATTTGTTAGTAGCAGCACCCTGCGGTACACCCGCGTAGAGTTGTAGAACAAACCTAGTATTACTAAACTTCCATACTAACTTTTGCACCCCTCTTTTACATCCTTAAGGGATGATTATTAAAAAAGAATACATGTATTTTATGACTTTCCTTGAAGAGTTATTTGCTAAATTTTATTCGAATAAATTCAAAATCTACAAGGTTTAGTACTAACTATGCATCCCCGTTTACCCACCTAGGGGGTAAATTTTCATAAAGTCTTAGTTGATGCTCCCCTGTGCTATAAAAGTAACTCCTGTGCAAAATTTCGAGAGGATTTATATTTATTTTTATAACACATTTAGTATCGCTGTAATTGGTTCTAGCGTGATTTTATATAGTTTAGTGTAAGTTAGTTAGTAAATAAATTATAATAATATTCTTGAAAAATTGGCTATGTAATACTGAATGTCTTGTATATATATATATATATAAACTAGTATTTTATAAAGGCTCAAGAATATCTATTTTACGTTTTATATTTAATTTTCTTTTTTGTGCATGCTATAAAAATAATTAATAAAATCAATCGTATTAGCATATTTATATGTGATTGAAATTTAGATTTAAATTTTAAATATGATTTAGCTTTAACAGAATGTATTAATCATTAATGATCCATTTAAATAAATATATTCAGATCTAGACAGCTAATTACCATCAGAAATACCAAATTTTAGACCAAAACTGCATAAACCAACTAGTTTCCACATATTTCTTGATAAAAGAATAGTACAGCCTAACAGAGGTAAAATCCACTGCGGTTGTGCTAATAATTACGGTCAATAACCTACACACCATTATAAAATATAATCGCAGTGAAATTACAGCACTGAAAAACGATTAGGAAAATTTAAATTGCTTTTGAAATAGCTTTTAGTGCGATGTGACGTGTAAGCTTCAACTGCACTTACAATCTGCGTGGTAAAGCGTGGACGTAGTTTATATGCGATGTCTCATCACAAGGATATCACTAGCGCGTTGCCAACTTTGTAGCTTGAAGATATTATATCAAATGAATCAATAACTCCACTCCCTCCCACTTCAAACTAGAACATTGCTGTTTTGAGGTAAAAATACAAATCAATTTACTGTTTACATATCTACAATAAAAATATATAAAACGAAGTCGCTTCTGCTCTTTGTTCGTATAGATCTTTTATATAATACAATGGATTGTAATTTTTTTTTCTTAGAAATATATAAAGTGACTCAAGAGTACGCTTGATATGTATATTGCAAAATGGTAATAAACTTATTTTTGTTCACATAAATTCCAAACACAGAGAAAACCCTACAAGATAGATTAATAAATGCACTACGTAATGATTTTATCTTTAAATCATCAATAAATAAGTCAGCGATGATTTTTGATTGGACCAGGTCGATAAACAAGCATACAGTCCAGGTGATAGTAGACGTTACAGCAGTCTGTAGACGCTCGTAATATTACAAGGTATAGTGGATATGAGTAGCGTGTTGCCAACTTAGTGACTTGAAGATATTGTGTCACATTACTCAATAATTTCACTGCCTCTCTTACCCTTCGAATCGGAATACAGTAATGCAACCGCTGTTATTTGGCGGTAGAAATGGGGGAAAGTGAGGTACCAATGCAAATGACATTTGTATGCGAATTATTATATACTTTACAAGCGTTTACAGTCTGCGAAGATACTTAATTTTTGGTTTGTCCATGACTATATGCACGATCGGGCTTCCACTATTCATCGTGCAATTAATTTTGAAAATTTTTACATAACAATAGCGATTACAAATATTTTATATTAGCTATCAACACACTATTTTTTAGATGGAATTTTATTTATATCCACCATACAATCAATAATTATAATCTCTTCGTAAAAGAAATATTTATATTAACTACTCATTATTCTAGACTATAAATCTTCGTCTGTACAAATTTTTGCCAAATCCGTTTTGCCGTTTTAGCGTAAAAGATGAACAGACATCACACAAACTTAGAAAATAAGCAGGAATCGCTTTCAATATAGCAGTTTACAAAAAATACGGACCCTTAATGAGTTAAATGTGGCCGGGTTGAAAAATATGAGTAGGGTTGATTTCCCTACATTTTGAGAGCCACTGTTCAAAAACAAGCCGAATAGAAGCAATAACAACTCGCCCAAGAGGATTAGATGAAACGTTTCATAACCACCTGCGGTACACAGCTATATTAGTTTTCTCAGTTTCCCGGCTCAGTTCGCAAGACATATCTGTTTAGACTTTAGTGCCCAGAAGTTGGGATCTTGCGCGGGCAATACAATTTCTCGTAGCATGAAGTTGAGGATTTTGTTCTGCGCAACATTTCATTTTCCTTCGCATAAACGGAGAGCTGGCATGCATTTTATAATAGGTACTTGGAACATCGCAAAAATTGTTTATTATTTATTCTGATCATCTAGTAAACTTTTGAAGAAGTTTTAAAAGGGCGATATACTTGGACTTACAGTTCGTATAGTTTGCTCAAGATAGCTGGTAGTTAGTTTTTATATATTGCAATGCCTTTGCAAGGCGTCACATGTAACTTTAATTTATATTTTCTCCACTATTTACACGTAATGAGACAAGCAATAAATAAACTTGAATTTTACTAACTTAGCCTTAATAAGCGCACTGCCACGTTAACAATATACCTGGTTCTCCTAGCTATAGAGGTAAATTAAATGCCTGTACAAGCGACCTTGTAAACCATTTACCCCTCAAATGTACATGTCTACTGATTTCATATTCGGGCCATTGCACTTCCGCCGTTCTCTGAAACGCAAATTGGACACGTTCGACAGGTACTTTACAGGATTCTCATGCAGTCTTTATGTTGTTATTGTAAAAGAAACGTTAAAGACAATTTTTTTATGAGATTGGATAAAATCGATACTTCGCAGAAACGATAAGTTTTTCTCTTACGAGCTTCATGCACTTCTTATTATATTAAAAAATGAACAACTTGATGATTTTTCAGTAATCACTCGCGTGTTAAGAATGTTGGCCAAGGTTTTACAGCTTACTCAGTCAATTTTTTCAATGAAATATGGCATGTAATGTCAAGCCTTACTTTTTAAAAACCGTGAGGTACCGGCAAAGTAGAAATGTACCTCTGTCTGTATCAGGTATCGTAAGAGGCGACTAAATAATGAAACCGATAGATGGCGGTGTATCCATATAAAACCGCTAGGCTTAAATGCTACAGGGCTGGATTAAGTGAAGTAAAACGGGGAATGCTAAAGCCAATTCCCGCTTCCGTAAGCAACGCTCTGCAATTGCCGTCACACTTGTCCAGCTCGACAATTATTTGCAAAGTTCCCCCTTTCTTGGGGTGGCCTATGCCCAGCAATAGACGTTCTACGGCTATGATGACGATGAACTGTCTAATAGTGAAATATTGCGTTTCCGCCGTATTAAAAAAACAAGAATTCATCCACACTGGTAGATGTAACATATACGTAGGCAATTCTGGCATTGTCGCCTTTTAGCTACGCTATACTAAATTAATATACCGCCATCTATCGGTTCTGTTTTTGAACAGATCCACGTAGTACTTTAACCGGTAAGCGATTCCTATTTAATTCTCTGCAACAGTTTTTAAAACAATACAATTTTAATGTAAACTCTAAATTAAAACCGGGTGCCACTAACGCCGGGGATACCCCCACTTAACTAAAAGTGAATAGTAAACAAGGAAGTCGTAACGAGTTAACAAAACGTGCCGCCTCCTGAGCCCTGTTTCCCTATTTGAGCGGCACAAATCCCAGAGGACCCTGGACCCACAATCAAGGTGATAAGGGTTGAACGTGACGACTTTGTTGGGCTACCATTTGTTTCATGTCCATTGATACACTGTTCGTGTTTGTTAAAATTGACGGCTAGTAGTTTTTGTCTATATAATTATATACATTCACCTGATTCGTATCTAATAGGGTCTTAGTCTTTAGTCATCGATTTCTGAAAATCTATCTAATAATACTCGTATTGTCTACCTTGTAGATGTGCGTCATATGCTGTTTGTCGGTGCGTGATCCGTTTTAGTATTGTGTGTGCTATGATCCAGCTTTCAGGATGAAAGAAGTAGGGGGATTACTGGGTAATTACTTTCAAAGATTCTCTAAATTTACTTGGATATCTAACGGGTTCGTCTCCGGTCGATTGGGTAAAGAAGCAGCAGTAATCTTCATTTTACAACCCGCCTGGTGGCAACCCTGTTTAATACAAACTTTACTCAATGTCGTTAATTTATCACGACTCTTGTGAACTTTAATCGTCAGGGTCATGAGTTTTAGTGAATTCATCGGCGTATGTATTGTTATCATTTCTAATCTTATGATCTGCTGGTTCTTATTAGGGTATTTTCACATTTATGGACTGTAACATATAACTATAGGTTGTTTTTGTTTAAAATCATCTCATTGTTGTTGTTGAAAAAACAAATCTATTTATTTATTTACATTGGGTTGACCTCATACAAAGGTCTTCTGCATAAATATCTCAAACATGCCTATTTTCGGTTTGAAAACATTTCACGGAAGAAATTTGAATGAATGGTGAGTTCCGATTTGAAAAGTACGACAGACAGTGAAATAAATGGGTAATGGGATATAATGTCTTTAAGGTTGGTTACGAGCGTGTATACACGGCAGCGACGCCTATCTATCTATCTATATGTATGCTTGTTTGACGACCTGGTGAAATAATAAAAATATATAATAAACCTCACAAAATTGTAAAAACACACCGTTTTTAGGAAAACAAATAGTTTTGTTTGGCCGTGGGGTACCGGCAAAGAATAATAGTATCTCCCCTTAACCCAATTTCGTTAGAAGTGACTGAGGTACTGGAACCAACAAGAGGCAATATATTCATTCGAAATAGCTTAGCAGGTTAGAGATGAGCAGTTGTATTCTCATCGCTAAGCTACGAGATGTGATTGCCACTACGTTTGCCCAGCGCGGCTGTTGTACATCATCACTAGCCAACCGTGTGAACTGAAGATACAATGTCACATTTACCCAATAATTTTCCTGCCTATCTCACCCCTCAAACCAGAACACAGCAATGCGAACACTGCTATATATCGATAGACATAGGTCAGAGTGAGGAACTGATGCAGGTGACCTTTGTAAGAGGTCTACGACTAGTTGATATATCTATGTACAATCCTCCATTCATAAAAGCTAGTCCGATGAACAGGCAAAATAATTGTGCTTGATCGCCATCCAGAACAAACACTCAAGATGGACATTTTGTTTGTTCTGAGTCTTAGCGTTAAATATCATGATCTTCATCATATCTATTATCGGCTACAAGTAAAATTTTTCCTAGTGTTCTTTTTGTGCTGAGAAATCAGTGCAATTTTTTATTGTTATAGGCTTTTTAAAAATTACCCACAAAATAAAGTTAACTGTTTACAAATTTAAAGCAATCGAAAAACAAGAAATATTTACTTAATTACTTTAAGAGTAAGTAACAAAAGAGTTTTAATATTGCTGTAAATCATTAATGTCAAAAATATTCCGTTAAATCACCCTTAGCCAGATGGGTGGAACAGAATTACGCAAATTGTTGGACATTTGCAAATTCTCCCACGTTTTTTGTGGACACTGTCACAAAGGAAGCTTCCCTGTTTAATACGCCAGCTAATATTGCCATTTACTTTGTTTTCTCTTGTATGACATTAGATAGCATATTGGATAACTCAAAGTGAATTAGAATTTCGGATCCTTTTATTTTCCTCTAAGCAGTGGTGTAGCGTGCCATGTCGGGACCCCGTATAAAAAAATTCTTTGGAGGCCCTTATAGGGAGGTAAAGATTTTTACAAAAGAAAAAAAATATTGTGAAAAGAAATTTATTTATATATATAATTGATACAGCAGATATGGCGGTAGCTACGCCCCTGACTCTCAGTGAATAGACAGAATTTGAGATGAAATTCAGAAATGAAGATATAGAACTGTAATTTTAAAAGGGATGAGTGGAACTTTTAACAATATTCAATAAAATGTAGGTATGTATACATCGAACAGAAAGAAACCAAAAAATAGCAATTCTTGTACTGGATATTTGTTACTTTACTGATTATATTTTGATAAGTTTCAAAAGGAAACATATTTTCTGTTATACTTATGCGTTCACTAATACAACCACTTTTTAATTGATTTTAAATACTTTATACGTCGTATTTATATTTTATATCGACGATTTTTTTAGTTTACAAGAAGTCAAAAATTGGTTTTCATTTCAAAGGATTAGTTTAAAAAATTTAAGCGGTGTGGTACCACTGTAGTAGAATAGGTAATAAATACCTCCTTCTGTATCAGGTGTCGTAAGATGCAACAGAGTTACCGGAACCAACAGATATATCCATCCGAAACAGCGCAGTTTAAATATTACCGGGTGGGGATGAGCAGGGGCTTCCTCATCGCAAAGTTGCGCTTTACAATTGCCACCATGCCTGCCCAGCGCGGAAATTATGTGCAAATGATGGGCAGTGCTATGTCCAACAGCGGACTTTTTGAGGCTGATATAATGAATATGAAGGGGTTTGCAATTTTTTAAATTTATGCGTTTTACAAATCGAGAATAAACTTAATTTAATTATACATTTAATTCTGTTTCTTTATCTTAACCTATTATACATTTAATATTATTTGTAAAACAAAATCAGTTCCTTTATAGCGTTATTAAATTACTTATAAAATTAACCAAACAATCGCAAAATGTTATCATCCACATCTGAACTGTTACACTGCGAATCCCAAAATGAAAAGATAATCCCAAAAATAAGGACAAAATATGCAAGCTTACAAAGGCCTGACCCTTTATCATTGACAAAGTTATATTCAACTTTACAAGTAAACCCCTAAGTGTCAAAATAGCGTACAGTAAAATAAACAGGAGGGCGCCGTACGGTTTACCCTCGGTTAAAATTCAGCCATTCCAAAGATAATTTCTGAATAAAACTCGTTGGTATGAAATTGTTGCATTAGCTACGCTAAATTAAATGGCACCATAATATTGATTGGGGTATGAGTTTATTGTCACAGAAGAAGGTTCATTTGAAAAATGTTTTTGATGTACCGCTGTTGAGATAATTTTTTCTCCTATACTCCTAGATCTGAGATTTAAAGGAAAACTTTTGTTTACTAGCTTTTATCTGAGGATTCGGGTAATGTGGTATAATAAAAATATTGTCTAAACAAAAAGTTGGTGACGAGCTAATGCCAATCATCGACCCGATGGCGCCAATGGTAGTGATCCTATCTTGTGCAGCAAAGGTCGTGGGTTCGATCCCGCCCAGGACAGTTATTTATATGATGAACGTGTTTTTTCTGTATTTATGTATTAAATTTGTATTTAAGTAATATTTGTGGCTCCTCTGTACTCTGATTTTCGTAATACAATTTGTGTTACTGAAATCACTACAACATTTTAAGTGATTTATTTTGGAGTCAAGTTAATGTATAAGACGTGGAGTGAATTTAGTATTATTAAAATTTCGATCATTTTGATCCAATTACAGGATACGGTAATGCTTCATCATATCAGCCATTAGAAGTTCACTGCTGGACATAGACCTCCCCAAGTAAGTTGGAATTTTGCCCTTAATTGCCACGCTGGACAAGCGTGTTGACAATCGCAGAGCGCAGCCTTCACGGCGGGAATGCTACTGCCCATCCCCGCCCTGTGCATTTGAGCTACACTAATTCGGATGGATATACCGCTATTTGTCGGTTCTGGTACCTTAGTCGCCTCTTAAGACACCCCATACAGAGGCAGATACTATTCTCTTCTTCCGGTACCTCACAGCATGGTGACGCTTACTATCACGCAAACCATTCTATTTTTTGCTACCCTAGTTTCATATACATATATAAAAATGCAGAAATAAGAAATTTCGACCCGGCATTGCTATCTCGATCCCTAAATTAAATAAGAAATCAAGATAAAATAATATTTCTTTCTTATTGAAACTAAGTTAAATTTTATCAAAACAATGTAAAATTGGACGAACAAAAATATTTTCAAATCCATCAACATTAGTTTCCATAGAATGTCCGCTGCTGGGCATAGGGCTCCCGAAAGAAGCCATTTTCAACCGATAATTCCAACACTGGTCAAGTGTAGTAGCCTCATTAAGCCCATTCCCCTGCTATTTCATTTGAGATACACTGTTATGGATATACCGCCATCTGTCGGTTCAAGAACTTCAGTCACCTCTTACGACACCTGGTACAAGTGAAGGTACTGTTTAACTATCCAGGTTTAAAATCCACGTTAAAAAAATTACCAACTGAAAATTCTACTTCGATCCACTTCCCTAAGCAAGTTATTTTGTTTGGGGAACTAATTCGCGGCCGAGTTAACTAACTGAAGTTAGACTTGATTTACTCGCGGCGGGTTACCGTGCCACCTAAATTTAAACCTGTTAGTGCTCCTTTTGTTTTTTCCAGACCCAATTTTTTGGGCAAATTGGGCAGAAAAACTTTTCAAACTGCAGTTTGCGTGGGCTGAAAGTTTTAGGGACCATTTAACATGTTTTTATATATTTATTCAATTATAATATTTTTTTTTAATAGACGCTAGTAATATCACAAGAATATCACTAACGCGTTGCCAACCTTGTGACTTGAGGATACTATGCCACATTACCCAGTAAATTTACCGCCTTTCTCACCCTTCAGACCGGAACATAGCATTGCAAGCACCGTTGTTTAGCGGTAGCAATAGGTGAGAGTAAGGTACCAATGCAGATGACCGTTTATTTGAAGTCTACTTAATGTAAATTGGTTTGAAAACAAAATATTCATCCATACAATCTCACGTAATAATTTTTATAAACCATGTTCTTTATACTCGAGCCCCTGACCGGGATAACTCTTCGAAAGACATTATTCTGCTATTGTTCTTAAGAATGACATATGTAATGATAGACAAATCATTTAATTAACTCATTCGAAGTTCGTATCATACAAAACTAGATTCACCATTGAAGGTAAACACTTACCGACGTACACTAATCCAGCTGTACGCGACGAGCATCTTATCCGGTTGCATTCACCTGTAATCCCTAGGAGCCTGTATACCCGTCTGGGTATTTACTTGCAGTTTGATGATGGCGAAGAGCGATATAGACTATTCCTGGAGTAATAAGGGTTTCTCAGTATTGAGATATAAAGCAAAGAACACGCGAACAATGTCACTCAGGGAAGCTCGTGACACAATAGTTTCGTCACATTCTTTGTGCTAACCCTCCCGCGGGTAAAGTGTCTCTTATCTTGTGCGTCATGGGCTGTGAGGTTGATCCCAGACTAACATTTATATGGTCAATATTTGTGTATGTCTGGTGATTCAATATATACATTTAAGTATTATATTATATAAAAACAGACAACAAGCCATGTACTAGGTGCCGTAAGAGGCGATTAAAGTACCAGAACTGATAGATGGCGGTATATCCATCCGATACAGTGTAGCTCAAATAAACAGGGCGGGGTTGGGCTGCAGCATCCCCGTCGCAAACGTTGTGATCTGCCATTTTCAACACGCAGATATTATGTGCAATATTCCCCCTTTTTTGGGGAGGCTCATGTCCGGCATTTGACTTCCAATAGCTGATGATGATGAAGTGAATTATATTTATATATTTGTGATTATTTTTTTGTTTGATATCCGTAATACAAGAGCTTTAATATATTGTATGTATTTATTATTATAATTTAACATAACAACTTGTTCTATACTTATTTCTTCTATGCCCCATGCTCATATTAGCCGTTAGATATCCAATGTTAGAGCTATGTCCAACATTAGGGGAATTCCAGGAACTCAAATTTTTTCTGAGAGATATTTATTCTTCATGTATACTATGAATCTTGTCGGCAAACCGTTTTGGATACTAATTTATAATAAAACAACGACTAAAATGTAACTATCCAATAAAATTATTTTTTTCTATCCTTTCTGAAATCCACAACATTCTTGTAGCTAAATGCTAAACTAGTCAGGCTATCACAGAAAATCCTCTTAGAGAGAATATAGGCCACATTGCCTACGACCGTAGAGCGAATTAGGAAGCGATTAATCACTACCTATCCGATTACAGTTCTAGTCGCATGGACGTATACTACAAGTATATACTTGTAATATGGTTATGTAACCATATTTATAATAATAAATTCCCACAACATCTCATACATTGACCTGACTTCATGGTAAGTCACTTGAAGCTCTTGTGTTACGGACGCCAGACAACACAGGAGTCACAAATATATAACTTAAATACATATAATTAACACAGACACAGAACACACATAAATATCATTATATAAATATTAGCTCTGGGTGGGAATCGAACCCCATCACAGGGATCACTACCATCTGCACCATCGGGCCTGTCATATACATTTAAGATAATATATGAGGTATATAAAATAAAATGTCTAAACACTCACCGTATTATAAAAGTGATTGAACTTAGAGACATTTTTTATTTCATTGCTGCTATTTATTAATACTAAACTAACTATAACTGCTAAACTATTTATTAATGCAAAAATATTGCCGTTAGTATATAAATACATTAAGTTTCTTTTCACTTTCCTGAACAAGCGATAGAGTTTTATAAATATAGAGAGATAGATAGATATATTTATAGCTCTCAAGTTCAAAGATTACATAAGAATAACAAGAACAAATACAAGATGCAACATTTCTATAAGTTTATAGGTTTGAAATATCTCTTCTATACTCATTTTCCGTTTCAATCGTCAATCACAGAATTATATATTAGAAGTCGAAAAATACGAAGTAACTTTGCATTTATCTTGGACATCATAGACACATTTACCAACTCTATTTTCCAAAATGCTACTTTGTGACCTAAAATATTCTACCGTGATACATTTGCGCATCATTATCATCATTATACCAGCCATTAAAAGTCCACTGTTGGACATAGGCCTCCCTAAAAAAGTTGCCCATAATTGCCGCGCTGGGCAAGCGTATTGGTAATCGCAGAGCGCAGCTTTCGCGTTGGGGAAGCTGCTGCCCATCCCCGTCCTGTACATTTGAGTTGACTTTTTTTGCATGGATAAACCGCCATCTGTTGGTTCTGGTACCTTAGTCGTCTATCATGACGACACCTGGTACAGGAGTACCATTCTACACCTCATGGCAAATTTTCACATACACACCAGAAATTCGTAACCATAGATCACTTTCACGAATACAATAAAAATAATGACTAAACACAATATGTCTTTAAACATATATATAATATTAATAGAAATAATCATAAGCTTGCAGTGCCCATGACTAGGCTCCAAAAAATAAGTAATTCGTTCAGGGGCAAATTGGGGTTACAATAATGCTTTTAAATAAATTCAAGATTGCTTAAAAGTGAAACTTATAGCTAAGGTGTATTAATACTTGAAAAAATGTTTTAATGATAAAACTGCTTGGAAATGAATTGCTATAACATCTGCTATTAAGATAACGGTTTGTTAGCGCGGACGCTAACTGTTATTAGAACCCTTACTACCATCAGTTTTTCTTGAAGGTTCTTCTCTGGTGGCTCGCGTAAGAAATCTGCTATAAACTTAGTTTGAAGACCCGCCTGGTGCCGGCAGAATAGTATTAAACAGGACACTCAATGACATATATGTTTAAAAGACTCCTACTATATATAACTCTGGTTATCAGGGTCATTGGTCATTAGTATAAAATTCTAACCAGCGAATCTACACTCGTGGATTCTTTTTTGTTGTTTTGACTATTTGAAAGTACCTATGATGAGTTTATTTTAATTGAAGTTATATTTGATTTTTATTTCAATAATTAAATGATTTACAAAATAATAGAATACATATATTACGTTACATATATTTGTAACCAATGGCTTACCCGATTTATGAAAATTAGAAATTAATAAAAATAGGATTATTAACTAATCAACTAAATTCCAATTCCTTAATTTTTATGGCTCGGATCCATGAGGTACCGGCACAGTAGAATAATACCTCCCTCTGTAGCAGGTGTCGTAAGGAGCGAGTAAGGTCTTAGTACCGACAGATGGCGGTATATCAATCCGAGACAGTGTAGCAGAAATATATAGGGTGGGTGGATGGGCAGCAGCATTCGCGTTGCAAAAGCTGCTGCCCATCCACTCGTTTCATCCAATCGCTCTGCGATTGCCACGCGTTTGCGCAGCGCCAGTTATAGGTAAAATTTCTCCTTCTCTTGGGGAAATCTATGTCTAGCATTAGATTTCCTATGGCTGGTACGATGATGATGAAATTTTGACACACACAGATACGACTACACTGCGAAGTGAATTAACAGTAGTAATCGTATGGCAAATAAATTGCTCCCTAAAACTGTACTACTACTAAAAAAACTACGTCATTCTGGATACTGTCCGTATGCAGTCCGCAGCAAACCGGCACCAAACATTTAAATTGAAAGGGCCCTTTATTTCGCCTGGGGTGGTTTTGATTTGATGACTCTAGGGAAAACCGAACGGCCGTGGTCCATTTTCCACCGGCGTTTCTGCTGACGGTACAAAATCAGTGTCAGTAGTTGGTGTTTGTTCGACTGTCCCAATTAATCGACTATTTGTGTACAATTATTTTGACTATTGTGCAGTTTCCATGTTTTACTGCTACAGTGTTAGTTAAACTTACAGTTTGTTATAAGTTTCAGAATCTCCAAATAAAATCACATTGGACATCTGATCTTTTTTAATTGTATCCAAAAGTTACTTTAAGGAATCTAGGTTTGCTAAGTTAGAGACATTAAAAACAGATTTAATTTTATTAAAAAGAAACCTTTAAAAAGTTTTTACATCTTGATTTATGTTAGCACATACTAAATATATGTACGTACATATATATTTATATGTATATGACGATAATGATATATATATCAAGTCATCATCATACATAGGCCTCAACACGGATGGAGGAATTTTGTCCGCTGGGAGCAATTGCCGCGCTGGGCAAGCGTGTTGGCTGAGTTCTCTCTTCCTTGAGGAAGCCTATGTCCAGCAGTGATCTTTCAATGGCTGTTATAATGATAATGTCATCATCATTATAATGATGATATTACTACTGTTAAAACAAGACGTCTCTCGGGTTCCGTGCTGCGTGGTATGCGGAAGACACATTTTTCCGGCCTCAACAAAAAAAAATTAAAAGAGGATGTCGTATTAACTAGTATTAGTATATTCTAGACTTATACTGAAACAAAACAAGGTCGAAGGTTAAACACCATCACCAAGTGCCAGTTTTGATTCGTCGCGATTGGGCCGACAGTCAATTTGGTTGCCACGTCTGTTTCAATTGACTCACCAAATCAGCGGGAATCGGCCCGACTGGTCCACGAGTCGGGGACAATTTGATTATTTGCTGGACTTCGTGTTTTGTTTAATTAAGTTTGAAACGAGTGATGCTCGATCGCTGGCATTGATGGTAATGACCAGCGATTGCAGCAATTAACGTGCTGTACTCATCAATCGAGATCAATTCTAGAAACATTGCGATTTATTTTCTCGATAATATATTTAGTTCTACAGCTTTTGCAATATACAGAATTAGTCTACTAGCTGTTCCTACGTCAGTTAGTAATTAACTGACGTAGGAACAGCTAGTGTGTAGTGAGTGTCTCTGTTATTTTCTATTCTCCATTATTATTGTGTCTGGCTCTCGCTCTATTCCGTGACACTAAGAGTAATCTCACATGTATAATTCTTATTCAGTTAAATAAAATCTAATTCACAAGTAAATCGACTTCCACTTATTAAAAACTAACAAGAAAATTACGTAGAGAGTAAAGTGATTATTATTGTGTTAAAAATGGTACTAATGATAAAACTGCTTGGGATTGAATCGGTCTAACCTGACCCTAAGATCACAGTTTGCAGGCGCCGGCGCTGGTTGGTATTATTTTAACACCAATTGTTTAGTATTGATAGAAGATTTTTCATCAACAGTTTTTCTTGGGTTTTACCATCTGGTGCTAAAAGATTTGTTCAAGGTAGGCTTAATTTGGGTTAATCAGGGATGATGACCCTGATGATTCTACGGGATCATAAGAGTTTTATGAGTTCAATAAAAAAATTGGCCTTCTTTTTAAAAAAAAAAAATGTTTCGGTATCAAAAGGTACTCGATTAAGAACATTTTGAATTAAATTGAATTGAATTCGCTTTCGAATTCCTTCGGGAAGGTTTCAAAATGTCATAGGGGATCAATGCGATTATTTACATTAATTTTTTAAAAGTTGACCCGCTAGGAGTATACAATATAAAAACGTCGTCTGCATTGCTAAGATACTATTAGTACCTTCTCTTTCTACCGCCAAACGCAGTATTGGCGTAGCCGTGTTTCAATTTACTAGGTGAAAGAGGCAGTGAAGTTACTGGTGATTGAAAGGTTGACAACGCATTAGTGATGTCCATATGAAAATACGGATGTCTATAGAATACGGTTATATTTATTATTGTCCTCATCACAGCACCCGCAAAACCACCAGTGCTGGACATAGGCGTCCCCAAAAAAGGGGGAATTTCGCATATTTTCGCAATAACGAATATTGATTGTTGCTGTGTTTGCATATTGATATGACATGCGCGATGGTGCTAATGGTAGTAATCTTATCTTTTGCGCAATAGGTCGTGGATTCAATTTCTACCCAGAGCAAGACAAAAGTCTACACAAAAAAATTATTTCTGCTAAGTCTGGATGTTGAATATATGGATGTACGTATTATATTTGTGATTTCTCTTTTGTCTAATATCCGTAACACAAGTGTTTTTAATGTTTGACTTCGTTAATCGCTACATCTATTGAATTCAACTAATAATTCTATAGATGTAGCGATTGCATAGACCTTTCTTTTTCACTGTATAACGTGCCTCAAGAAATGTTGTTTTCACGGAATCCAGCTTGAGTTCTATCATACAGTATATTCTATCTATGCATACATACATCACGTCTGTATCCCATCGGAGTAGGAAGAGACTATAGATCTCCACTTGTTACTAGGTACTTCTGACCTGGCTCTTCTTTAATGCCTCTTCTACCTGGTTTAAGTATATGTTGACCTAGATCGTCCAATACCAATTCTTCCATTCACTTCTGCTCTATTATTTGTACAGTCATTCTACTTTCATCCATTCTTTCTATATGTCCAAACCATCTCAACATTCCATTCTCTATTGTTGTCACAACATCATCGAATCGAAGTTTTCTTAATTCACTACTATATGTCAAGATTGGCAATAACACACCTCTATGAACAGCCAGCCTTGCTTTTTTGACACATTTTGGATGCCCATAAAAGCTTGTATTACTCGTGTACCGATTTATTGTTCATTTTTGTTGGGCCCGCAGAAAGTTTTGGCTGTGTAGAATAGTATCTATCTAATAGACCAGAAATAGGTTTTCCTCGGGTCGCTCTGGGGGTGGTTGACACATTATTCTTCGCCACGTCTCAATTCTACTCGTAATTCTAGAAACCCTTAATAATAATAAAAGAAATTCCCAAAAGGTACTATTTAAAGAGAAGTATAAACTGCATCTTTAATATTAGTATATATTAAGATATGACGAAACAAACGTACAATCAGTCAAGTCCATTTTTTTTTAGATAAAGAACATTTAACCTGCAGCCGTGGGGTGCGGGTGGAGTAGATTAGTTTCTCTCTCTGTACCAGGTGTCGTAAAAGGCGACTGAGGTACTGAAACCAGCGGTACATGTATATCCAGCCGAAACAGAGTAGCTCAAAACGGGCGGGAATGGGTCAGCAACATTCCATCGCGAAGCTACGCTCTACGATTACCACTGCGTTTGCCCAGCGCGGAAATTATGGGCAATTAATTATACATGCGGAGTTTTCCTAAAAGGAGACGGCCTATATATCTGGAGAAAATTTTAAGATATTTTGAATACCATGTAGCAATCGTTGGCGAACCAAAGAAAAAAAAATAACAACTGTGTCCCGGGAGGCCTATACCCAGCAGTGGACGTTTCACAGCTACTACGATGATTATGAGATCGAACTTTAAGGTATAGATGATAGGAGTCACTAACAGGCAGCCTCTAAATAAACGGCCAAAATCAGTATTACTATAAAATAACTATTTATATAACGTTAACATTGAAGCTAGAGGTTACCGTTTCACAAGGAATAACAAGGTGCTAATTGCATTACTACACATAACATAACAAACCGCCACTGTATATGTTTCTTTGATTACTGTTCGGACCAATAGACTGAATAATTAATGATGAAGGGCACTTGTCAATAGGTTATTCATAATTTGAGTACATTAGGTTAGACAATGTGGCCATTATTGACGGGCCCGAGTGCGCAGATATAAATTCCCACAACATCTCATACATTGCCTGACTCGTGGTAAGTCGCTTAAAGCATTGGTTTAATGGACAACAGACAGCAGAGGTATAACTACTTAAAAATAAATATTTTGCTAATGAAACCATTTGCGCAATGGGGCCAGTCATATTTATCAATCTAAATTAATATTATAAAGAGGAAAGATTTGTTTTTTTTTCTTTTATTAGACAAAGTTGACAAACAAGCATATACTCGTAGATAGCGTGATAGTAAATGTCATACACTGACACTGTGCAGCTTTTAGACGCTCATAATGCCCTGTAATTTCACCCTTCAAACCAGAACACAGCAATGCAAGCAAAGCTATTCGGCGGTAGAAGTAGGTGAAGGTGAGGTACCAATACATATGACTTGTGTATGAGGTCTCCCTCATGTAATTTGTTTGTGTGGTACGAATTCACTCATAATCTATTTGATAGATTTTAATTATTATTTTACCATTAGAAAGCCAAATCTTCAACGAAATACATTTAATGTACATTAATAACAAATAATATTCATAAATAGACTCGAAAAATAACATAAGCCATAAATTATCCCTGTATTCTTACAGGACCGCAAGTAATTATTAATCTTACCGTAGCAGGTGACTACAAAAATCTGTTATTTATTATAGTTACATATTATTATTGACATTATCTAATATATAAAATTCTCGTGTCACAGTGTTAGTTACCATACTCCTCCGAAACAGCTTGACCGATTTTTATGAAATTTTTTATGCATATTTCGTTAGTCTGAGAATCGGCCAGTATCTATTTTCATACCCCTAAGTAATAATATTTATCTTATTTCTTAGGGGTATACTATAAGGCTGTAAGTATTTAAATACCACATTATAAAAAAATAAACCTTTGTCCTTATAATAATTAAATAAATAAGATAAAATCGGCTGGTATCTATTTTTTATACCCCAGAGCAATAAGGGTTGACCACATTTAATTATATTTCTATATTATATTTCATGGACATTTTGTTTTATTCTATAATATGACATTCAAAAATACATACAATCGTAAATGTTCACCCTTCTATCAGTTTTTAGTATTTTTTTTATAATTTATATAGAAGTACAACGTTTGACGTGATAGCTCGTTTTTTGTATAATTCTAAAAAACGTTACAATGAAGCAAAAAAAACACGATTTTCTAAATAAAATATTTTTATTAGATCCCACAGTATATTTTTGCATAATAGTCCATAATTATTTTTATTATAATTTTAAAGGAGGCCGTTTCCCAAGTTAAAGTAGTCTGGAGGATACAGAGGCACCGCTGGGAAATCAAGGCTTAAAATGTAGAATGCGATGAATTTTCCCGAAATAGTGTTAAGGGTTACTTTTAGAAGATTCTAAATGTTATCACAAATAAAATACCTTATAATAATAAAGGGTGAAGGGTAAATGTTTCTTAATAAATATTTAATTTTGTCAAAAGTCAACAACTAGCAAAAAATACTTTTCAATATCCCGTAGTCTACAAAAAAGTTTTACACTTAAAGCTGTTTCATATCCGTCTGTTTGTTAATAGCTAAATTCAGAGATTTAGAAACTACTGGAATACTACAATCTGGCATATAGTCTCTTTACTAGTAATAGAGATAGACATATACTGTCGCGGATTTTTTTTTATTATTAAAAAGGAATAATTCTTTCATACATAGTTTTTGAATAACTTCAACCGTTAATGCATGAAAGACCGTTACGCATGCGACGAAAGACCTCATATGTGAATATTTTTTGCAACATTTCTCACTGACGCTTCGCTCCTATTGGTCTCAGCGTAATGTTATATAACCTAAAGCTTTCCTCTATAAATGGACTATCCAACAAAAAAATAATTATTCAAATATACTATTATAAAATAAACTTCCTTACCTCGATTGTCACTGCAGTGGTGCATATAAGTTAAATTGAAAAATTAGGTATATATATTAGTAAAATAAGGTTTCAAGTTTACAACTGATAGTCAAATTATGAGTGATATCAAAATTAAAGGCCAAGTTTAAGGAAAATTGTGTAATATATATTTAGTATTAATATTATAATAAATCTTTCCCCGTAAATAAATTGATGAAATACGTAAAAACTAAGCATAAATCCAAAGCTTACTATTGTGTTAAGTTGAAGATTGTAATATATATATATATAAGGCAAAACTGTCTGACTGACTGACTGACATATCAACGCAAAGTGAAAACTATAGAAAGAACTTGAAATTTCGCACAGGTATTCTGTTTATAACGTAAGGGAAGCGTTAAGAAAGGAGTTTTGTAAATTTACCCTGAAGGTGGGTTAAAAGGAGTTGCGTAGTTTTTATGAGCCTGCTGTTTTTGAAGTTATTCTAATGTAGTTTAGAATAAACGTTCTTTATTAAAATTCATTAAATACGTGTAAACTTTTTTTCGAAATAATCCCTCAAGGGCTTATATGGGGTGTGCAAAGTTAGTATGAAGGTTTTTAAATTTACCGCAGGCTGCTGTTAGTCAGGAATAAAACTGCATGATATTTATTTATTTCACTGTCATTCTGCTAATATTTATAATTAAATATATGTAATTAATTAGACGCTAGAATAACCTAATAGGTATGTGTACACATGTTTTATTTCGTTTAGAGGTATGATTGACGACAATTATCTGCCTATTAAACATTATTACCATCTTTTTCTACCAGATTCCTTTTTAATGGGTCGCTTAATAAACCAGCATAGCCTTACGACACTAACGCAGGTCCAGTAGGGTAAATAAAATACCTATGTGTTTTTGTTTTATATACATCACTAAGTTGACAAACAAACATACGGTTGGTATCAATGTAGC
The DNA here is from genome assembly GCA_020976665.1 of Heortia vitessoides. NCBI lineage: Eukaryota > Metazoa > Arthropoda > Insecta > Lepidoptera > Crambidae > Heortia > Heortia vitessoides. The sequence continues at coordinate 3,329,192 of JACJUM010000202.1, forward strand.
CTCTACACGCTCGTGTTATCACAAGGATATCACTAACACGTCGCCTACCTTGGCGTCTTGTCTTTTATCATCCTGATATTTAAGGTTGTTTCTTGTAATAAGTATGTAATAAATATAAAAAATAGAATATTTTTATCGTTTAACACATACTTACTACAGCTTTAAAAAAATGTAATTAAAACAACTCAAAATCAATTGCGTATTGTCGTTGGTATAGAATGAGAAAATATTACCACACAACACGATCATAATGTAATCTACCAAATATAGGCCGCAAACAGCCGAGGGCCCAAGGGAAATCAACTAATCCAAACGACTTGCTAATTCCAGCATTTTTAATACACTCGATGCATGAACCTTGGAGGCTTTCAATACAACCAACTAGGGGCTGTATTCAAACCCGTGCTCCGTGCAGTGATTTTAATATTTAATTTCAAATAAAGCACGGCTTCGTAAATATGTTCAATGGATCAAATTTAGAAGGTATATATTTTTGTACAGAAAAATGGATCGCATTCATTTTGTGGTGGAATTAATTTATTAATATGACATATTATTTTTTACCAGACCAGCGGTGCCCCGCGGTTTTACTCGCGAAATAATCGTCACTGCGAATAACAAATAATAGTTTTGGATAAAATATTATTATTTTTAAAAGTACAGTAACGTACAAATTTTTTTGCCTTTTATCAAAAGCGATTACTTTGAAATTAAAGAAGCTTCAATTTTATTTACATATATAAATAGCGTGATGTCACTTTTGCATTCATATTTTTTCTTTATATTGACAATATTTATCTAAATAGTCACGCACGTAGTCGCAGATGGTCACTATAGTCCTTTGAATACAAATGTATTAAAATCAACCTTCTTCGAATTCGTCTTTTTTAATAATTTTTAGTACTAAATTAAGGTCACAATTATGGGCAAAAGTCAACGTCATTATCGACGTTGACTTTTGCCCATAATTGCCACGCTGGGCAAGCGTGTTGGCAATCGCAGCGCGTAGCTTCGAGATGAAGACACTGCTGCCCGCAATTCCCGCCTTATTTATTTGAGATACACTGTAACAGATATACCGGCACCTATTGGGTTTTAAGTCACCTCTTACGATATCTGGCAAAAGGGGGGGATACTCTGCGGGTACCACACGGCATAGTGAACAGTATTAATAAGAAAATATGATCTCAAAAAAATTACAATATACTATGACGAGCCAGGTGGCGCTGTTGGTAGTGGTCCTATCTTGTGCACCAAGGGTCGTGGGTTCAATTCCTATCCTTGTATGATAATATTTTCTGTGTCTGGGTGTTAAATATAAATATTTAGGTGGTATATTTGTGATTTCTCTATTGTCTGGCGACCGTAACACAAGTGCTTGAAGCGACTTGCCACGGAGTCAGATGAATATGTGAAATGTTATGGGAATAAAAAAATTCTACCTGCGACTCTATTAAATTAACGTCGTAGAACGACGCTATATTTAGCTAAATCGTAGCGAGTACAGTGAATTATACAAATTAAAATACAAAGGTTCGCAATTGTATTGCTTTTCTAAATGGCCACGTACGCGTACGACACAGACCCGCGAATTATTTTAAGGAACCAAGGGACAAGGGTCCATTTCGGCAGTCACGTTCTGACTTTCCGAACAAAAAGTCCTGGGACGGAAAGGGGTTTGTGACGGTGTTAGGCAGTTGGTTTTTGAATTAATGTCAAATGTATGTTTTCTTTTTGAGGTTGACGTGTGGACATATGAAATTAGTAACGTGCTCTCCAAATCTGTTTCCGCATGGCCTCTGAAAAGTTGTTTTATAGGCTTGACTAAGTCGACAATAAGCATACGGTCTGGGCGATATTTTGGCTCTAGATGCTCAAGTCATCACAAGAACGCTATGACTTACGTATTGGTAACCTAGAGACTTGAAAATACTATGTCACTTTACGTCCCAGGCTGTAAAGGACTTCATTTGTGGAATGCAGTCCCACCTAATATTAAATGCACGTAGTCCTTACCTGTGTTTAAACGGCTACGGTACATTATAGCTATATCTAATTATATTTCCTTAAGTACAATCCACTTATATTATGTATATTTAGTATAATTTTCTATCGATCTTATTTACACTTCTAATACTACCTCTTTGTTTCATTAACTCTTTCCATCCAAAGGTTGCCTGGAAGAAATATTGCTATTTGCGGTAATGCCGCGTATTATACTTTAAAATTACTGTTTCTTTTTCAGATATTTTATGTTTGGTGTACAATAAAGAATTTATTATTATTATTATTATTATTATTACGGCACACCACTTCGTCTGTGTGAAATTCTATTTGTACGCCTCTCTAAGGAAAAAATAGATTTTTTCACTTAAGTAAACTATTTTCATGCTATACTCATCCCAAATTAAGCGGCGGCGTTCAGCGGTATAAAAGTTTAAAGTTCATTCAATAGGTAATTAGGTAAATTTGGATATCATCATATCAACTATCAGACGTCAGATAAGTAAAGACCCTTTAGAATTATTCAAAATGTTGTTTCTTTTCTAAAAATATAGTAAACAATTTATTTGTATTTTTCCTATTGCCTAATTTGAAAGGCGTGCTAATCGCAGAACATAGTTTCGCGACGAGGATGCTCCTGGAAAATCCGATCATTGTAGTTTCAATTGTACATTAGTCTCCACTTAAAATGTAGGTACATTCCAGGTACTTATTACTTAGTAAACAAACAAATCTACAGTTGCAAATTGCATTTTTTGTCAAACCCAACTTTGTATTATACTGAGGCTGGCATTCATAAAAGATCAAAGAACAGAAAATATCAAAGCAAACTAAATTTAGAATGCACACTCAGACCTAGTAAATTGGATATGTCCGCTCGGTAGTCGGACTTTTCTTGTATTTCTCCGGCTTTTGAGATACATGTGAACAAATGGCTTCTGGTATTTTATTTTATTTGTTTATTCACATTAACTAATATTTATTCACAATATTACTAATAAACTCTAACAGACACTTAAAGGTTAGCTCCGCATGCAATAAGAGCGAACAATTATAATTATTATCATACCAACCATTGAAAGTCCACTGCTGGATATAGGCCCTCTCAAAAAAGGGGGGAATTACGAAGGATAGAGGGGAATTATAATACAAACAAATAATGATTCTAAACAACAACATCAAACAATGTTAACTATGTACAAGACATAGTTCAAATTTTCTGATGTTGCCCATCAGTATTGGTCTTTAGACAACTGAATAAAACGTATTTCTATAAAACTTTGTATCTGTCAAGGTGTAAGTAAACCAAATTACTGCAAAAGAGCAGGGCTTTTGTAAGTCAGAGTACTGGATAGATCGAACCCAACACTATTTTTCTTAAAGAAGGACACAAAGGACTGATGAAACTACGTGGAATTTCTTACAGAAGCACTATAACTAAGTAACTTGAGTTATTTATGATCCTTCTCAATAATTTTTAAAAGAGTCATAAAGATCGACGTCTGCTTTTGGAAGTTTGAATCTGTTTGGCTGTTTCAGTAGAGTAAACTATATTTTATTTGTTACCCTAAATTAAATAGAACTTAATAAACTTTGTTTCTTTGTGCCTATTTAAATTATGTTTATTTTTTCCTGACATTTCATTTCAACAAGGAAAACTATTTCGTCTTAAACATTAAATACCTAATCTTAAATTTGTGCTAAGCGAAATACCTTACAAATATTTAAATAAAATAGCTCTCGCAATAAAAAAAGGTAGGCCACATATTTAAACAAATATGTAGAGTTTGTGAAGTTAGCCCTAGTAGAGTTAGGGTGTGTAGAGTTAAATGCTTGGCTAAACATGTAATGATTTGAGCAGATCTAATAATTTTTGACAGTTTGACCTATTCGCATATAGTCTCGTCCTTCACTTTTTTGTAAGTTACTTATGAAAAATAAATTATTTTCTTGGGGTGTATTTTTTTGCTCTTCTGTGGCGTTTTTTTTACTTAAAAACTTATTTGTTTAAAATAGTTTATAATAAGTAATAGATTAATATGAAACTTGTATTTATTGGCTTGGATTTTAGCAAATTTCAGACATAAATATGGGAATAAAGTTCAAATTATAATTTTGTTAGTTTTATTACCTACTAATACCAACTTACATACCATTTTTAGCATTATAAGACTTTAGCAAATACATTAAGAACTTTGTTAAACATCTAATGTTTGAGTGAGTGAGTAAAAATCTTCGCTCATAGACTTACATAGGCTCAGAACTTTAAAACCACGCAACTGATACAGTTCTTTTTTAATAGATAGAGTGATATGAGGGGAAAAATTTTAAAAATGTACAAAAAATGCATATTATAGTAGAGAAACACTGATCATTATAGAGGTTTACATGTGATTTTGTAAATGAACGCATTTTTACGATTACATAGCAAACACTTACTGAACTCAACCAATATAGACCAAAATAATGTACTATAGTATTATACATACTAAAAAAGTCTACAAAAAAGTCCACGATTGTACATGTCTATTTCATTTCTCATTTACACGTTCGAAGCCGAGGCAGGTCGATAAATACAAAAATTTCGACATATGGTGTTGGTTTAGAATGAACTTATAAACCACGGAACCGATCTTAATATTTTTTTACTTAACGTGCACAGTTTGATCTAACTTGACATATACGATAGTTTATATCAATTAATTAAAATTAATTACAAAAACTTTAACATTAAAATTAATAACAACAATATTAATTAAATAATCATATATATAATCCATAGGCAGAGTAAAATAGTACTTCCCCGCGAGTCATAAGAGGCCACTGAGGTACCGGAACTGACACGTGACGGTATATCCACTCGAAACAGTGTAGCTCTAAATGCAATAATAATAATAATAAATTCCCACAACATCTCATACATTGACCTGACTTCGTGGTAAGTCGCTTAAAGCACTTGTGTTACGAATGCCAGACAACAGAGGAATCACAAATATACTACTTAAATACATATATTTTACACCCATACACAGAGCAAATACAAATATCATATAAATATTTGCTCTGGGTGGGAATCGAACCCACGACCCCTAGTGCACAAGACAGGATGACTACAATCTACGCCATCGGGCCCGTCACACATAGAACGGGGATGTGCAACAGTGTTCCCGTCACAAAACTGCACTCTGCGATTTGCCAGCACGCTTACCCAGCGCGGATATTATGGGCAAATTCCTCCTTTCTTGGGTAGTTCTATGTCCAGCAGTGGACGTTTTACATCTGCTGTGATGAATTAACAATTATATACAAAAAAATACAATTAATTTAGTGGTAATAATTCGTCATACATTGAGTGTACTAGAGAGCGGTGCGGTTAGCGTCCACTTCATTTATTTATAAGTATGAACAAAATCTAATCATATATTTGATACGATCCCAAGAACTTATACAATTTGGAAACGCGCTATAAACGCTTACACAGAACATAGCTTATTTAGCAGATAAAAATAATAAAATCATTTTATAGTGCGTAGTGGGAGGCAAGAAGTGCGCCCTTTTAGCCCTCCTTCAAGGGCTCGTACGTGTGCTAAAGAAAGCCCTTAAGGACCCCAATGTACTCTGAGGGCCGGAACTTTTGCTAACTTTATTGGGAAACTGCCTTATTAGGTTAAGTGGGGAGATGTGAGGTAATGTATGTGGTTAGTTTTTATTGTAAATGTAATCAGTCACACATGGTTTGTGGGTACTTGTGGAATGTTTTGTTTAAGTCTATATCATATTTTGTGTTACTTGATGGAATCTTCTATAACATTGCTTATGATGCACCAAATAAAACCTGAATGTTATTTTTGTATAGTATAATAGATGCCAGACCCGGCTTCGCATGAATCCTTAACAAACGTTACAAAAATTATAAATTTTAAAAAATGACCTATTTTTATGTCAATGTACCAGATGAAAGAGTCTACTAAGAGACCGAGACAGGTACATAGCGGTATATCCAATCGAAACAGTATCAATGAAATACAACAGTGCGGAGATAGGTAGCATTCCCGTCGCCTACGCTCTGTGATTGCTACTACACCAGAACGGCGATTATGGGCAAAATTCTACAGCTGATATACTAATGACGACGAAAACTAACAGGATGAAAACAAAACTAATATGGCGGTTTCAGTATCCTAAACAGCGTAGCTAAAATGTACGTAAGTGGCTTCCCGAACGCACGCTACGCTCTGTTACTACCATAGCGGGGCGTGGAGAACAATATTCCTCATGTATTGATGAAGATAAACGAAGTAACTTCACACCAGTGAAGTCTTTTACCTTTCAAACTGGAATGCTACTTTTCACCAACGAATGTAATGATGTACTGACGAGTCTTTTAAGAGATCTTATACAGATTATGACAATTACCTGTGTCAGATCCTCAGGAGATGATAATTAAGCGTATGTATTGGCTTGTATCTTACTCAGGAAGTGAATACACCACCTGCGGCCTATTGTTCTATATAATTAATGTCGTAACGAAATAATAAATCACATGTGCTTACGGCTAAAGCTCGGGGCGCATGCAAATTATTACCCGGAAGATACCCCCCGCTCGTTAGTTGAACGACAAATCAGCTTAGGCAGTTTTAATATCAAATAGTGCGCTCACCGCGAATCCGTCCACGTGGACTTCATTTGTCTCTAGACCCTCCGGTTATCTTCGTATTGCAGAACTATGAGGCTATCTGAATGCTTAAACACCATTCTAAAATATTATCCTGTTTTATGAAAGGAACCTTGTATTTGTTTTCAGTTCTTTGGCTAATTGCCTTTTTGGGGTGTCCGAAAAACCTTTAAAGAAGAGTAATGTAAAAAATATCTTCTTTCTCTTTTTATTACCTGCAAAATTTTCATTTTTTTTTTCTCGCATAAAACCTTTCCGAAATCGGATCAAGCGTTTGCGCGTGATGCAGTAACACAGGGCAATAGGGATTAATATTTATTCATATATTACTAGCTTCCGCCTGCTACTTATTCCGCGAGGTTTTTACTTCGTATCACATCCTTGAGGAGTTTTTGTTATGCCGTGAGTAGACTATACCGCTCCCTGACAACATTACCGAATAAATAAAATAATTTCATTGAGATTTAGCCTACCCAACGTGAAAGAGTAACATACAAACATCCGTAAATCACCTCCACACATGCATACGTCCGTACTCACAAACTTACGGATATATAATATTAGGAAGGATAAGGATTATATATACATAGAGTATATATGTACTTAGTAGCTATTACTGGTACAAAATAATATGAATACACTTGCAAAGTCCTCTAAACCCCGAAGCTAATCAAATAAGCTCAAAGTTTTACCTTTGATACTCTTTGAGTATATTGGTAAAACAATCTGAATAAAGATATGCGAACGGCCTGCGGTTGCAGGCTGGCCCTAATGAAGATAAATATCATCCACATTATGGGGGCGGGGCGGCCTTGATAAATTAATTACGCACTCGGCATCTTTGTATACAGTTATCCTTAAACACGGTGTACATAAGAACAAAGGAATTAACGGGACGAGAAAACGTTATAAAGAAACAAAAAGAATTTGTATCCAAGGAGAGACAGTTGTGTTCCTTAGAAGGCGTGTTTTTTCTATAAATTAGTGTTTAATTAACTTACTTGGGAAGGCCTATGTCCAGCAGTAGACGTCTTATGGCTGATATGATGAGGATGATAATAAATCAAGCTATACAATACTATCAAAATTTCTCAATCCAATTTTTAGACTTTAATACTTATTAATATTTTCTTATTAACTGTGAGGAATCGGCTGAGAAGAATAGTACCTCGCCCTGTACTAGGTACGTAAGGGGCGCCAAAGGTACCAGACCCGACAGATGGCGATATATCTAACCGAAACAGTTTAGCTCAAATGCACATGGCGGAGATGCCAACTGCGAAAGTTTCGCTCTGCGATTGCCAACTGGCTTGTTTAGCGCGGTAATTATAAGTGAAATTCCCCCATTCTATACAGGCCCCTCTTATTTCCAGAAGTGGACTTAAAATGGCCGATATGATAATGATGAGTATTATTTGACAGATTTGTGTGTTAAAACGTAGTATTGTGCTATGAATGGTGCCAGTTATCGAGTAGAAAAAATGCTGTTAAAATGAGAGCACTTCGAATTATGTAGGGTGTGACTGTGAGAAATAGATTCAAGAATAATAATAAATAATAAAAGAGATCAATGTGGTGTAAAAAAAACAATAGAGAAAGGAATATTGAGATGGTTTGGACATGTAGTAAGGATTGATAAAAGAAGAATGGCTGCACAAATTAGCAGAGCGGAAGTGAATGGAAGAGTTGGTATAGGACGACCTAGGCGAACATATCTTCGACAGGTAGAAAAAGTATTAAAAAGGGCCAGGTCAGAAGCAAGAATAAACGAGCGTGTAAAAAGAGACTAATGCGAGTAAGGGAAGCGAGAGAGATATGCCAAGATCGTAACAAATGAAGATCCATACTGTCTATCCCGATGGGAACCAGGCATGATGTATGTATCTAGTTTTTCATGTATGTTTTTCTATACTTGGTAGGAGTCACTGAAGCCGACTGATGGTGTTATAAACATCTAATATAGCCTAGTTTTAACGCAAAAGACTCCGAGCGTGAGCAGCTATTTCGTCACAAAGCAACCCTTTGCGGTTCTTACCACGCCTGCCCAGCGTGACATTATGGGCAAAATTCACTTTTCTCTGCTCTTAGAAGTAAATATCCTATAGTTGATATTATGGTAACTGTTTTTTATATATAAATCGCAAGTTGAAGGTGATCGATCGGAGTTAGTTAATCACACAACTTTGAGCTGTTATACAAAGTTTGCAAGGAAACAGCTTGATATATCGCCTTCTAATAGTGGCGAAATAGCTTGTAAACGTGTTCAATATGCTAATATGAATTTGATATTTAGATATTCAATTAAATTTGGGATCTTCTTTAATTTGGTATACTTAAATATATGTAAGGATTAATTTCGGCAATCTATTTTATGGCCTACTTTTCCATATGTACTGTTTTCTATTGAAAGAGGTGGCTGTACCGGACCGAAATGTCTATCTAAAACAGCGTAGCTCAAACGTAAAGCAGGCCAATCTTTTTATCTGTGGCGTAATGCATTACAATTTCGAGAAAATAAAGTTAAACTAAATAAAGCACCGATTCCAAACATAAGAGACAATTCTTAAATAGTTCCCGCAACGAAACCGTAACGTAAAAAAAATGTTTAGGTTTTTTTCCTCGTCGCATTCTGCGGACTAGTCTACAGAATGCATCTATTAAAATACACTAAATATGCGCATTCCTATAATATCAGATAAATGAATATTAGTGTATTTTATAATATCTACCCATTGTGACAAGCATGTGCGTGGATGTGACACATAAAAACACTTTTCATGCGCTTATAATATTCTCTAACACTTACACTTTCACTATTCATAATAAAACTACAATTATTGTAACATCTTTTAAACGCGGTTCATTCCACTTTTTGCATTCTTGATAACGGTTGCTGCCATGTAAGAGTTAGAAACGTCAACCAAAAAAAAATGTAAAAAGTTAAATAAAACGCGTTTTAAAGCCGTTAATAGAGTAATTTTATTTTTCTTACTCTTTTCTTTAGAATATCTTTTTAGCTACTTAGCTATAGTCGTTGTATATTACAAGGCGTGGCTTTGCAACCGTTTAGTAAGATTGTGTTCCAATGATCAAGTTTCTTAACCCGCGTGTGTCTGATTTCTCCGGGGATCTCGGTTATTAGGAAGGCTCGATAAGGGCTCCGGGGCGCCCCGTTCGTTTCCTGATATTAAAATATAAAACTACGACGAAATTTCCTGGTTTAAGCGCCTTTCTATGGAAGTTGGAGCTTTCTATGAAGAAGGAACTGTTTCTGATTGCTTCAGAGGAATTATCTTTTTTAAAATATGTGAACTATAATTGTTTTAATTTATTATTTATATATATACTTAGAGTCAATGGAGCCTTACATATTTTTATGGGTAGCCGAAATATGTCAAGAAAATCACGACTGGCTGTTCATAGAGTTGTGTTGGTTCCAAAACTCATTAACGGCAATGAATGTTGAGTATGACAGAAGAAACACGCGAGTAAAATAAATGCTGTTAAAATGAGAGCACTTCGAAGTGTGTATGGTGTGAGTTTGAGAGATAGATTAAAGAATAGTATTAATTAAAGAAAGTATATTATTAAAGAAAGGCCAAGTCAGAAGTTCCAAGAAATACAAATATGTATGCCACGTTTATCTATTTTGTATATATATTGCTTGCACCACTATATATATATATATATTTTTTTTTCTGTTTTGTGTAATGGTTGACTGGGAGATAATGCCATCTGGCATTAAGTCCGCCATTTGTACATTTTGTAACATTTTGTGCAATAAAGTTAAATAAATAAATAAAATAAATAAAGAAGCGTGTTTGAAAGGACTAATGCGAGTAAGGAAAGCAAGAGAAGTATGCCAAGATCGTAACAAGTGAAGATCTATAGTCTCTGCATACCCCGATAGGGCACAGGAGTGATGTCCCGCCCTATAGCACAACCGCGAAAATCGCAGTCCTTTCTCGCCCTCTCACTGGCACCACAACACGATCACTTACACTACACATGCACTCGTACAACAGAGCGGTACACCGCGTTCGCCGGCGAACGCGTGAAGCCCCCACACCCACGAGCGATAACCGACAGCCCTAGGGCTGTCGGGCTCAATCCGTCCGTCCTCTTTTGATTTAATTCATCCATAGTAACGACGGCGGCCGAGCCTAGGTCGAGCCTCTAGAGGCGCCCTCGGACACGCCGTCGGTCCCGCTTAAATCTCGCGAGCCCTCGCGGCCCAGTGCGACCGCGCTAACGCGCGGCCGCGGCCGCGGGGCACGCGAGATTGTTTTACGGGCATCGGACCTCTCATCTATGAGAGGCCCCGCCCTCTTGTTCGGTGGCGCTGGAATTGACGTCTGAGTAGTCCAGCACTAGGTTCATCCGAAAAAAAAAAAAAAAAAGAGTGATGTATGTATGTATGTGTGTATAGTATTTTATTCCTCGCTCTCCAAACATTATAAGGCTAGTGATAAAAAACCTTAGCCCAGTTATGTATCTGTCGTCTTTCTGTCAGTTAAGATCCCGCCAAATTCTAATCTGTTGCTTAACAGTAGTATAACAGTAACAGTAGCAGTGATACCCCTGAACGTAGATTTTAGTGATCCTATCCAATTTGCCGAGGGTTATCGGTTCAATTTCCATTTAGGACAAACATTTATTTTATAAATATTTGTGTTTGTTCTGTGACTGAGTGTCTTTAAGAGATTTATCTCGGAGATTTTTTAGTTAATTTATTATTGTTATTACATTATTATCATAAATTCAACTAAAACAATGCTATTATTTGTTTACCGAATATTTTATTATTTTTTAAAACATTGCCGCGTTTGTTACTCAAGAAAAAACTACTTTCGCAACTTATTTAAAACGCGATTTATTTTAATTTTCATATATTTAGTTTGCCGTTTTCGAACTATTTTTGTCAAACTATACAGCAGTTGTATCCATTTTTTTTTTATTTGATCTAGTAACAAGTCTTGCTCGTCGAAACACATAGTTGAATATATCTTAGTGTATGTAACTAAGATTTGTTATCACAAAAAGAAATTAAAGCAACAGCTTATATTGCAAAGTGGATGCTTTTAAAAAAGGATTCAGTACATAACCAACCATTTACTTAGGTTAAAAAAAAAACAAATTCACTAACGGTTCTATCTCATGTAATTTGACTATTTTCTGCAATCTTTCACAAAAACAAGTATAAAGTGGACAAATCTAATATTCCCATTGCTACACATGAATTATTGTAAGCTGCCTCCAAAATTTAGGCTCTTATTTAAAGCCACTCCGATAGTCTTGAGACACAAAGCAACTAAAACAAATACTGTTTGGAATATTATTTTTTAGGCGCAAAAGGAAACAAAAGGGACGCCCCGTATCTTATTTGAATACTGGGGTGGTATATCGTTGTCGATAGAGTTCAACAATAACAATCACAACACAAACACAGCTGAACTGTATTCATTCGTAAAAAAGGAAACTAGAGGTAGACCTCATACAAAAGCCGTCTTCATAAGTCTTACCTATTTTTACCGCTAAATAGCAGTGTTTGCATTAAAGTGGTCCGGTTTGACGTGTGTTGAGTCACAATGTTAGCAACGTGCTTGTGATATTACGAGCGTCTGTAGGCTGCAGTGACTGTAGGCTAGTTAGTCGACCTAGTCTAATAAAAACTAACAGCCTACTCCTAAAAAGGGAGTCATTTTTGTATTCCATAAAAAAGATAAGGTGTAAGATATATTTTTATGTACATTTTT